>CM076571.1:881084232-882284232 GCA_034641835.2 Pinus albicaulis | reverse complement strand
CTCAACAATATACTATATGTTCCAGGTTTGAAAAAGAATTTTCTTTCTATTTCTTGTTTAGAAGATAAAGGGGATAGAGTTGTTTTTGTTGATGGAAAAGTATTGGTTTGGGGAAAAGACTCTAGGATCGATAAAGCTAGGGTTATTAGAGTTTGTGAAGGAAGCTTATATAGAGTCATTACACCACCTCCTCAAGCTTTGGTTCACATGGAAATCAATCCCATTGACTTATGGCATAGTCATCTACATTATATGGATTGAGGTTGCATCTCAACAATTTACTATATGTTCCAGGTTTGAAAAAGAATTTGAAGAATTTGCTTTCTATTTCTTCTTTAGAAGATAAAGGGGATAGAGTTGTTTTTGTTGATGGAAAAGTATTACTTTGGGGAAAAGACTCTAGTATCGATAAAGCTAGGGTTATTAGAGTTCGTGAAGGAAGCATATATAAAGTCATTACACCACCTCCTCAAGCTTTGATTCATATGGAAATCAATCCCATTGAGCTATGGCATAGTCATCTGCATTATAAGGTCATTCCTACTCTCAATCAATTGGTTCATGGCATCCCCAATATCAAAGAAGATCATGAAGGTGCAAGGGATGCTCTTTGGGAAAACATACAAGAAAACCATTTCCAAATAGTGAAACTAGGTCTAAAGAAATATTAGACCTCATCCACTATGATGTGTGTGGGCCCATGTCTGACAAGTCACTTAGAGGTCATCTCTACTATGTAACATTTATAAATGATTATTCTAGAAAGACATGGCTCTATCTTCTGAAGACAAAGGATGAAGTATTTAAGAAATTCAAAGAATTTAGATTTGAAGTGGAAACCCTAACCGAAAGAAAGATAAAAGCTCTAAGATCCGACAATGGTGGGGAATACAATTCTAAGGAATTGATTGCATATTGTGAGGAAGCATGAATTAAGAGGGAGCTCATTGCTCCCTACTATCCCGAAAAAAATGGAGTGGTTGAAAGAAAGAATAGGTCAACTGAAAAGGGTATTCGAACAACGCTCCTTGATCAAAACCTACCAAAATTCTTATGGGGAGAAGCAGCAATGACAGTCGTATACATTCAAAATAGAAGTCCTCATAGAAGTCTTAAGAATATAACACCTGAAGAAGTATTCACAGGAAAGAAGCCGAATGTGGATCACCTTTGAATCTTTGGAACACCTGCCTACATCCATGTTACAAAGGACAAGCGAAAGAAGTTGGATTCTACAAGCATCAAGGGAATATTCGTTGGATATAGTCTCTCCTCAAAAGCATATAGAATCTACATCAAGGAAGGAAGACATACTGAAGAAAGCAGGGATGTCATATTCTATGAAAATGAAGCCTACAAGAAATCAAAGGATATCCCTATTGATGACGAAGAAACTCCAATATTCGAAGAAGAAGAAATACACCACAAAAACCCTACTACAAATCAGAAAGAAGAAGAAGGACCAAGTGAGCCTATTCAACCCCTGATCATCCCGACCACAAGGAAAAGGCCAAATTGGTTAAAAGCTACACTTGAAGATGTTGAAGGACATGAAGCTGCGAACAGAACCTTTAAAGAAAGAAAAAGACCGAAGAGATATTCTGGATATGTTGCACATCTGACGAAGTTAATTGAAGTTGAACCATCTACATTCGAAGAAGCTGCTCATCAAGAGGTTTGGAAGAAACTGATGCAGGAAGAATATCAATCCATCATGAAGAATGGGGTTTGGGAAATCATTCCTAGACCTAGTGACAAATCGGTTGTCACCTCCAAATGGATCTACAAGATCAAACATGTTGTAGATGGAAGTATAGACAAATACACAACAAGATTTATTGCAAGGGGTTTCTCTCAAAAGGAAGGCATTGATTATGAAGAAACCTTTGCACCCACAACAAGATATACTACCATTAGATCTTTGGTTTCATTGGCTGCTACAATGGGTTGGAATATCCATCAAATGGATGTGAAGACCGCATTTTGAAAGGGACCATTGATGAGGAAGTATATATCGAACAACCTGAAGGCTTTGAAGTCAATAGCAGATACACTCATGTTTGTAGATTCAAGAAGGCCCTATATGGCTTGAAGAAAGCTCCTAGGGAATGGTATGCAAGAATGGATGCATACCTCCTAAGAATTGGGTTCATGAAGAGTATTGTTGATCCAAATCTCTAAATCAATGTTGTGGATAATGAACCTATCATTATTCTATTATATGCGGATGATCTATTCATCACACGGTGTGGAGCGAAGAATTCAAGAATGCAAGAAGATGTTGGCAGCTGAATTTGAGATGAAGGATCTAGGACTGATTCACTACTACCTGGGTCTAGAAGTATGGCAGAAACCTAGGGAGATATATTTGGGGCAAGGAAAGTACATCATCAAATTGTTGCAGAAATTTGGAATGATGGATTCCAAGCCCATGACTACTCTTATGATCACCAATCTCAAGAAGTTGAGGGGTTTCGACTCAAGTCTCGTGGATCCTATGTCCTATCGTCAATTAGTGGGCTCTATGATGTATCTAGTAAATAATAGGCCAAATATATGTTTTGCAGTGAACATTCTTAGTCAGTTTCAGTTGGAGTAGCTGCCAAACACATATTGAGGTATCTACATTGCACTATACATCACTGCCTAAAGTATAAAAGTAAGAAAGTCAAGTTAATTGGCTTCACAGACTTTGATTGGGGTGGTAGTGAGATTGATGGAAGAAGCACTACAGGTGGATGTTTTAGTTTGGGATCTGTCATGATCTCAAGGATGAGTAGCAAGCAAGATCTTGTTGCTTTAAGTAGCGCTAAGGCAGAATATGTGGTTGCATGTGAGGTAGGAAAGGAGGTTGTTCGGTTAAGGAAGCTTCTGACAGATTTGTTCAAGAAGTTTCTCGGTCCTACTGTGATTAATTGTGACAATCAAAGTTGTAATAAGATGTCTGGAGATCCTATGTTTCATGCTAGGACAAAGCATATCAACAATAAGTTCCACTTCACTAGGAACTTGGTGTAGGATGGGATCGTGAAGTTGGAGTATGTTTCAACAAATGATCAGGTAGTTGACATACTAACACAAATGATCAGGTAGTTGACATACTAACAAAGTCTCTTCCTAATAAGAAATTTGAATATCTAATAAACATGCTTGGTTTAGAAGATATTGTTGATTGTGTTAGGTCCCTATATTACTAGTCTAGTCCCTTATTATGTTAAAGTAGCCCCCCTTATTGTTATTGTTGTACCCCTGTAACCCCGATATTGTTATTATTGTGCCCTTACATTATTATTGTTAGGTCAGCTAGGATTATATTGTGACTCCATGGACTCCTATATAAAGAAAGGAGGTTTTGTCATTTGTATCATCCAAGAATTGTTCATTTATGTAAAGTAAAGGAGGTTGCCCCCTTGAAGTGGCTTATTTCTAAGGCGTTGATCTCTCTTTTCTTCTATTTTTGGAGCTGGTTTCATAACATTTGATATCAGAGCTTTGGATTCTAGGGTTTCACTGCTCCAAACAGGTCATTGTGGTGTTTTCGCTATAAATTTTTTTCTACGAAATTTCAGAAGATGAAATTTTTATAGAGCGAAGCCGAAATCCTGAGGAACGTCGTGTGAAAATTCCAGATCTTGGTTCGCAATATTTTCAGAGATATGATCTGTGGAAATTAGGGTTTTTTTAGGCTCCCGAATTTCACCTAAACAGGTCATCGTGGAATTTTTGCTATAATGTTTTTTTACTAAGGTTCAAAAGCTGAAATTTTTACAGAGCGAATCTGAAATCCTGAGGAACGTCGTGTAAAAATTTCAGAACTTGGTTTGCAATATTTGTGGAGCTATGATCTGTGGAAGTTAGGGTTCTTTCAGGCTCTCGAATTTCATCTCAAAGAGGTGACTGTGGGAAAATCGTCATAACTCTCTCTCTGAGCATCGGATTGGAATTTTGTAATAAGTGGCTGGAAGTACAAAGATTGTAGTTTCCTGTGTATTAATTTCAGAGCCGAAGGATGAAATAGTGACACATGGCACATCGTACAAGTTCACTTTACTGAACCAGTTCATAATTAGGTCATTGTGGGAGATTGGGCATACCTTTGTCTTCAAGAATCCAAATCAGGTCAGACCTGTGGCATTGGAAAGAAGATTTAGAGAGCTAATACAGGACCAAATTTCAGATATTGAAGATCCAAAATCACAGATATAATTCAATTTCAATATCGAGCTCCTCAAAAACAAGAAAAATGTATGTATTTTCAATGTTTTGAAAATCGCGATCGGGATTAAATCAGCGAGGGGAAAAAATCAGAGAAAAATCGTAAAAATCAGGAAAAAATCGGTAAAAATCGGGAAAAAATCGGCACATACAAAAATATTCATTTTTTTCAATTTTTTTAATATCTAAAGCATCCACAACATAAAATAAATACATTGACACATAAATATGAAAAAAAAAACTAATATATAAGATGTGTAATATCATGTCTAGTGCTACATCACACATAAAACTGAATCATGTCCTGAATACTAAGTCTTGAGTCTCAAGAGTCAACTTAGCCTCAAAATATCAACAAAAAATATAATAATGTATCTCATATCATGAGTCATAATGTCATATACAAAGGAATGTAAATGCACCATATAACCTATGGTCCTATACTACTAATTTCCTCTGCCCCTCTTGCGAGAAAATGTAACAGCTTTCCTCTAGATGAAGAAGCTGGTGGGGCTAGCAATGGACTCTGTTGTGCTCTAGAAGTAGAACCTGAAGCACCAAAACGGGAACCTGAAGCACTAGGAGCTAAAGGAGGCAGACCACGTCCTCTACCGGTAGCAGGGGTAGGTGGTGTCACCTCCTCCTCCTGCTCCTCCTGTTGTTGCTCCTCCTCCTCATCCTCCTCCCCCTCCAGTACCTCCTGCTCTATCCAATCAGGGGCTGACTCCATGACAGGCCTCTCAGCCTCAACCCTCCATTCAGCAGTGGTGTCAATCGCATCTAAAGAGATGGCCTCCATATCAGGTGTCCTCTCAAGTTGTCTCACCCACAATCTAAGATTGTAGTAGACGTAAACCATGTCATTGAGGCGCTGGGAGTCCAACTTGTACAAGGGTCATAAATTAATAAATTAAAAATATATATTATAAACAATAAATTAATAATTATAAAAAAAATTATTTAATGAATTCAAAAAATCAGTTGGAATATTTTAAGTTTTTAACCTGTTGCGCCTTTTGGTGTGTATTTTTTCAAATACACTCCAGTTGCGCTCGCATCCTGAAGAGCTACATGTTTGGCTCAGTATTCTAATGGCAAGATTTTGGAGTTTTGGTAATCTGCCACCGTAACTCCTCCACCATGCATCTACAAGTTACAAGTTACAACAAATAAGATAAACTCATAAAGTTACAAACATAAGAAAATTTTTAAAATAATGAAAATCTTACCTGGAATTTTAGTAGTCCTATCCTGGATAGCCATGTCAAAGCTCAATGTGCCACCTGCCATTCTGTACACCTCCATTTCTTTGGATATCTCTGCACGTTCTAATGAAGATGGCACCATCTTCTGAACACAACTGAAAAAGCCATCCATGACCTTAGCATCAAATAGGAAACTACCTGAGTAAGCAAATTTGGGGTTCAAGAAGACCCCTGCAGCATAAATGGGACGATGGAGTGTGTTGTTCCATCGGTCATCAATCACTTCCCATAAAAGAAGTTGTTTCTGAAACCCCTCATCACCCTTATCATCATAGTAGCTGCGAATGGCTTCTTTGGCCCTGTCCATGGCCTCATACAAGTAGCCCATTATGGGCTTCTCTCCATCAACCAATCTAAGAACCTTTACCAAAGGTTCAGTAACGATGCACACCTCTTGCACTCCCGCCCAGAAGCTTTCCTGATATGAAACCAACCTGCAGATGGCCTCTCCCTCTGGTTTGCGGCTGACAGTCAAAGCACGTCACTCCTTTGAAAGAAACATTCTCTTCAAATCCCCAATGATCAGTCCAACCATCTAACATCACAGTGCATCTTGTGACTTTCCATGGTGCCCTTAACTCCTCCAATCTCTTGGTGCAGTCAGCTTTCTCATTTTGAAGAATGCGCCCTCTAAAGTCATCATATGAAGGGGCTTTGTATCCTGGGCCAACAACAGTGATAGCATCAATCGTAGCCTGATAAAATGGATTGTTCCTGGCAACAGTGAAAGGAATATCACTCCAAAGAAACAGTTTGCCCAATAACTTGTCAGCTTCTTCCTTCTCCTTTTTTTTAATAAGTGAGGAGATGGATGGTTGTGCACCGGGAGTGGTTCTAGGAACAAAATATGAGGCGGCACCTACGGGGTTGGCTGTAGAGGATGCTAATGCTGAAGAACCACTACCACTCTCACGGTCAACTCTAAACCCTGATATTTGACTCTTCAGAGCTGCCTTGCTGAGTTTAGTTGTTTCTATTTCTTCCAATGATTTGCTGGCTCTTCTGATTATTTCTGGATTGGTATTTGTGCAAGGGCCTACTTCATGTCCAAGAATTTGTGCCAGGTGGTATTTCTACTTGTATATGCCCCCTATCATGTGTTGACCACATAACTTGCAGCTCAAGTTTGATCAGTCAAACCCCTAATCAGGTTCACCAAATTCCCATAAAGGATCCAATTTCCTTGGCATGTTCGTAAATTTGTTGAACTCTTGACTCTTGAGTTTTACTGTAAGATGAACTTTGAAATTTGAACCTAGGGCACAAGAAAAATTGCAAGTTAAATACGTTTTTACATACAACATTTTGATTTTTTCACCAAAAAAAAAACCCTAAACTCAATGCAAAAATAATGGGGAAAAATACATGTTGAAACTCAAGCAAAAATAATGGAAAGAAACTAGGAGCATAAGAAGAAATATAAAAAATAAATTTAACAACCAATTTTTTGCATTTTTGACCAAAATAAACCCTCTCCTCTCAATAAAACCCAAAAAAAAATAACACAACCAATGCAAGCAAAAATGATGAAAAATACATAGGTGATAGAAACCCATGGAAGAAAAAGAAAAAAAGAAAAAAAATGGTCAAATTTGATGCCCATACCTGGAAAAAATGTTTTGCCGAAGAAACTTGGTCCAAATTCGAATTTTGTTGGCTTGGCTTGCTAAAATCCTTCACTTTTGTTCACTCTTGCCCTTGTAGATCACTTATCCTCCTCCTTAGCTCACCTTCAGTCCTTAGCTCTCCTTAGCAAACTTCTCAATGCAGAAATGAGAAAAAAAAAATCAAAATCGCATATAAAAAGTCGTCGTTTTGAGAGACAGCGATTATTACCTATCGGATTGCGATTTTTTGGCGATTTTTTCAAATTCAAAAAATCATCGATAAAATCGTTTTCATGAAAAAATTCGCGATTTTCAAAACCATGTGTATTTGTTTTCAAATTGCATAAGTCTTGTTTGAAAAAGCAGTTTGAAATGATTCCAAGGGCATATTGAAGCATTTTTAATAGTATTGGGTTCTATAGTGGCTCCCAAAAATAATTCCATATTCATTAAGCCCTCAGAAAGCTATACTAGGATGCATGAAAAGGAAGATTGTAGTATGAGATATCAAAATTACGGTACCAAGTGCAACAAATTTCGATCTTACAAAGTGCAATCAAAGATGACATTAATGGTTTAGAAGAAAAAATGAAGGCTAAGTTGAACAGTTTGAAGGATCAAATGAAAGATAATATGGATAATGAAGTAGTGGAATATCACATCAAGCATCAACAAGTTCTCCAACTCTCAAAGGATAAGTTCTCCAACTTTGGTGCAGAATCGAATCAAACAACAGGAAGATCAACATCACAACAAAAGAAGTTCTGAAGAAGTCACAGAAACAAGAAATCGACAAGTGAAAAATCAATCAATTTCAAAGTATCTCAGCAAGCGGAAGAACTTTCCTGTTGAAGATTCCACATGGGAGGATGATAATTTTATACAGAAGCATCAAGAAATAATCAAGCATTGAGGACAACACTTGTTTGAAGGAGAGGGGCATGTTAGGTCCCTATATTACTAGTCTAGTCTCTTATTATGTTAGAGTAGCCCCCCTTATTGTTATTGTTGTACCACTGTAAGCCCCATATTGTTATTATTGTGCCCTTACATTCTTATTGTTAGGTCGGCTAAGATTATATTGTGACCCCATGGACTCCTATATATAGAAAGGAGGTTTTGCCATTTGTATCATCCAAGAATTGTTCATTTATGTAATGTAAAGGAGGTTGCCCCCTCGAAGTGGCTTATTACTAAGGCATTGATCTCTCTTTTCTTCTATTTTTGGAGCTAGTTTCATAATAGATTGTATTGACAATAAGAGATTGGAAGAGATTTGTTGAGGCTTTGCAAGTGAAGCATTGACTGGGAGGACATCATGCCAACACTTTATATTGATGTCTAGGTTCCAAAGTAGGGAGGGTGGCATTGGTCGTAGAGCTTTGACCTCGGATACACACCTAGATCCCTGGGTAAGTAAGCCTGATGGTACCTGTCATCACTCCACCAGATTCCCCAGGCTGAGGAAGGAATCCCAACAGAGGTAAGCACAAACCAAGCTTTTGACTTGATCCCTATCAAGTCGGAGAGGGCTCTCTCCAAAAGGATCACAACCAAGAGGGCTAGAGCAATTAGGGTTATAGGTTAGGTATGATATGCAGGGATTGTTTTGATTTGGTTTGGTTGGGTACATGAGTGGATAATGGAATTAGGTCAAGGAAAATCTAGGTCGGGGCAATAGATTTCGGGTTGCAGGAATGAATGGGGCAAGGTACGTATAATGCCAATCACTTGAAGGGAAAGGTTATGGAAAGGTTTTGAAAATGTAAGAAGGCTGAGAAAAGCATAAGAGATGTATTTCTCTCAGACAGAAGATAATGAATAAAATATGATCAGTTACCCAAAACAGAGCATATGCAAGCATGTATTATGAATTTCTAACTTGTAAAAGATCATAACATAGACATGAAAGTGATATGAACAATACATTTAAACATATGTGACTGAAGAAAAAACTATAAAAGACATTCAATACCACAGGTATCCTATATATGTAGTTGCAACTCCTCTTTATTAGCTTGGCCAAAACTGAGTACAAGTTCCCTTGATCAACTAGCAAAATCAAACTAATTCCAACTCCCCACCTTTGAAAATGAGTAAAAAATGACATGATATAGGCCTTAAACAGCCTCTCCCAACCTCAGGGGTCGAATCCCTAAGAGGAGGAGCTGATCCACCAAAGTCTGAACTGAAACCTAAAGTGTAGGGTGGTCAAAGTGACTCATGAGTTTTAACCTAATGTATTTACCCTAGGTAATAGTAAAAACATGATAATTACATTTATATCATCAATTACATGAGGTAAAAACATGATTCCCCAAGGTAAAATTCAAATTTGTAGAAAAACTCAGAAAAAGATCAGTCAATTGTAAAACGCGCAGCGCCATTTTACCCCAACTTGCACATTGTTTTTTACTAGGTTTCAGCTGTCCAAATTGGCTCCAAGATAGCTTGTTGGAAATCCCTTCAAGTCTACTTTCCAGAACAACCTTCAGTTTGCAAAATGAAGCCCATTTGCCCTGTCAATAATCACTTCTCCCAAGACTGGTAAAAAAGTGCAGAATGAGGGTGCAGAAATGCAGAGTGCTATTGCAAACAACTTTTGGAGGCCTTCCTCAACTCCAAATTGAGTTCATGATAGCTCATTGGAAAGCTCTTTCAGTCTAGTTGTCATTTGACTTATCAAGCAAGTCATTTGGACACTCCAGCTAGGAGAAAACTTGATTTTCCCAAGGTCACTCCAGAAGTGCAGCAATTCTCTCTTGTGGCACCTGTATTTTTGACATTTCTCCAAAACCATGACACTTGTGTAGAAATTGAAGGAGGTTTTTCTTCCTTGGCCTATCATGGACAAAAACCTCTCTCACTTTTGTCAAATTCATCTTTGTTTGGTCAGAAACATAGTTTGAATCAAAACAGGCCCTATGAGTGGAAAATGACTTGACCCTTGGAATGATTTCTTAAAAAATGATGGAGACATGATGTTATGAGTTGGAAAGGGCTCATACTTACTGATATGACCTACCTTATGCCTCCTCTGCTCAAATGTCTCATTTCCATAGCAAACGCTAGCTCAATGGGAGAGGAAATTAGGGTTTAGTGCTTGTGAACAATGATGATTTGGGCACCCTTGGGAAAAATGGTTAAAAAACGAAGCGAAGTCAATGATAATGACTGAAATGAGGTGAAAGCAGAGTAAAATATGGCGAGATGGGTGGAATGCAAATACCAGTGCTAACATCGGCTCCAGCTAGGGAAGATAGCTCCGAAGGAGGTGTCTAGAACTGCAGACCTCTGGGAACTCGTTGATTAGTGCCTTATCCATTGGGCAATGGAGTCAAATATGTAAACTGAAACTGAAAACATAATGCAAACTTCAACCCACACTAACAAATCATCAAAGCCTTAGGGCCTTCACCTCGTGCTTCAAACCTTGATAAATTATGTTAACACTTGCTAAAAATAAAATAAAATCAAACTGAAATGATACCAACCTACTCTAATCTGTTGTACAATTGCTGATTAGGTGAAATGATCCTTCCAGTGTAACCAATCCAGGAGATGTCTACTTACTGAAGTTATGCTCTCACTTTCCTCGAGTAGGCAGAATGATGTACATGTAGGCAACTCACAATAAAAATTGAAACCAAGACTTATGCTAACAAACAAGACAACATTCATCTTCTCCAATGCTTGCAAAAGACTGCCGAAGGTATCTTGAAAATCCTGAAGCATTACCTTGTCTTGAGATCCAGCAGCAAAAATACAAGTACTCCCTTCATTCTGATCTGAAAGAACACTTGGTTGTTGATCGATAGGAAGGCATAGGGAAGTATAACCTTCTGTTATCTGAGTGTTGGCTGTAAATTCCTCAAGCATGAGAAACTCTAACTCAATCTCTGGCATTTTGTCTCTTTCTGGTTCATACTCCTCAAATTCATAGTCTATGTCATCCTTAAACAAGAAACATTCTTCAAGATTAACAAACATGACAGCCCTATCATCTTCATGAAAGAAAACAGTATCTGCTAGCTGATCTCCTTGCAGGGAATCATCATCATAAATTGGTTTACTCACAACAATTTCCTGTATAGTTTCATCAAGCTCCTCATTGAAATTATCTTTAGATTTATCATACTTAGGAAAATCAGGTTCAGGAGAAACTTCATCAAATATGAACATTGAAAAAGGAGATTGTCTTTCTTCATGATGATCTATAAATCAAATTTTAGGATTGTCCTCATTTAAACTTAAATTTCCATTTTCAAAAATGGAAGAAGTTTTACCAAACTTCTTGACTATGTGAACACTGCAAACCTGCTTTAACTTGGATTGCAATATGACTTTTCAGGAGTTGATCTATCTCATCTTCGGACAGAGGAAAAAGTACTTTTTGTTTTCTTTTGATAACACAGTGATTGTCTTCTTTCTCTCCTAAAGATTCACAAGGATGTTGAATATCTTCTTTAACCTTTGGTTGATCAACCTGTTGTACTGCTGCAAGAATTGTCTCCTGTGGGAAGTCTTTATGAACATCAAGACAATATACATCATCTTTTTCTTCCATGAGAGAAAACACTTGCTTTTTTTGGTGATGAAAAGGATTGTCATGCAAAGCCTCCAAGATCTCTTCATCCATGAACTCATTATCATCATAAGAATTCTCTAGGTTTTGAATGAAAACCTCAAATTGATCACAACAATTATTAACCAAAGACAAAGAAGGGTAGGACTCCTTGTATTCTTCATAAAATATTGAATGGAAAACTCTAAGAGAACAAATATTGGCAGGTGGCAAACCTTCATACCAAGATCGTGCTTTTCCTTCAAGAGAAGCCATGAACATCTTTAAAAGACAATCTTTGGGAAATTCCACCTTCAACTTGCGTGTATGCATGTGAAAATTAACCAGATGTAAAGCAACATCATTCCCATCATCATCTTTAAACATAGGCAAATTCCTTTTCCAATCTACCTTAGGCATTTTATTTGGGAAATCTAGAATGTGATCCCGGCTCATGGGAGCATACCTTCTTACAACAGTGTCCATCTTGAAAATTCTTGAAGCTACTGATTTTCATGCAATGATTTTCATGCAATGGAGTCCCCATGAAGTGTTGATTTTATGGATCTTTCAGTCAATGGAGTCGCCAGGTGAATGGTTCAGCCTTCATATGTGTCCAATTGATGTTCACAATCAACAATTAGATCTAAATCTTTGTCGTTCTTTCCTAGGGAGGATTTGTCTTTTCACCTCCCTGGCAACGACGCCAGTATGTTATCACTCCACCAGATTCCTAAGGCTGAGGGAGGAATCCCAAAAGAGGTAACCACAAACCAAACTTTTGACTTGATAGCTAGCCCTATCAAGCCGGAGAGGGCTCTCTCCAAAAGGGTAACAGCCAGGAGGGATGGAGCAATTAGGGTTTTAGGCTAGGTATGATATGCAGGGGTTGTTTTGATTTGGTTTGGTTGGGTACATTAGTGGATAATGGAATTAGGTCAAGGAAAATCTAGGTCAGGGCAATAGATTTAGGGTTGCAGGAATGAATGGGGCAAGGTAGGTATAATGCCAATCACTTGAAGAGAATGGTTATGGAATGGTTTAGAAATTTAAGAAGGCTGAGAAAATAATAAGAGATGTATTTCTATTAGATATCATTTTTGGGATTCAACTACGTTAAGTAAGTCATTCATCTATGACCACTTCCATGAGAGGTAGTCGTAACTGACTGATTTCTCATGATTTTTTGAATAGTCCACTTAGCACACATTGCATTGGGTGATGCTCACAGGGGTGAAGGAGTGGGATTGAAACTAGTGAAATGAATCACATAGCATCAATCATCACTTCCGGGGATGTGATTCATTTCACTAGTTTCAATCCCACTTCTTCAGCCTTGTGAGCATCACCCGATGCAATGAGTGCTAAGTGGACTATTCAAAAAATCATGAGAAATCAGTCAGTTACGACTACCTCTCATGGAAGTGGTCATAGATGAATGACTTACTTAACGCAGTTGAATCTCAAAAATGATATCTAATATAATGCACTGCGGAAACCCCTCATACATAAGATATATTTCTATCAGAGAAAAGATAATGAACAAAATATGATCAGTTACCCAAAACAGAGCATGTGCAAGCATGTACTCTAAATTTCTAACTTGTAAAAGATCATAACATAGACATGAAAGTGATATGAACAATACAATCAAACATATGTCACTGAAGAAAAAACTATGAAAGACATTCAATACCGCAGGTATCCCATAAATGTAGCTGCAACTCCTCTTTATTAGCTTGGCCAAAACTGAGTACAAGTTTCCTTGATCAACTAGCAAAATCAAACTGTTCCAACTCCCCATCTTTGAAAATGAGTCAAAAATGACATGATATAGGCCTCAAACAACCTCTCCCAAACTCAGGATTCGAATCCCTAAGAGGAAGAGCTAATCCACCAAAGTCTAAACTGAAACCTAGAGTGTAGGGTGGTGGTCAAAATGACTCAACCCTAACTTTTTGAAAACTGATTCATTACACCTCATCATGAGTTTTAACCTAATGTAGTTACCCTAGGTAATAGTAAAAACATGATAATTACATTTACATCATCAATTACATGAGGTAAAAACATGATTCCCTAAGGTAAAATTCAAATTTGTAGAAAAACTCAGAAAAAATCAGTCAATTGTAAAACGCGCAGCGCCATTTTACCCCAACTTGCACATTGTTTTTTACTAGGTTTCAGGTGTCCAAATTGGCTCCAAGATAGCTTGTTGGAAATCCCTTCAAGTCTACTTTCCAGAACAACCTTCAGTTTGCAAAATGAAGCCCATTTGCCCTGTCAAAAATCACTTCTCCCAAGACTGGTAGAAAAGTGCAGAATGAGGGTGCAGAAATGCAGAGTGCTATTGCAAACAACTTTTGGAGGCCTTCCTCAACTCCAAATTGAGCTCATGATAGCTCATTGGAAAGCTCTCTCAGTCTAGTTGTCATTTGACTTATCAAGTCGGTCATTTGGACACTCCAGCTAGGAGAAAACTTGATTTTCCCAAGGTCACTCCAGAAGTGCAACAACTCTCTTGTGGAACCTGTATTTTTGACATTTCTCCAAAACCATGACACATGCGTAAAAACTGAAGGAGGTTTTTCTTCCTTGGCCTATCATGGAAAAAAACCTCTCTCACTTTTGTCAAATTCATCTTTGTTTGGTCAAAAACATAGTTTGAAGCAAAACTGGCCCGATGAGTGGCAAATGACTTGACCCTTGGAATGATTTCTTAAAAAATGATGGAGACGTGATGTTATGAGTTGGAATGGGCTCATACTTACTGATATGACCTACCTTATGCCTCCTTTGCTCAAATGTCTCATTTCTATAGCAAACCCTAGCTCAAAGGGAGAGGAAATTAGGGTTTAGTGCTCGTGAACAATGATGATTTGGGCACCCTTGGGAAAAATGGTTAAAAAACAAAGCGAGGTCAATGAAAATGACGGAGATGAGGTGAAAGCAAAGTAAAATAAGGCAGAATGGGTGGGATGCAAATACCAGTGCTAACAATACCTAGAGAGGCTGAAAACTTTAGTTCACCTTAGTCCCACTTGGATAGATTGCCTTGGTCAGGAATCTAGTCCGTGGCATTGTGGTGCCTAAACTGTTAAGAGAACTTGGATATATTTCCCTGGTCAGGAATCTAGCCCATGACATTGGGATGCCTAAACTCTTCATAGTTCATATAGTTTGAGATCTTCCATTGCACTTGTATATTATGAATACCTCCATAGTTAAGAGGGAGTGTTGAAGAATATAACTAGGTTCGGTCTTCATAAATGTATAATGTAATGTACTTGTTGCTGGAAATTGTAACTAGGTTCAATCTTCATAATGACTAGTAATTATGAATTTATGTAATGAAGAAGACAAATATAATAAAATGTATTTTTGTAATGCTTGCCTCATGGGTTTCATGAGCAAGGAATTTTTATAAAAGGTCAAAGACTTCTTTTAATGTCTTTTAGGGACTTGTCATCTTGTTATTTAGAGTCATGTATATGAAGTGTTGTTACACTTGTAAAGACAATTTGTATGCTCCAAGGCTTGGTCAAAGTACTCCTTGAAGGCAGCTCGAAGATAATGGAAATAACCCTTGAAAAGTTGACTTGAAGATGTTGGAGAATAACCCTTGAAAGGAAGGCTCAAATAGACAAAAGTGTTCACTGTCAGGTCAGCTAATTACAGGGTCAAACAACTATTTATACCCTAGTAGACTTCGCAAAAAAAACAATGAGAACAATTCGTACATCTGACAAAACTCGAACATGTCTGCAACTATAAGTGCGGATCACAGATGCGAAGTTGAAGGGTGATACAACGAGGAAAAGGTTTCCAAAGAAGTGTGTAAGGGTTTCATTGTATTTCGATTTTAAGTCTGTAATAACATCTCTGCAATCACAGAGAAGGTCGAGGACTGTATCAAGGATTGATGTTGTTCGGTTCAAGTCCGTTATCAAGTGTAGAAGATATCAAGTGTAGAAGAGTATTGAAGGAGGCCGAAGGGAGAAGTCTATTGGGTACCAAAGGAAGAAGATTGTTGGAGGCTGAGATCATTGTCTTAAGGGTTGCTGAACAAAGACCGAGTTTCTCTAGGTAGCAAGTGCAGAACAGTGCAAGAAAGGAGGATAGAAGAGCGAAGGCCAAGGAGATCAAGAGATAGTGATAAGTGCCTTGGAGGATATACACAGGGTGAAGGTGTGTTTCCACAGCAAGAAACAACCATTGAAATTGTGCCTCAAGTATGTATCAAGAAGGACCAAGAAAGGATATTTAGGAGGCCGAAGTCAGTTCAAGGAAGATAAAAAAGAAAGATCATTAGGGACCGAGCTTTCCTAGTCTCGGTACAAAGTGGTGTAGAAAAGAAGAAACCTAGTGGAGCAGTGACAAGGTCTTGGAGGCATACAAGAGTCAAGGGTCTGTGTCGTGGTCATGGTACTTGTCAACTGAAAGTATATAAGAAGAATTACTTGCAGGTTTTCCTCTCCAAGAGGGGGAGGTTTTGGCCTTGACTTGAAGACCCTAAAAACATGTGTCTCTTGTGTTTTTAAAATTGACTTGATGAAAGACATAATAAGCTAATAAATAGAAGATATAAGTAAGAGAAATAAGTTCACAAGTAATTATCAAGTAGAGAATTGAATTAAACTATGCCCTTCCAAATTTGCAACATGGTTTCAAAGCTAAGGTGCTGAAGACAAAGGGTTATTTGACAAGAAGACACTCAGGGATCAGTTTTGCAAAAGGACACTAGAATCAAATTCTGGGAAGAAGGTCAAAGGTCAGTTTTCAAGGGAAAAAGAAAGGAGATCCTCATTAAAAGGGAAGAGACCTTCATTCAAAAGGCAGCTTGCAGAAATTGGAAAAACACTCAGGCTATATCAAGGACCTTATACTCCAAGGTCCTTTCAAGAATAAATGCAAGAAGGTGACCTACAATTATCTCATTTGAAGCCAAGCCAAAAATATTGAAGACATCATCAAATCATCTTTTTGCTGAAAGCCATCCTTGATCATCATCATCATCAAGGATCCAAAGTGATATACCACTTTACACCACTCTTAAAGAAGTATATCTAAGAGGGAGCTCATGCTGCTATCTACATCATCATCAACAAGGAAGCTGATAGAAGAAGAAAAACATCTACTCAAGTAAGTATCTTTATGACTTCATATGAATCTATCAAAATGTCTTCTTTGCAAAGAAAGCAACGAACTGGTTAGGGTTTCAAACTTTCTTGCATGGAAGAAAAGGACAATGAAGTCATGCCAAATACATGAAGGGAGACATAAGGGCTTAAAGGATTCTTATAGAATCCATAAAGGACTCTCTCATCCCCGATGTATGAAAAACAGAATCTTCAAAATAAATATCCGACAAAATTGGTGGAGCTATTCTCGGAATTGGGAGAAGAAATGTTTGATAGTAAAATGACTACAGTGGTGTTTGTCAGACATTGGGTTTAATGCTCCCCGTGTGTTTCGCGACATGGACTAATCGCCTCTCGTGGATCCTAACTCTGGCGATTGTACCGAAGACTAAAGCCTGCAAGTTTTGGTCTAATGGAAATCGTGATTCCAACAAGTGGTATCAGTGCGACAGGTCTCGAATTCGAAACTCACCCGGCTCGCGTTGGGGGGGAGATTGATGGACATTGGGTTCAACGCTCCCCGTGTGTTTCACAACATGGACTAACCGCCTCTCGTGGATCCTAACTCTGGCAATTGTAGCGGAGACTAAAGCCTGCAGGTTTTGGTTAAACGGAAATCATGATTCCAACAGTGTTGAATGCTCTATCGAAAGAATGGAAAACTTCACTTCAAGCATATATGGAAGAAAGAAGTAACACCATACCAGGATCTATGGTCTCTATGTAAAATAGAGGAAACAATATTGAAAGCCAAATTTGATATAGGAACTATTGACCACTAGAGTGGCACCTAAAAATAATGTGAAGACTCCATGCCCAAGGATGAACCAAAAGACACTTGTGCCATCAGATATCATCAGACATCATCAATTCAACAGAGTTTTTATACTCTACTTCTTCTTCTCATCATTTTCTTCTTCAGTCTTCAGATTCCACAGCCTTTTGGGGATATTGTATAAATGTCACTAGCATTATGAATAAAGCCATGTAACAAGCCTAGGATGTTGGGACTCGATCAGCAAGCGAGTACACCTTGGAGTGTTTTTTTTTACTTGATTAATTATTCCTTCCTTTTAGCGGCGAATAATTTTCTAGGTTTTTCACTCATTGCATTACCCCAAAGCCGGGGTGACGGCCTGAAGGTTGAGCCCCTAACACATCTTAGTGTCTAGAGTCGATGTATATTACCATGCTAGGTCATCTCTGAAATTTCGGGGAATTTGACTAAGTCTAAGTAGGATTTTTTTAATAATTAAAAATTTCCCGCAAAATGGGATTTTTTAATTAATTTCTATGTAATGATGTAAATAAGTGGCCTTAGGAAATGTCTGGGGCGTGTGACTACTCGAAAATCATCCTCAGAGACCTAGCATTATCCTAGGAACCACTTTGGGGGTCAAAAAACGACTTATGATCCCTCAAAAAGCAGATTTTCCTAATGTCAATGGCAAAAAATGAGAAAAATGAAAAATTGGAAAATTTTAGAAATTTTTCTGAAGTCAAAATAAGTCAAATTTTGACGCGGAAATTAAAAAGTCAAAAAGAAAGTCATAGGCAGTCAAAAGAGTCATGAATTATCCACTCAGCAATTGTAAAATTCAGTTTAAAGAGAACTCGTGAAGGTTGAAAAATAAAATAAAAATTGAGAAAGTTGAAGGGCGACAAGGCTGCCACATAGGACAGACCTTCCCTCCCACTTGTCCCCCACTAAAAACTCTAAGGAGCAGTTAAGTTCATACGTAGCAGTTTGGGCATGTTTTAGGTTCACGGATTTGGAAAAGTTTGAGTGGGGACAAAACTGCGACATGGGACAGTTCTTGTCCCCCACTTGCTCTTACTTGTCTCCCACTTGTGGCACACATAGCAACTAAAAGACAGCACTCACAGCCATACATGCAACAGTTAACTACATCTTGTACGTAGCAATTAGAGGCGGTCATATGTTGATCATAACACACAGATTTGATTGACATTGATTTGGTACACGTGGGCACATGATCATTGTATTATGGCTAATTTAGAGGGATATTGCTCCCATTTATTGCCACATATTTCACACTTGGACATAATAAGATGCACATAACAGTTAGAAGTGTACGCTGCCAGTGAAGAAGGCCACCTACAGCAGTTTGAGGTTCAGTTTTACGTGGGGGTTGAGACAATCTTATGTGGGAGTTTTCTCCCCCATGCACCTATCATCAATCACACTTGGCAGCCACCAAAGATATGCACATGAAGAAAAATTTGTACGCTGGCCTGAACAGGGAATTAGCTGCCAGTTAAGGAAATTTGTGACTAAAACCTACAGCATTTCTTACAACCACTTGAAATTCGTTTTTGGATTGGGATTATCTTCACCTCTCCACTTGTCATGAGGTTCCTCATTGAGATCTTCTCTAGTTTTTGTATAAATTGAGCCTTGGGCTCTCATTGTAAGATTTGGAGCTTGTGCGTATTGTTACTATGCCGAAATTGTTATTGAGCTGAATAAAGAAAAGTCTTTGGGGTTACTAGCTTCTCTTGTGGTGCATTCTTTGGTTGATGAACTATACTTGTTTCATTTGATGTTGTTATTTATTTACTTCACATTGCAATCTAGTTGGTTTTTTTTTTTGCATTTGCCTGAAGGCACTATTGTCTAGGGAGGGGAGATTTGTAGCTATCTCAGATCTCCTTTGGACTTGGTATATTTTGTGCTCTTGTTGTAGCTTGTTATTTTCAGTGGAATGACAAGCTCAACCTGGCCTCTATAGGCCAAGTTTCTTTTGCACTAACAATTGGTTTGCAGAAATTTGTGTTCAAAGGGTAGGTTGCAAAGTCTATTGGAATGTGAAGACTTCTTCGGTTGGAATAAGTCAGCTCCAAGGATATCAAAGATCCCACAAGTTGTTCAAGCCAACAATCTCATAAGACATCAAGAGATTTATCTAAAAGGGGGTTTCATGAGCCCTTTGCTTCTATTCCATCTCTAAAAAATCATATAATTCTTCTCTCATTTGTGCACATATCTATTTTATCTAACATTTGAGGCAAAGTTGTTGGAGTTAAATCCTAATTCTCACTCCTAAATCAACTCTTTCAAGTTGATCTTAGGGAGGGAATTTGTAATATAAAGTGTATTTTATACTTGCATTGAGTTTCTAACTTTTTCCTTCGCATGCATGTGATTTCCTCTCACATATTTCAGCAATATTTCTTTTGCATGCTAACTCTTTTGCTTGCTTGCCTATAGGGGTTCTTGGAAGCAATCTAAGTTTGAAGAAAGGGAGCTAAAGCATAGGCTAAGGAACACTTTTCCATTTGGAAACTCAAGTCCAAGTTCCGCCTTATCACTTCACCTCTACTTCTAAAGCCTCATTCTTTTAAGGAATTGTAACCACCATTCACCTCAAGGCTTTAAGCTTGTACTTTGTCACATCTCACAAGTAAATATTTAAAATCTTACACTTGTAAATTTGGGAAAGAGCAAATTTAAAACGCATATTGTAAGCTCTTCCCAAGCCCCTCATTTCTATAAGAGGGTCTCACTTTCATTAATAAAGAGCTGACTTTTCTTAAGAGAGTTTGGGAAGTTTTTCCCATGGTATCTCACCTACTCATTTAGAGGGAGGAAATCTTCTTGAGTGGTTAACTTGCATTCATCATTTCGTTTGCTAATCTAATCTAGTTGCATGTGAATAACTCATATTTTCATTTCATTAATTGCTTAGATCACATAGTCCTTTAAATTTCCTAATTTGCAATCTCATTTGCCATCACTTACTTATGTTTTGTGATATATTTCTCATTTGGATAAGTTTCACAATATACTACAAGTAAAGAGGCATAGCACTTTCAATTTATGGCAACTTGAGTTATTGTTCTAACTATGAAGCATATTTAATTGAATCATCTCCATCTTTTACATAGCACTTGCAAACTCACTTTCATATCATTTAGGCATTTCACTTTTCATACTAGACTTGCATCTTTAAAATTAACCTCCAACTTAAGTTGGTTGTATAAACATTAGGGACCCTCCACCCCTATTGACTCCTCACCGTGAGACCCAGATTTTGGGCGAGAGTGAGGTCTGGGGATAGGAGTTAAATTGAAAATTGTTTTAGAATTCTACTAATAAAATAAACCAAGAGCACCTTCACATCACAAATTTACTCGCAATTTTTCTATTTCATGTACTTGTTACTTTGCTAGTTATTTAGCTCATGAATATTTAATGTCATTATCCTTTGTTACTTGAGCACTTTCTTACAAGTACTTTTCCACTTATTGCAAGTGATGCTTATATGTTAATCTTGGTCTAACACTTCCTTTGCGGGATTATTGTCACTGTATCTTGGATTTCATTTTTGAGCAAGCACTTGTCATTTACTTTAAAGCACTGGTCTATATTTTGAACACATCATTGAATATTGCTCATATACTTATATGCTTGTTTACATCTTGGAATTGAGTCATCCTTGATAGGTAATTCCTTCTAATCAATTCTCCTAGAAACCTCACATCTTTGACTTAGTTCTCCTTTAGGGACCACCCCACTTTAGCTAACCTAGGAGATAGCTTAAACGGAGAGAGTTGGGAATAGGTGACAGCCCCTTCTCTGAGTTCCTTGCCACCAACCACACCTGGTGGGGTTGAAGGCTTTTCCCACTAACTAGTAGATAGGTGTAGGCGGCAAGCGATAACATCAAAGCCAGAAGTGTCATCTGGTTTGTGAAGGTTAGTACTCAAATACTTTCCTCTTTATTGAAAAATGGATCCAGTCACAAGATCTGTTTCTTTCCGAGAGTTAGATGAGAAGGATAAAACTGAAGAAAATCCCCTTAGGGATATGTTTGCATCTGCTTCAAGTCGTGTGATTAATTCTGCTGAATTAGAATATGAAGAATCAAAACCATCTGCTAGATGGAAGCTCCCTAGTATTGATGCTTCTCATGTATATTCAGATCTTACGACTTTCCATTTAAAAGTCGCTACTAGAATTTCTATTAAGGAATCTATTAGTCAAATACAAGAAAACTCTGAATGTGTACAGTCCATTCCTCTTCTGAATTCTAAACAACTTCAGGCCGAAGCCAAAAGGCTAAAAACTCAGTACTTGCATTTGGGATGTATTAAAATCGGCATTAATGCTTTAACACATCAAGGACTAAATACCTTTGTCCTAGCCACTGTCAAAGATCTTACACATAATAAGTACACCGACTCCTTGATTGGAGGAATAGTTGCCCCTCTGTCAAATGGCCCAGTCTATTTCGATTGTTATCCAAATTTTTCAGTATATGTCTTTGATGAAACAATCGACAATATTCTCCAGTTACAGATCCAGACCACTGAATTTGATATGTCAAGAAAAAGACATAATATCGCCATTCAGACTAGAGGATGTTTTCGTCATACCAATACCCTCTATCCTGCAGTCCTCCATACACCCAGCAAAGAATCAAAGTCAAGTGTTGTTGTTCTAACCGATTCCAAAAATCAAAAGGTAGAACATCAAACTATCAAGTGGGAAGACCTCACTTTCCCTGATCACTGGGTTGTATCAAATCCCAAACCTCCAAGTATGAGAAATATTACTTCTGCAAATATCTGAGAAGACCAATCCTCTGCTATTCTATCTTTTCCCTGAAGATCTACCATAGACAGGAAAAGGATTGACCAAGTCTGCAGAAGCTCCCCATTATACAGAGATCCTCTTGAAGTTGATACTGCTTGTTCCAGTTTTGCCTCAAATTTTTGTAAACATATTTCTTTATTTGAGTTTGCCCAAATTGTTAATTTTTCCTCTGTTGAAGTCATTTGCCCTTAATGCAAAATACCAGTAAATTTGAGCAGTCTTGCTGAATTTGTCATTCATAACAACCATCATCCCAGGGCAGGAGAAGCCCCAGCTTCTACATCTATAAACCCTTGTCCTAATCCAAAGTGTTCAAATATCCCTTTCCCACATGAATCTGATCACGTTATGATGATGCACTTGTTACCCTCTCTAGAAAAAGAAGATCCGAGGTTAACAGAGGTGTTCAGTCAAATGAGACCTCCAAATATGGAAAGATATGGTCTAGGCTACTTAGAACAACTGAATGACTTAATTCCAGAATCCAGATTTGGTATTTTGCCAGAAGATTGTAAGAAGCTGTCAGTCACAGAAATGCACAAATTCTTCACTCTAATGGATGGCTGTAAGAAACATAAAGTAGATACCCAGTGGATGAAAGAGATGTTAAACTGGGATATTTACACCCATCCGGAGGCAAAATATTTTGGCCTCACTCATTCTAGTGAAGAAAAACTCAGACTATCTCAAGAATGGAAAGAATTCATGAACAAATCTCATTCTTGGATATCTTTCTATGTCTGGAAAAAATATGAAACAGTCTGAGAATGTTTTAATGACTGACACTGCATCCTCTTCATCTGCTCAGCATTCTTGGTCTGCATTAGATGGTAGCAAGATTGAAACCTCATCCACATTTCCTCCCTACAAAGGAATCATCCTTGGAGAAGCTCAAAAATCAGCAAAAGCTATTCCTCTAGTTTTGAAGGATGACAATGCTTTAGGCATTGATGGCAGAATTCAAAAAGCCAGTGAACAATTAAACTAGACTAGCACTGCCATTAAGGGATTGAAAATGAACTCTGCTAAAAATTCTGTTGTGAAGGAACAATTTGACAGCTTACAGGTTTCAGTCACTAGTGTAAATAATTGTTTGAATGAAATTCAGTTTTATTCTTCTGTTTTGAAGAGTTATGCAAGAGAATCTTTAAACAAATTAGATGAAGTAGAGGGCAAGGTTATTCAAGAAATATGCTCTACAAAAGAACTCATAACAGACTTGTCTGAGAAGATTGATAAAGTAAATATATCCTAATCTGACAAGCCTGTTCCTGCTTCATTCTTGCATAAAAGAAATGTACAGATTCAAAATTCTGTCAAACCAATTGACAGATTTCCCCATTTGTTGCCCAAAGAAGTTGCCCAGCCTTCTCAGGAAGAATCTTCAGAAAAAACAGAATCTACAGAAAAGATTTATATTGCTTCTTTGTTTAAAGAGCCAGAAAAAGATTCAGAATCACAGATATTCCCCATCTATGAGCCACTAGAGAGCCAATTTACCAAATATTCTACTCTTGATCTTAGTGGAAAAGGAAAGCTTGATAATTTAAGTACGGAACGGATAAGACAAATGATTGACATGATGTTTACAGAATACAAGCTTATGTGCCTAAGAGGCAAAAATGAAGTTGAAGCTTGTAAAACTCTTATTCAATGTTTTACTGGCACTCTCCTAAGATGGTGGGAAACTTAAACATCTCCAGCCTTGATTTCAAAAATGGAAAGTGAACTTCTGAAAGACGAAGTTGGAGATATAATTCACAATGTTGATGGCACACCCCAGAATAATATGATTGGAGCACTTACCTCCATGATTCAAGAACACTGGTGTGGTTCTGAAACAGAAATAGCAGACAAGCACGAAACGATTCTAATGAATCTTAAGTGAAATAAATTATCTCAGTATGAAGATTTCCATAGAGACTGGATGCAACGCATCTATGAGGTAAAAGATTCTAAAAATCTTCTCTGGAAACAAGTATATCTAGCAGCCCTTCCGTCTAGATTTGTAGATCTCCTACGTCTGCAAGATGCTTTCCAGTTGCCTTTTGAATCATTTACCTGGGGAGAAATATATTCTATAGTTACTAAGACATTGGTTGGTCTATGTACAAGTTCTAAAGTTAACAAATATTTAGAAAAGCTTTCTAGATTGCCTAACAGTAAATCAATTTGCAACAAATATGGCTTAAACATTGATGATCCCCTTGTCAAGAGAAGAAAAGATAAAAGAAAGGCAAAGAAAGCTAGTAAACAATTCAGAAATACTCCAACCAGCAAGAAAAGAAGAGTCACCTCTGGACTCAGAAAAGAAAGAAAGGGATATTACAAGTATGTCCCTAAACACATTACTATAAGCCATCTGATATTCATCTCCATTCCCATAAGCAAGAGAAGTGGAATCAACTAACCTGTTGGTTATGTGGTAAAGTAGGCCACACTTCAAACAAACGCCCAGATGGTGAAGAATCCAAAAAGAATAGAGGAAAGAAATCTCAGCCTCAGAAGAAACAAAGAAAAGTTGTTAAGATAGAGACCCCAATGCTATGTATGAGATGTGGGTCTAAAAATCACAAATCTGATCATTGTCCAAATATTGTGATTCATGAACAGATTCAACAACAACAGCTTGAAAAATCATCCTATGATTCTTGTAGTTCCTCTTCCTCTGATTCATCAATAGAAGAATTAAATACACATATGCAACAATGTTTCTGCTCAGATTCAGATGATTGTCAATGCAGTTACTCTACTGATTCTGATTCTTCTAGTGATATCGAAGAACTAACAGAAATTATGCAGAAACAAAAAATATTGATGGCTTAGACTGCTGATGAAGAAGAATTAAAAATTCCGTCACAAATTTCTGCCATGGAAGAAGGAGAGATGAAAGATAAACTTCTTGAAGCTTTTCTACATCATATTCATTCCTCCAACTCCAGCAAAAGATCTGCCAAAAAGCCTATCTTTGTGGATGCCTCCTATGAGCGAAACACAAAAGCCTTCCAGCGTCATCAACTACAATCTAAAGTTCGTGCACTCGCTTTGGGGGAGGTAAGTAGAGAAATTCATAATCTCAAAGCAGAAATATCTACTCTTAAACATCAAGTAGCTCAGTTAGGAAAAGGCAAGCAACCTTTGGCACAAAATATTTCTGCATGCACAACTGCATATACTCTGCATTCTGCACCAAAATCTACTAAATCTCAAGTTGAAATAATTGAAGGAAAAAGAGATCCTACAGTAGGTTTCACGGAAATGAGGATACTAGCAATTGAATACCAACAGCATCATGTCCTCATTAATGTTTGCACTAAAGGGGAAATGTTTTCCCTAACAGTGTTAATTGATTCAGGTGCAGATATCAATATTTTCAACACCAAGGTAATCCCAGCCAAATTTTGGGTTGCAGCTACTAGAAAAGTAGTTGGACTGGGAGATAAAACCCTTAAATATGAAGTTCCCAAAGCTGCCATATGTTTTGATCAACATTGTATAGAGCTAAAATTTGCAATAGCAAACATTCATGTTGATTGCATATTAGGAAATGTCTTTCTTGCAGCTATGGAACCACATGGTTCAGTCAGGTTAAAAGGAAATAGAGCTGGATACTTTATTACTGTCCCTACCTCTGACAGGAGTCAAAGACGGATTGAAATGCCATATATATCAAGTCCTAGAGTCTCTACAATGGTTCAGGCTATGAAAGAATTAGACAAAGCTTAAACCAAACTGACTGAATTGAAATATTTAAAATCTACTATTCAAATAGGGGAACAACTAAAAACCCCTACAATCCTCAATAAAATCTCTGAACTAAAGAGAAAAGTTGAAGAAGAATGTTGTTCTGAGGAGCCCAATGCTTTCTAGCACAGAAAGCAATATAGTGTTGACCTGCCATACAAACCAGGATATGAAGGAAGGCCTTGCAAGAGCAGAGCCATTCCTATGAACAAGGAATAAAGGGATCTCTGTGAAAAAGAGATCAAACAGCTATTGGATAGAAAGCTAATAAGAGAATCTGACAGTCCATGGAACTGTTATGGATTCCATGTGAATAAAAGATCTGAACAGATTAGAATTATCCCAAGATTGGTCATAAACTACAAGCCTCTAAATTCAGTTTTAGTTGACAATACCTATCCAATACCCCACAAGGGTGATTTATTAACCAGAATTGCAGGAGAAAAAATATTTTCAAAGTTTGACCTCAAATCAGGATTCTGGCAAGTGGCCATTGTAGAAGAGGATAAATTCAAAACTGTTTTCAGTATTCCTGCAGGTCATTACGAATGGAATGTTATGCCATTTGGTCTGAAACATGCCCCTTCAAAGTTTCAGAAAGTAATGGACTCAATTTTTAAGCCTTATTTTGATTGGTTGATGGTGTATATAGATGATATCCTTATATTCTCTAAGAATATTCATGACCACTTCAAGCATGTACAGACTTTCCTGCAAGTAGTCAAAAGAAATGGTCTTGTTTTGAGTAAGAAGAAGATTAAGTTATTTCAAACTTCTATCAAGTTCCTCGGTCATACAATCCAAAACAGTCAGATATCTCTCCAAAAGCATGCCCTTGAATTTGCAGAAAAATTTCCTGATGTCATTATGGATAAAAACCCAACTTCAGAGATTTTTGGGATGTCTAAATTATGTTAGCAATTTTTATCAGGATTGTGCAAAAGACAGAACTCTTTTGAATCAGAGACTAAGAAAGAATCCTTCACCTTGGACTAGTGCTCATACAAATGCTATAAAAAATATAAAGGCCAAGGTAAAATCTCTTCCAATTCTATATGTTGTTGATGACAGTTCTTCAAAAATTGTTGAATCAGATGCCAGCGATTTGGGATGGGGAGGAGTGCTCAAACAAAAGAAGGAAGATGAAGAACAAATAATTCAGTTTGCCTCCGGAACATGGAGCCCGGCAGAAAGAAATTATTCTGTCTTTGAAAGGGAGGTAAAAGCTGCATGGAATTCTATTGATAAATTTGAAATTCATTTGGTCAATAGAAAATTTTTATTAAGATCCGATGCTTCTGCTTTAAAGAAAGTTTTAACAAAGGACATTAAAAAACCTGGTGAAGCCAAGTTCGCCAGATGGCAGGCCTTGTTTGCCAATTTTGACTTTGATGTGGAACACAGTAAAGGATCTGAAATTTGTCTGCCAGACTTTCTCAGCAAAGAGCATATCCAGCAACAAGAACATATTATGGTGATTGTGACAGAATGGGACCCTAATCAGCAGAAGGAAATACTTAGGTCCATTCCTGAAGATAAGAGTTGGCGAGAATATTGTGACCAGTGGAAGCCAACTGGCAACTCAGAAACACTAAAGTTTTGGATGCCAATCTGCAAAATCATACAGACATTCTACACCTGGTTCCTGAAAGAAAGGTGTATCCCAAAGGTAGCAAATGGATCCATGACATGGTATATTCCAAAAGCATGGCAGCGGCTCACCAAGCAGAAGAAACATTAAGAACCGACTTCCATGACATCACCATGATATGGTCTGAAGGAAGTGACAGACACAAAGTCTATCACAAATACTTTTGTATAAACAGAACCAGAAATCCTGCATGGACACATAGAAATAATTTTGCCCAGTGGCCAGGAGGAGATCCAAATCTTATTTTTCCTGACACAATATATAATTTTGCAGGTTATAAAAAGATCTGGTGGGATCTACTAAATGTAGATGGGAAAAACAAAACCCATTATACAAAGCTGAAATTTGGTCCAACTTGGATCATGCAACAAAATCAACAGTGTGATTGGCTGCAAGACTGGTGGAATGATTTTGGCATCAACAAAACTGCCATTGACCCTGTTTATTATGAATCATATTTTCAATTGCATTGTGATTGGTGTTTAGAAAATAATATTCCTGAGTGCTTTCATACTCCCTGCAAAATTGTTAGTGACCTTCAACTAACAAAGAATCAAATTTTGCACTAGTATATGACCAGACATTACGAATGGTTGGTCATGACCAAGATTAAACACCAGATTGCATTAAACAAACCCATGATCGTCAGAAGGATTTACACTAAAGCATGGGATGAACCTTTGTATAAAAGATATCGATTCCCCAGTATTACTATTTTAGATAATCCAACATAAATGGTTCTCGTGGACTCCATCTAAAAGTATCCACATTGTTCATGATGCCTAGTCACGGGTAGATTGTGACCGGTTTTCTCGAGGACTTTCCGGTAAAAAGTCTCCTCTTTGTAATTCTTTCAGTTTTCTCGTGGGCTTTCTGTACAAAAAGTATCCACTATGCTTTACTTTACTTTGGTCCCCACATGTTTTGTCCGGACTTGGAATCTTTGTGCGGATGTCGCCTCGGCGTTACTCGAAAGCAATGATTCCATTTCCAAGTCACGGGTCCTACAAGAATGTTTGTCCCCTCTCCTTTGTTATTTAAGGAGGGTAAGGCTCATTCAGGAGGGCATCGGAGTTTAGAGTTAGAGAGTCGTATAGTCTTTTGTGAAGTGAGTCTGACTTATTTCCTGCTCTGCATCTGCGGGCTGATAAGCCTGATCTGCTTGCATCACAAAGTAGACCAAGATCGTGGACTCCATCTAAAAATATCCACATTGTTCATGATGCCTAGTCATGGGTAGATTATGACCGGTTTTCTCGAGGACTTTCCGGTAAAAAGTCTCCTCTTTGTAATTCTTTCAGTTTTCTCGTGGGCTTTTTGTACAAAAAGTATCCACTATGCTTTACTTTACTTTGGTCCCCACATGTTTTGTCCGGACTTGGAATCTCTGTGCGGATGTCGCCTCGGCGTTACTCGAAAGCAATGATTCCATTTCCAAGTCACGGGTCCTACAGGAATGCTTGTCCCCTCTCCTTTGTTATTTAAGGAGGGTAAGGCTCATTCAGGAGGGCATCGGAGTTTAGAGTTAGAGAGTCGTAGAGTCTTTTGTGAAGTGAGTCTGAGTTATTTCCTGCTCTGCATCTGCGGGCTGATAAGCCTGATCTGCTTGCATCACGAAGTAAACCAAGATTCTTGTCTATAGGTCATTCTGAGAAGCCTGCGTATCAGTGTGCGAGCACTGGTGAGAACCTAAAGTGGCCAGAATATATAAAGTTTGTCTATATGTGTGTGTGTCTTTGTTCGAAAGATTGAGTCTTTGAATTGGCCAGGTAGCCTCCAGAAAGCTATCTTATTTATTAAGAAGAAGATCCTGGTAAATGCCATCACAGTCTATCTCAGGAAAAGAACAGCAGAGTCTGTAACAAACTTCTGTAATCTGAAATCTTCTGATCAATAAAGAGTGAGATTTATTCCGCATATTTTGAGTACTGAAAACTCTGAGTTTATCTTAAAGTCTGTTGAGGTAGTATTTGTGTTATTTCTTTACACCAGAAGTTCGCCAGAGGTTCGCCAAAGGGTAGAAGGGACACCAAGGCCGTAAAAAGGCGAGGGAAGCCGCAGAAAAAGGCCGTCAAAGTGTGAAATACCCAAGTAGGTTCGTGTATGGGTTCATGTATGGGTGAATAAGTAAACACAAAGAAGAGACTCAACAAGGCCAGTCAACCTGTGTTGCTATTCCAAGCTTCAACCAGGAAGCCCCTGCGTAAAATTGTCGGGGATAAGTCTTCTTATGCTTGGGAAAACGACTAACTTTTAGTTTTGGCATATTTGAATTTTAGATTTAGATTCTTGCTCAAGTGGCGACTCCACTCAATCCTAATTTTGCAAGAGTCTCTACTAGGAGAAATTCAAGTGGTCTAGTTAGCCCCTCTCCTGATCCTGAGAGGGTTTTCAAAGAGAGGTTAAATAGACTTTCTCATAGTAGAGCTCTTGCTAGTCTTGGGCAAGAGCCTATTTCTAACATTCATTTTCTGTTTCAAGGACAAGTCGAGCCTAACATCATGAATGATCTTTTTGCTCCTTGTAACTTTACTAACATTAATGGCTATCCTCACAATATCCCTGACAAGGCTATTGAAAGGTTGCCTTCTTTTCAAGGTAACAATGCCATTAGCGCAGCATCACATGTGAAGAACTTTAATGTTTGCATCTTTAAGTGGTGTAACGTTGCTAACTATGAGGATGTAAAGATGAGGCTTTTCGTTATCTCTTTGGAAGAGGATGCTCTTGATTGGTTCAATGAGCAACCTGCTAACTCGTATGATTCTTTACAAATGATTGTTAATGCTTTCATGGGAAAGTATGGAAAGAGAAGAGAGAATAGTCATTTGATTAGTGCCATTAGCACCATGAAGAAGAATGAGAATGAAACCATGGAGGAGTTTAACAAGAGATTCAATGAATTGGTTAAAAGCATGCCTGCAACTGTTAAACCTTCGGATGAATTTCTCTTATGCTCATATTTAGATGCTTTTGGTGTGGCTACCGCTTCTGAATTGAGGAGGAAGGAACCTACAACTTTGGGTATAGCTCAAACTGTAATATCCCATTTCGGGGATATCTCTAAAACACGGCAAACTCCAACCAGAGATGGACTGGGAGGGCGTTTACCAGATATGCCGCCTCTGGAAAGAAGATGAAATCTGGAGGCTACCTGGCCTTTTCCAGATTCCGTCTAAGAGTATGAAATAAACACACCAAGTGGTATAGAACTAGAATGCTCAAGAATATATAAAAATAACAGTGCAGCAGACATATAATAACATAGAAATAATATACGGCAACTCATCTAGAAATATAGAGAGGAAATGCTAAGCCATTTTATTAAACTAAGAAATATAATGAAGTACAATAGGTGATCAGAGTGATGGCACCTAAACTTGCTCAAGGCAAGTGAAGAAATACTCTCAGAATACATCAGAAATGGTTGCTCTCTGAACTGCGTCCCAGTTGCTGGAAAACTGCCATGTAGCTGCTACCACTGAAATGAACTGATAACTAGGGGCTGCTCCCCTTGCCGGAATGAGCTGAAAATCTAGAATCCTCCTCTACTCACCAATCTCGACAAAACCCAGAAACCATATCAGAAATGGCCGACCTCCGAAAAACACCCCCTTGGGGAATTATGCTAGCCTCCAAGGCTCTGCGCAGAGACTAAATGGGAATGGTTGAAATACCACCTCAAACTCCACCAAAATCCTCCCAAAGGCAAAGGTTGATCCTCTGCTCAAAATCTCAACTCAAATCCCCTGCGAAAACCCTGATCCGGAACACCTCCTAGATGGACTGTGTCCTCCCTCTCAGTGACTGCGCAGTCTCTATGAATGCTCAGCTCCACAACAAACCCAAACACCAAAACCTCCTGCAAAATGCTGAAGAAATAACCTTGCCCAAGCAGGCACTCGAAGTCCCCCAGGGCTAAGGGCGAGATCTTCGACTGGAGACACTCAATGCACTAAACAGTGCTGCAGACAGGCTAAACAGCCAGCGTGCTCAAGAAGTCGAAACGACCAGCTCAATATCATCAACAACAGAATGAATCAAATGAGCAGGCTCCTCCCTCTTTTATAACGTTGGCCTTCCTCCAACCCTAAGGCCTATCTCCTCAACGTAGCCTCTCTCTCTTGCCACATGCTCATCCTCATCTGCGCAGTAGCTTGTAGAGCATACGTGGGCCCCCTCTCTACGTGGTGCTTGGCCCCCCTTGGCTCCCCTTTAAGTCACAACGTTGTGCTACTAGGGAGAGTGTTTTATTCCACTTAAGTGAGTTAGACCCTCTTCACTCACTTTTTATTTATTAATAAACTATAGACGGCAAAACTAAACAAAATTGAATATTCCAATTAGCTATCGCTAATTAGGAATATTACACAAACAAAAGCCTTGAAAATGGAGAGGGCTAGAAAGCAATCAGGAAAATCTGAGATTCCTGGTTACACTAGAGGGCCATCAAAATCAAATGATTCCAAAGGCAAAGGCAAGGAAGAGCCTACCCATGATCCTAATAAGGAGTTAACCCATCTCATCAAGACTATGGAAGCGAATCACACGAATCAAATGAATGCTATCCAAAATCGGTTGGTGGCGATGGAAAGGAATCAGGTGGGGAGATTCCCAAATCGAGGAAATGATAGATGGTAGAAGAGGGGTCCCCCTAATGAACATAGGCCACCAAATCCACTTGAGTCTACTAACTTAGTTGATGATTCCATGCCTTATTGTAGACCATGTGATGACTTACATGATGAACTCACTTGTCCTTACGCAAAAAGGATCTTAGATGGTGAAATGGCTGGAACAAGTGAACAAATCAATGTAGTTGGAAAAGAGCATCATTTGTCCTTAGATAATTGGATGGGAGTTATGGAAAATAGTCAAAAGATAAGTCAGAAGTCCCCATCCTCCTATAGTGTGAATAATTTTGAAGAGTTGGATAGGATCACGGAGTTGTATGGAGAGAAGCCTTCATCAAATCAGATTTTAGAGATAGCTAAGGATAAAGAAAGGGCAAGAAACAAGGAAAGAAACCAAAATGCCCATAAAAATTTCACTCCACCTACATCTAGGTTAAATATTGATTTGGGAGGATGGATAAATAATGCAAAGATTTTGGTACCTCTGACTGAAATCATGAAGATTCCCTTCCAAAGATATAACTTGTTGAAAACCATTGATGCCCCTAATGGAAAAGAAATGTCAAATTTTTCTAAAGATAGATATGAGGATGCCCCTATCACTTTGCAAAGTAGTGGTATGTGTAGAGATAACAGAGACCATCAACCATTTTTCATCACTATGTTGGTCAATGGAATGCTTTTTCACAATTGTATGTTTGATTCTGGGGCATCATTGTGTGTCATGACTAAGAAAGTCATGAATCAGTTAAACCTGAGGGTTTATAGACCTTACCACAACATTTGTGCTATGGATTTGAAAATTATTGAGGTTTGTGGTTTGATAAAAGATCTTCAAGTCCACTTGGCAGTACATCCTAATATTATGATCACCATGGATATTGTGGTGATTGATGTGCCTGATGCATGGGGGATGTTATTGTCTAGAAAGTGGGGAGCTGATATAGGGGGTAGTTTGCAAATGGATTTAAGTTATGCTACCATCCCTAATAGTGAGGGCATCATGGTTAGCTTGGATAGGGAATTGAAGAGAAAGTTTCATGTGGAAAATCCCAAGGAGCCTCATAATGAAATTGTGTATGAATCTGATGACTTGGGAAACTATGCTACCTTGGCTAATTCTATTGCTCCTTTGGAGAAGGAGGTGGAAAGTAAGAAGGATTGGGTATGGCACACGAATTTTGATGGTGCCCATTCGAGGTTTGGTAAGGGTGCCGGAATTGTCTTTACCTCCCCCCTTGGTCATATATTCAAGTTTTCCTTTAGGTTAGAATTTGATGCAACTAACAATGTAGCAGAGTATGAAGCTTTGTTGTTAGGTCTAGAGTTGGCAAAAGACTTGAACATTAAGATGCTTAGTATCAAGGGGGATTCTGATCTAGTCATTCTTCAAACAAAGAATAAATTTGCATGTAAGAATGATAGATTAAAGAAGTATCGAAACGATGTCTGGGATAGCGTGGAATATTTTGACGCATTAGATCTTCAAGCGATTCCGAGAGAAGGAAATAAACAAGATGATGAGTTGGTTGTTGCTGCATCTACCTTACAGCTTGGAGAGAACTTGATGGATGATAAGATCAAGATGGAGATTATTTTTAGACCATCGGTTACTGATAATGTTGAGCATTGGCAAATCTTTAATGAAGAAAACCAAGTGATTCGTTTTTTAAATAATATGGAAGAATTCTTTGGTTTCAAGGTTGGCTACAAGGAAGAAGGTTGTGAATATGAGGAGTGTAATGTTGTGTCAAATCCCACTCCTCGGGATCGTATAGCCATGGAACAAATGTTTGACAGACATGATGTTGTAAAGAGAAAAGAGGATAAGAAAATTGACCTAGGGGAATTTATTGAAGTAAACATTGGTACCCCTCATGACCCAAAGATTATCAAAATAGGGAAGGGCACCACCGAGGAGGAAAGGAAAAAATTAATAAATTTACTTCAAGAATATAGGGATGTTTTGGCCTTTTCATATGAGGAGTTAAAAGGTTATAGGGAGGATGTTATGGAGCATACAATCCCGCTTAAGGATGAAAATGCCAAACCCTTTAGGCAAAAACTTAGGCAAATAAATCCTAAGTTAGCCCCCTTGGTGCAAAAGGAGTTGCAAAAGATGCTTCAGGCTGGAATTATAGCTCACACTAGGCATTCCTCATGGTGCTCAAACTTGGTTATTGTGAGAAAGAAGAATGGATCAATCAAGCTATGTGTAGATTTTCGAAATCTTAATTTAGCTTGTAAAAAGGATAATTACCCTTTACCCAATATGGAAACATTGTTGCAAAGGGTAACAGGATCTGGAATGATGTCTTTGTTAGATGGATTTTCAGGATATAACCAAGTCATTATGAAGAAGGAAGACAGGCAGAAGACAACATTCACCACACCCTGGGGTACTTTTGAGTATTTAAGGATGCCTTTTGGATTGACAAATGCTGGAGCAACTTTTCAAAGGGATATGGACTATGCCTTTAAGGGTCTAATTGGGAAATTCATTGAGAGTTATCAAGATGACTTAACTGTCTTTTCTAAAAATGGAATTTCTCATATTAGCCATTTAAGGAAGATATTTGACAAGTGCAGAGAGTATGGGATATCTTTAAATCCTACAAAATCTATTTTTGGAGTGACTGAAGGGAAGTTGCTTGGTCACATCATCTCGAAGGATGGAATCAAGATTGACCTTGAGAGAGTTGAGGCAATTCAAAAGATTCCTCTGCCTCACAATATCAAAACCCTTCAATCCTTCTTAGGAAAGATCAATTTCCTCTGGCGATTCATTCCAAAGTATGCTGAAAGTATGCTGAAATTGCTAAACCCATTCAAACCCTTTTAAAGAAAGATGTTAAGTTTGTCTGGGGAAAAGAGGGGAGAATAGGTTTTCAGGAAATTAAGGATTCTATTGGTAAGGCACCTGTTCTAGTGAGCCCTGATTATTCGAAGGACTTTTTTATTTTCTCTTTCGCATCTGAAGATACTATTGCTGGAGTGCTGCTACAAAAGAACAATGAAGGGTATGAGCAGCCTATTGCCTTCATGAGTAGATCCCTTCAAGGTTCTGAGTTGAAGTATAGCACCTTGGAAAAGCAGGCTTATGTCTTAGTCAAGTCCCTTAAGCAATTTAGAGTTTATGTGGGGTATTCAAGTATAATCGCGTATGTCCCTCACTTTGCAGTAAAGGATATTTTAACTCAGGCTGATTGCTTAGGAACTCGAGCTAGGTGGGTCTCTAAAATTCAAGAATACGATTTAGATATTAGACCTACCAAGCTGGTAAAAGGTCAGGGACTGGCTAAGATCTTGACTAAGGCGAATGAGAAAGTGTTAGGAATGATTTGTCAAAATGATCTGGAATTAACTTCATTAGAACTTCAAAGATTGAGTCAACTAGAATGGTATAAAGACATTATTTATTACTTGCAAAATTTGTCATGTCCTGACCATTTAGTTGGCCATAAAAGAAGAGCCTTAAGGCTTAGAGCAACTAAGTATTGCATTGTGAAGGATGGTCTGGGTTGGAGAAATCCGGAGGGGGTAATACTTAGATGTGTTGATGAAGCCGAAGCCAAAAAGCTTCTATCTGAGTTTCATTCAAGATTTTGTGGAGGACATTATGCTGCTTAAGACTACTACCCATAAAATCTTGAGAGCTGGTTATTTTTGGCCTTCTATTTTTGTCGATGTGCACAAGTATGTTAGAGGTTGCCAAGCTTGTCAGTTTTTCACTGGGAAGCAAAAGTTACTTCTTTGCCTCTTCAGCCTGTGGTCGTGGAAGCTCCCTTTCAACATTGGGGGGTTGACTTTATAGGGAAATTTAATGAAAATTCTAGTAATGGCTACTCGTGGATTTTAACTGCCACTGATTATTTTACTAAATGGGTAGAAGCCATCCCTACAAGACACGCCACCAACAAAGTAGTGATGGACTTTCTTGAAGATAGGATTATCACTCGTTTTGGTGTCCCTACTAAAATTACAACGGATAATGCCAAGGCTTTTAGCTCTGCCGAATTCTCATCTTTCTGCTTTAAGTATGACATTGTCTTATTCCATTCATCAAACTACTATCCTCAGGGTAATGGTCTAGCCGAGTCTAGCAATAAAAATTTGATAACCATAATCAAGAAGATAGTAGGGGATAATAAGAGAGCATGGGATAGAAAAATTAAATATGCTTTGTGGGCTGATAGGATTACAAAGAAGAGTTCTACTGGAAAGAGTCCCTTTGAACTAGTGTATGGCTTGGATGTTACCCTTCCCGTGCATTTGAGACTCCCAGCTTACCAATTGCTACAGAGTTTTACATCTGATAGGGATGTTGTGCAACATAGGATTGATCAAATTGTAGAATTGGATGAAATTAGGAGAAGAGCCTTTGAAAATTGTTGTAAAAATCAATCTAAGATAAAAGGAAATTTTGACAAATCATCTAGGAATAGAGTTTTTTCTAACGGTGATATGGTTTTACTTTGGGATCGCAGGAATGAAAAACATGGTAATCATGGTAAGTTAAACAGTTTATGGCTTGGACCGTATATCATCAGAGAAGCAGCGGGACAAAATTCCTACCATTTGAGCACCTTGGACGGAGAATCACTAGAGTTCTTGTGAATGGCCAACTGCTCAAGATGTTCCGGAAAGAAAAAATTTGATGCCATAAGGCATCCTTTTGTATCATATTTCTAACCTTATCCCTTGTCAATTTTGTTTAAATAGATTTCTTTCATGAATAAATTGTTATTTTATGCTCTTAGAATAAAATTTCCATTTATGTACTTGATTTTATTTGATGATATTTTGAATGGATACTGCTAATAAATATCTTTGGTCGGTGGATGCAGATTCCAGGTTCTTGCACACTATCACTTCATATCTAGCATGCATCCCTATATGGAGCCAAATGTTGACCACTAGAGTGGCACCTTAATGATAATGTGAAGACTCCATGCCCAAGGATGAACCAGAAGACACTTGTGCCATCAAATATCATCAGTTCAACAGAGTTTTTAAACTCTACTTCTTCTTCTCGTCATTTTCTTCTTCAGTCTTCAGATTCCGCAGCCCTTCGGGGATATTGTATAAATGTCACTAGCATAATGAATAAAGCCATGTAACAGGCCTAGAATGTTGGGACTCGATCAGCAAGCGAGTACACCTTGGAGTGTTTTTTTTTACTTGGTTAATTATTCCTTCTTTTTAGTGGCAAATAATTTTCTAGGTTTTTTCACTCATTGCATTACCCCAAAGCCGGGGTGACAGCTTGAAGGTTGAGCCCCTAACACATCTTAGTGTCTAGAGTCGATGTATATTACCCATAGTTTTAAAAACCGGAACTGGTGACCGGACCGGTGGACCTAATGAACCGGGTTTCTAACCGGAACCGGTCTAACCGGGAGCGGTCAGATATCAATGAACCGGTTTTAAAAAAAATACATTAAATAATTATTTTTTAATAAAAAAAACTACTTTTAAGATTTGCAACCATGATTCCAAGCCAATAGAGACAAAATATGCAAAGTTTTCTCATTTATATACCATGGAAAAGTGAATATATCAAAATGGCACCAAGTGCAATACATATCATCGAACAATACATAAGCAATGAGGCTCCAAATGGCCCATAATGTCCAAAAACAATGCTACAAGCTATGAGCATAGTACAGACTACAGTGACAGTCTACTACAAATCTACATATATGATATATCATATTAGTAAATTCTAATCATAATCAAAGTTCAAACTCAGTTGGTTGAACTTGAGTCTCCCGACTCTTGATTGCCAAACTTTGCAACTGTAGTCTCTATTGGTTCAGTGACTCGAGTCTCAAACTTCTGAAGGTATTCTGCCCTAATATGCCCTATTACTTCATTTGGTGCTCCACATGGCTTTACATGGCCTCCTATCCCAGCCAAGTGTTGCTTGAACCTGTTAATACCCCCTCCTGCAATAGATTTTTGGCAATATCTGCAAATCATTTTCCATCAATCATATCACAATGAGCCCATGCAGTATCCTGGCCTTTTGGAGGCATGATGGCTACTACAATATACTTAGCTCAAGCGGCAAGCCTCCAAGATAGCTCCAACTCCAACTCCAAGCCTCCAAGATCGCTGCTCCGGCAAACACTCAACACTCTCCAAGCTCTCAATCAAACTCACAAATAGCAAATGAGTTGGTGTGAGACAAAGGAGAGGTTGCTCCTCCTTATAAAAGATTGGGGAGGGTGTTTTTGGAGGGAAACAACCCTCCCATTGGCTCCAAATCAACCCTAAAACTCAACTGCCGCCGAAAATGTGGGTTCGCGGAGGAGGTAGCACCTAACCGGCTGGTTAGGAACGAAACCGGACAGTTTATGCATAAACCGTCCGGTTCCGTTACTAACCGGCCGGTTAGGTCCGGTTTTTCTGAAAAATGGGCGAAATGCCCTAGGTAGCCGGGTTGCCTGGCCGGTTTCGACTGGTGGGCTATCTAACCGGCCGGTTTGGCCGGTTACCGGTTCAAACCTGCCAGTTTTTAAAACTATGATATTACTATGCTAGGTCATCTCTGAAATTTCGCGGAATTTGACTAAGTCTAAGTAGGATTTTTTTAATAATTAAAAATTTCCCGCAAAACGGGATTTTTTAATTAATTTCTATGTAATGATGTAAATAAGTGGCCTTAGGAAATGTCTGGGGCATGTGACTACTCGAAAATCATCCTCAGAGACCCAGCATTATCCTAGGACCCACTTTGGGGGTCAAAAAACGACTTATGATCCCTCAGCAGCCAATTTTCCTAATGTCAGTGGCAAAAAATGAGAAAAATGAAAAATTGGAAAATTTTGGAAAATTTTCTAAAGTCAAAATAAGTCAAATTTTGATGTGGAAATTATGGGGAGAAGTAAAAGGTGATGTGGCAGCCATGTGGGGCCCACCAAGCAAGCCACAAGTCAATTAAAAAGTCAAAAAGAAAGTCAAAGGTAGTCAAAAGAGTCACGAATTATCCACTCAGCAATTGTAAAATTCAGTTTAAAGAGAATTCATGAAGGTTGAAAAATAAAATAAAAATTGAGAAAGTTGAAGGGGGACAAGGCTGCCACATAGGACAGACCTTGCCTCCCACTTGTCCTCCACTAAAAACTCTAAGGAGCAGTTAAGTTCATAGGTAGCAGTTTGGGCATGTTTTAGGCTCACGGATTTGGAAACGTTTGAGTGGGGGCAAAACTGCCACATGGGACAGTTCTTGTCCCCCATTTGCTCTTACTTGTCTCCCACTTATGGCACACATAGCAACTAAAATACAGCACTCACAGCCATACACGCAGCAGTTAACTACATCTTGTACGCAGCAATTAGAGGCGGTCATATGTTGATCATAACACACAGATCTGATTAGCATTGATTTGGTACAAGTGGGGCACATGATCATTGTATTATGGCTAATTTAGTGGGATATTGTTCCCATTTATTGCCACATATTTCACACTTGGACATAATAAGATGCACATAACAGTTAGAAGTGTACGCTACCAGTGAAGAAGGCCACCTACAGCAGTTTGAGGTTCAGTTTTACGTGGGGGTTGAGGCAGTCTTATGTGGGAATTTTCTCCCCCATTCACCTTTCATCAATCACACTTGGCAGCCACCAAAGATATGCACATGAAGAAAAATTTGTACGCTGGCCTGAACAAGGAATTCGCTGCCAGTTAAGGAAATTTGTGACTGAAACCTACAGCATTTCTTACAGCCACTTGAAATTCGTTTTTGCATTGGGATTATCTTCACCTCTCCACTTGTCATGAGGTTCCTCATTGAGATCTTCTCCAGTTTTTGTATAAATTCAGCCTTGGGCTCTCATCGTAAGAATGGTTTTTTGAAGCTTGTGCTTATTGTTACTATGCCGAAATTGTTATTGAGCTGAATAAAGGAAAGTCTTTGGGGTTACTAGCTTCTCTTATGGTGCATTCTTTGGTTGATGAACTATACTTGTTTCATTTGATGTTGTTATTTATTTACTTCACATTGCAATCTAGTGGTTTTTTTTTGCATTTGCCTGAAGGCACTATTGTCTAGGGAGGGGAGATTTGTAGCTATCTCAGATCTCCTTTGGACTTGGTATATTTTGTGTTGTTGTTGTAGCTTGTTATTTTCGGTGGACTGACAAGCTCAACGTGGCCTCTATATGCCAAGTTTCTTTTGCACTAACAATTGGTTTGCAAAAATTTGTGTGTTCAAAGGACAGGTTGCCAAGTCTATTGGAGTGTGAAGACTTCTTCGGTTGGAATAAGTCAGCTCCAAGGATATCAAAGATCCCACAAGTTGTTCAAGCCAACAATCTCATAAGACATCAAGAGATTTATCTAAAAGGGGGTTTCATGAGCCCTTTGCTTCTATTACATCTCTAAAAAATCATATAATTCTTCTCTCATTTGTGCACATATCTATTTTATCTAGCATTTGAGGCTAAGTTGTTGGATTTAAATCCTAATTCTCACTCACTAAATCATCTATTTCAAGCTGATTTTAGTGAGGGAATTTGTAATATAAAGTGTATTTTATACTTGCATTGAGTTTCTAACTTTTTCCTTTGCATGCATGTTATTTCCTCTCCCATATTTCAACACTATTTCTTTTGCATGCTAACTCTTTTATTTGTTTGCCTATAGGTGTTCTTGGAAGCAATCTAAGTTTGAAGAAAGGGAGCTAAAGCATAGGCTAAGGAACACTTTTCCATTTGGAACCTCAAGTCCAAGTTCCGCCTTATCACTTCACCTCTACTTCTAAAGCCTCATTGTTTTGAGAAATTGTAACCACCATTCACCTCAAGGCTTTAAGCCTGTACTTTGTAACATCTCACAAGTAAATATTTAAAATCTTACACTTGTAACTTTGGGAAAGAACAAATTTAAAATGCATATTGTAAGCTCTTCCCAAGCCCCTCATTTCTATAAGAGGGCCTCACTTTCATTAAGAATGTAATATTCCCAATTAGCAGTAGCTAATTGGAAATATTAATTTTGATCAATTTTGCCTTATATAATTAAATTATAAATAAAAGTGAGTAGAGGGGGACATAACTCACTCTAAAAATAAAGTGCACTCCCTAGTAGACACAACGTTGTAACTTAAGTGAGCCAAGGGGGGCCAAGAGACCACGTAGAGAGGGGACCCACGTAGACACATGGAGGGACTGCGCTGGTTGGGTTGAGCACATGGCAAAGGGAGGCTACGTTAGAGGAGGTGGGCCTTAGGGTTTGAGAGAGGCCAACGCTATAAGAGAGAGGAGAGCCTCCTCATTTTGGTCATTTGATTTTTATGCATTTGAGCTAGTCACTTTGACTTCTTGAGCACGCTAGCTGTTTAGCCTGTCTGCAGCACTGTTTAGTGCATCTAGTGTCTCCGTTCGGAGATCTCACCCTCAGCCCTAGGGGACTTTGAGTGCCTGCTCGGGTGAGGTAGTTCCATCAGTCTTTTTGCAGGAGGATCGATTAGCAGAGTTGGGGAGGAGCAGTGCATTTGGTGACTGCGCAGTCTTGAGAGGGAGGACGCAGTCTCTTTTGGTGGGAGCTCCGGATCGGGATTGTTTGGAGGATTTGAGCTTGGAGATTGAGCAAGGGACCAGCCCGTGCATATTGGAGGATTTTGGCAGAGTTTTGGGCGAAGTTTTAGAGTATTCTCTTCAGTGGCAGCGCAAAGCCTTGAGGGATAGCGTAGATCCTCAAGGGGGTGATTTTCGGGGGTCAGCTATTTTCGAAAAGCTTTCTAGGCTTTTCTGGGTTCGTTGAGTAGAGGCTGATTCCAAAGTTTCAGCATTTTCTGAGGTGGAGAGCAGCCCCAAATCTTCATGTGATCCCAGCAGTAGCAGCAGCACAGCAGTTCTCCGACAGTTTGGACGCAGATCAGTTTGCAGCCATTTCTTTACCATTCTGGTAAACTTGATAAATATTTATTATTATTGATGATAGATAAGAGATGATTACAATGGGGAATCACCGAGGCTTTAAATAGCCTCATGGTGTCCCTTGGTGAAGAGGCATGATCTTTGATCATGCCCTTTCACTTAATAAAACCTAATATAACTATAGCTAACTAACAATTAATAAAATTTACATAACATTGCCCCTCTCTTAAAGATGCTTTGTCCTCAAAGCATATGTAACGATGGACAATGTTGACGAACCCCCGGGTTCCTTGAGCGGCGGGCTCTTGCTTCCCACATTTTAAAAAGATCGTGGAGCATATTCTCGAGTTCAATCTTTTGTTGATCTGGATAGTGAAAATATCTGATATCGACAGGGTCGAATCCTGTCTTGACTTCGGGTGACTCTTCGTGGCTCCCTTTTGAAGATAACATTTCTAACTGATGACATTGTACTATAGATGTTGGCGCTCCTATTTGAATCATCTTCGTCATCAGAGAGGAAGATACGACTTGATCTTCTGGGGCTTGGAATCCATACAACCTGTGTGTCTGCCCTTTCCACTTAAAACTTATAAACTGCTTCTGATGGTTGGCAGAATAAGTACCTAGAGTTTGTAGCCATTGAATTCCTAAGACCACATCTACTCCTCGTAATGGAACTGTGTAGAATGGAGATTCTAAATGAAAGTCTTTAATCCGCAATTTGACTTTATGGCATTTTCCTACTTGTTCAATCTTCTTACCATCGGCCACCATTACCTTCATATTAGGCATGGGAAAAGTAAAGAGGTTGAGTCTTTTGGCCATGGTTGAATCTAGAAAATTGTGTGTGCTGCCTGTGTCTATGAGAACCATTACGTTGTTTTTCTTAATATGTCCTCTTAACCTTAGGGTTTGAGGTTGTGATATGCCTGTCATAGCTGATAATGACACTTGCGGAATAGTTTCGCCATCCACTTCTGGAGAGAACTCTAAGTTGTCTTCTAATCCTTCTATACACAAATCAGTACTGTTAGCGTCGTTAGTTGCTTCACAACTGTATAGATTTTTCGCTTTTCCATTAGCACATCTGTGCTTAGGGTCCCAGTTTTCACCGCAGCGTTTGCACTTGCCCTCTCGCATTCTTTGTTTTTCCATACTAGATTTTTCTTCTTGACGAAGATGGGCAGGGACATATTTTGTGTCCTCTAGATTTTCAGATTGAGGAAACCGTCGTCTTGAATATACTTTTTCTGGTTTTGATAATCTTTCAAATTTCTTTTCAGCAGCTTTTGCTTTTTGCCTTGCTACTTCTACGGACGTAATTTCATGTAGTTCTAGCTCTTCCTGTATGTGGATTTTAAGTCCTGAGATGTAAGACTGGATTAGACGAGATTCCGACAATCTGGGTACTCGTGTTGCCAAGGTCTCCCATTCTCGAGTGTACTCATCCACATCTCCTTTTTGGCGTAATTTGATAAACGTTGAAAAGAATTTTTCTTCTTTTATGCCTTGAAACCTTTTGAAGAATGCATCCTTAAATTTCCTCCAACTGATAGCGAGCGTCGTCTTTTTCCACCACATATACCAATTATATGCTTCTCCTTCCATTTTCATGCAAGCATGTTTAATTTTTTCGTCATCACTAGTAATGTCATAAATCTCAAAATATTCTTCCGCTTTATTAAGCCATGCAACACTATTTTTTTCATTACCATCAAATTTGGGTAGGTCGATCTTGACTTTGCGTTGATAAGCTAATGGTGGAACAAGAAGGGGATATTGATTAGCGAATGCATTCCAGCGCTGCTTATTTTGAAAATCTGCATTACTATCTTCTTGATGATGTGGGGAATCAGTTTTTTCCTGATGCTCTTCTGAGTTCCTTGAATCTGCGGAATTGTTTTGTTGATTTTGTTCCTTGTTAGGAGATATTGGGGATTGTGTCTGACTTAATTTATCTAGCTTATCATTTAGCTTATTGAAGAGTTCGCTCTACTTTTCTGTGGCCTCATGATGATTTAGCCACATTTGTCTTTCTATTCGATTTGTTGTATCATGAACCTTTTTGATGTCGTTGGAGTGCCCTGAAACCGTGCTTTCAAGATCGACTAATCTTTTTCCGAATTCTTCGGAATTATTAGTGATCTGTTTCTCGAGATCCACCAATTTTTTCTGAAATTCAGCCATTGACATTGATGACGACATCGAACGCGTATGAGGTGGGGAGTATTTTTCTACCAGTGTTGTTTTTTTGTTTTTTTTGTTTTAATTAATTAATCAATATTGAATTAATTAATTAAAATTTTTGTTTTTTAATTAATTAATTAAATAAAGAATAGTAATAAATTTTTTTTTTTTTTTTTTAAATTATATATATATATATATATATATATATATATAATTATCAATTTGAAAACTATATAATATATAGATAAGTATATAATTACAATATATATTTATATAATGACCAATTGAAAACTATATAGTATATGGTTTATATAATTTCAAAAAAAAAAAACTTATAGTTTATATAAACTCAAGCGTTGCGGTGAGTCGACGTCAAGTTTTGAATGGGCACAACCCCCCCCCGGACACACTGGTTCACGATTTTTAAAAAGAACGTAAATTTTTTTTTAAATAAACGCACTTTCTATTAGTTTTTAAATAAACGCACTTTCACAGCAACCCGGCAGCCCGACGTGGACAACACCCGTGGAGTGTAACTGAGAGTGGATGTGGCAGAATCGAAAGGACTGAACCGATTTTTTTGTGTGTTGGCGGAACAAGGGAATGGGGCTTCGTCGAGCTCGACAGTGTGGGCGAACAGAGGCACGAGGCTGCGAAGGTCGCCGGCGGATGAGCACAGGAAAACGACGGTCAGTTGATGCGGGTGACAGTACAGAAAAACGACGGTCAGTTGATGCGGCAGGTTGTATGGATTCCGCTCGAAGCCAATCCTGTGTTAGCCGTAATCTTCCGTTATCCACTTAATGATGCGCTGAAGTTAAGATATAACCCGAGGAGGAACCAGTTTCGATAATGGATAGAAGGGAGTGGGGACAGGCGGAAGTAACGATCAGTGAGGGTATGACGGGTGGCGGCAAGGACGTGGCTGGAGCAGCAAGTCGAACTGTGTGGGGGATTCGTAGGGTTATAAAAAAAGAATTTTTGTATTTATTTTTTTTTTATGTGAGGGAGTTGGATAGTGAAAGGGAAAAACAGAGAGTTTTGACGGAACCAATGGAGTGTAAACTGTAGCATGGGGAAAATTTATATATATATATATATATATTTTAAAACGCAGAGTGGGAGTGAGGGACAGATCGGATATGAGAGGAGATGGGCTACAAATTTTCTTTTAAAACTAATACTGTCCACAAGCACTTGAAAAAAATCTGCAATTCTGGAATTCCGTAATTCCTTAATTTGGGTGATCACACAGATCCCGAAGAGCGATGGCTCCGATACCAATGGAGTGTAAAAACTCTGGTAAACTTGATAAATATTTATTATTATTGATGATAGATAAGAGATGATTACAATGGGGAATCACCGAGGCTTTAAATAGCCTCATGGTGTCCCTTGGTGAAGAGGCATGATCTTTGATCATGCCCTTTCACTTAATAAAACCTAATATAACTATATCTAACTAACAATTAATAAAATTTACATAACAAGAGCCTCCTCATTTTGGTCATTCGATTTTTATGCATTTGAGCTAGTCACTTTGACTTCTTGAGCACGCTAGTTGTTTAGCCTGTCTGCAGCACTGTTTAGTGCATCGAGTATCTCCGTTCGGAGATCTCACCCTCAGCCCTGGGGGACTTTGAGTGCCTGCTCGGGTGAGGTAGTTCCATCAGTCTTTTTGCAGGAGGATCGATTAGCGGAGTTGGGGAGGAGCAGTGCATTTGGTGACTGCGCAGTCTTGAGAGGGAGGACGCAGTCTCTTTTGGTGGGAGCTCCGGATCGGGATTGTTTGGAGGATTTGAGCTTGGAGATTGAGCAAGGGACCAGCCCGTGCATATTGGAGGATTTTGGCAGAGTTTTGGGCGAAGTTTTAGAGTATTCTCTTCAGTGGCAGCGCAAAGCCTTGAGGGATAGCGTAGATCCTCAAGGGGGTGATTTTCGGGGGTCAGCTATTTTCGAAAAGCTTTCTAGGCTTTTCTGGGTTCGTTGAGTAGAGGTTGATTCCAAAGTTTCAGCATTTTCTGAGGTGGAGAGCAGCCCCAAATCTTCATGTGATCCCAGCAATAGCAGCAGCACAGCAGTTCTCCGACAGTTTGGACGCAGATCAGTTTGCAGCCATTTCTTTACCATTCTGAGAGCTTTTCTTCACTTGCCTGGTGCAAGTATAGGTGCCATCACTCTGATCACCTATTGTACTCATTTCTATTCTCAGTATAATAAAATGGCTTGGCATTCTATCTATATTTCTTGAGTATCTATTCATGTCTACATTGCTATTATATGCTTGCACTACTATTATTTTTACCTATCTGAGCATTACTGTTAGTATACCACTTGGTGTGTTTACGCCATACTCTTAGACAGAGTCTGGAAAGGGCCAGGTAACCTCTAGATCTCACCCTCTTTTCAGAGGTGACATATCTGGTAAACGCCCTCCCAGTCCATCTCTGGTGGGAGTTTGTTGTGTTTGAGAGATATCCCTGAAAAGGGATATTACAGTGGTATCAAAGCATAGTTCTGGCTCAGCCTGTGGAGCTAGTTGTCTATGACACCGGGGAAGAAGCCCTACATTTGTTATAGAGGCAGGGAGTACAGAGATCTTGAGCATAGGTTGGAGAACACCTACGGAGAGGGAGACTGTGTTCGAGTGGTGGACACAGAACAGGAGGAGCCTGTGGTAGACACAGAACATGAGGAGCCTGTGATAGACGTAGAATAGGAGCAGCCTGTAGACACAGAGCAGGAGGAGCCGATGGCAGGTGATGATGATGCGAAGAGATTTGGGGAGATGCTCCTCAAATCAGTACAGGATCTGTCGAGGCAGATTGAGGTGATGGGGCAGAGATTCACCGCTGTGGGGGCTAGATAGCGTGAAACCCCAAGGGGTTTCCAGATTGGCAAGGGATCAAGCACATCCCACCATTTGCTAGAGCATGATTCCACCCAGCATATGGCATCACATACACCCACACGTTCCACTATGCCCACTTTTCTGGGTGCAGACATAGGGGCAGGAGCACAGCAGGAGCCAGAGCCTGGCCACATGGGTGATTATTTCGCCGAGTATCAGGCATATGGGCAGGAGTTCAGGGATGCCCTTCCATTCAGAGATTTTTTTCAGCTCCAGCGGGATAGCAGACCCCGCAACTTTCATAAAGGGAACAGGCACTCACATGGCGGGGGCTTACAGCACACAGTGGGAAGATTCCATTTACCGACATTTGACGGGTCATCCAAGCATTCGAAAAAAGCTTGGGTGGAGAAATTGGATACCTCTTTCCAGCTTGACCGAGTGTCGGAGGGGGAAACCATCAAAATGGTTACCTCGCACTTGGAGGACGAGGGCACACAGGATTGCAGGGAGTTCGAGGATACACCTAGTGTGACACAGGACTCACCCTCATTGGAGACCTCCTTGACCGTGTCGGTTGATATCGTAGTGGAGAAGGTAGAGCCTACCCTAGTAGATCCATCCATTGAGGTGATGACCGAAGTCGTGTCCGAGTCTTCGAGTGGTAGCAGCACACGACAGATGGGTGAGGTGTCAAGAGATGTATCCACCTTCAATGAGGCACTAGGAGATACAGAGGTATGGGATGATGGTCGCAGACAGCGGTATCATCGCCTTCGGGCAGACCTTCTAGTTTTGAAAGGGAAGGCCACGTCAATATGGGAGGCCATTTTGTTGTAGGACAAGGAGCTGGAGGGCATGAGAGTGGCTTGTGCCGAGTCGGCGGCCAAGTTGGCCCACATTGGGGAACGACTGGATTCCCTGATGGTACAACCAGAGGGCACGTTGGAGCCTCAGATCATTCCCCTTCAGGCATGCATGGACGGGACTAGCAGCGTTGTTGGGTCACCTCTTCCCATTGGAGAGAGAAAGACGGAGTCACCTAGTCAGACCTCATACGGTGACTTGGTTAGCAGGATGAGATGATCGGAGTTGCACAGTGTGCAACATCCACTTGTCGAGGTTGGATGGCCAGAGATTTTGAGTTGGTACTCGGTGGAGTGGGTTATGGAGATAGTGGTGGATCCGAGTGTAGTTCAGCAAGAGTTTCCAGGTATGGGGAATATAGGAACCCCATACTGGCATTGGGATCCGGGCAGGACTACCTATCGTTTCCCAGGCACGAGGGTTGACTATGTCTCGGAGGGTACAGTTGGCCTAGCAGTTGAGCGTACACATTCGCCAAGGGAGTCCCAGTCAGCTTCAGTGTCCAACCAATTTATGGGCAGACTCCTTGGTTTGTCTTGGTACGACACTTGTATGCGGGGTCACAGGGTGGTCAACATACTTCAGCAGGAGCTTGTCAGAGGAGGTGGCGTTGGCAAGCCACCAGATGGTGCCTTGTATGGAGCCAAGGATTCTTCACCTTTGTGTGGGGGACAGAGGTCACAGCGGAGCCGAGCAGTGGTGGTATCACTACTGACACACAGGGAGATTCACTTCTCAGACCCATCGGGGAGGGTTTGGAGTGATGATCAATTCTTCGGTGGATATAGCGATGCGACAGGGGAGGTGATGATACCGATTGGGGGTGGTGTGGCATGTAGAGACACAACTCAAGGCCATCACATCCAAGGATGTGTGGGAGCATCGAGCATTGAGCAGTGGGCTACCGGTGGACATGGAGTTGCGTGGTGGTGTACTGTAGTGTGTAGAACTGCATTGTGGAGTAGGAGTGTCCTACATCGCATTGAGGACACGCGAGGAGTGACCTATGCCTTGACATAGACAAGGCACGAGACGGCACAGGGTGATACAGCAGTAGTAGGGGGTACCCTGCAGTGTACAGGGGCATGCCTCAGTGTGCAGTGGCATGTCGAGGGGTACATGGATGAGTGGTCGTATGCGAGGGCGTACGGAGCTGCACAGCAGGGTCTTAGAATATTGCCTCCAAGGAGACTCACGGACAGGGACACCGGGCTTACCTTTGGCGGTAGTTCACCCAGGATCGATGGGGAGACAGTTGAGCGATACTTGGCGGTATCTGTGGGGACTCACACACCTGACCCGCTTCGACATCACTCACGGGCACAGTCGATTTTGTTGTCCTTTGGCACTCTGGGCATGAGCAGCGGGGTATGCGAAGCTCACCCAAGATATGTGGATGACACCCAGCACACTAGGGGAGAGAATTCTCGGCAGTAGCACTGGGTCGGTACGCTCGTTGACGGCCACAGGTTAGGGGATGAGATGATCATCTGCAGGGGTGGCACATCAGTCATCGCTGAGCCTACACCTAGGGAGCGGGTCATTAGGGAGATATGTGTCACTCTTTTCTCAGAGCACGTCGAGACCATGCATGAGTAGAGGATACTGGGTTCAGCAGAGGTAGCATCCCAGCATGCGTTTGGACTCCAGACAATGTATCGACACATTATCGAGAGGGTGGATGGCAGACCCAGTGGAGATGTGACGGAGGCAGGACAGGAGGGCATTCCTTCCGTATGCCAGAGTGAGGACTCTTCTTCAGATGAGTCCATAGGATTAGTTGAGGATGCTTCTGAGGAGGGTGACCAGTCTCCGGACTCTGCAGGAGATACTCTGGGTGAAGAGTCACTTGTGACGATTCAGCTAGAGCAGCAAGTGATGGAGCCTGAGTCGACCGAGGAGGACACTATTCACATCAGGCACGATATTCCTTTGGGGGAGAGCCAAATGGGCGCCCACATTGAGCCGATGAGGGTTATGCGGCTAACATTGGGATCAGCCATTGAGGTGAGGCAGTCAGATGCACTGACATTGAGTACAGTGACAGCAGTTGCAGACCCATATCCTCTGGAGGCGTTGGAGGTTGATGGGATTGTTCTGCAGGGGGCCAGTAGACAGCGAGAGCATGACATTCCTGATCAAGAGTGGGAGGAGCTGTTGGATATGGTGGAGCATCCATCTGTGGGTCGACACAGGGATGAGGCGCAGATAGATGTACACGCAGTCAGCAGAGCTGCAGTGTTTTTAGTGGGTAGCACTCTCCAGGAGTACATCGATGGAGCTTGCAGCATATCTTGCCCACTTTGGCCCATTATAGAGAGAGGGGCTTCCTTCTACAGGCAGCTTTCATTGGCAGACAGGGCAGTGCAGTGGGAGTTGATTACGGGCTAGCGGCAACACTCCAGGCGTGTTCCATATGCAGTTGTTGTTGCTACATCAGATTCTTCTTCCAGGATGGACTGGCGGGAGATCATGAGTTGGTACCCTCTTGATGGTATGGTATTCTTTGTAGGCAGCACAGCGGAGCAGGGGCCCTTGGACATAGCAGATGTTACAGATTCCAGCTGGCAAGGGGGCACATGTTGTCGTTTCCTCAGCACTCCATCCCGATTTCAGCAGAGCAGGATCAGCGTGGGATTGAGTCAGGACTTGGATTGGAGAGAGGTGATGAGTTGGTACACAGTTGATGGGACAGCTTACACAGTGACAGATACAGCACAGCAGGGGTCATGGACTTTGCCTCTTAGAGCATCAGTCATCGCCAGAGGTAGTGCACAGTCCAAGCCGTGGGACTCGGGCGATTACTGGCCATGGTGGCGATGGGATCCAGGAGGATTGTTGGTTGGCTGGTATCGTGAGAGATCAGTTTGGGATCCTGGCATTGAGAGATCCCTTCATATCAGGGTGATGCAGAGGACAGGGAGGTTTCAGTGGCGCATCTGGGACCAAGGCACATTTTGCAGTGTCGGTGGGAAGCATCAGCTAGAGAGGAGGCTTGTTCAGGCATTGCTTGAGGACAAGCAATTTTTGGCAGGGAGAACTGTAATATTCCCAATTAGCAGCAGCTAATTGGAAATATTAATTTTGATCAATTTTGCCTTATATAATTAAATTATAAATAAAAGTGAGTAGAGGGGGACATAACTCACTCTAAAAATAGAGTGCACTCCCTAGTAGACACAGCGTTGTAACTTAAGTGAGCCAAGGGGGGCCAAGAGACCACGTAGAGAGGGGACCCACGTAGACACATGGAGGGACTGCGCTAGTTGGGTTGAGCACGTGGCAAAGGGAGACTACATTAGAGGAGGTGGGCCTTAGGGTTTGAGAGAGGCCAACGCTATAAGAGAGAGGAGAGCCTCCTCATTTTGGTCATTCGATTATTATGCATTTGAGCTAGTCACTTCGACTTCTTGAGCACGCTGGCTCTTTAGCATGTCTGCAGCACTGTTTAGTGCATTGAGTGTCTCCGTTCGAAGATCTCACCCTCAGCCCTGGGGGACTTCGAGTGCCTGCTCGAGTGAGGTAGTTCCATAAGTCTTTTTGCAGGAGGATCGATTAGCGGAGTTGGGGAGGAGCAGTGCATTTGGTGACTGCGCAGTCTTGAGAGGGAGGACGCTGTCTCTTTTGGTGGGAGCTCCGAATCGGGATTGTTTGGAGGATTTGAGCTTGGAGATTGAGCAAGGGACCAGCCCGTGCATATTGGAGGATTTTGGCTGAGTTTTGGGCAGAGTTTTAGAGTATTCTCTTCAGTGGCAGCGCATAGCCTTGAAGGATAGCGTAGATCCTCAAGGGGGTGATTTTCGGGGGTCAGCTATTTTCGAAAAGCTTTATGGGCTTTTTCTGGGTTCATTGAGTAGAGACTGATTCCAAAGTTTCAGCATTTTCTGAGGTGGGGAGCAACGCCAAATCTTCATGTGATCCCAGCAGTAGCAGCAACACAGCAGTTCTCCGCAGTTTGGACGCAGATCAGTTTGCAGCCATTTCTCTACCATTCTGAAAGTTTTTCTTCACTTGCCTGGTGCAAGTATAGGTGCCATCACTCTGATCACCTATTGTACTCATTTCTATTCTCAGTATAATAAAATGGCTTGGCATTCTATCTATATTTCTTGAGTATCTGTTCATGTCTACATTGCTATTATATGCTTGCACTACTGTTATTTTTACCTATCTGAGCATTATTGTTAGTATACCACTTGGTGTGTTTACCCCATACTCTTAGACAGAGTCTGGAAAGGGCCAGGTAGCCTCCATATCTCACCCTCTTTTCAGAGGTGACATATCTGGTAAACGCCCTCCCAGTCCATCTCTGGTGGGAGTTTGTTGTGTTTGAGAGATATCCCTGAAAAGGGATATTACAAAGAAAGAGCTGACTTTTCTTGAGGGAGTTTGGAAAGTTTTTCCCATGGTATCTCACCTACTCATTTAGAGGGAGGAAATCTTCTTGAGTGGTCAACTTTCTTTTGCTTAGTTGTTTTTTTTTTTTTTTTCAAATTTTCTCAACTAAATCACTTGCATTCATCATTTCGTTTGTTAATCTAATCTAGTTGCATGTGAATAGCTCATATTTTCATTTCATTAATTACTTAGATCACATAGTCCTTTAAATTTCCTAATTTGCAATCTCATTTGCCATCACTTACTTATGTTTTGTGATCTATTTCTCATTTGGATAAGTTTCACAATATACTACAAGTAAAGAAGCATAGCACTTTCAATTTATGGCAACTTGAGTTATTGTTCTAACTATGAAACATATTTAATTGAATCATCTCCATCTTTTACATATCACTTGCAAACTCACTTTCATATCATTTAGGCATTTCACTTTTCATACTAGACTTGCATCTCTAAAAATTAACCTCCAACTTAAGTTGGTTGTATAGACATTAGGGACCCTCTACCCCTATTGACTCCTCACCATGAGACCCAGATTTCGGGCGAGGGTGAGATCTGGGGACAGGAGTTAAATTGAAAATTGTTTAGAATTCTACTAATAAAATAAACCAAGAGCAACTTCACATCACAAATTTACTCGCAAATTTTCTATTTCATGTACTTGTTACTTTGGTGGTTATTTAGCTCATGAATATTTAATGTCATTATCCTTTGTTACTTGAGCACTTTCTTACAAGTACTTTTTCATTTATTGCAAGTGATGCTTATATGTTAATCTTGGTCTAACACTTCCTTTGTGGGATTATTGTCATTATATCTTGGATTTCATTTTCGAGCAAGCATTTGTCATTTACTTTAAAGCACTGGTCTATATTTTGAACACATCATTGAATATTGCTCATATATTTATATGCTTGTTTACATATTGGAATTGAGTCATCTTTGATAAGTAATTCCTTCTAATCAATTCTCCTAGAAACCTCACATCTTTGACTTAGTTCTCCTTTAGGGACCACCCCCCTTTAGCTAACCTAGGAGATAGCTTAAACGGAGAGAGTTGGGAATAGGTGACAGCCCCTTCTCTGAGTTTCTTGCCACCAACCACACCTGGTGGGGTTGAAGGCGTTTCCCACTAACTAGTAGGTAGGTGTAGGTGGCAAGCGATAATAGGAACAAGTGAAGAAAATCAAGCCTTTGCAGCCATGTCCAGGAAGAAAGAAAGATTTGGTAAATTATGGAGAATTATGGACAAAGTACAATGCTTTCGATGTAATGAACTTGGGCGTTATAAAAGGGACTGTCCTAAATCTAGAAAGGACAAGAGGAAAAAGGAAGAAGCCCATGTCACAGAAGAAAGGGAAGAACCTAATGCAAAGAAATCTAAGAAAGAAGTGAAAGATCTCTACTATGATTGAGATCATCTTCTTTAAGAGGTTTTTGTCGGTTGTAAAATAGGAAGCATTGTACATTAATGCATCAATCTAGAAATGGCATCATGATAGAAGCATGGAAGGAGCGTTTGTCATAATACAACTAAGCTATGAAAGAAGTGGCTCCTAGGAACCTCACTGATAACAACATTGATGGAAGGGAGTCATCTAGATCAAGGATCATCATTCAATAATTTGGAAATAGGTGTTGACATTTTCTAATGGAGTCCTCTTTGGATTCACTGGTTAGGAAGAAAGCAAAAGGTTTCATCAGGAATTCTATCTTGTGCAATTCTGGGATTAGGATATGATGACATATTGATGAACCGGGTCAAGGGAATGAAATTCTTCATTCTAGGGAAAATTGTTGCAAGATGACTCAAAAAGGAAAAATATGAGGTACATGTATTTATATGTTGACACTCAATGCTATGGAGTCATGTCATACGGTTGCAGGTAATGAACTTCTATCTTTAGAAGTACGATTAAAGAAAGGAGAATCTCTTCCGATACACAGGTTGCCTATAAAAGATGAAATCAACATAATATGTCTTCTTATGGAATATGAAGTGGTTGTATACAAACAAGGAACTGCATACTGGAAGTTCCTAGGAATGAAGTAAAACTATGTGAAGAAAGAAAGAAGAGATCGTGAAGTGCAGCCATGATAAGAGGTAGTTATCATCCAGAAGCCAAGAAGATTTGACTGGGAGATCTCCTGGGAAGATATGTAGACTCTGAGAGAAGTCTGGTAAAGATGAAGACCCTTGACAATACATATCTTTAGGAGATGTGTCAATCTGTATCAAGGATGTCGATGCCTACAAAAAGATGTCATGGCGAAAGATAATCACTGAGGTAACTTTTGATTTAAAAGTTCATATGTATATGTTTATCTGGATGAGTTTATGCAGGGCTGCCAACCATATGGAAGGATGAAAGATCCTTGGAAGAAATATGGTTCGAAGGAAAGCAACATGGCATGTAGATGGACCAAAGGAGAAAGACTGATGAATCACTTTCTGATAGATGACATGACATGGATGAAAGTGATGGATGATCTGTGCCCTATGAAGCTATCCCAAAGTTGAAAATTCCTTAATATCAAAGAAATTCATGACATCCAAGGGAGGAATTCTTCATGAGCAACCAGGTGTTTCACCATTGTCGTTACAGGTCCCTGGTTAAGAGAGGGCTTGGTGGTAAGTTTCTTACTAGGAAGAAACTTGGTAATTCCTAAGATTGAGCTTAGGTACATTCCCTGTATAGTAATGAGTAACAGATTTGATTCTCTAATTCATGTGTCATGCACTAGACCAGGACTAACTGACGTAAGACTTAGTGAAGGCCATGAAGGAGAGAATGGATAGACACATCATTTTGGTCTTCACCTGGGAAGACAGAATGGAGGATTGGGTAATCATCTGGCATTTGATGCTCTTTGAGAATGTGATGAGGCATTCGAGATAAGAGTAGTCGTGGACCGATATTCTTTGAGGATTAGCTACCCAAGATAAAAATAGTCCAGTAAGGTCATACTTTTTGAACACCCGGGTCGAGTATGTACCTTGGAAAGACAATGACGATGGTGTCTATAAGTCATTTGTCTCGCCAACCTTATAGCCCATTGTCTCGTTGAGAGATGGGGCTGTTAGTCAACGTCTTGCACTATGACAATGTTGGTTGATACAATGCTATACAGATGTGATTACCAATCTAATTCTTCTTATGAGATTCTTCAGATATAATGTCACCATGTAACATTATGAATACCTTCCTAGTTAAGAGGGAGTGTTGGAAAGTGTAACTAGGTTCGGTCTCCATAATGACTAGTAAATATGAATTTATGTAATGAAGAAGACATAATAAAATGTATTTTTGTAATGCTTGCCTTATGGGTTTCATGAGCAAGGAATTTTTATTATAGGTCAAAGACTTCTTCTTGATGTCTTTTAGAGATTTGTCATCTTGTTATTTAGAGTCATGTATATGAAGTGTTGTTACACTTGTAAAGACAATTTGTATGCTCCAAAGCCTAGTCAAAGTACTCCTTGAAGGCAGCTCAAATATGATGGAAATAACCCTTGAAAAGTCGGTTTGAAGATGCTGGAGAATAACCCTTGAAAGGTCAGCTCAAATAGACACAATTGTTCACTGATAGGTCGCCTAATTACAGGGGCAAACAACTATATATACCCTAGTAGACTTTGCAGAAAAATAGTGAGAACAATTCGGACATCTAACATAACTCGGACATGCCTGCAACTATAAGTGCGGATCACAGATGCGAAGTTGAAGGGTGATACAACGAGGAAAAGGTTTCCAAAGAAGTGCGTAAGGGTCTCACTGTATTTCAATTTTAAGTCTGTAATAACATCTCTGCAATCACAGAGAAGGTCGAAGACTGTATCAAGGATTGATGTTGTTCGGTACAGGTTTCTTATCAAGTGTAGAAGAGTGTTGAAGGAGGCCAAAGGGAGAAGTCTTTTGGGAACCAAAGGAAGAAGATTGTTGGAGGTCGAGATCACTGTGTTAAGGGTTGTTGAACAAAGACCAAGTTTCTCCAGGTAACAAGTGTAGAACAGTGCAAGAAAGGAGGATAGAAGAGCAAAGACCAAGGAGATCAAGAGATAGTGATAAGTGCCTTGGAGGATATACACAGCGTGAAGGTGTATTTCCACAGTAACAAAGAGCCATTGAAATTGTTCCTCAAGTATGTATAAAGAAGGACCAAGAAAGGATCTTTATGAGGCCGAAGTCAATTCAAGGAAAAGTAGAAAGAAAGATCACTAGGAGCCGAGATTTCCTAGTCCTGGGGCAAAGCGGTGCAAAAAAGAAGAATCCTAGTGGAGCAGTGACAAGGTCATGGAGGCATACAAGGGTCAAGGGTGTGTGTCATGGTCATGGTACTTGTCAATTGAAAGTCTATAAGAAGAATTACTTGTGGGTTTTCTCTCCAAGAGGGAGAGATTTTGGCCCTGGCTGGAAGAGCCTAAAACTTGTGCCTCTTGTGTTTTGATAATAGACTTGATGAAAGAAATAATAAGCTAATAAAGAGAAGATCTAAGTAAGATAAATAAGTTCACAAGTAATTGTCAAGTAGAGAATTGAATGAAACTATGCCCTTCCAAATTTTCAACACTTGTCAAAAGAATAACGAAAAGAATTTTTACTATTGTCACAATGACTTATTAAAGCATGGGTTTCATGCTTGGGTCATCATTATATTAGTCAAAGTCCCCATTGTGGACTTCTAGGATTAATATTGAGTCATTAGAGTCATTGTATATTTTATGAGACCTTTCTTGGGCTTTGGAATAATGTAAAAAGGTTTATTTTTAGTCAAATATGAATTATGTCACCTCCACACCAAGTCAGCCTAAAGGAGATCAATTCAACCTCACCTAGAGCCTATAAATTGGAGGAGATCAAATTCTTTTGGAGCATCTCACTCACTCAAGTTTCAATATCTCAAGAGAAGCTGGAAAAGATGTGAAGTGAGCTAAGGAGGCTAAAAGAAGTGCGAGATTGGTCAAGGTGAAGGAGAAGAAGAAAATCGAAGTTATGGTGTCCCTCTCTCTCTCTCTCTCTCTCTCTCGTGCCCTAGTTGGGATATTGAAGTCTTTTTGTGTTGTTGCATGTTGTTGCATAGTCGAAGTTGTTGCTGCTACAAGATCGAAGATCTGGAAGGGTCGGCTTGGTGTGGAGGATGTTGAAGAATGTAACTAGGTGCGGTCTTAATTATTGTACTTGAGTCAAATATAACTTATTTGTAAGGAAAAAAGAATTTTTATTATTATTAAATTGACTTGTTAAAGCATGGGTTTCATGCTTGGGTCAATTATAGGTCAAGCCTCCATTGTAGGCTTTAGGTTTTTCTCAAAGTCATTTATTGGCCAAAGACTCCTTCATCAAGTCATCCTCTTGAGCAAAGTCATCAACTCGGCCCCTTCATCTAGTTTTCATCAAGTCAGAGTCTTCAAGTCAGCGTCAAATAAATTATCTTCAAGTAGGTTTCATCAATATACTCATGTCGGCCTAAAACAAAGACACACCTCTTCACAAAGACATGTTGGCTTATTCATTGTGGGAAACCACTATAAATACAAGTGTGAGGACTTCACACAAATCACAGTCAAGTAGTTTAGATCATCTCTGAAATTCGGATATCACAGGTGTGCTCTCAGTGCAATCACAGGAAGATGGCTTCAGATCAGTTTGGTAATTGCGGATTGAGGTTTAGTGCCACCACAGGTTCGGTACTAACATGCTACCACAGTTTTGGTGCCAACATACCACAGTCTCGGCGCTAACAGTGCTATCACAGTCTCGGTGCAATCTTTGTTTCAGTGCCACCACAGTAAGAAGAGATTGTTGTCTCCACAGTAAGGTTTTGTTGTCATCACAGTAAGAAGGATTCAGTATAACTATAGTGAGTAGATCTCGTTGTCATAATAGTAAGAAGGGCTCGGTGCCACCACATAAATGAGGTCTCGGTGATATGACAGCGATGAGGTCTCGATGATGATACAACAAGGAGATCTTGGTGGTAATAATGTCTCGGTGCTAACAGTGACATGGATCTAGGTATACAAACACAGTGAAAGGAAGAACAAACAAGATCAACTTCATGGAGGGATTCTCTAATCTAGATTGTAAGGGTCTTGGTCGTCACATATTGAATCTACTGAAGGAAGAATTTTGACCGGGTTTTCCCAAAAGAGTTGGGTTTTTCCTTCGCAGCGTGCCTACATCTTGTGTCCTCTTCTATTTGTTGTTTGGCATTTAGTATTGATGACAAGAAAAGATAAATCGAAAGATCTAATAATAATAATGAAAACATCACAAGATAATGTCATAATAAGAGAAATTGATTAACTGCCACCTCCTTGGATTTCTCAACAGAGGAAAGGTTTGGTCTATATCTAGGTTGAAGAGTCTCTAAGAGAACTATTGAAGGAAGAGCATTTGACTGGGTTTTACCCTAGAGAGGGGTTTTGCCCTAGTAGAGTGCCTACATCTTGTGTCTTGTGCTTTTGCGATCTTCATACACACATAATATGGTAATTGCTTGATGAAAAATAAGATGATAAAGAAGTAAAAGAAGCCAACATAACTCACGAGTAATTATCAAGAAAGAGGAATCAAACCTAATATACTTGTATTGATTTTTCAACAACTTGTACTTACTCGTCCTTGGGAAAGCAATTCCATGGACTTTATGGGAGGTTTACCGACAACCGGAAAGGGGCATGACGCCCTGTTTGTGGTAGTTCACAAGTTCAACAAGATGTGTGTTCTGATGCCCTGTAAAAAGACCATCAACAGACAAGAAGCAGCAAACTTGTTCTTTTGATAGGTTTGGGTGCACTTTGGGATACCAAAGAGCATCATTTCAGAGAGGGATACAAGATTTATCAGTGCATTCTGGACTACATTGTGGGAGAAGATGGATACAAAGCTGAAGAGATCTACAACATTCCATCCACAGACAGATGGGCAGACAGAAGTAGTCAACAAGATATTAGTGCGGCTTCTGAGGGGATACAACCAGAAGCATCCGAAGACCGAGGATAAAAATCTGGTATATAAACAACATTCTTATAGCAGAGCAGTCCACACCTCTACAGGAAAGTCCCCATTTGAGACTTGTTTTGGATATTTTCCACCTTCATTCAAGCTGGGAGACATAGTATGGCTACAGTTGAACAAGGAGAGGCTGCAGGGGCCTAGTAAGAAAATCAAGGCTCTAAGGTATGGTCTCTTTGAGATACTGGAAAAGGTGGGTGATAATGCCTATCGACTCAGTTTACCACCATATATGTGCATTTACTCAGTCTATATGAGCCTTCCATGATAGATCAGGAGGAGGAATAAGTCCTACCTTCTGTGGAGGATTTGGCACCAGAGACTCAGGCAGAGTTGGCAGAAGATACAATTTTGCAAAAGAGGTCCAGAACTACAAGACAGGGGAAGCATGACATTTGGAAGAATAGGTTGAAGGGACAACTTTCAGACAAAGCTAAATGGTGCACCAGAGAGAAGGTGGAGGAAATTTTTCCTCACCTCATTCAATAAAAGCTTTTGGGGACCAAAAGCCTCCCAAAATGGGGAGGTGTGATCCAGATCAGATCATTATATTATTTTCATCCATATCGATGCATTTGGAGTGGAAAAAGTGGAGGAATCAACTCATGGGACTGTTTTTACTGGCGAGACCCAGTTTGGCAAAACGGGGTCTGAAACCTTTCAGGAGCATTTTAAGGCATCAAACGACGTTTTTTTGGGGGTAAAACTTTGCCACTCAATGTCGCACATTTTCATGCTATTCTACACATAGATACCTTTCCAACAACGCAAGAAGCGCGTCAATCGGAGCCCATATGCAAAATTTATGCCACTCAGAAGTTGACCTTCCCGTTTTCACACCTACAGTTCGGGAGAGTGTCGCGTCAACCTCCATTATTCATGGAAAAGGGGCTAGCCACGTGTTTTTGATGTAAAAGACTCTAGAAGAGTCTATTTTGTAACTCTAGTTAAAAGTTGACATAGTCAAAATTAACCACTAGTAAGCTATCAGGTTGTGTTATAGCCTAGCCACTAGGAGGAAGAGCCATTCCATTATTTTGAGAGCATTTTGTTCCATAGCTTAGCAAAGATAACCTGGAGAGGTAGGAGGTAGAGCACACAGAGAGGATTTTTGCATTGTAGCAGCCCACGGGCCACAAGCATTACTACTTTGTACCTACATCCATATTTCCAAACAGAGAAAGAGAGCGAAGCGGCCTCACCTTCTAGCTAGGTTTTCTCCCGAAAGGGTTTCCTACAGAGCATATCTTATGTCCTATGTGTGTGTGAGCTTATTTTGTCGTTCTCTACTTTTTTGCATAATTTATATTCGCATACATGCACTAATTACAGTTAAATCTACAGATCTTGAAGTTTAATAAAACTGTAATAGTGTAGAATCTCATATTTTTAATATAACATTATCAGATATGTTGTAACGAACTGTTCAGTGGAATATCCACGACAATTTACGGATCAATAGTAATGAAGGTTTCACAAATAGGAGGAAGACCTTGGAGTCACTAGCACTAACTCTCTATCAAATATTTGTTCACCAACAAATTGCAATTGATCCCTTAGGAGGGATATTCTCATGATATAGGATTGTATGGATTCACCCTTGTTCATCTTCATCTCTTTGAGTTGATTTTTCAAAGAGAGTATGATTCAAGTTATTGACTTCATACATACCGACCAACTTGTCATAAAAATCCTTAGACTTCTTCAAGCTACCAACATAAACAAGTAAATGATCTTGCAAACCATCAATAATAATTTTCTTGGCTTTGAGCTCACCTTTCATGTACTTGGATTTGACAGCAGCAGAAGCATTTGACGCAGGCTCAGGTACCTTTCCTTGCACATATTCCAAAACATCATTGTCATCTAGTATAACTTCTAACCTGATTTACCATGCGACAAAGTTTAATGAATCACCCAACTTCCCATTATCCTTGAAGCAAGAGGTAGACATCTTCTTTCAAAAATGATTTCTCGTCTCTTGTCTCCTTGGGCTTGGGCTTATCCTCGCCTTAGCTCTGATACCAAGTTAATTTTCCATTGTTCTATGTTGTTACAATCACTTTCTCCCAATTATTTTCTTTTAATTAGCAATCTTCCCACACAATTTATTATTCCAATTATCAAGAGAAATTGTAGACAAAACAGTAAATGAAATAGATAGTAGAAGACAATCAATAGTAATAAGAGACACAAGGATTTGGTCAAAGACCAAAGAAAAACCCACAGCGAGGAAAACCCTTTCAAATTCTTCTTCTAATTAGATTGTCATAAAATTTTCAACAAAGAGAGAGTACAATGTTCCAATTCACCAATCACAACGCTATCCAACAAAACCAACCAAACAACATCCAAGGGATGAGCCCAATCAACAATACTGATCAAAATCCCCAATCAACAATACTGATCAAAATCAAAGTTCCCAAGCTTGCGGTCAACAGTGAAAATCTACGGTCAACTGTCAAAAATATCTTAGGTCACAGCCACAGGGAGGTAGTGACCATTAGTGCGGCTATAGCCCTCCAGCCGCAAGGAGCACCTTATCCAACGAGCAGCTATAGCAGATATTTCCCTATTCCAACCCTGCGACCCCAAATCAATTTCCCCTTTTCACATGTGCAAGCTCGGACCCTGCAATTTCGGACCTATATGAACCAATTTTGCAAACCAATGCAAAGAAGAGAGAGAAGAATATGATTGATGATGATGGTTTCCATATGAGGTTCACTTGACTTGTATTTATATGCCTCCAAGGTTGCCCAATTTCTCTTTAAATTTGACCAATACTTTTGTGCACATGTGGGTTTCCTATTCAAAAATACATTTTTCCTTAACCAAAATTAAATTCTTCCAAGGGCTAAGAGGGATCTTTCTTGATGAGGAAGATTGTCCAATGGAGGGAATATGTCCCTGAGCTTCCAAACTAAGAAAATTAACTCAAAAACGTCGCAAGGGTTACAATAGCTAACCATAGATCAACAATGCAAGCTCTTTGGTGGGAGAGGACAAAGCAAGGAAAAGTTGTTTGAATGAGATACACTCTATTAGAATGAGATCCCTCAAGGAAAAGTTGTTTGAATTGGCAGAAAAGAAGGATGTCTATAGGTTTTGCAAGGATGTGTAAGAGGCACATAAGCAAGGAAAATTACAAGGTAAAGATGTAGTTTGGAAACTTTTCAAGGATACCTTTCATAACTTGATGCATGTGAAAGCAGGGAGAAGGTATAGTACATCTGCAAAATCCCTTTATGAGATGATCAAGTTATGGAGAGGTCCTAGATTCAATAGCTTTATTAGCTTGAATCTGGATGACCCTTCAATATCTACGACTTTAAGGCAAGTTAGAAAATCATTGATTTATATCCCAAGGGAGCATGAGCACGGAACAAGGGAAGATGGCGTTGTGTGCATTGAGGGTTTCGAACCCGCAACCTCCGGGTGCGCGAGGTTGAACGTTGCCACCATTACCTCTAGTTCCCCTCACCTGCCGGTTCACCCTCCTACGCGCTAAACGGTGTGCCGTATTACCTAGGGTCGCGGGAGGATATTCACTAGGGTCCTGCAAACACTCATGGTCGGTTACCAATAGCAGGTCGCGGTTACATTTTTTATCATGGCGGCTAAAATGGACAAGGAACTTCTCGACTTCTCCGAAGACCCTTACACCTCCGTTGACATCTGGACGAACCCTCCTCGGATAACTGAAGGTGTGCCTTGCTCCCTGCCGACTGTATTTTCGCTACCCTTTGACAGGGTGGCTAGGGTTTATCTGGAATATTCCACCTCAACCACCCCCATACCAGACTTTGACTATCATATGGTTTCTGGTCTTAACCTTGGTGGCACCTCCATCGTCTATACCTCATCTGATCATTACCTACTCAACCCCTCGGACCTGCATATCCCGTCACCTTCCTCACGCCAGTTTCTTGAACAGTCTTTTCCTCATTCCCTTTCGGACTCTTCTGTTTATCCCTGCCCGAACATTGGCGAACAACGTGTTCCCTATTTTTCTACTTCTGATCCTGGGAATATCTGCGCCATGCCACCGGCCACCCCAACGACTTCTCGCCCTCCCTCTAGTAGCTTTAGGGTCACCATTGTTGCTCCCCTTGATCCTTCTACCTCGACATCATGCATACCACCTCCTCCTTCTGCTGAATACGAGCCAATACCTCCAGGTATACACTCCAAAGCTACCAGGAACACCAAGTGTGTCCGTATATGCAACAAAGAAAGCCAGTTCACTCTTGGTGAGGGCATATAGATGGAGGAAGTATTGGGCACGATGGACCGCGTTCTGGTGGGTCAAGTGTCTGTGGTCGAAGCTACAATGCTACCAGGCTTAGACAGTGGGTCTCTGAGATTTGGGGGGAGACTATGCCCGCGCTACCCATTGTTTTCATGCTCACCAAGGGTTGGTTCACCATTCAATTTCAATCCAGGGATCTCACGGATTGGGTATTATGACAATACTGGCACATTGAGTTGGCCCCAGTTCTCCTCAAGCGCTGGAGCCCCCTCTTTGATCCTGATAGGGAACACTTGGGTGTCGGACCTATTTGGGTACGACTTTCTGGATTACCTATGCATCTCTAGAAGGAAGATATATTCACAAATATTGGTAACATCTTGAGCACAAATCTTGATTATGACAGATCATTTACAGTCATTGGTAAGATGGCATTCGCACATATATTGGTACATCTTGATACACGGGAAGGGCTAGAGGAATCACTGAAGATCCACTGGAGGAACACTACTCGGGTACAAAATCTGGACTACGAAGGCGACCCTTTCCGTTGCCAGAGGTGCCACAAGGTCGGGCATGTCTACAAAGATTGCCCACTACAATCTAAAGCAACCACATCTCCTGCTTCGTTGGAGGCTCAAATTGTTCAGAATCCAGTCACTGTGTCATTGAACAGGCAACATCGAAAGGCAGGCTCGCACCCAACCACTTAGAGAACCACTCCACTGGGGACAACATATGCTATTGCGACTCGCTCATCCACCATGATCACCAGATCCATGACTGCGGCTGTGGACCACCCTCTGGGCTCTGGTACCTCCTCTCTCCCTCCTTTTATATATTTGTCACATGTGACTTCCCCTGCTATGTCTGTGTATTGATTCTTTACACTCTAACAGTCACATATCATCTATTGCATGCTCCACTGTTTACCTTGTAAATTCTTGTAGATGTTCTATGCTTGATGCAACTTTACTTTTTATCCCAATATCATTCAACGATCACATAAACAACAAAGTAAAATGTTAATAGAACATACCAGTAGATCGACAGAAGACAAGCCAAAATATATAAGTGTGTTGGTGCATTACAGCGGTCAGCAGGATGCTTCAACCAGCAAAGTCTCAATATGGTCAGCCAACCAGAACTGTCACACAACCCTCTAGGACAGCCAAAAAAGTCAACCAAAAGTCAACGTTGTCAGTCAACGGTCAATGCAAACAACAGCAGCAGCTAGGTCAATGTAGCCAAGTCAAAGTAAACGTCTAGCCTCGAGAATAGTGCCAAAAAATCCGAATTAGGAAAATCGAAAGTTTGGGAGAGTTTCAGGTCTGTTTGACCTTGCGTTGACCAAATTCAACGCTGGCCAACGCTGCTGCAAAAACCCTAGGCCGAAAATAGAAAATTTCTGCTTGCTGAAATTTCCCACGTGTGAAGAGAAGAGCCTCCAAGGTGATCGAACCAATTAGATGAGGAGAGAGAAATGTGTGAGGATGAGATGAGTGAAAATGTCCTCCAAAATTGACCAATTTATATCCATCAATGAGGGTGTGTGACACAACTGTTGGGGCACTCAGGCCGACTTGCACATATTTTGAATAGATTCAAAATAAATGTTCTGCTCATCAGATCAAGATGATCTTTAGATCGATCTTGCACCTCTCCGAAAGAGGAGTCCAATAAAATTATTGGCATCTTCATCTGAGCATCACAACATGGAGTTTGGACCTAGTTGTCCAAAATTAACACTCCCTCTCAACTAGGGAGAACTCCATCCACCTGTGCAATCCAAACATTGTGCGTCATCCCGTCGTAACTTGCTTTGTTGGCTTCTTTATTTCAGAACAGAAGTGGGTCAGTCACAAAGACATCATTCTCGACTGATAGATTTAGCCCAGAGGTCCAAAACCTCTATAGGATTCACAAAGAATCTCATACCAATCCGAAGTTGGTTTATCTAACCCAAAGTCAGTTGGAGGTCCAAAACCTCACTATACTTGATCCCAGATTAAGTGGTTGGACCGTGCCATCCTAGATAGAGAGTACGACAATCTCTGATGCGTCCATCAGTCTTTGCTACTAGTCTCTAGCTTTTCCCACCTCACTGGCCAAATGAGAGGTACTTCCCATGAGCCCTGAACTCAATGGGTAGGATGCATACGTGGCACAAATCATGAGAGGTGAACCAACTCAATCATCATAACGGTGGGGCAGAAGAACACCAACAAGGTTCGGCAAGCCTAGCCCTGTGGTTGCTTATAGCTCCGAGAAGCTATCCCCAAAGTCCCCTAGAGCTCCCAGAGCTCATCGTTCAACAAGACCCTCAGCATAGGGTCGTTCCACGATTCTAAGATTCTCACAGAAGGTTAGGATCTTGACCTTCCCTAGGGGCTTTGTGAGAATATCTGCGACCTACTCATCAGTTCCTATATGATCGAGCCTTACGGCGCCTCGCTATACCATATCCCGGATAAAGTGGTCCCTGATATCAATATGCTTGCATCGATCGTGGAACACGGGATTCTCGGACAACCGAATCCCACTCTGGTTATCACAGAGTATCACGGTGGTATCTAGCACATGCCTGAACAGCTCACTGCAGAGCTTTCACAACCAAACTGCTTCACAACAGGCCATACTCGCTGTAATGTATTCTGCCTCTGCAGTGCTCAAAGCCACAGACTTCTGCTTCCTGCTCATCCATGATATCGAAGCAAAACCAAGTGTGAAGCAGTGTCCCTATGTGCTCTTACAATCCACCACACTACCAGCCCAATCGGCATCTGTATATCCATGGAGTGTCACGCTCCCGACAGTGTATCTCAGCCCATGGCTTATCATGCCCCGAAGATATCTCAATAGATTCTTGGCACCAACCCAGTGAATGTGATGAGGCTCAACCATATGTTGACTCAAATTGTTCACTGCAAAACATACGTCCGGACGAGTGTTCACTAAGAACATTAGGGCCCCTACGAGTTGACAATACTCAGTAGGATTTGCTAGCACGGGCCCAGCAGCGCTGCCACTCAACTTCTTAAAGTTGAGCTCCATCGATGTCGACACGGACTTACAATCCACCATACCAAATCTTTCCAAAAGCTTCCCAATGTATTTTCCTTGAAAAAGGAAAATCTCGCAAGGTCTCTGCCAGACCTCCAGACCTAGGAAGTATGCATCAGTCCTTGGTCCTTCATCTCGAACTCAGCAGCGAGCTCCCTCTTGCACTGATGAATGAGAGGGTCGGCCCCTGTTAGGAAGAGGTCATCCACATACAGCACCAGAATGAGAGGCTTTTCTCTATCAACCTTGAAGTAAAGGTTTGGATCGGCATTACTACGAGTGAAGCCCAGCTTCATTAGGTAGTTATCTATCCTCTCATACGAAGCTTTGGGTGCTTGCTTCAACCCATAGAGGGCTTTCTTCAACCTGTAAACATGGGTGTCCCGATCTTGGACTTCGAACCCCAGAGGTTGCTCCACATACACCTATTACTTTATAGCACCATGCAGAAATGTGGTCTTCACATCCATCTGATGAAGACTCCATCCTTGCGTAGCAGCAAGGGCTCTGATAGACCAGATGGTGGTATATCGGGCCACAGGTGCAAATATATCATCATAGTCTACGGCTTCTTTTTTAGAGAAGCCACGAGCAACGAATCTTGCCTAGAACTTTTCAGCATTTCCATCAAATCCATGCTTGATCTTGTAGAGCCATTTCGAGGTGACAACTACTTTTTCCTCCAACCTTGGAACCACATCCCAGACATCATTCTTCAATATGGACTCATACTCTTTGTGCATAGCATCCTTCCAGACTTGATGCTTTACAGCTTCCTCAAAAGATCCAGCTCAGATTGTACAATAGTACTCATGGCTACTAGATACCCTTGATATCTATTCAGCTTCTTACTTTCACGAAATGTCCCCCTTGGGGCCATATGTCCCTCGACATCCTCAAGAGTGTCCTTGAGCCATGATGGTCTCTTCATCATCGAAGGAGGTGGATCAATCGGGTCCATCGGTCCTTCAACATCAGGCATCGTCTCATCCTTCGGTTCTTCTTGATTTCTAGGCCTCGCCTCATGATCTTCCTCAAATCTCGTAAGATTGACTACTTTCCTCAGGGAAGCATCTTCGTCATAGGTGACATCATGGCATATCTCCACTTCCCTTTGACCAGGCACATAGACTCTATAAGCCTTCGAAGTTTCGTTGTAGCCTACAAACATTCCCTTCTTCCTAGAAGCATCCAACTTGCTCCTCTTCTCCTCCGGAACATGAAAATAAACAACACATCCAAAAACTCTAAAATGTGAGACGTCGGGTTTCTTACCAGATAAAACCTCTTCAGGAGTTTTGGAGTCCAGAGCAGACTGCGGGCATCGGTTTTGTATGTACACAGCAGTGTTCGCAGCTTCTCCCCACAGAAACTTCGGTAGACCTTGGTCACATAGCATGGCACGGGCAGCTTCCACAATGGTCCTGTTCTTTCATTCAGCAATGCCATTTTGCTCAGGAGTATAGACAATTGTGGTCTCCCTCTTGATGCCAGCTTCTCTGCAAAAGTTCTTGAACTCGTTCGTCTCATATTCAGTGCCGTTATCGATCCTCAATATCTTGATCTTCTTCCTTTTCAAATTTTCCACCAAGGCTTTGAAGGTACAGAACCACATGAAAGCTCATCCTTCTTCTTCAAGAAGTATATCCAGGTTTTGCGAGAGAATTCATCTATGAATATCATATAATAAGAACATCCTCCCAAGGATGTCACGGGCAGCATCCCAGACAGATCAGAATGAATCAATTGCAAGACATTAGATGTCTTTGTGACGCTTGAGGGGAAAGACCCCCTTGTATGCTTTCCTTTGGCACAACCTCGACATACACCTTCATGATTATTTGAGAACTCGGGCATCCTTGTCACCACCTTCCTTGCTTCAGGAAGGGCTTTGTAGTGAAGGTGTCCAAATCTCCGGTGCCATAGTTCTGTCTGTCGGATAGTATCACACGTCATCGCTCCCAGTGGACTTCCTCCAACCTGGTAGAGTGTATCAACTCTAGATCCAATCGTGATAGCGTCCTTGAAACTCTTCTTCCAGATACGCACCTTCCCAGCAATGAATGCCACATTGAAACCTTTGTCTTCCATGGCTGAAATAAACACAAGGTTCTTCTTAAAATCAAGTACATAGAGTACATCCTGCAAGCGAATGACTTGACCTTGAGACAAGTGGAGGGTCACAATCCCTATCCCTTTCACGGGATATGATGTATTATCTCCAAGGATAATTTCCAGATAAGTATCCTTCTCAACCATATCAAAAAGTGCTTCCTTGAACCCAGTGATGTGCCTTGAGGCACCACTATCTATCAACCAGACATCCATAGTGTTGGGAGGAGATGCAGCAGAGAGGGCAGATACAAGAATGAATTCATTTCTTTTATCAACAACATTTGATTCCTCATACCTGGGATTTCTCGACCTTTTGAAAGGTTGACCATTTCCGCCGAAGGGAGCCTTCCTCTTTCCCTTGAACCTGTTGTTCCTTTGATTTCCATTCCTTCAGTTGTTGTTGTTGTCATCATCATCCAGAGAATCCTTCTTGAAAGGGCATTCTCTAGCATAGTGACCTAGCTTGTGACAAGTGTAACACTTTCCCTTCTTTCCTTGGGCCACTGCTCTTCCTTTGTTCCTTGGACCACCAAAGTTCTTCTTCCTAGAATGAGCAGCAAAGGCAACATTTCCTTCATTTTCATACTCCTTCATCCTTGCCTCTTCTTGTACGCATCTCGATAGTACTTCGTCAAAGTCAAGTATGACATTGTTATTGAGAATGGTAGTGTTGAACACATGCCATTCGGATGAGAGACCTCCAAGTGCGGTTAGAACCATGTCTCGATCAACTATTGTCTCCCCAATAGACAGCAGATTATTCCTGATCTTGGTCAGCTTCAGAAAATATGATTGAACAGACTCATCCCTGCCTTTCTTCAGATTCTTCAATTAGTTCTTGAAGAATTGGACTTGATTCGCATTGTTGGCCTTGAACATGTTGACCAACTTATCATACATCTCCTTAGATGTGCCTAACTCAGAGTTGTAGGCAACCAGACTCTTATGAATAGATTCCCTGATCATCAGCTTTGCTTTGATTTCTCCCTTCTTGTACTTTGTTTTGGCAGTGGCAGTTGCAGTGGATGGAGGCTCTTGAATTTTACCCTGCACATAGTCCATGACATCTTGGTCTTCCAACATAAGATCTAATGTCATCTTCCAGGCATGGAAGTCATCCTTCCTAGTCAATTTGTCATCAGCCTTAAAGCCATTGTAGTTAGAGGAACCCATGCTCTTCTTCGGGGATTGCTACAAACTAGGGCTTTGTCTTCACCTCTGCTCTCATTCGATGTAAATTTCTGTAGATGTTCTATGCTTGATGCAACTTTACTTTTTATCCCAATATCAGTCAGCAATCACATAAACAACAAAGTAAAATGCTGATAGAACATACCAGTAGATCGACAGAAGACGAGCCAAAATATATAAGTGTGTTGGTGTGTTACGGTGATCAACAGGATGCTTCAACTAGCAAAGTCTCAATATGGCCAGCCAACCAGAAGTGTCACACAACCCTCTAGGACAACCAAAGCAGTCAACCAAAAGTCAACGCTGTCAGTCAACGGTCAACGCAAACAACAACAGTAGCTAGGTCAACGCAGCCAAGTCAAAGTCAACATCCAGCCTCGGGAACAATACCAAAAAATGCAGATTAGGAAAATTGAAAGTTTGGGAGAGTTTCAGGTCTGTTTGACCTTGCGTTGACCAAAGTCAACGCTGTTCAACGCTGCTGCAGAAACCCTAGGCTGAAAACATAAAATCTCTGCTTGCTGAAATTTCCCACGTGTGAAGAGAAGAGCCTCCAAGGTGATCGAACCAATCAAATGAGAGAGAAATGTGTGAGGATGAGATAAGTGAAAATGTCCTCCAACACTGACCAATTTATAACCATCAATGAGGGTGTGTGACACAACTGCTGGGGCACAAAACCTTCAGGCCGACCTGCACATATTTTGAATTAAATGTTCTGCTCATCGGATCAAGATGATCTTTAGATCGATCTTTCACCTCTCTAAAAGAGGATTCCAATAAAAATATTTGCATCTTCATCTGAGCATCACAACATGGAGTTTGGACCTAGTTGTCCAAAATTAACATACCCCCTGATGTTACTCCTCTCCCACACCATTCATTCCACCCCTCCCCCCCCCCCCCCACCCCTGTATCATCTGCTCCTCTGGAGATCCCTTCGGACTCTTTGTCCAGCCACTCCTACAATCTCCGCTCCCGGGGCAATATCTCTCATACTGGATTGGGTCTTGGCCCAATACCCCCACGGGTACAGGCCAAACATACTCGCGACAAACATTCAAACATTTCTAAAACCATTCTACACGCCAATATGGACATTGCTGAAGGTAGACAACTCTCCATTGAAGGGGTTCTTACAGCAAGAAATGCCCCCCTTTAGTTTCCCAATGAAGTGTCTATCCTTCAATTGCCAAGGGCTTGCAAGCCCTACGAAACACCTTGCCATAAGGCGTCTTTTTCACACTGTTAATGTTGATATACTTCTCCTTCAAGGGACTCTTGGATTATCTGAAGTCATTATTTCTACACTCACCTCAATTTTTCCCGACTGGATCTTCCATACACTTGATGCCCATGGTCGATCGAGTGGCATAGCCATTGGCTTTAACCCTAGAGTTATTAGACTCAATAATATCTGGGGCAGGGATGGAGTCCTAGTGGCGGATCTATTCTTTGTGCAACTCGGGATTGATTTTAGATTGGTAAATGTGTATGGACCCTTCCATAACAGACAGGAATTCTGGAACTCCTTACTGCAAACATCCTTCATGCAAGATGACAATATCGTTTTGGGTGGTGATCTCAACTTCTCTTTAGGGTTGGCTGAATCTTGGGGATCAAATGCACAAATAGACCCTTTATCTGAGCACTTCAGGAACTTACTTGAACAACACCACCTAGCTGACCTCCCGATGCCCACTACCCAGCCTACCTAGCGCAACAGGCGTACTGGTGAGGCGATGCTTGCTTGAAGATTGGATAGGTTTCTTAGTAAGGAAGTGTTGTTGCAGCATTTGGCATCATATAGACAATGGATCAGTTGCGGGGGTATATCAGATCACTCACCGATATATCTAGGGCTCTCCAATAATTTTCACAAACCACCTACTCCTTACAAGTTAACCTTGACATGGTTACAGGATGAGTCTTATATCAGATTGATCTAAAATGCTTGAAGGAGTGCAACACACCCCCCTAACCTATTGAACTCTGCAATCTTCGCAACAAACTACATTTTGCCAAAATGAAATCTATTGAATGGGCAAAGGCCAAGCGAAGACTTGATGATCTTGAATTAGAAAAGATAGAATGGAAGATAACTCATTTCGAGGAACCGTTAAATGGTGGCCTCTCCACTATAGCATCAAAGGACCACATGATCAAATTGGAGGTGGATCGCCTCAGGATCCTTAAAGACAGGGAAGAAACTTGGAGGCTCAAAAGTCGGGCTACATGGTTAAAAGTTGGGGATGACAATACCAAATTTTTTCAGCAATATGCCAAAGGTCGTAAGGCCAATAACACAATCTAGGAATTGGACAACGAGGAGGGACAACCTGTCTCTACCTTCGAACAACTGGCTACTCTTGGAACTACACACTTCAGGAACCTCTTTAAAGCACCACAGGAGGTAACATTGGCTGAAACCAGAAAATTTGTTGAACTTTTCCCTCGATTTGTGGACGGGGATACAGCCAAGGATCTCAATCTCCCTGTTACCAAGGATGAATTGGAGGTTGTTCTCAAATGGTTCAAAAAGGATAAGAGCCCTGGACCTAATGGTTGGTCTGTTGAATTCTACCTGGCCTTTTTGGAACTATTGGGCATGAACTTCTTGGGGTAGTTGAAGAGACCAGAACATTTGGGCACATGTATGATGATTTCAACTCTACATTTATTGCCCTCATCCCTAAATTAGACAACCCCTCTACATTCAAGGATTTCCGACCCATTTCACTCTGCAATTGTATCTATAAATCATGGCTAAGATTATTGCAAATAGACTCAAGCCTATCCTATCCACTCATATCACCCATAAGCAATTTGCCTTTCTGGAGAACAGGCAAATACATGAAGCCACAGGCATTGCCCAAGAGGGCCTCCATTCTATGAATACTAAACATATCAAGGAATGATACTCAAGATTGATCTTGCTAAAGCATTTGACCAAACCAGCTGGTTGTATCTAAGAATGCTTCTCACACATCTGGGGTTCCCCATGACTGTCATCAATTGGATTATGTGCTGCATCACATCGGTCTCCTTCAGTGTTCTTATAAATGGGGCAGCCACCAACTTCTTCCATGCAGAGCGGGGACTCCGTCAAGGATGCCCTCTTTCACCCTTATTATTCTTATTAGTCATGGAAGGATTGAGCAGATTATTGCTCGAGGAAAGGAACCTTGGAAGGCTGAAAGGCATCAAGATCACTGACAACTGCATCCTATCTCACCTGCTTTTAGTGGATGATGTATTTATATTCTTAAATGGATCTGTCAGTGACATATCGATATTCAACTTAGCTCTTAAATTGTTCTGCATTGCTACAGGGATGACTTGCAACCACAACAAATCCACTGTATCAACACTAGGTTGTACACCCCATGAAATCCACTTTGCACTACAGAGGTTTCCATTTAATCCCATTGGATTTGAGGAGGGACTAAACTATCTGGGATTTCATCTTAAACCTTCCAACTACAGAATTGTTGACTGGACATGGCTGATTGCTAATATTGATAGGAGGCTAAACATATGGTATCAGAGATGCCTTTCACGGGTTGGGCGCCTTGTATTCATCAAATCAGTGTTAGAAGCGATCCCGGTATACTGGATGTCTCTAGCTTAGATTCCCAAAGGCATACTATCCAAGATACAAAAAATTTGTTGCAAATTTCTTTAGAAAGGTTCGAAGGAAGGACATATGTTAAATTTAGATAACCATGGTGTTCTATGCTTGATGCACTTTTACTTCAATCTTTCTTAGGCCCAATACAAAATAGTAATCACATAAACTTGAAAGTAAAACGCTGATACAACACAATAATAGATCAATAGAAGACAAGCCAAATATAGATCAAATTTACAATTTCTTTTGTCCAGCAAAGACATGAGATATTGGGGTGTTACGGCGGTCAACAGGATGCTTCAACTAGCAAAGTCTTTCTCGGTCATCCAACACTTTCATGTGTCACACCCACAGCCCTCAAAGACAGCTCATCACAAGTCAACGCAAGTCAAACCAGGGACAGCACAGAAAAGTCAACACAGGCAGCTTCAGAAAAGTCAACACAACAAACTAGAGCTTCGGCCAAACAACCCGGAATTCCTTGATTTTAGTGCCCAATTGTATGGCCTCCTAAAATCGAAATTTCTGCAGAAGATTGAGGTCAAATGACCAAGGGTTGACCACGGTCAACGCTGGTCAATGCTACAGCAGAAAAGCCCTAAACAGATCAGTGCAGAAAACAAAAAGCCCTAAACAATACAGCGCAGAAAATAGCAGCTTCGCTCCACACGTGTGACAGAAAAAGGCCTCCAAAGGCTATCGAAGCAATCAGATCACAATGAGAGAATGTGTGATGAGATGATTAGAAAATGACCTCCAAGTCTCTCCAAAATATATTCATCAATGAGGGTGTGTGACACATCTCTTAGGCATGTGGGATAAATCTGGCCGACCTTGCACATGTGGAAAATAAATTCAAAATCAATCTTCTGCTCATCCGATCAGGATGATCTTTAGATCAATCTTGCAACTCTCCGAAAGAGGAATCCAAAAAAAATATGACCATCATCATATGAGCAGTGCAACATGGAGTTTGGACCTAGTTTCCCAAAATTAACACTCTCTCTCAACTAGGGAGAACTCCATCTGTCCACAAGTGCCATCCATTATGTACCAAACCAAACATCGTGTGTCATCCCACCGTAACTTGTTTTGTTGGCTCTTTATTTCAAAACAAAAGGTGAGTCACAAAGACATCACACACAGCTGGCCCGAATTCAACTTAGAGGTAAAAACCTCTCTCGGACTCAAAAGAGTTTCATACTAACCCGAAGTTAGTTAACTAACCCGAAGTCAGTTTACAGGATAAAACCTCATCATACTTGATCCCAGATCACGGTGTTCGACACGTGCCATCCTATACATAGAGATTACGACAATCTCCGATGCGTCCATCGGTCTTGCTATGGTCCCTATCCACATTTCCCACCTCATTGGCCAAATGAGAAGTACTTCCCATGAGTCTGAAACTCCATGGGTACGATGCGTGCGAAGCATAGATCAGAGAGAGGCAAACCAACTCAATATCATAACGGTGGGGCAAAAGCACCACAAGGTTCGGCAAGCCTAGCCCCGTGAGTGCTTATAGCTCCAAGAAGCTATCCCCAAGCCCCCTGGAGCTCCTAGAGCTCATAGTCCAACTCAAGCAGGACCCTCAGAGTAAGGTCTTTCAACGATTCCAAGCTTCTCACAGAAGGTTAGGAACTTGACCTTTCCCAGGGGCTTCGTGAGAATATCCGCGACCTGTTCATCAGTTCCTATATGATCGAGCCTTACGGCACCTCGTTGTACCATATCCCGGATAAAGTGGTACCTGATATCAATATTCTTGGATCAATCGTGGAACATAGGATTCTTAGAAAGACAAATCCCACTCTGGTTATCACTAATGATAACGGTGGTATCTAGCACTTGCAGTCCACCATACTAAATCTTTCCAGAAGCTTCACAATGTATTTTCCTTGAGAAAGGAAAACCTTGCTAGGTCTCTACCAAACCTCCAGGCCTAGGAAGTAGTGCATCAGTCCTAGGTCTTTCATCTCGAACTCAGCAGCGAGATCCCTCTTGCACTGATGAATGAGAGGGTCAGCACCTGCCAAGAAGAGGTCGTCTACATAAATCACCAGAATGAGAGGCTTCTCTCTATCAACCTTGAAGTAAAGGTTCGGATCAGTGTTACTATGAGTGAAGCCCAGCTTCATCAGGTAGCTATCTATCCTCTCGTACCAAGCTTTGGGTGCTTGCTTCAGCCCATAGAGGGGTTTCTTCAACCTGCAAACATGGGTGTCCTGATCCTAGACTTCAAACCCCAAAGGTTGCTCTATATATACCTCTTCCTTTATCGCACCATGCAGAAATGTGGTCTTCACATCCATCCGATGAAGACTACATCCTTGTGTAGCAACAAGGGCTATAATAGATCGAATGGTGGTATATCGAGCCACAGGTGAAAATATGTCATCATAGTCTATGCCTTCCTTTTGAGAGAAGCCACGGGCAACGAATCTTGCCTTGAACTTTTCAGCACTTCCATCAAATCCATGCTTGATCTTGTAGAGCCATTTCGAGGTGACAACTGCTTTGTCCTCCGGTCTTGGAACCACATCCCAGACATCATTCTTCATTATGGACTCATACTCTTCGTGCATAGCATCCTTCCATACTTGATGCTTTAAAGCTTCCTCAAAAGATCCAGGCTTAGATTGTACAATAGTACTCATGGCCGCTAGATACCCTTGGTATCTACTCGGCTTCTTGCTTTCACAGAATGTCCCCCTTGGGGCCATATGTCCCTCGCCATCCTCGAGAGTGTCCCTAAGCCATGATGGTCTCTTCCCCAGTGAAGGAGGTGGATCAATCGAGTCCATCGGTCCTTCAACATCGAGCATCGTCTCATCTTTCGATCCTTCTTGATTTCCAGGCCTTGCTTCATGGTCTTCCTCAGATCTCGGAAGATTGACTACTTTCCTCAGGGAAGCATCTTCGTCAAAAGTGACATTGTGGCATATCTCCACTTCCCTTTGACCAGGCACATAGACTCTATAGGCCTTTGAAGTTTCGCTGTAGCGCACAAACATTGTGGTCTCCCTCTTGATGCTACCTCCTCTGCAAAAGTTCTTGAACTCGCTCGTTTCATATAATAAGAACATCCTCCTAAGGATGTCACGGGCAGCATACTAGACATATTGGAATGTATCAATGCAAGACGTCAGATGTCTTTGTGACGCTTGAGGGGAAAGGTCCCCTTGTGTGTTTTCCTTCGGCACAACCCTGACATACACCTTCATGATTATTTGAGAACTCGGGCATCCTCGTCACCACCTTCCTTGCTTCGTGAAGGGCCTTGTAGTGAAGGTGCCCAAACCTCCGGTGCCATTGTTCAGTCTGTCGGATAGTATCACATGTCATCGCTCTCAGTGGACTTCCTCCAACCTGGTAGTGTATCAACTCTAAACCCAATCGTGATAGCTTCCTTGAAGCTCTTCTTCCACATGCGCATCTTTCCATCAGTGAATGCCACATTGAAACCTTTGTCTTCCATGGCCGATATAGACACAAGGTTCTTCTTCAAATTAGGTACATAGAGTACATCCTACAAGCGGAGGACTTGACCTTGAGACAAGTGGAGGGTCACAGTCCCTGTCCCTTTCACGAGATATGTGGCATTATCTCCAAGGATAATTTCCATATTAGTATCCTTCTCAACTATATCAGAGAGTGCTTCCTTGAACCCAGTGATGTGCCTTGAGGCACCACTATCCATCAACCAAACATCCATAGTGTTGGGTGGAGATGCAGCAGAGAGGGCAGATACAAGAATGAATTCATTTCTTTTATCAACAACATTTTATTCCTCATACCTGGAATTTCTCGACCTTTTGAAAGGTTGATCATTTTCGCTGGAGGGAGCCTTCCTCTTTCCCTTGAACCTATTGTTCCTTTGATTTCCATTCCTCCAGTTGTTGTTGTCATCATCATCAGGAGAATCCTTCTTGAAAGGGAATTCTCTAGCATAGTGACCTGGCTTGTGACAAGTGTAACACTTGCCCTTCTTTCCTTGGGCCCCTGCTCTTCCTTTGTTCTTTGGACCACCAAAGTTCTTCTTTCTGGAATGAGCAGCGTAGGCAGCATTTCCTTCATTTCCATACTCCTTCATTCTTGTCTCTTCTTGTATGCATCTCGATAGTACTTCGCAAAGTCAGGTATCACATTATTATTTAGAATGGTAGTGTTGAACACATGCCATTCAGATGGGAGCCCTCCAAGTGCAGTGAGTACCATCTCTCGATCAGCTATTGTCTCTCCAATAGCTAGCAAATTGTTCCTGATCTCGGTCAGCTTTAGAAAGTATGATTGAACAAACTCATCCCTGCCTTTCTTCAGATTCTTCAATTGATTCTTGAAGAATAATACTTGATTCGCATTGTTGGCCTTGAACATGTTGACCAACTTATCATACATTTCTTTTGATGTGCCTAGCTCAGAGATGTAGGCTACCAGACTCTTGTGAATTGAGTCCCTGATCATCAGCTTTGCTTTGATCTCCCCCTTCTTATACTTTGTCTTGGCGGCAGCAGTTGCAGTGGATGGAGGCTCTTGAATTTTACCCTACACATAGTCCATGACATCTTGGTCTTCCAACATAAGATCCAATGTCATCTTCCAAGCATGGAAGTCATCTTTCCCAGTCAATATATCATCAGCCTTGAAGCCATTGTAGTTGAGGAACCCATCCTCTTCTTCGGTGATTGCAACAAATTAGGGCTTTGTCTTCACCTCAGCTTTGATCCCATGTAAATTTATGTAGATGTTCTATGCTTGATGTAACTTTACTTTCTCTTCAATTTTAGACAGCAATCACATAAACAATAAAGTAAAAGGCTGATAGAACATACCAGTAGATCTACAGAAGACAAGCCAAAAATATATATTTGTGGTGTTATGTTACGGCGATCAGCAGGATGCTTCAACCAGCAAAGTCTTATCAGTCAGCTAGCCCAGTATATGTGTCACATCACCCCCTCATCATACAATCCAAGTCAACCAAAGTCAACGCAGCCCAAAAGTCAACATTGTCCAGAAAGTCAACGTTGTCTAGAAAGTCAACGATGTCCAGAAAGTCAACACAGAACAGCAGCAAGTCAAAGTCAACCCAGCATGATCAACGGTCAACCTTTTGACCTCGGTTCTTGTGCCAAATAGTACGGACTGTAGAAATCGAAGTTTGTGCCAAGATTCAGCTCCTTTTGACCATGCATTGACTTCGGTCAACGCTGGTCAAACCTGCAGTGGATGCCCTAGCTACAGTAGAAAAGTCAACGTCCTTCTTCCCACGTGTGAACAGAAGATTTGCCTCCAAGTAGCTCGAACCAATCAGAAGAGGAGAGAGAATGTGAGATGATGAGATGAGTGAAATGTCCTCCAACGTTGACCTTATTTATATCCATCAGTGAGGGTGTGTGACACATTTGTTGGGGGTGTAAAACCTTAACGCCGACCTGCACATATTTTTAATAGATTAAAAATAAATTCAAAATAAATGTTCTACTCATCGGATCAAGATGATCTTTAGATCAATCCTGCACCTCTCCGAAAGAAGAACCCAATAAGAATATTGGTATCTTCATCTGAGCAGCACAACATGGAGTTTGGATCTAGTTGTCCAAATTTAACAGCAGTGGCATTTGAGGGTAGCAGAGGTGACGTTGAGGCTTCAGGGGAAGCGCTGAGGGTTTCTAGGGCCAGATCCGGGCTGAGTCCTGTAAATCCCGTTTGAGGGTGTGGATCAGTCAGATATTTGGCACTAGATCTTCTAGTTAGCTGCAAATCTTATATCTTTTATTCTCTGTTGGGCTTTCCAAGGTTGGAACCCAGATTTGATGCATTCATAACTACTTAATAATAAAACCCTCATATCTGCTGAACCGGTTTTCCCACTTTGGGTTTTTCCTTGGACTTATGTCCAAAAATCCATGTGTCACTTTGTTGCATAAGTGAATTATTCAGTAAATGATCTGCATGTGTAGGTTGTAGTTGTGTTTATTTTCGGTATTTTCTGAATCTAATTTCTGAAAATAACTTGTATAAATTAAATCAAGTAGGAAAAAATAAACCAATACACTGCAGTAGAATTTTCACATGGTATCAGAGCGTAGCAGATCAAGCTAAATATCTAGCAAATTGACTGAAGAAGTATTTTTTCTACAGGGTGGCAGAAGAAGCAGCAGATCCGGAAAGGGCATCTTGACAACAAGAGGATGCAGATCTGGAAGAAGACAGCGTTGAAGTTGTAGAAGGCCTTTGGGCTTACGCAGACCCTTCCCAGGGCAGCGTAAGGACTATGTCACCCAGTCTGGGGTTACGCAATCCACTTCTGAGCCACGCTAGGAGTGCGTTGGGCCAGCCAGGAGGACGTTGTCCAGTCACTCCTCTTGTTGCAGAAGAATTCGGCCAAGTTTTGGAAGCAGTGCTTCAGATCTTCAGCAGTGCCGGTGCGGTAGAGATTCTGCAGGTGCAAAACTGTGCCTATCTAAGGCAACAAAGGTGGGAGGAAGACAGTCATTCAACAGATCTGAGATTCGATCAGGAGGATCAGAGAATACTGTCTATTTGAGTTTTGGTGGAAGATTTCCAAGAGGGGAGTCAGTTTGCAAAAAGAAGCAGTTACTATAGGGTTTCTAGTCACCAAGAAACCCAGATCCAGAGGGAGAAGTACTGCTTGCTTCAGATCTGAGCAAAGATGGCTCGATATGGATTGAGGGATCAAGATAGATTGGATGGCATGCCCAACTATGTTATCTGAAAGACCAGAATTCTCTCAGTTTTGGATGAGTATGGTCTCAAAGATCATGCAGAGAAGACCCTTGTTGTGCCAATTGATGCAGATCCACTCAAGAAGTATGAAGATAATCAAGCACGGACGAAGAGGTTGATCATAAACGGAGCCAAGGATCACGTGATTCCTCATGTGACTGGTAAGAATACAGCACATGACATGTGGTCAGCTTTGGAAGTGATGTACCAAGGAGGTTTTGTGCCAAGAAGGATGCTTCTTGAGAATCAGATGCATATGTTCCAGATGATGAAGGGTGAAGAGATAGATCCATTCCTCTTCAGACTTCAAGCTATCCGTGACCAACTGATTGGAATGGGTGCTAATCCAGATGAAGGGCTCCTTGTGAGGACGGCCCTAAATGCTGTCTCCGAAGAATGGGAAACGTTTGTCCAAAGCATTCTGGGAAGGGCAGCATTACCATCATGGGCAGATATGTGGGCTATTCTCTGCCAAGAGGAGATCAGGAGGATCACCAAGAAGCAATCCAACATTGGAGGAAGCAGATCAGCCAGAGTGGAGAAAGAAGAAGAGGAGGATGCAGCCCTTGCATCAAGAGAAAAGAAGCAAGGGAAGAAGAAGAAGGACCTCTCAAAGGTCTGGTGCTTTAACTGTGGTGATCTTGGTCATTTCGCCAGCAGTTGTCCTAAGAAGAAGGACAAAGGAGCTTCTGATTCCAAGGCTACAGCAGCAAATGACGATGGCTGATGATGCAGCCATGAGTGCTAATGCACCTCGACAGAAGAGGTGGGGTGACATGGATATCTAGAGTATCCAGATTGATTGGCGAGACCCTTGAGTCAGCGCTATTCTTGGATCACATACGAGCTACGGGAGCCATAAGACGGTAGCGGGATGAGTCGAGAGATGGTTGCAAATGGCCACATTAAAGTGGAAGAGGGAGTTGTAGAGTTGAAGAGGGAGTAGCGTAATGCAGAGGCAGCAGCAGCATGGAGGCAGCAGCGCAGAGAGGCTGATGGGAATTCAACAGCGCAGAGAAGCTAGGCTCACGTAGTGCAGTGTTGCAGCATGACAGTGCCTCCAAGGGGACAATGTGATTCAACATCCAGGAGGCTTCAGTTGTGGAGGGCAACTTGACTTGTCTGTCAAACAGTTGGGCAGAGTTATTCAGTTGCTTACTTCTCAGCAACTAAGTTGCAGTGCAGCAATTAGCAGTGGCAGTGCTATGGGCAGCATGATGCAACAACTTAAGAGGGAGCTGCAGTACAGATGTAGCAGTGTCAGTGACAGTGGCATGGGCAGCAGGATAGAAAGCAGCAGTGCCATAGATGGAGGGCAGCAAGCCAAGCATCAACAGCACAGACCAAGTACTCAAGATCTTGTAATGCATGGTGTGATGTATTGCTAGAGCACACTTCTGATGCTAAGAGGAAGTGTTGAGATTTTGTGTATTTGGGGTAGCATCAGTTGTGCTCTAGGTCCCAATTTTTGTGGAGGGACTAGAATACACCTGATCTACAAGACCCAGAAATGGATTTAGGAAATTTCAAATTGTGATGAAGTTATTCAAATAATTAATTATTTTAATGGATCTCCTAAGTCTAACTTAGGAAAATAAAATAATTAAAGTGAATTAATTAACACATGCGCTGAAATTGTCTTAAGTCACATGGATCAAGCAGTATTTTAATCTCAGCCATTGATGGATGATTTGATCTCGGTCGTTGAAGGGTTCAACGAAAAAGTATAAGAGAAAGGCTTAAAGGTCAGTTGAAGACACATAATTTCTGCAGAACTGAGAAATAGATCTGGAATTCTAGGTCGGGTTTGCTAAGAATTTCCAGTGGAATTTCCTGCAGTGAGGGGTAGTATTAGCTGAGGGAATGATCTGATTCCAAGAGCCAAGAGACAGCAAGAGGCAAGAGCAGCAGCTCAAGGACAGCGCAGAGAAGCAAGGTAGCAGCTACGCAAATGTTGCATAGCCGCTATGCAGGACAGCGTAGAGGCACTAGGAGGCTTCAGAAATCACGCAGAGGGGCTACTAGGGCCAGCGTGAGGCTGTGAGACCCTTCCAGGGATGACGCAATCCATTTTGGTGCAGCACAGTGGCATTTGAGGGTAGCAAGGCCAACACTGAGGCTTCAAAGGCAGCACTGAGGGTTTCTAGGGCCAAATCTGGGCTGAGTCCTGTAAATCCCGTTTGAGGATGTGAATCAGTCAGATATTTGGCACTAGATCTTCAGGTTAGCTGCAGATCTTGTATCTTTTATTCTTTGTCAGGTTTTCCAAGGTTGGAACCCAGATTTGTTGTACTCATAACTACTTAATAATAAAACCCTCATATCTGCTGAACCGGTTTTCCCGCTTTGGGTTTTTCTGGGGAATTATGTCCAAAAATCCATGTGTCACTTTGTTGCATGAGTGAATTATTCAGTAAATGATATGTATGTGCAGGCTGTAGTTGTGTTTATTTCGGTATTTTCTGAATCTAATTTTTGAAAATAACTTGTGTAAATTAAATCAAGTAGGAGAAAATAAACCAATACACTGCAGTAGAATTTTCATAGATAAAAGCATAGTAAGAGCTCTTGGTGTAGCAGCTTCAGGGAAAAACCTCTCTGATAACAATTCTGATGGAAGGCAATCATCAAGATCAAAGATCATCATGGAAACATAATTATGGGATGTGATGACTTATGAATAAAGCAGGTCAAGGGAATGAAGCTCTTCATTATAGTAAAACTGTTACAGGATTATAGGAATTTACAGGGTAAGTTCTGTAGATCAAGAACCAAAGGTCACCGCTCACAAACAGATCACAAATCAATACACCAGTATAATCACGTGGTTAAAACCCTCAAAGAGGGAAACAGTCCACGCCCTGAGCCAACGCGGCCACTTCAGGGAATTTATTAATATAAAAGAAAAAATACATATGTTTCTCTCATAAATGGTTACCGGACAAATGACCCTCCATGCTCTTTAAATAGAGATCATGGACCAATTGGGTGTTAAGCCACGGATCAAGTGCCGTTAATACCGAGGTGAGAGATAACCGTCGAATTATAAGTTACAAATGTACATGGTAAAGAAACACACTTTACCTAACTCTACACTAGACTAAGTTATTCTTAACTATTTCCTATGTGTCGGAATATCCTAACATCCCCCCCTTAAGAACAACTTGGGATAGGATTGAAGGATTTACAAAGGTGACACAAAAGGAGCCTATTTCCTATGTGTCGAAATATCCTAACATCCCCCCCTAAGAACAAATTGGGATAGGATTGAAGGATTTACAAAAGTGACACAATAGGAGAAGGAAGGAGGCATTAGAGCCTATCCCCCCTTAATGACAACTTTCCTGAACTCCAAGCATGGATCGAAGTTTTGTAAACTTCGCTTCTGTGAGAGCCTTCATAAAGATATCGCCTACTTGATCATTGGTCGGACAATACTGCACTTCAAGAACACGATCATGAATGAGCTTTCTGATGAAGTGTATGTGGAGTTCAATGTGTTTCATACGCTGATGTTGAACTGGATCTTTACATAGCTGAATGGCACTTTGATTATCACACCAAAGTGTAGTTGGATGCTGCTAATGAAGACCAAATTCAGACAGGATCTGACGAAGCCACATGGCTTCCTTGCTGGCTTCAACTACACCACGATACTCTACTTCTGCTGAAGAAAGGGAGATGGCACTTTGTTTCTTACAAGACCAAGTAAAAGGTCCTGAACCAAGAGTGAATACATATCCTGCAGTGGACTTCCAATCATCAGGGTCACCAGCCCAATCAGAATCAGTGAAACCAATCAACAAGGGAGATGCTCCTGCACTATAATGAATCCCGAACTGATCTGTACCTCGAATATATCGAAGTATTCTTTTAGCTGCTTTCCAGTGACTTTCATGAGGTTGGTGCATAAACTGAGCAACAAGACCAACAGCAAAGGAAAGGTCAGGACTGGTATGGGTTAGATACAAAATTTTACCAACAATTTGACGGTATAAGGTAGCATCAACTTCAGGGGTAGTACAGTTGACTGAAAGCTTGACTCCAGACTGAAAGGGAGAAGGGGTAGGCTTACAGTCTTCCATGTGAAAGTGGTGTAGAAGATCACATGCATACTTGAACTGATAAGAGGGTAATGCCTTCCTTGGATTGCAAGACTTGAAGACCAAGGAAATAATGCAAGTGTCCTAAGTCTGTCATTTCAAACTTCTTTTTGAGGTTAGATTTCACATGGTTTATATGGTTTGGATCACTACCAGTAAGAATAAGATCATCAACATAAAGAACATGGATGGTGAAGGAATTACCCACCTTCTTGGTGTAGACAGTGTTGTCAGAATGACACCTATAAAAGCCATTATCTAAGAGAAATCTATCCATTTTGGCATACCAAGCCCGAGGAGCTTGTTTGAGACCATAGAGAGACTTCCTAAGGTGACAAACAAGGCTTGATTCTTTTTGGATAAAGCCAAGGGGTTGTTCCATGTAGATTTCTTCATGAAATATCCATATAAGAAGGTGGATTTAACATCCATCTGATGGACTTCCCATTTAAAGGAGGCAGCAAGGGAAATAACAAGGCAGATAGAATTCATTTTGGCAACAGGGGAGAAGGTTTTAGTATAGTCAATGCCTTCAACTTGTGAAAAACCTTTAGCGACAAGACAAGCTTTATGTCTATCCACTTTTCCATCTGGTCCAAACTTTGTTTTGTAAACCCATCTGCATCTAACAAGTTTTCTTCCTTTTGGAAGAGGAACAAGATCCCAAGTATTGTTTTCCAATAAGGAACGATACTCTTCATTCATAGCTTCATCCCAATCTGGATGACCGGAGGCTTCTTCAAAGGTTTTTGGATCAAGTTTTTCTGGAACTTGAGCCAATAAGGAAGAGGCTCTTTCGAACTGAGAACGTGTACGTCATCGATCGGCAGGGTCACCTGCAAGAGAACCTGTTGCATCCCGAGTAGAGCGGACCCATCTTGGAAGCGGTGGAGTATAAGGAACAATTTCACGAGCTGGAGGAGGATCGTCATCCTCGTTGTCATCATCTGCACTAGAAGTAATGCTATTAAAAATAGAAGAAAGAGAGAGGTGGCACATATGCCAAATCAGGCTCGCAGGCCAAAGGTGGCACACCCGCCGAACTAGGCTCGCAGGCCGATATATTTTCATCAAACTTTACATCTCTTCTAATGATTATATTTTTGGATTTGGGTTGAAGAAGTCTATATCCTTTGACATCTTCAGAATATCCAACAAAAATACATTTTTCACTCTTAGGTTCTAAGGCTTTATGTTTCGCATCTGAAATATGGGCCCAAGCATCACTTCCAAAAACACGAAAGTGACTTACATCTGGTTTGATTGAGCTCCAAGCTTCTTCCGGAGTTATATTCTTTAAAACCTTAGTAGGAGTGCAATTTACTATGTAATTTGCACAGTTAATGGCTTCTACCCAAAAATTGAGACCAAGTCCTTTAGATTGAAGCATACAATTAGCCATTTCTTTTAAGGTGCAATTCTTCCTTTCAGCTACACCATTTTGTTGTGGAGTATATGGAACAGTATGTTGCAATTGAATGTCATGCTCAGTGCAGAAGTTGATAAATTTGTTGTTAACATATTCTCCGCCATTGTCTGATCTTAACTTAAGAATTTGATGTCCAGATTGTTTCTCAACAAAGGCCTGAAAGGCCAAGAACATGTTAAAAACTTCACTCTTGAGTTTTAAGAAATATACCCAAGTGCGTCTGGAAAAATCATCAATGAAAGTTAAGAAGTACTTGCAACCAGAGAAAGAAACAACAGGAAGGGGACCACATAAATCACTGTGCACAAGCTGCAAAGGGGCTGAAGCGTGCCAAGAGGCACGTTCGTCAAAACTATCCCGATGATGTTTTCCGAGTACACATCCGAAGCAAACACCATCCCGGCAAAATACCATAGGAAGGCCCGTCACCATATTTTCCTTACATAGAGTTTGAAGAGAGCGATAGTTTAAGGGACCAAATCGCTCATGCCAAAGTTTTCTCACATCATCATTATAAGCAACAAAAACAGAGGGAAGAGATGATGACCCAAAGTTGTCAAACTTATACAACCTTGTGGAATCATCAGCGATGCCAGTAGCTAAAATATGTTTAGGATCTTTGAGGTCCTTGATTACAACATCATGAAGTGAGAATTCTACTATTTTCCCTTCACCTGAATGAGTTATCTGATAAACAGATAGAAGGTTGCATGACAAGGTAGGAACACATAGTACATCATTAAACTGACCATTATCTAGATACATGGTTCCAGATCCTACAACACTAAGAGATCTATCATGACCAACATAAATATGTTTGGTGTTACAATCATTTAAAGAAGAAAACATGGATTTATTTTTAGCCATGTGGTAAGAAGCTCCAGAATCAATGAGCCACTCATGAGAAGGACAAGAAGAAGATACATTTAATGCATAACCAAATCTTGATGCTGGACAACTACAAGTAAAAAGTGCCATGCCTGAAGATGAAGGTGAAGAGTGCTCCAAATTGATGTTGTGCTTCTTCATTGCTGCTTCTAAGGCTTCCATCTTCTTAAAACATTTGGACTCTATATGGCCATCCTGGTTGCAAAAGTTGCAATGTCTCTCTGTCTTTTTCCCTTTGTTTTGATTTGCCTTATTATTTTGGTGATTTGATTTTTTAGTTTGCAGCTGAAATTGCTTAGGGCCCTTGTTTGGTTTAGGACCATATTTTTTAGGATACTGCTTCTTGGGATTCTTTTGATATGGTTATTTGTTGGGCTGCTAAGGCTTTCTTAAAAGCGTTTCCAGCAGTGATAAGACCAAGGTGTAAAATTTTTTCTTGTTCTCTTATCAAAGAATCACAAAAGGCATCAAAAGAGGGATTCTTGTAGGTGGTTCTTGAAGAAATGATGGCTTCTCTGGTGGAATGGAAGGCGGAAACAAATATAGAGTATGCAGGACCAAGCTTAGCAAGAATGCAATATATGAGGCTACCATCGTCCTTTTTGATCTTACAACCTTCTAAAAGAATTCGGAGGGTCTTAAATTTGGACAAAAAATCTTCAATGGAGGAGAAATTATTGGGGTCCAAAGTACGCAACTCATTTTCAAGCTGGTGGGCCCGGATTTGATTTTGAATGCCAAAAACAGTTTTTAGCTTTTCCAGGGCCTCATCGAGGGTGTCAATGTCAAGAATATGAAATCGAAGATCTTGAGCAATGGACATTCCTATCAACCCTCGTGCTTGATCTTGTTTATTTTCCCATTTAGCAGCTTTATCATCATCGGAAGGTTTAGTTTCTTGTCTTGTGGCTATTCTATAAAGCCCTTTACTTCTAAGTATATCTACCATGTGAGGTAGCCATTGGAAATAACTGGCGCTGTTAAGAATAACCGGGCATGCACTTTCCATTTTTTTTTTTTAACTGAAGCTGAGAAAAGCTGAAACTAACTGCTCCAATGGAAAGATCTCGAAAAATTAGGCTGTTTCAAAAAAAATGGCTCGAAAAACGGCTTCCGGATGAAGAAGTTATGCCTTTTGAAAAAACTGAGTTGTAGATGTTGAATAGTTACGGGAACGGGATGAAGTGCGGCTTTTTAAATAAATAAAACAATTCCGTCCCTTTGAACAAAAAATTTTTACAAAAGAAGCTTGAGAAGGAGACTTGAACCCAAGCCCTCTATTCTCATAAACTAACCCCTCACCAAGTGAGATAGTAAAAGGATCATGTTATTTTAGAAAGGAGGAAGGGGGGATAATTATTATTATTATTATTACTCTTCGGTGTGCGTGCCTTTTCCTGCACAAAAAACACAAAAAACGAGCAAAAAAAAACGAAATGCAAAGCCTTACGGCAGAATGTTAGATTCTCGGTTAGCCTTATCGGCAACTATCACTTTCTTCACTATTTCTGATTTCCCGAGATCGCACAAAGACGCGGAGAAAGAGCATACGTAGCAAAAAAATCTCTTTTTCCTGTTTCTGATTTGCCGAGATAGCACGGAGCGCACAGCAAAGAGCATACACAGAGAAAAGGGTATAGATCTAACAAATAAATAAAACCTTAATACAAAAAAAAAAAAACTGAAATAAGCAAAACTATTAACAAATATAACTACAAAATAGATGCTTTATACCTCCAGATCTAAACTGACATAACTTGGGTAGCCGGAAACCTTTTCGCATGAAACAAAAGGCATTCTTCACTATAAAAGACGCTCTGGACACAACCAAGTAGTTCTCCAAGCTCAAAAATGTTCAGAAATAGTAGATCTACAAAACGGCATTCGCATGCAGTCAAACCGGCTTCGGATTTTGATCAACAACGGACGCGGCCCTCAAAATAGCTCTGATACCATGTAGGAATTTACAAGGTAAGTTCCATAGATCAAGAACCAAAGGTCACCGCTCACAAACAGATCACAAATCAGTACATCAGTATAATCACGTGGTTAAAACCCTCAAAGAGGGAAACAGTCCACGCCAACGCGGCCACTTCAGGGAATTTATTAATATAAAAGAAAAGTTACATATGTTTCTCTCATAAACGGTTACCAGACAAATGACCCTCTATGCTCTTTAAATAGAGATCATGGACCAATCGGGTGTTAAACCACGAATCAAGTGTCGTTAATACCGAGGTGAGAGATAACCGTCGGATCATTACAAATCGTGACCGTCGGATTATAAGTTACAAATGTACATGGTAAAGAAACACACTTTACCTAACTCTACACTAGACTAAGTTATTCTTAACTATTTCCTATGTGTCGGAATATCCTAACAAGGATGACTTAAATGATAAAGGTATGAGGTATGTATATATTTATATGCTGACACTAGATGCTGTGAAGTCATGTCATATGGTTGCAGGTAATAGACTTCCATATTTAGAAGTATGATCTATGAAGGAGGATCTCTCAGTGCACTGACAGATGAAATCAACATAATATCTCCTCATAGAATATGATGTGGTTGTACATAAACAAGAAATTGGAAAATTTGTAAGATCCTGGGAATGAAGAATGTGTAGAGAGGAAGAGATCATGAAATGCAACCATGTCAAGAGGCAGTTATCATCCGAAGGCCAAGAAGATGTGACTAGGAGATCTCCTAGGAAGATATGTAGACTCTGACAGAAGTCTGGTAAAGAAGAAGACCCTTGGAAAAACATATCATTAGGAGATGTGCTAATCTGTATGAAGGATGTCGATGCCTACAAGAAGATGTCATGGTGAAAGATCATCACTAAGGTAACTTTTGTTCTAAGAGTTCATATGTATATGTTTATGTGGATGAATTTGTGCAGGGCTGCTAATCATAAGAAAGGATGTATGACCCTTGGAGATGATTTGAAGGAAAGCAGCATGGCATAACGATGGACTAGATGAGAAAGACTGATGAATCACTTTCTGATAGTGGGCATGACTCGTGACTGAAAGTAATGGATGATCTGTGCCCTATGAAGCCAAAAGTTGAAGATTCCTCAATGTTGAAAACCATGACATCGAGGGGAGGAATTCTTCATGAGTAGCTGGATTGTTGTTGTTGTTAATCTAAGTTGTCATTGATGTCAATATGCTAGATGATGACATGTTGATCCTATGATGAAGAAGACAAACAATGAAGAAGCCCATCCGTTGTCCTCTATTTTTTCTGCACCATCTATTGACCAATCACTTAAAAAACATATTTCTACTTTTAAAATGATGAATCTGAACATAAAACCTATACCATATTATAAAGCATAATTTTAGCTTTCCGACGAGCTATTACTCGGCCAAAATCTCCAAGCGGTTTGAAAGTTATCAATTTTTTAAGTTTAGAATAATTTTTATGGTTTGTGAGCCAACCTGTGCTAGCCTCCCATGTCGGCCTACTTGTGGAGACATGTCTTTTCTTTTAGCATTGATAAACCACTATATATACAACGTTGGGACTCCATTCTCCATCATCCTTTATGGTCAATATCACAGAACATTACCATTGTTCACAGCTCGTAAACAAAAGGGAGAAAAGGAGCTCGGAAAACAAGCAGAAAGAAGAATATACACAGAAAAGTGCGAGTTACAATGAACTAGGGCACCGTGGAGGGTTTGAAAAATTATTTTATTAGGGAATATCTATCTTAGGATTCAGATCCTCATGAAGAGAAGCAGATAACTGCAAGACAACCTGAAGTTGTGGTAAATTTCTGAATAGTCCTAGTTAAAGGCTCCTGTTGTGAAAGCATGATTGATATAACAGATTTTTTTGTGGAGCTCGGACTAAACCACCATCATACCCTCGGACATGACTGTAACTCAGAATCTCTGTCTCGATTAAAATAGCTCGGACTTGTTTTCATTACAGCCTCAGTTAGAGGCTCAGAGGCTTGAACTTGCGGAATATATATTTCAGACCTTTGTCTTTGCAGCTTCGGACTTCATTACAGCTTCAGACAAGTGTTGTTGGCACGGATTGGAGGGACAAAACATAATTCTTATTTCTGTTAGATCAGATAAGGATTAAACTATTGTACAGACATGTGTTAAAAGTCAAAGAAACTTTCTGTGGTGGCTTGGTCTTGTAGTCACTCGATCTGTGAAGGCTTGGAGACAATCAAGCACAAATTGTTTGTGAGCTAAGTAAGCATTGAATAGTGCATATGTATTAGTGTTGTGTGGTGGATAACTCTTGGTGCAGAATTGATAAAATGGTGTGATACATAATTGATGGTGCAGTATGGTGCAGATTGGTGTATTGGAGCATTTTTAAATCAATAATCCCATAAAGAAGCAAAGAAGGATTGGTGTCCTGGGAGTAGGAGCTCCTAAACACAAGGTTGGTGCCTTGAGAAGATAGGGTCGAAGCCCTAGAGGTCGGAGCCTCATCAAAGTCCAAGTTGGTGCTTAGCAACAGGTTGGTGCCTGATTCATTGAAGGGTTGGTGCCCTCACACATCTATTGTAGTCAATTATTTGAAAAATGATTGAAGTTCTTATTAATCCTTAATAATATTATTATTATACACCTCTTTGTTTTTAATTGTGAAGAATCTAACAGGCAAAAATTAACAATTGAAAAGAAATATTGATTCACCCCCCTCTCAGTATTTCCAACAATTGGTATCAGAGCCAGCTTCTTCATTATCAACCTAACAGTTGGAAGAAGGATTCTTAGGCACAATGAAGAACATAGAAGCAACAGGGAAGCTGCCTATCTTTGATGGAACAAATTTTGGTTTTTGGAAAAGAAGGATGTCCTACTACCTAATGTCTCTTGGTCCTGAAGTATGGCACTCTGTTTTGGATGGGTACAAAGCTCCCTCTGGTCTTCCAACTGATCCAGACGAAAGAAAAGCCTACATTGCTAATGCCAAAGCTTTAAATTCCATCACTAGTGGAATTATCGATTCTGAATTCACGAAAGTCATGAATTGTGACTTAGCCAAAGAAGTATGGGAGAAGTTGGTTTCCCTATATGATGGGGACTCCAAAGTTAAGAAGGCAAAGCTTCAAACCTATAGAAGACAATTCGAGAGTCTGAAAATGGATGATGAAGTAAATATTGCATCATACTTCCTCCGAGTAGCTGAAGTGGTTAACTCTCTTAAAGGGCTAGGGGAAAATATTGAAGAAAGCACTATTGTTCAAAAAATCCTGAGATCGCTTCCTGACAGATTTGACTCCAAAGTAAGTGCCATAGAAGAGGACTCTAAAAGGATGATGTACAAAAAGAAAGGGTTTAATAAGAAGAACTTCTTCTCCAAACAAGATGAGTCTGATGAAGATGAATTTGTAGTCATCAAAAAGAAATCAACTAGAAATATGCATCATCACAAAGAAAGTGATGATGAATTAGATGAGGAAAGTAACTATGTTGGAAGCAAAGAAACGTTATTCATGGCACTTACAAATGATGATAATTCAGAACTAGAAGATGAAGGAAACATGGATAGATTACTAATGAGTGCCATTGAAGAAAATGAGAATCTACGAAAGAAGATAATTTCTCTCAAAATAGAAAAAGAGGAAGCAAAAAGAAGGGAAGACTTCTTGAACAATAAGCTAAAAGAGAAAGATGATATATGTGAAAAACGTGAAGCTGAAATAATATCTCTAAGAAAGGAACTGGAGCAAGTCAAAAGGAGTTGGCAAAACTCTCTAGCACTTGGTAACATTCTTAATACTCAAAAACCTCAACATGACAAATCTGGAATTGGTTTCAAAGGAGAATCATCAAGCACAAAGAATAATGAAAGGAGTTATGTCGACATACTCTCTTACCATCCAAAAGAAGTAAAGTCATCTCGTCAAGAACAAATCCCCATCTCAAAACCAAGAATTGAAGAAAGAGCAACTCCAAGGAAGAATGTTGGTTCAAGCTATCACCATTACAACAGGTACCAAACTATTTTTCTTGGGTATTGTTACTGTTGTAAAAACTTTGGGCATCAAGCTAAGCATTACAAGACTCATAAGAATGAAGCACCAAGATTGAAAGATCAAACAAACAAACTATGTGGTCCTAAAAGCAAGGACAGATAAAAACTTACAATTCCTTTGATCCTTTGCTAAGTTTGATCTGTCTTGCTCATTATGTAATAATTATGATCATAATGAACAAAATTGCCCTCTCAAAGGAGAGGAAGCTAAAAGCGTAAATCTCAAAACTGATAAATGTGGCCTAGCTCTATGTGCTCATAGTGAAGAAAATCATTGGTTCGTGGATAGTGGATGCTCAAGACATATGACAGGTGACCAAAAGAAGTTTATCTCATTGAACAAGAAAAATGGAAATGTATCCTTTGAAAGTGGATCCGCTAAAATCACTAGAAAAGGAACTGCTACCCTTGTCAATGGACAAGGAAAGGCTCAAAATACCTTGCTGGTAGAAGGGATCAAACACAATCTCTTAAGTGTTAGCCAAATTTGTGACCAAGAACATAATGTTGTCTTCAGTACTAAAAATTGTGAAATAAGAGACTCATCCTCAGGAGAACTTGTGGCGAAAGGAGTAAGAACACCAAGTAATGTTTACATTCTCAGTAAAATCCAAGGAGATAAATGTTACATAATTCAAAAAGAGAAAAGTTGGTTATGGCACAAGCGATTGGGCCATAAAAGTTTTGATAACCTGGTCAACATCAGCAAAATTAATGCAGTAAGGGACATTCCAAAAATGGGCAAGCCAAATCAAGTTGTATGTGGCCCATGCCAACATGGAAAGCAAACCAGAACTAGCCACAAAACTAAGGAGTTCTCAACATCAAAACCTCTGGAAATCATTCATGCAAATTTATGTGGGCCAACTAGAACTCCAGCTCTTCAAGGTGAAAGGTACTTTGCTCTATTTACTAGAATGATATGGGTATATTTCATAAAATATAAATCCGAAGCATTTGAATGTTTTAAGAATCTTAAAGCTCTCATTGAAAATGAGAAAGACTCTAAGATTAAATGTCTTAGAACAGATAGAGGAGGAGAATTCACCTCAAAAGAATTTTATGAATTCGGTAAAGAGCATGGAATCGAAAGAGAACTCTCTACTGCTATGACAGCCAAGCAAAATGGAGTAGTTGAAAGAAGGAATCGAACCATTCAAGAAAGGGCAAGGGCAATGATACTAGCAGCTAATTTGCAACCAAAATTTTGGAAAGAAGCAATTGGGACGGCAGTTTATACCTTAAATCGAACTCAACTAAGACCAAATAATGAAAAAAATCCTTATGAATTATGGAAAGGAAGACCTGCTTCAGTAAAATATTTCAGGATTTTTGGGAGCAAATGCTTCATAAAAATAAACAATGACTCACCAGGAAAATTTGATTCTAGGGTTGACGAAGGAATATTTATTGGATACTCCACAAGAAGCAAAGCTTACAAATGTTACAACAATCGTCTACAGAGAATAGTGGAAAGCATTGATGTGAAGATTGATGAAGGCCTTCCAGAAAAGAGAATTCAAGATCATGAAGTTGAGCCTTTCCTTGAAGAGAGTGAAGAAGAAGAACCTGAAAAAGAAGAGGATGGAGAACCTCAAAGTGAACCTTCACAAACTCCTTCTAAGATCAAATTTATTCAAAAACATCATTCGGAAGAACAGGTTATCGGGAATATAAATGAAGGAATTCAAACTCGACGAAGGATGACAAACACTCCAAGAAAAGATGATGTTGCTCTATTATCTTTAATAGAACCTGAAAACTTCTCTCAAGCAAGCAAAGATCCTTATTGGATAAATGCCATGGAAGAAGAAATGTCTCAAATCAAAAAGAATGAGACCTGGGAGATGGTACCTCGCCCAAAAAATAAAAATATAATTGGAACAAAATGGGTATTCAAAAACAAGATGAATGAGGATGGACAAATCATCAGAAATAAGGCCAGACTTGTCTGCAAGGGATACTCGCAAATTGAAGGAATTGACTTCGAAAAAACCTTTGCACCAGTATTTCGATTGGAAGCCATAAGAATGTTTTTGGCATTTACTTGCTCAAAAGGATTCAAGGTTTATCAAATGGATGTAAAATCAGCATTCCTGAATGGAGATCTCAAAGAAGAAGTTTACATGGAGCAACCAGAAGGATTTGATCTTGCCGAAGGGAAGGACTTTGTATGCAAGCTAAAAAAGGCCTTGTATGGATTAAAACAAGCCCCTAGAGCATGGTAAGCAAAGTTGGATCACTATCTGCTACAAGAAGGTTTCAAAAAGGGAGTAGCAGGTAGCAATCTCTACATGAAGATGGACAAAGAAAAACTTTTGATCACCCTCGTATATGTTGATGATCTAATCTTTGCTAGCAATGATGATGAGATGAGCCATGAATTTGCTCTAAATATGTCCAAAAGATTCGAAACGTCAATGATTGGTGAGTTGTCTTACTTTCTTGGGCTACAAATATCTCAAACCTCTGCAGGCATGTTTATATCTCAAGCAAAATATCTTAAAGACATGCTCAAAAGATATGGGATGGAAGATTGTGCACCAATGAGCACACCAATGACCACCAATTGTAAATTAAGTAAAGATGATGATACCCCTCTCATAGATGCAGCTCTTTACAGGTCAATAATTGGAGCTCTCCTATACTTAACTGCTACAAGACCAGATATTATGCAAGTGGTAGGAATGGTAGCAAGATTTCAGTCAAGTCCTAAACAATCCCATCTAGTAGTTGTGAAGAGAATACTTAGATATTTAAAAGGAACTACTGATTTTGGTCTTTGGTATCCCAAGAGCTCAACTCTTACTGTAACAGCTTACTCCGATGTTGATTGGGCTGGAAGTGTAGATGATCGAAAAAGCACCAATGGGAATGCATTCTTTATGGGAGATTGTCTTGTATCTTGGCTTAGCAAAAGGAAATCATCTATATCCCTTTCTACAGCTGAAGCTGAATATATAGCTGCTGCTGATTGTTGTGCACAAATACTATGGATGAAGGAAGCCCTGAAAGACATCAACATAGAAACTAAGCAACCAATCACTATTTTTTGTGACAACACTAGCGCCATCAATATTTCAAAGAATCCAGTGATGCACTCAAAGACCAAACATATTCCAATCAAATACCACTTTCTCGATGAACAAGTTGCTGAACAAAATATCAAGTTGGAATACATTAATACAAAAGAGCAAATTTCAGATATCTTTACAAAACCCTTTCCACGAGAAGCATTTGAGTATCTTCGCCAAAAGATGGGGTTCATTGCTCTTGCATCACATTAAAACAAGCAGCATGTCGGGGAGAGCAGCATGATAGGGGGAGCATATTGACACCCCGTTGCCATTGATGTCAAAGGGGGAGAAGAAAAATAATATTGCCATCCAATGACAAAGGGGGAGATTGTTAATCTAAGTTGTCAATGATGTCAATATGCTAGATGATGACATGTTGATCCTATGATGAAGAAGACAAACAATGAAGAAGCCCATCCGCTGTCCTCTATTTTTTCTACACCATCTATTGACCGATCACTTAAAAAACATATTTCTACTTTTGAAAGGATGAATCTAAACATGAAACCTATACCATATTATAAAGCATAATTTTAGCTTTCCGACGAGCTATTACTTAGCCAAAATCTCAAAGCGGTTTGAAAGTTATCAATTTTTTAAGTTTAGAATAATTTTTCTGGTCTGTGAGCCGACTTGTGCTCGCCTTCCATGTTGGCCTGCTTGTGGAGACATGTCTTTTCGTTTAGCATTGATAAAACCACTATATATACAACATTAGGACTCCATTCTCCATCATCCTTTTTGGTCAATATCACAAAAAACATTACCACTGTTCACAGCTCGTGAACAAGAGGGAGAAAAGAAGCTCAGAAAACAAGCAGAAAGAAGAATATACACAGAAAAGTGTGAGTTACAGTGAACTAGGGCACCGAGGAGGGTTTGAAAAATTCTTTTATTGGGGAATATCTATCTTAGGATTCAGATCCTCATAAAGAGAAGCGGATAACTGTAAGACAGCCTGAAGTTGTGCTAAATTTCTAAACAGTCCTAGTTAAAGGCTTCTGTTGTGAAAGCTTGACTAATATAACAGAGTTTTTTGTGGAGCTCGGACTAAGCCACCATCATACCCTCGGACATGACTGTAACTCAGAATCTCTATCTCGGTTAAAATAGCTTGGACCTGTTTTAATTACAGCCTCAGTTAGAGGCTCAAAGGCTTGGACTAGCGGAATACATATTTCAGACCTTTATCTTTGCAGCTTCGGACTTCATTACAGCTTCAGAGAAGTGTTGTTGGCACGGATTGGAGGGACAAAACATAATTCTTATTTATGTTAGATCAGATAAGGATTAAACTATTGTACAAACATGTGTTAAAAGTCAAAGAAACTTTCTGTGGTGGCTTGGTCTTGTAGTCACTCAATCTGTGAAGGCTTGGGGACAATCAAACACAAATTGTTTGTGAGCTAATTAAAGCATTGAATAGTGCAGAAGTATTAGTGTTGTGTGGTGGAGAACTCTTGGTGTAGAATTGATAAAATGGTGTGATACATAATTGATGGTGCAGTATGGTACAGATTGGTGTATTGGAGCATTTTTAAATCAATAATCCCATAGAGAAGCAAAGAAGGATTGGTGTCCTTGGAGTAGGAGCTCCTAAACACAAGGTTGGTGCTTTGATAAGATAGGGTCGAAGCCCTAGAGTTCGGAGCCTCATAAAAGTCCAAGTTGGTGCTTGGCAACAGGTTGGTGTCTGATTCATTGAAGGGTTGGTGCCCTCACACATCTATTGTACTCAATTATTTGAAAAATGATTGAAGTTCTTATTAATCCTTAATAATATTATTATTATACACCTCTATGTTTTTAATTGTGAAGAATCTAACTAGAAAAAATTAACAATTGAAAAGAAACACTGATTCACCCCCCTCTCAACATTTCCAACAGCTACAGGACCCTAGTTGATAGGGAGCCTGGTGTAAGTTTCTTGCTTGGAAGAAACTTGAAGTATGTCCTCCCTGTGTTAAGAGGGAGTGACGTATGTGATTCTCTATTACATGTGTCATGCACTAGACCAGGACTAACAATCGTAAGTCTTAGTGAAGGCCATCTGAAGAGAATGGATAGACAAATCATTCTGGTCTTCACCTGGAAGACAGAATGGAGGATTGGGTAATAATCTGATACTCTTTGAGAATGAGATAGGGCATTCAAGATAAGAGTAGTCGTGGACCGATATTCATTGAGGGTTGGCTACCCAAGAGAAGAATAGTCCAAGAAGGTCATACTTTGGGAACACCTAGGTGGGGTATGTACCTTCGAGAGACAATGACTATGGTGTTTATTAGTCATGTGTCTCGCCAGCATTGTAGCCCATTGTCTCGTTGAGAGATGGAGTTGTTAGTCAAGGCCTTGCACTAGGACAATGGTAGTTGATATGATGTTATACAGATGCTATTACCAATCTGATTCTTCTTATGAGATTCTTCAGTTTGAAAGTCACCATGTACCTGTATGAATACCTCCCTAGTTAAGAGGGAGTGTTGAAAAGTGTAACTAGGTCGGTCTTCATGTTGACTATGTAATTATGTATTTATGTAAAGAAGAAGACAAAGATAATAAAATGTATTTTGGTCTACTTGCTTTATGGCTTTCATGAGCAAGATTTTTATTATGTAGATAGACTTCTTCTTGATGTCTTCTTCAATAATTAAGTGTCATATACATGAACGATTTAGTTTAGATATCTATGCTCCAAAGACCTTGTAAAGAAGCTCACAAAAAACCCTCAAACAAGCTGAAAGACAAGCTCAAAAAGCGTTGGAAATCAAACTCCAATACAGTGAAGACAACTCTCTAACAATGCTAGAATATACGTGAATAAATACCTCATGAAATGCTTTTCATGTCGGCCTTCAAGCCGTGGACAAGTCAACCCAAAGTCAGATTGGTGAGTCGACCTAAAACCAGAAAGTATACCTCTATATATAAGTTGCTCTGCAGTTCATTTGACATAAGATTTTCGGATAAGTTCTGTGACTAGAATACGAGCCAAGGATCAGTCTTAATTCAAAGGGTATAAAGGATAATCCATGAATAAGGATGAAGTATAACTAACACTGAATTTAAGTTGATGTACCTCACATAAATCCAGGGAGTCGTGACCTATTCCAACAAGAAAGAAGTCTGATTTGAGTACATGCTAAAAGGACTAAAATTTGGTGCGAAGAAAAGGATTAAGTCACTAACAAAAGCTTCACTTCAGCAAAGAGAAATAAGTTTCGTGATCCTTATTTTGATGCGAAATCCTATAATAAAGATTATGCTATTACAGAAGTTCGAGTATGGTGTATTGTTCAGTGCTAATATATGCTAAGTACTGAAAGGTGAAGAAAGGTCCTTTTCAAAGCGAAATTAGTGAAGGTCAAGATATTTGGAGAAAGATCGAGTTCCACTGAAGGATCAGGTGAAGAACTGTGTATAAGCGAAGAAGGAAGCAGTCAAGTGTGTTGGATGGTGCAAGACAGTGCAGGTCGATGTAAAGAAGAAGAAGCAACTTAAGGAGCCAAATAGGAAGCAGTGACAAGGTCTTGAGGGATTTCAAGAGTTAAGGGTCTGAGTCATGGTCTTGGTACTTGTCATCTGAAAATCTATAAGAATAATTTCTCGTGGGTTTTTCTCTCCAAGAGGGAGAGGTTTCGCCCTGGCTCAAAGAGCCTAATTTTGGTGTCTCTTGTATTTTGATAAATGACTTGATGAAAAACTAAATAAGCTAAGAAGAAAAGACATAAGTAAATCAAATAAGCTCACAAGTAATTATCAAGAAGAGAATTTGGATTAATCTCTAGCCCTACAAATTCTCAACAGATAGCTCAATTCCTATATGTTTTTAAGTGCGTAGCAAATAGTGATACACTAATGGGGTTTTGTGGTACGAAAGAAGAACATCAATGTCAAGCACATTTCTTGGTGAGAGTTGGTGAGGGAATTGTAGGCTTTCAGATCATAACAGATTCTTATAAGAACAATGTTATTAGCCATTATGCACGTGTTATTATTGCAAACCCTTTACATGAAAAGTTTCTTCATTTGTTTGTGGTTGTTCATCCAACATGCAATATGTTGGGTGCAAATTTAGTTTACCAACAATGGGAAAAGGTAGAATGTATGTAGAAGAAACACGTGGAAAACAATTTGCGACCTATTGTTGGTCATTCCTCGGACGGGGAGAACAGAAAAAGACAACTTATGTTGAAGGATTATTCTTCAACATCAGGTATTCGATATCAAATTACTTGGGAAGGGTGGAGGCTAACTGTTTTTGTAAAATGGTCGCAATGTAACAGGATTGCATGACCAAGATTACAACCACAATGGCAAAAAACTAGTGAATCTTTTGTTTAGCAGTTGACGATAATTTCTTTTATGAAATGAGTACATAAGTTTTAGTCATATTAGAATGGTTTATCACACTTTTAAAATGGATGATCACAATCTTAAGAGTGAAGATATAGAGAGGATGGATCGACAAAATTGGGGTTCTTCTTAACGCATTACTTCAAGGCATGTTTATAGGTGTTTGAAATAGTTGAGAAGTACACCAAGTGGAAAGTTCGAGAGGACACTAGTTATTGAGACCTATCTAATGATTGTTGCTAACCACATTGAAATTTTTATGTCTCATAGTTTGAAAATTTGGGAAAGAGTTTGAAATGTTTTACGAATTCATCACTTCTTCACATAAAGTTATGTTGGGTATAGAAACAATCTCATACTAATGTCAACATAAATTTCATTAGCAGAGGGGTGTATGAAGAAGTGAAAAATTCTTCCCATTTTGCAATTTTGTTGATGAGAATGTTTCGAGATCAATACTCTAACTTGCTATGTGTTTTGTACCTGACTGGGTCAGATGTATGTGAGAACTTCTTTAGCAAAGTTGATGGGATGGTTGGAGCTAAGAGGGCCTATGATTTTTCTGAGTTGTTTCATTTTTTAGTAACCCTTAATAGAGTTGTTGAAAAAAAATCAAAACTCCAAGGGCTTCATTTTAATAAATCTCATAAGTAAGACAATATTTGGAATAAATTGTACCAAAAATAATACAAAACATTGACATATTGTCGCAGTATGATTCAACATCCACAGATGTTAAAATTATAGAAGTTTTTAAGATTGGATTGACGGATGCACAAGACATTCTATAAACTCTTGGAATGCAACCAGAAAATTACGATCAATCTTCTTGATGGGTTAAACCATGGACAGAAGATTAAAATTATCCAACATTCCAAATTGTGAATGAAGTAGTTGATGATTCTCCACCGAGTTGTTTCAACTCTATATTCCAATTTTCGTCTTCATTGGTACACAATGAAAGTGAATTGCAAATAATGGAAAAATATTGGAAGCATGAGTTGAATAGAATTTTATATTCTACTGATGAAAATGTAAGCAAAACTATAAAATCAGTGGTGGATTTTGATGGTAAGGATATGTTCAAAGCATGTTTGATTAATCAATTGAATGGAAATCCGTCCTTATCCAAAGATAGGTTGACGAAAGTTAAAAATGGGATCTACTTTAGGCGAGATGAAAAGGCTCCACAAAAATGTGTTTCAATTGGCTTTGGCATTGGATCAAATTGTCCGATGTTGTTTGGATAGTCAATTGAGTTGCTTTCAAACAACACCCCACAATTTAGTCTAATTCCAAAGCCAATTGAAACACCCTTTTGTGGAACCTTCTCATCTCGCCTTAAGTAGACCCCATTTCTCACTTTTGTCAACCTATCTTTGGATATTGTCAAATTTCCATTCAATTGACTAACCAAATATGCGTTGAACATATACTTACCATCAAAACTCACCACTGGTTTTATAGTTTTGCTTATATTTTCATCAATGCAATCTAAAAGCTCATCCAACTCATGTCTCGATTCACTTTCCATTATTTTCAATTCACTTTCATTGTGTACCAATGAAGACGAAGATTGGAATATAGAATTGGAACAACTAGGTGGAGAATCATCAATTACTTTATCCACAATTTTGGAATGTTAGATAATTTTAATCCTTTGTCCATGGTTTAACTCACCAAGAAGATTGAGTCTAATTTTTTAGTTGCATTCCAAGAGCTAATAAAATGTCTTGTGAATCCTGCAATCTAATCTTAAAAAATTCTATAATTTTAGCTTCTATGGATATTGAATCAAACTACGACAATATGTCAATGTTCTATATTGCTTATTGGTGCAATCTATTCCAAATATTTTTTTGCTTCTTATGAGATTTATTAAAATGAAGCCCTTGGGGATTTGATTCTTCTTTAGGAACTCTATCAAAGGTTCCAACAACATGAAGCGAGTCAGAGAAATCATATGCTCTTTCCACTCCAACCATCTCACCAACATTACTAAAGAAGCTCTCACATACATCTAAGCTAGTCAAGTGCAAAACACATAAGTTGTATTGATCTCGAAACAATCTCATCAAAAAAACTGTAAAATAGTAAGAAAAATTCACATCTTGATATGTCTATCTGTTAATAAAATTTATGTTGACATTAATATGAGATTGTTTTTGTACCCAACATAATTATAATATGAAGAAATGATGAACTCGTGAAGCATTTCACACTTTTTCCCAAAGACTCAAACTAAGATCCATAAAAATTTCAATGTAGTTAGCAACAATCGTTAGATAAGTATATGTAGCTAATGTCTTCTCTAACTTTCCACTTGGTGTGCTTCACAACTCTTTCAAACACCTCTAAAAATGTCTTGAAGCAATGCATTGTGTGGAACCTCAATTTTTTTGATCCCATCATCTCCATATCTTCACCCTTAAGTTTGTGATCATCTACTTTAAAAGTGTGATAAACCATTCTAATATGACCAAAACTTATGTACTCATTTCCTAAAACAAATTCTCATTAGTCGTTAAACAAAGAATTCACTAGCTTTTCATTGTTGTGGATGTAATCTTGGTCATGCAATCCTGTTACATTGCGACCATTGTACAACCCAATTAGCCTCCACCCTTCCAAAGGAATTTGATATCGAATACCTGATGTTGAAGGATAATCCTTTAACAGAAGTTGTCTTCTTTTGTTATCCTCATCCGAAGAATAACCAGCAATAGGTCCCAAATTGTTTTCCACGTGTTTTTTCCACATAAATTCTAACTTTTCTCATTGTTGGCAAACAAAATTTGCATTGAACTATTGCATGTTGGATGATCAACCACAACCAAACAAAGAAGTTTTTCATGTAAAGGGGTTTCCAATAATAACACTTGCATAATGGCCAATAACATTATTCTTAAAAGAATATGTTATAATCTCATAGCTTAAAGCTCTCTTACCAATTCTCACCAAACAATGTGATTGACATTGATGTTCTTCTTTCATACCACAAAACCCCACTAGTGTATCACTTTTTGCTACCCACCTAACATATTTTATCCCAATTGTTTCATCATCGGCAAGGCATACAGGAATTGGGTCATCTATACCATGTTTGGCTTTATAAGAAGCATAAACTTTTCCGACTACCTCAAAAATGTGTTCGTGCTCCCCTAGGATATATGTTAATGACTTTCTAACTTGCCTTAAAGTCGTAGATATTGAAAGACCAGCCCAATTCAAGCTAATAAAGCTATGTCATCTAGGACCTCCCCATAACTTAATCATATCATCAACGAATTTTGTGGATGTACTATGCCTTCTCCCTGCTTTTACATGCATTAAGTTATGAAATATATCCTTGAAAAATTCTCACACTGCATCTTTACCTTGTAATTTTCCTTTTTTATGTGTGTCACACATCCTTGCAAAACCTAAAGGCATCTTTCATTTCTGTCAATTCAAACACCTTTCCTTTAGGGATCTCATTCTAATAGAGAGTGTAGCAACCTTTGTCCTCTCCCACCAAAGAGCTCGCATTGTTGATCTATGGTTAGCTGTTGTAACCCTTGCACCATTTTTTAGTTCATTTTGAGTCAAATAGTCCAGTATTCTCCGTTTTCCTGTATCTCATTCATGTCTTTTATTGGTGTACCTTAATTCACGAAATAATCGCATCCTGAAGTCATCGCATTTTGGAACCATCTTACAAAAACCACATGTTGATGAATCAAATGGGATCCCTGTTTCATAAGCCCTTTAGCAATGAATATGCCTACATGTCATATCAATACAACATTCAATACCCTCATAACATAGCATGATCTTGGTAGGCTTCTCTATAGCCCATAATTTTCCACCCCTTTCATCATCCATTAGGACCTTTGTTTCTAATCTCTCCCCATTTCTATCAATATAAGAATACTGATACCCCCAACAATGTAGTAACAAGGGAGATAATTGAGCTTTAATAAGATAACAACACAATAAAAAACAAATAAATTAGAAGTAAGATAAATAAAATAATGTACAAATTCATATTCAAGTTTAGTTTAAATTGTTGTAATTAACACACCTGAAGTAAAAATGTTTTCACTTGTAGAACCCCTATGTAATATTGATGGTGATGATGGGACCAAGAACCTAATCAAAATTTGTCAGGACTTATTGTTGAAATGTGGTTGTCATTGATGTCAACCCAAGCGGCACCAGAAGATCCCCCCGCCTTTGTTGACCAAAATGGCATGGCTCTGGATCATCTTTGTTGGATTCTCCTCGTCAAACCAATTTTGGTGGTATATGACATGCCAAAAGAGCATTCATGGTTGGGGAGCTATGCTTGTTTGAAAATGAAGTACCCAACTTGTGGGAAAAAACCCCAAAGGAGATGATGTGGCAATTGGCTAGTCTGGCTAATTTTATGACGAAGAAAATTTAATTAATAAAATCCAAACTTAAGTTGGAGGAAATTCGAAATTCAAATATCAATCACAAAAAAGATAAAATTACAAATGATCGTTGGAGGGGTTTTGGCTCTAAGATTCCCTCCCAAAATTCCTCATGTCAACTGGTCCATTCAACATATCTCCAAACCTATATAGGGGCATATGATTAGCCCTCCCAAGACATGCAATTAATGAATATCATTTGATGTGATCTGAAATTTACTTCGGCCCCTGTGAAGTATTGCAACATCAGATGAGAGGGAAGTTTTTGTATTTGTTTGGAATAGCGGTTTCGTGGGATTGTAAATCTTTGCAGGTCATTGGTTCTCGAATATCTAAGTCTGAACCTTTGAAATATAACGTTTGAACTTGCCAGCAAAGAGTTCTGAGTATGGTTCATTTCTAGAGCAAGGGATAATAGCCCTATATTTGCAGCTTTGATTACCAAATCTTTGGGATGGGAAGTACAATGTTCTGAAGCAGTGATTTAAGCTCTATGAAAGTCTATCACCATAAACTTGCGGTCATCAAGCCCTAAGATTCATTGGGCAATTGTTGCATCAAGAAAGTGGCTTTTTTGAAGTGATTTTCGGCCTTGTTTTCCTGAGCTTTTGTGTCAGATGTAAGACAAAAACCAAGGAAGATGTTTTGAGCTTAACCTGAGCATAAGGGTTTAGTTAATGTGTCTTTGTACCAACGAAGAAGAAAAAAGGCACATACATCCATTGTTGTTTGGTTGTTGAAACTTCCGTTCACTATTGACCACTCTGTGTCAACAACCTCATAGCAGTACACCCCTTTTTTCGCAAAAGGGATCTATCATGTTCGTGTGTCCGTGCCATTCAAATTTCATCATCAGTCAACATTTTGTAAAAGATGTAAACCCATTCTACATGTTTATAATGTAAATGATCTTAGTAAGACCATCATGTATGTAACAACTTAGGTAATCCTAGTATTTTGGTGACGGTTTCTATCCTAGGAGGTTTTTCGTCTCACTAATTCATCTGTGTCTCTAGACACAAATGATTGGCATAGTTTTTTCCCTCCAACCTCACCCCAAAGCTAGGGTGGATTTTGTCGTCAAGATATTAAGTAAGACCTAGTGTTTTTTATCAAGTCTTTGTAAAAATAATTGGGGAATGATCCTAGCTAATTGGCTAGATAATTTTATTATAGATTGTTGGGTCTACTAGATCATATTTTGAGTCGCATAATTGGGTAGATTATTGAGGGTCTATTACGAAAGGGTGTTCCCCCTCATGGGTTTAATGTATTAATCTTATGTAGAGAGGGTTGGAAAAATAATTAATCCTCTCATAAGTCAATTAATTAAATTTTCTAGCCAAATTAAATTAAAAATCCTAAGCCAAAAATTTAATTAATTTTGTGTCCTAGGTAAATTTAAATTTTCAAAGACAAAATTTGTGGGTCCCTAGAAAATAAAATTTTAAAGGTCCTGATCCTGAGCCCAATGTTTTAAAAACCAGAACCGGTGACCGGACCGGTGGACCTAATGAACCGGGTTTCTAACCGGAACCAGTCTAACCGGGAGCGGTCAGATCTCAATGAACCGGTTTTAAAAAAAATACATTAAATAATTATTTTTTAATAAAAAAAACTATTTTTAAGATTTGCAACCATGATTCCAAGCCAATAGAGACAAAATATGCAAAGTTTTCTCATTTATATACCATGCAAAGGTGAATATATCAAAATTGCACCGAGTGCAATACATATCATCAAAAAATACATAAGCAATGAGGCTCCAAATGGCCCATAAAGTCCAAAAACAATGCTACAAGCTATGAGGCCATTGGCCTAATACAAGACTACATATTAGTGATCAATAACATGATCACTCCTCATCATGATCAAAATCATCACCACTCCTAGACAAGGGATCATCAACATGAGCTACATAAATAATATGGCTCAGAGTTTGAGGACTCCTAAAACTTCTCTACAACTTTAGTAGTAGTAATAGTAGTAGCAAAATAGACATCAAAACTACAAATCACTCAGCAACATGGTCTCTCATGAAACTCATCATTGATTCATCGCTACTAGAAATGGGATCATCAACAAGAGATACATAAACATCATCTAGCTCAAAGTCTTCAGACTTGGATTGCTCAACCTTATAACATGATAGAAATTGAAAAAGTTTAACATGCCTAACTAGTGATTTTGGTTTGAGTGAAGGGTTCATTTCCTCAACCTTAAAATGCAGTAGAAAAATATTAGCATGCCTAACCAGTTGTTTTCCTTTCAGTGAAGGGTAAATTCTTGTTAAGGCCAAGGTAGGGGAGTTCAACAATCAATACCACCAACATCAACAAAGTTCAACAATCAATGCCACCAACATCAAGGTTCTTAAATGACTTCATGCTCTTGATCAAATGCCAATCTCGTACACTTACACATGATAGAAACAAATGGAAACATTGCAAACCCCCAAACCATGAAACCCTGAAAACCATTAAGTCTGCTGAATTTTGAGTGAAATCTAAAATTCTAGTTTCTCCATATGAAATCCAATGAGGACGAAACCACTCTTAAACATCCTGAGTCATTTCATGGTAATGTTAAAAATTTAAGTAAAAGGATGAAAATGAAAAATAAAGGAAATGTCACTTTTACTTAAGAATTTAACATTACCATTAATTGCCAAGAGGATGGGTCAGGAAAATGAGAGGATAGGCAAAGTCAAGTGAAGCCCCCCTTGCCCTCCTGAAATGGTAGCACAAACTTGAGCATGGGACACCTAACCGGCCGGTTAGGTACAAAACCGGCCGGTTTATGCATTAACCGGTCGGTTTCATACCTAACCGGTCGGTTAGGTCCGGTTAACCGGGATTTTTTGGTGAGATGCCCCCTTGAACCCGGTTGCAGGGCCGGTTCCACCCGGTGACTTAGCTGACCGGCCGGTTTGGCCGGTTACCGGTTCAAACCGGCCGGTTTTTAAAACACTGATATATACCACGTTTCCCTGTTTCCAAAATTTGGGGAGGTCGTGTTTCGTATCGTTTCCCGCTTCAAAAACTCCTTTCCGTTTCCTCGTTTCGTGCAACTTATATATATATATATATAGTAGACGCTTCTGAGATGCTTCGCTTCCTAGATTTCTGGAAAATGACGCTTCCGCATCCCCGCTTCCAAAAAATGTCCCCATTTTGTCCCTGCTTTGTACAACGTTGGTTATACATATTTAGAGCTTGTTTCTAGCACTTGTTGGCCTATTGGTACATGTATATTTTTTTCCCTAGGGATATTGTCCAAGATTTCTTGTTTTCTAGTGTACAATCTTTCTCTTGAATGGTCTCTTGCATGCTTCAAATCTGAATTTTTTGTGGTTTTTCATCATATAACACATTTAGAAGTTGAGGACAACCCTAAGCTTGTTCTCTCTTAGCATATGATCAATTGGTAATAAAAGCACACTTTGCACCATTAATTTATGCTAGTTTGTTTCACTCTTTTGCCCTAAAAGTAGCTTAAAGGTTGTTCATGCTTCTTGGAAGTTTTATTTGTTAGTGATGATAATTTAATTGCTAATTGAAATTGTACGTGGCTTATCTTACATATCAGATTTGGCACACACATCCACTAGCTCCTAACCCTCTTTTCTCAAGCGGATATATTGATGTCCACTAGCTCCTAACCCTCTTTTCTCAAGCAGATATATTGATGTCCAGTAGCTCCTAACCTTCTTTTCCCAAGTGGATATATTGATGGTTTATGCTATTATTCTTAACTTATTAACTTTTAAGCATTTGATCACTTACTAGAATCCTTGTGCATTGTATTGTTACATATATTGTGGTTTTCTTAAAGTAATTCATAAGCTTGCATAGTTATAATTCACTTAAGCAACTTTACTTTCATTAATAGGGATGCCCTCCTCGGCTTCTAGGAGCTGACCTAAGGTGAAGGGGAAATAATACTAAGGTGACAATGGTGCATTTCTCATTTTGTTTCCCTAGTTAACACTTGTGTTGGGACGTTTCATAAGGATGTTAGTTCAAGTGGTAATAGGGTCAATTGACTCACCATATTCCTATAGTAGGTCTAATGCCTTTGGCTATTTTGTAGTGCATTGATTATCTCTAGGGCACAAAAATAAATGGAAATCAACACACAAGAGTGTTGCATAAAATTCAGTCCTAAATTACCATTAAATCTCCCATTAAAAATCGGCAAGAAGAGGCAAAGCTAATGGAGAATCGAGATTGCAAACCCTACACTAGATCTCAAAAAACAAACAAAATGCAAATATATATTTTTATACATGCCTGGGAATATAGGAATGGTAGATCGGAATCAATCCCCACCACATAATACCTTTTATAAACGGTGATGAAAACATTGGATTTCCCCTAACTAACTTGATGAAACATGCTAGCAAACTCCTCTGTTCTCAATCCCCTACTTATATTTTTCAAAATGAGCTTAAAAAAACAAAAATCAGGTCTTAAAGGGCACTTAGTGCAAATAGGTTGATATTCTCCACCGAACCACAATATGGTGAAAAATATTGCAATAAGAAGCCATCGTGATTTTTTCAGGAGATAATATCAAGGCTTTTAAAAGTCATGATATATTGAAATACTTGCGATATTATTGTGATATTGGTAACATTGGCTCGAAGAGGATTATGAATGAGGCAAGCCACATCCACGGACCTAGGAACCACGCTATATTTTCCTGTCTCATATCTGAATGTTGAAACAAGTTGATAACATGCAATAGGTTTGAGTGCTCTCTCAGGGTTCTCATGCATCTTAAGGAGGAAGATTAAGGTTCCAAATGGAGAGCACATCTTGAAAAGTACCAAAAGAGGAACAAGTAGAACTATTACAGTTCCGACATGCAATGGAGATAGATGTTGTCCCCCCTTGAACTGATGGGAGTATCATTTGGCTGGGAAGGATGTGAAAATGTAGGCGAGAGGAGTCATGTATAACTACCCCAAGATCCTAGATAACACAACCCATCTGTTTTCTTTCCTGATTGCTACCAATTGTGCATTAGCCTTCCTAATTTCTTATACTTGTAAGCCCATAAGATCTACATCTAGGTAAATCTCGTTGGGGAGAGAAATGATCATCTTCTTGACTCTCACATATCATAGACAATCCTCAAAGGACCGGCACCAAATGATAAGGGTAGAACAGACTAGTTTGAGGTTGATGTCTTTCACAAGTGTCATGGATGAAAGAACGGCCCATTTGAATAAGGTCCAAAGAAGAGGGGAAGCCACAGGTTCTAAGATCTAATTCCTTGTTATGCCTCAGCCTTTCTTCTACATTATTTTGTGTTTCTATTCCCTTGACAGTCAAAATGAATTGAAGCTGTTCAAACAAAAAGTTCAGCTTTGTATGGAATTCTTTGTTTGAATTTATCTTCACCTTAGAAGAAGCCATTTTAGTTATTAATAGGATAACTCCTGTAGCTAGTTTATTGAATTGGCTTTCTTCAGTTTGAAAGAAACTACAAAATTAATTTTATTGGGTGCCTAGCTTGAAGAAGGACTTATAAGTTATAACAGTCATGAACATCAATGCTTATCGTGCAGCTGTGTTTTACTTTTAGTTATTTGCAGTTAAGCTTTATGATTCTTTCTTATCCTTTTTACTCTTGATTCCCTTTTTCTGATAATCCCTTCCCTTTTCCATTTCTATGGGAGCATCTGCTTTGTGCCTGATCAACTCAGGAGCACACCCCACTTTTCCTAGCTCCTATCCATTGGGTTTTTAACTTTTTCCTCATCTTTGGTTGACAGTGAGCTGGTTAGTGAGCTGAGTAGACAATCTATGCAACGGTTGTCCAGACAATTGTGCATTCCCTATTGAGGAATATTTTGACTTTGTTCAACTAGAAAAGAAAAGACACACATATTATCTTGATCACTAGTCAACAATATTCATAACTATTTAAATTATGTGACTGTTAGACAAATTTCTGTAACAATGCTCCTGCCAGGACGTCAGCATTGGAGCATAGGCTTGACAAGACAAAATATGATATATTCAAGATGTTTTGAGAAATAAGTTATTTCTGACTTTGCGTTCTGCATTAAGCAGCGGCTGTAGAATAGGTTTTAACTTCTATAGTTCCCTGACTTCTATAGGATAATAACATTGAACTGCATATCAAACTAGACATTGCAGAATGTAATTTGATGGTTACTGGTAAGAATCATAGAATTGATTATCTTAGCATTAAATATTTAACATGTTTGCACTTCCGTTGGTTTTTCTCAGCTCCATACTTTTCTAATCAATGCTTCATCATGCACATATGCAGCAAGCAACAATGGCTCTAAATGCTTCTCGCCGATTTAGGTATACATTAGATTTAAAGACGGCAGAGGAGAGAGAAGAGATTAAAAGCAAGATCAGAGCCCATGTTCAAGCTGTAAGGGTAAGTCATGGTCTGTAATTGTGGCTTTTGTTGTTTATTCTATAAAGACAAATGCCATTTTAAGCATACAGCATTACTGAATCCTAACTCCTTCCTTTTTGTTTTCAGGCAGCCCATCTCTTCAAGACAGCTGCTATAAAGCTAAATAAAGAGGAGGAGGGTATGAAAAATAAAGAAAAGGGTATGCAAATTTCCCTTCTTTTTGCTTTAAAACAGTTTAGTCCTTATTTGCAGGAGTTGACTAAATACAGAATATATATGCTAAACAGATGAAATTGGTGAACATATGTTGAACAATCAGGATAACAACATATTATCGTATAATCTATTTCTCGTTTGGGCCATAATAGAACTAAATTGAAAGATTATAATGATTATAGTCTTTATGGCCAAAACGACTGGTTGAACGATCAGGATAACAACAGATTATCGTATAATCTATGTCTCTTTTGGGCCATAATAGAACTAAATTGAAAGATTATAAATATTATAGTCTTTATGGCCAAAACGACTGATTTGACTATGTGTGGTTTTGAATGAAAGCCTTGAATTGGTATTATAGCATGGTCATAACTCCGTATATTGGACCTATATTAAGTGTTTTTCAATTAACTAAATGGAAAAAACTTCTTGTCAAAAGTAGAAATTGCAGCCCACTTTTGAGCTTGCATCTAGCATTCAAATGGTATGATAATAGGAAAACCAATTGCATGAACTTATGTTACATTAGATTAATCACACTATAAATACATCAATCATTGGTTGAAGATAGAAATTCTATCTTAACCACACAATCAATTAGTTGAGAAAATATCTCAACCACACACCTAAGTAGGATCTAAGATCTTTCTTAGATGTAACAAACTTCTAAACAAAACAAATAACTCCATCACAGGACAAGTAGGAATTATATTTTTCAAGTCCCCCCCTTAGTGACTACTTTTCTCGATTTCAATCAGCAAAGTCTATATGTGGTTCTGGTGTCTACAAATATGATTAAAAAGAATATGTTGATGTCTATATAAAGTAACAACCATCTACCGGAATACATGGGTACCAACCGCTGCAACCACCAGTCTACTAGGATGTCCTTCGTGTACGTGGTTCACTCAACTATACATGTGCCTATACTTGTAACTCCCCTCCATCATCATCATTTCGAAATCTTCTAGGCTACTAACTCCATCAAGCTGTCTCATAACCCTCGTAAGGGTGTAGTCGACAAACTAGATTCCTGAGTTACACTCTCGAACTCCCGAATCATGGATCTACCAATGTCAATTACTGAACAACGTCCCAAGCTATCACATAACCTCATGAGAAGACCACTCCCACATCTTCAACAAATGAGGGATCCTTCCCTAGATCCACAACGGCCAAACTATCTGGACAACCATCCATATCGAGCTTTTACCTGCACTTGATTCCTTCTATAAATCGTTTTAGACCATTAAACCAATTTGCTGACTTTTTTCATCTAATTTTAGAAGTTCATCATCATCAATACAAAATTTTAAAAAATATATTTTTTATGTCTTCAATTAATTGCACTTCTGAATTTTCCTAAGTCAATTGCGTTGTTGGAGAAGGTGCTTCAGAGCTGTTTGCATCTTCAAAATATTTGTCACTGTAAAATAGCCAATCCTGACTGAGAGAGTTTAAGGGCATCCTTGATGTGATAATTGTAGTGATAGCAAAGAAGCTGTCCATCTGCAGGTCCAAATTTCAAGTCCTTCAAAAGTGACTTATTTTCCATAATGTCAAGAGAATCAAACAAATCATAATCTTCCCATTCAAACCATTAAACGATTATGATTTCTGCATACCTTCTTGTTGAAGGCTGACTTGCTCCCACACAAGATGAGTTTACTGCCAGCATAAATTTCAATACACATGGTTTTACATTTGCTTATGTAAAATCTTTTCACCTCATTAATGGCGGCATCGATTGCCTCACATTGTGTATTATACCACCAAACAACTGTAATCCTGTATGAGAAAATAAGTCAGTCATCCTCACAAATCCCCTTCAAATTCGATCATATCTCCTCCTGTGCAGTCTTCAGCTGTATGGTGTCCCATTCAAGGTTACTTGGGAGCGGGAGCGAAAACGCGGAGCGGGAGCGGGGCGTGCCATTTTTAGAAGCTTCTGGTCCAGAGCGTTTATATATATATATATATATATATATATATATATATATATATATATATATATATATATATATATATATATATATATATATATATATATTTTATATTTTGATGCATATATGTCAACAAAAGCATGTAGAATGATGAATTAGACATAAAAACATAAAAACATAGATTGAATCATATAACATCAATCATCTAGAAGTTATAATCTTCATCAACCATGCCCACAAGTTGGAAACATACAACATATTGACTCTTGAGTCTCACGAATCATCAATCTTAAGGTTTCAAGCTTTCAAAATTCAATATATAACATTTATCATCATTGATTCATTGATTTCAAATTTCAATATATAACATTTATCATCATTGATTCATTGATTTCAAAATTCAATATACATTTATCATCATTGATATATAACATTTATCATCATTGATTCTTAAAAATTAATAATATACATTTATCATCATTGATATATAACATTTATCATCATTGATATACATCATTTATCATCATTGATTCATTGATTTCAAAATTCAATATATAACATTTATCATCATTGATTCATTGATCACCATATAACTTTCATGAAGCATCATATTCATAATTCATAATGACTTGTAAACAATAAACTTATAAATGCCAACTTCAAAGTTTCACCTTTCAAATTCAAACTTAAATTGTCATTAAATATATGAAATCAGAAAGAGTCAAGTTTCAACTGTTCAACTGTCAACAACAAATAGAAAAGACTAGTAAACAACAAATCTATTTTATCTGGCTGGCCCCTTGCCACACCCACGAGAAATGTCTAATTTTTGTGAGCCACGAGGAAATGTTGGTCTTCTAGTACCTAAGTCACCTGATACGGATACGGGTACGGTGACCCCGGAACATGATACTTCTGGGATACGTTACGTTATATATTATTTTATTAAAAATATATATATATATATATATTTTAAAAAATATATATATATATTAATATATTAAAAATTAGATATTTTTTGCACAAATTCATACAAAATTCATTGATTCAAACATAGATATTAGATACTCATGAGTCATACATCATCATTGATACTATAATACAAATTACAATGATACATTGATACACCATACATGATACAATCGTCAAATTTACTTAGAAAGACAAGATTGAAGATAGTAAGATACTGTAGTTTTTTCATTAAGTCATCAGAATCAAAATGTGTTACATAAGAACACTGCCAATGGCAAATAGAAATAGAAAATACAAAAGCAACTACAGTCTACAAGACTACAAGCCTGAAGCCTCAATGAGTTAGAGTCATCAATCCTCATAATCAACATCACTGTCCTCATCCTGATCATCATGCTCACCACTGCTCTCCTCTGCCTCTGATGCATCCTCCTCCTCTATCATCTCTGCATCTGTTGGTGTGGAGGATGACCCCTCTAATCCATCATCAAATCTGACAGGCTCTAGCACTGGCGCATTGAGATCCAAGTTGGCCAATGCCAACTCAACACTGCTGTCCAGACCCATATCATTAGGAAAGACATCCCACATCTTTGTCTTTCCCTTCAACCACTCCTCCCTCTGCCTGTAGATGAGACGAAGGTTGGTGTGCACATACACCATTGTCTCTGCCGTGGACTGCTCAAGCCTGCTCTTCTTCACACTATACAAATTCCCATATGTGCTCCAATTCCTCTCGCAACAAGAGGATGAAGTCACCTAAGAGAGGAGCCTCATGGCTAACTGCTGTAGAGGAGGGCTTGCTGCCCCATGAGTTGCCCACCAAGAATGGGGCTTCTTAGCCCCCTTGTCTCGAATCAAATCATAGCCTCCAAATCGCCCCCTGCCAGTGGAAAAATCTGCAAAGGCATCCTTCACCTCATCAAGGGATGCCCTATCCTGAAAAATCCTCCTCAATGCATCTTTCCTCCCCTGTGAGATTTCAGCATCCATGTGAGGAGGGAATCTGCGGGAAGGTCCACCATTCAGCCACTCATGGCTGTAGTATTTTGGGTTCAAGGAGTCAGCCAAACAATGTAAAGGTGTGCAATTCTTGTCCCATCTGCTGACAAGAATATCCTGTATGACGGTGAAGAAGGCCTCAGGTGATGTCTCATACTCTGGGCACTCACTCTGTAAAATAATGGTCCTCACCAATGTTTTAAAAACCGGAACCGGTGACCGAACCGGTGGCCTAATGAACCGGGTTTCTAACCGGAACCGGTCTAACCGGGAGCGGTCAGATGCCAATGAACCGGTTTAAAAAAAATACATTAAATAATTATTTTTTTAATAAAAAAAACTATTTTTAAGATTTGCAACCATGATTCCAAGCCAATAGAGACAAAATATGCAAAGTTTGTTCATTTATATACCATGCAAAGGTGAATATATCAAAATGGCACCGAGTGCAATACATATCATCGAAAAATACATAAGAAATGAGGCTCCAAATGGCCCATAAAGTCCAAAAACAATGCTACAAGCTATGAGGCCATTGGCCTAATACAAGACTACACATGAATGATGATCAATCATCAAATCCATCATCGCTACTAGACACAGGATCAACATGGGCTGCTGGCGCTGCATAGACATCATCTGGATCAGAGTCTGAGGATGCCTCTCCCTCAGGCTCATCTGCAACCTCAGTACCCCTGCCACCAATAACAATAGAAGTGGACCTAATGGAAGCAGGAGTTGCTCGAGGTGCACGACAGTAGACCATTGGTTGTTTGCCTTTTCTTGATGCAGCTACCAATCTTGGGTCTGCGTCTGATGGTGCCACCAAATCTGCTTCAAATTCACCCCCCGCTGCTGTTGCATCAAAATCAAAATCAGCCTCAAACACTGGATCTTCAATCTCCTCCACCCATTCTGATGTTGGATCAATATCAGCCAACACAATGGGATCTAGATCAAGTGTTTTGTTCATCAGTTGGTTCCGCCTCAAGCGAAGGTTGTATTGCACAAACACAAGATCATTTAACCGTTTCTGTTCCAAACGGTTTCTCTTCTTTGTGTGTATGCGCTCAAAAACAGACCAATTGCGCTCACAACCTGAAGCACTGCAAGTTTGGCTAAGGATTCTAATTGCAAACCTTTGCAATTGAGGACATTGGCCGCCAAATGACTCCCACCAATGTGCTGCAAATAAAAAGACATTCATTAGTAACATAGTTCATTTCATTACTTATTTACAAACAATTTAACATGAAAGAAAAACAAATTGGAATTGCTTACTTGGTTGATCCACATCTCTTGCCATTTTTGCCAAGTTCTTTCCAAAGGTACCAGCTGCCATACTGAAAAGAGTAAGTTGTTTATGTGTTTCCAAAAGGTCTGCACGGTTAGGGACCATGCGCTCCAAGCAATCAATCAATCCAGATCTGACCTCCCCATCCTGCTGATCTCCTAGCCGAGCTCTATAATGATACTTTGGGTTCAAAAAATACCCAGTTGCATGTATAGGACGATGGAGTTGATTGTTCCATCTGTTATCAATGATCTCCCATATCCGGCCATATTTAGCTAACCTGTCCCTGTAAGTTGCCCGTATCTGCTCCTTGGCCTGATCCATAGCCTCATAAATGTATCCCATTGCCATCCTTTCCCCATCCACCATCCTTAGCACCTTAACAAGGGGCTCAGTAATTTTTACCAGCTCTGAAGACCTTTTCCAAAAATAATTGTCAAAGACTTTCTTTTTGGTGTCTTTTCCATCTTGTCTACGAGCCCACCGGGATTCAGTCCAATCATCAGAAGAAAACATTTTCTACAGGTTTTTCTGTTGAGAATTGAGACATTGCAACGTGAGGAAGTGAGTTGCAAATCTCGTAATGGCAGGCCTAACAAGCTCTTTGCCCCCGTGTTTTTCCTCATTAGGTTCAATACCCATGAGTGGTTGTAAATGTATTTTGTAATGCACTTGCCATGCTCTATAGTGCTTTTTACCCATTCCAGTTTGCCTATGTCCTCAAGCATGAGGTCTATGCAATGTGCAGCACACGGAGTCCAAAATATGGTACTATACTTGGACTCAAGCATCTTTCCAGCAAGAACATAGTTTGAGGCATTATCTGTGATGACCTGCACAACGTTCTGCTCTCCCACTTCCTGAATAATCTCATCCAAAAGCTCAAATAGAAGGGTTGCATCCTTCACCTTATTAGATGCATCAACTGATCTCAAAAACATTGTTCCTCGAGGGCAAGCAACAAGGAAGTTAATGATAGTGCGGTTCCTTCCATCAGTCCATCCATCTGACATGATGGAACAACCTGTTTTGAGCCATGACTCTTTATATTCAGCCAAATACTCATCAATACTAGAAATATCTTGTTGCAAAAGAGCTCCCCTTAAATCATGTGCAGTAGGGCCTTTGAAGCCCTTTCCTGCAACAAAAACAGAGTCCCACATAGCTTGGTAATAAGGTGAGTTAGCAGCATTAAATGGGATATCTGAATCATACCACCATCTAGCAATGTACCGATGAGAAGCTTCTTTGCATTGTTTTTTCCAATGTTGATCCAAAGTGGGTTGACGACTTGGAGTTGGCTGGGACATGGAGGCAGTGGCACTAGCAGGGGTTGTGGGATTAGCATTGGACGAGAAATAACTCATGAGGTTGGGTCTCTTTGTTGGGTTTGATCTTTTGCCAACAGGAGGAACATACTGAAAGGGGTTATTGGTGGAAGGGATAGAAGAGGAGTCTTGAATATCATAGTCCTCATCTTCATACCCACTCTCTCTCATCATTTCTACTATTTGCCTCTTCCTTGCAATTTCATCTTGGATGGCCTTCTCCCTAGCCTTAGCCTCCTCAAACTTTTCAAGCTTGGCAAGGTATTCTGCCCTAACCGGACCTAACACTTCATTAGGTGCATCACATGGTGTTACATTGCCTCTTATCCCAGCCAAGTGATGTTTCAATCTAAGAATACCCCCACCTCCAATACATTTTTGACAAAATCTGCATACCATCTTTCCATCAATCACATCACAATGGACCCATGCACTGTCCTTGGCTTTTGGAGCCATCTTGACTTGAAATAATTGAAATTTGGATTCTGGAAATAAATCTGCCATTTAAAAAAAATTGCAGCTAAGAGCTAAATTTACAAAAAAAAAATGCACATTCAAATTTCAAACATCCAAAATTTGATAGCATAGATGATAGGACTAGAGATTTTAGAGCAATAAAATAGGCCTATTGGTTTGCATCCCAACCCTTTGTTTCCTCACTGTTTCCTTACAGCAAGATAATCATTTCATAAGTTATAAGTTATAACAGTGCTAAAATATTCATAAAAGTGCACTCAACTAACTCATAAGTTTCCCAAGACACTAATAAGTTAATTGCATTTAATGGGCATGCATTGTTTGGCATATTTCATGAAGTTTTGAGGACTGTCATAAGCATCAACAAGTCTGATCTATAACAGTGATGTTAGCATCATAAGAAGACCTAACTCATTTATGAATTTGGTGTTTGCAAAGTGGTTTTGGTACAGGATTGTTTCACTTACATTTTGACATCTCATTTTGCATCTAGATTCTAAACTTTAAAGTGCTCTAGCCTCTAACTCACTGCTGTCATAAAAGACTAAGTTATTTTGATTGGAACATAAGAAAATAATTGCTCACTGTTAGCTTGCTGCGGTCATAAAAGATTCATTGTTGCTCATTGAAGTTTTGAAGTTTGAACATAAGGTTTCTTTTGTAACTTGTTCATGCTCTAATAGTTCATTTGTGGAAAATATTTGTTTTATTGTGCTATTGGATAAGAACACTAACGTTTGTTGCCTTGTGAAGTTCCATAATCCTAATTGTGCACATAAGCTCTCTCTCTAAAAACACTTGACATTGGCAATATATTTTTTGCATCAAAAAAGTTGCCTACATTTCACTACTACATAAATTTGCTTAGTTACTTTTACTTTTAAGTCTTATTGACTCAAGATTCCTATTGTTCTTTTGGTAACTAGGCCTTCAGATATGTGAGTCTTTTGCCTATGTTGGCAAGAAACAAATGGAATGGTTTTTACAGAATCAAAGTTATTCAAAACTACGGATAGTTCCTGTTAGCAGCAGTTGCTAATTTTCAACTAATTCGGGGATGAAATTAGAAGGATCTGAGATGAGCTCTTATATTTTCTCTATTTGAATTTTATTGTGAGAGAAGCACCTTGTAGATGAAGGTATGCTAAAGAAATTCAACATCAACTCCAAATCTTAGATGACTATAATGTTATACTATCTAACAATAACCAAAACTCATAGTTCACTAATGATATCTCTGAAGGGGTATCTAACAATAACCAAAACTCATAGTTCACTAATGATATCTCTGAAGGGGGATACATATAGAAAAGAGATGCATTTCTCTTAAATGTGGTCTCCATTGTTTTATTTTGGTGAACTGAAGTGTGCCAAACATCGAGTTGTCATTTATGTTACAGTTATCGATAAGTACCAAATTTCAAATGAGAGTGGCGATTAGTTCACTTTCACACTTCTGTTGGACTACCAAGACATTATCTGACTTTCCTATCTATGATGGATTATTGAGCCTTCAATTACTGTGTACAGTCAAAGAATTCACACTTTCCTTAAGGATCTTTTGTATCTCACAAAAATAGCATATATGTGTCATGTACTTACTTGTTCCTGGACATTTCACTTCATGACTAACTTCATTGTCAATTGTTTTCTAATAATAATAATATAGTGCACAATATAGGTAAATTGAGAACAAATTTGAGTTAAATAATGGAATTGGCATTCACCTGAACTTGTAAAATAACTGACATTGGGAAAACACAATTAAGGGAAATTACTTTTGAAACTTCAAAAATAGAATTGATTTCAACTTTTGAAATGCACTTTTCTAGTGTAATGTTGTTTTGATATGTTTGTAAGTGTTTTCTGAATGTAATCTGCAAATGTAAACCAACCTATAGTGCTAGTGGCAATGTGGTGTAAATTGTAATTCAAAAGGAATTTATGCTATTAGTCTATTTTTTAAAAATGATCCATGTTGTTTATACTATTTGTTGGTTTCATATACTAGAATATGAAATGATGAGAATATACACACAATATAGCAGATGTATGCAATTTAGATTAAAGTTGACAATGGACATTAATATCTTGTTACATGTTTGAAATTTAGATGATAGGATTAGGAGTCAGGACTAGAGATTTTAGAGCAATAAAATTTTAAATAGCTAGCTGCTAAACACATGAGAACTCAGAAAATAAATACATGAAGTTTGAACAGCTTACCTGGCAATGCAAACTAGCCTCCTTAGTGTCCTCTTGAAGATGCCAATGCTATTGACAGCTCCAAACTATCTCCAAGATAACTGCTCCAGCAAATGCCAAACACTCAACACTCTCCAAGCTCTTAATCAAACTCAAGTCTCACAAACAGCAAATGACTCAATGAGTTGGTGTGAGACAAAGGAGAGGCTGCTCCTCCTTATAAAAGATTGGGGAGGGTGTTTTTGGAGGGAAACAACCCTCCCCTTGCCTCCAACTCAGCCCTAACACTTCATAAAATCGAAAAAGGTGGGTCCGCTCAACTCCATTGCCGCCCGCGTAGATGTTGGCACCTAACCGGCCGGTTAGGGCCGGTTTTTCTCAAAAATTGGCGAAGAGTGGTGTTTGGCCGGGTTTTTTGGCCGGTTTCAACCGCCGAGCAGTCTAACCGGCCGGTTTGGCCGGTTTCCGGTTCAAACCGGCCGGTTTTTAAAACACTGCCTGAGCCAAGGAATATTGAAAATTTTGAGAAATTTTGGACCCTTGGGCCTTGGTAGTTTAAGTCAAAGTCAAAATTTTGAGGTAATTAACTCAAAATTATTATTTTTGAGTTAATTAAAAATGAATTAAATGAAAAATTCGAAATTCCTCAAAAAATAAATAATTTCGACGAACAAGATTATTATCAAATCTTTTTCGACGAACGAGATTACTTTGACGGGGATCAAGCGAACTAGCCGTTGGAGAATTTATCTATAAATTAGAGGTCGGTGTCAATTTTTTCTTTCATCCGATCTTTTAAATCGTGTACTAGCTCTTGAAGCCCTCTTGTACTACTTTCTGGAATAATACAAACGAAGTCTTTGGAGTTTTACTTGATGATGGTGTTCCTCTTCGGCATTTTATGGTAATCTTGTTCTTAATATTCTGTCGGTAATTATTTTAATGAATTGTTGATTAATAGCTCTTGTATAGTAATCTATTGCACGGGTACCTTGCTTAGGTTACTGGATTTAGGATAAGAATTTTAATTGGATTGAATTAGCAGGTATCTCTGATTCTTGAAAATTTTAATTTTATCTTATTTTTCTATTGATTTAACAGTTTAACTTTAAGTGTGCAGAAATCTCTCAGATTTAAAATTGGGCATTTGGGGAAGTCCTCAACTAGACCAACTGACTCCCAAGGAAATAAGATCTGAAGAGCCCTCCGGTTCTAATTCCCCATGTTTATCTTAAGCTCTCTTCTTGCAGGGTTTTCTAGAGCTTCTGCCTAAATAAGAAAATTTATCTTAATTTTTAATTATTGAATTTAAAGTTAGATCTGGCTAGTAAGAGCCTTAGATCTTCAAATATGGGAGCAGAGTCGGACTCACACTCCTCGGATCTAACAGATTTGCAACTCTTGTGCATAGATCTGTAGATATAATGTATAGTTTTGTAATTTTAATTGTACAAATATTTGGAAATTTTTTAGATTTTTGTTTTTCTAACTCGGAATCGGGTTTTATTTTCAGATTTTTGTATATGTGTTGGGTTTATGGGTTTAGATTTCTGGTTTTGTGCAGGTGAATATCTGAGGTTTTTCACGGGAAATTTCAAAGACCCAAGCAATATCTAGGCCCTGGAGGGTAAGATCTTATCTCAGAATATAAATTTGTTGCAGGAGCGTTCAATTAAATTTTGGATCTAGAGTTATTTTCCGAAGAAATTTTTGGTTTTATTAGAGATAAAATTTTGAAACAATTGGAGTGAAAATTTCTTCAAATTCTAGACATAATAAAAATCGATTTTTTTTTTAGATTTTCGACCATCTCAGTAGACCTGCGTTTTTCTTAATCCCACAGTCCCATCTCCGAGATTCATCCATTGCCCCTGCGTTTTTCCCCTCTCTTCTGCGCTTTTCTCCTTATCTCCCCTCGGTTCCCTCTTCCCAAGCTTCATCGACCTCCATATTTTCCCTCTGCCTACAGTCTTTTTCTTCTACCTGCGTTTACCCATCGCTGCATCCATCCTCTTCTCCTTGCTCCTTTCTGCAGCCTTTCATCTTGTTTTTGCCCTCCCATTGCTTGGTCCCTGCAACCTCGTGCTCCCTTCCTGCCTGATGCCTAGCCTCCCGCAACCTCATCTCCCTTCCTGCCTGCGTGCCTTTAATTCACTACCTTCCCTTGCTTCCCATTCCTCTTTCCCTTGCGTCCTCCCTCCTCTGCAAGCTCCCTCTATGCCTGCACAATAGCTTCACCGTCCCTCTTCGTTGCTCCTCCCGCTCAACCTGCCTTCCTCTTCACTTCCTTCTTCCCATCAACTTTTCCCTAAAACCTAATCATAGAAACAAACAAAAAATAAAACATTACAATTTAATTAGTTTTCATTTGGGTTTGGGATTTCGATTTTTTTTACATAACATTTAACATTAATTCTTTTGATGAAATTGGATTTTAATTTTTTTTAAGTTTGACCTCTGTTTAAAATCATAATTAAAAAAAAAAAAATTATTAACTTTTAAAAATCCTAGATCCGGATTCCTACTGCAACAAATCTGAATTACTTCTCCTGTTATGTTTCATAATTATTTCATTACAACAAAATATCAAAGTAATTTCTGAAGCACTCTACACAAATGTTGCGGAATAAATCTAAGCGTTGAAACAATCTAAACAAAATACAATGAAAAACATCCACATGTGACACAGTTATTTTTGGACTAAGTCCCCCGGAAAAACCCAACTTGGGAAAACCGGTGCAGCAAATCTGAGAGTTTGTATTATTAAGCAGCAGAATCTTGAACACAACTAGGGTGCCAACATCCGGCAAACCCTTCGAGAAATCTAGACAACAAATATAATTATGAGATATACCTCACTATGCAAGTCTCTGGCTGATAAAAAACAACGTTGGTGAAGCCCTCACTGCCTCTACATGATTGCCTACACTGGATCTGCGTAAGCCTGCGTGGGCAAGCTTGAGGAACTGCGTCACCCCTTACTGCAACTGAGCTGGCTAATCTGAGACTAGATTTTGGCCCTCCTGGCTCAAAAACCCTAGCCTCTAGCTATCTCCGGACTGACTCCAAGAAACACTGCGTTGTTTCTGCGTGATTTCCTACAGGGTCTGCATCACCTCTTCAGAAAACTGCGTTGTCTCTCTCTGCATCACCTCTGCCTCTCTCTGAAATGCACTCCTGGTCCTCCTGACCAGTCTCTGCTTCTACCCCTCTCTAGATCTGATCACTGAATCACAATCACTTAGCAAACCCTGCCCTAGTGATTTGATCATTGATCAAAAGCTATGTCTCCTCACACAAATTTGAAAATGCTCAATGGCTCAAGTGTCTTAATGTGTTTTCCATAAGCACCTCACCCTCCTCCTTATATTCTTCTGTTGAACCTTCAACAGGCAAGATCAAAACATAATCAAGGGCTAAGATTAACTTGGAGGTGATCCATGACTTTATCTAGAAAAATCACACTTAGTTTAATTAATACCGTTTAATTAGTCAGTTTCTCTAAGTTTAGACTTAGGAAAACATTAAAAAATGATTAATTAATTTAATTAAACCATCTCTTAGTGGAATTTTCCAAACCCATTTCTGGGTTTTATGGAATACATGTGTCCTAGCCTATATACAAAGTTACAAGGATAGAGCACATCCGATGCTACCATAAATCAACAATCTACATGGAGCAAAAAAAAATCATCTATATCTCTTTCTACAGTAGAAGTCGAATATATAGTTGATGTTGATTGTTGTACACAAATATTATGGATGAAGGAGCCTTGAAGGATGTCAACATAGAAACTAAGCAACCAATCACTATTTTTTGTGACAACACTAGCACCATCAGTCTTTCAAAGAATCCGGTGATGCAATCAAAGACCAAACATATTCCAATCAAATACCACTTTCTCCGTGAACAAGTTGCTGAACATAATATCAAGTTGGAATATGTTAATACAAAGGAGAAAATTGTAGATATCTTTACAAAACCTCTTCCGCGAGAAGCATTTGAATATCTTCGTCAAAAGATGGTGGTTATTGCTCTTGCATCACATTAAAAAGAAACCAAACAAAGGAGCAGCATGATAGGGGGAGTACATTGGCACCCCATTTGCCATTGATGTCAAAGGGGGAGAAGAAGGTGGAATATTTCCATCAATGACAAAGGGGGAGATTGTTAATCTAGGTTGTCATTGATGTAAATATGGCAATAGGATGCTAGATGATGATAAAGAAGTGTCAGTCATGTACCTTGATGAATAATGATGAATGACCATACTTTTGAGACTAGATAATGTCCTTTGGTCATCTGGATGATGGAAGACTACATGATGACATATATCACTATGGCATGGTGACCTTATGATGAAGAAGGCATATAATGAAGAATCAAACCATAAAGAAGCCCAAGACATTCTGCCCTACCTCCATTTATGCACCAATAAATGACCAGTCACATTAAAATTTATTTTTCACTATCTTGGAGGCAGAATTTCTCTATGAAACCTTCACCATCCTCTACAGCATATTTTTAGCTTTCTAATGAGCTATCACCTGGCCGGAAACTCCAAACGGTAAGGGAGAACGAGAATATTCAAGTTAACAATATTATTTCGGTCTTGGAGCCAATCTGTTCTAGCCTTCCCATGTCAGCCTGCTTGTGGAGACATGTTTTTTCGTTTGGCATTGATAAAACCACTATATATACAGTGTTAGGACTTCATTCTCCATCATCCAATTCAGTCATCCATTACAAAGAGAGACATACAGTTCACATCTCGTGAACTTAAAGGCACAAAGCAAGACTTAGAGGCTAACAAGGATCACTTGATATCTAAAGCAGATAAGGCTATAAGGGCTCGGACACTACAGGCAGCCACTCTTAGCAACAGAGCTCGGACACTACACGCAGAGGATTAATAATTGGAGAATTGTTTGTTGAGGTAAATATAACACCTCGGATCTGGTTGTAGTCTTGAACTATAATTAAGAACCTTAATATCTTATCTTTTAGAACAGTGGAGTAAAACAGACTAGATTGGATCACAAAACTTAGACCTGGTGCATCCATTTAGTGGCTCAGACCTATATATATAAATTCTAGGCTTGAGAATCTGTTTATAGTTTTCTGTGGATCGACCTGTCATAAAGGTAAATCTGTGACAATAAGCCACCATACTTTCTGGTCTTGTGAGAGTTATTCAAGACTTTCGGATCTGTCATGCACTCGGATCAGTCTGAGGTGTTTTAAAGCGTGAATTAAGGCTCAGATTCCTCAAAATCTACCTATAGACTTCAGATCAGTTGGTGTATAGACTCGGGTTGATCACTGACTTTTGAACCTCAGCAACAAGCTTGGATTGAAGGTACAGATCATCAAAGAAATTTCAATAATTGATGTTTTGGACCTGGATACTTCTATAATAAGTCAAACAGTGAAGCTAGCTTGGACCTGAACTATATCAGATAATTAAGCTTGATCAGTGCCTAAGAGGTCTTGGACAGTAATTATACCATTGACCTGTGAAGTGTTTATGAAGATAAAGCATTTTGGAAATCATGGAGCAGTCCTGTGGAAGATTGTAGATGCAGTCAAGCATTGGTAGCCAAGAACAGACACATATTGGAAACATCTGGAAACCTTAGACAGAGGACTCTTGGAAACATTATATTGGACAGTCGAGCAAAGTTTTGGAGCTGATTAATTGAACAGTGAAGAACCTTGTTGAAGACACTCAAGTAAGTACATCACACATTTTCTATCTAAAGAAGTCTGAAGGATTGGTGTCCTAGGGGGTGCCTCTAAACACAAGGTTGGAGCCTTGAGAAGGATAGGGTCGAAGTCCTAGAGGTTGGAGCCTCATTAAGACCAAGTTGGTGCTTGGCAATCATTGAACTCATTCATTTGTAAAAGGATCATTATCCTTCTTTCTATAATAAATTATTCATTTCTCTATTTTTTGTATAGAATCTAATAGGTTATAATAACAATTAAAAAGAAATATTGATTCACCCCCTTCTCAACATTTCCAACAGAATAAAGCAATCTAAGGGTGGAAGCAAGCCCCTAGGGTTTGGTATGCATGAGAGGATTGATAGCTATCTTATGAAGTTGGGATTTACAAGGAGCGAAGCTGATCCTAAACTATATTACAAGGTTGAAAAGGACATGCCTCTCATTCTGGTCCTTTATGTAGATGATCTATTTTTGACAGGTGCAAATGCTCCCATTTATCAATGCAAGAGGGAGTTGGCTTCCGAGTTCGAGATGAAGGACATAGGACTGATGCACTACTTCCTAGGGCTGGAGGTCTAGCAAAATCCAGGTGATATTTTCCTTTCTTAAGGAAAATACATTGTGACGCTGCTCGAGAGATGTGGAAAGGTGGATTGCAAGTTTGTGTCTACTACGATGGAACTCAACTTCAAGAAACTATGTGGAAGTGTTGTTGAGCTTGCATTGGCAAATTCTTCTAGGTATCGACAACTTGTGGGGGGCCTGATGTTCTTGGTAAACTCCCGTCCAGACATACGCTTCGTCGTGAATACATTGAGTCAATTTACGGCCAAGCCTCATCACATACATTGGATTTCTGCTAAGAATCTCTTGAGATATCTCTGTGGCACAATCAACTATGGTCTGAGATACGCTGTTGGGAATTTAAGGCTAAATGGATATACTGATGCTGACTGGGCTGGCAATGTGGTGGATCATAAAATCACGTCTGGATGTTGCTTCTCATTGGGGTCTACTTCAATATCTTGGATGAGCAAGAAGCAAAAATCGGTTGGTTTAAGCACTGCCAAGGCTCGAATACATTACCGCGTGTATGGCCTGTTGTGAATTTGTTTGGTTGAGGAAGCTCTTTAGTGAGCTATTTGAGCATGTGTTGGATACCACCGTGATCTACTACGACAATCAAAGTGGGATTCTCCTTTCAGAGCATCTCGTGTTCCACGACCGCTCCAAGCACATTGATATCAAGTACCAGTTTATCCGGGATATGGTACAGCGGGAAGCAATAAGGCTTCAACACATCAGGACTAATGAGCAAGTTGCAAACATACTCACAAACCCCTTAGGGAAGGTCAAATTCTTAGCCTTCCGAGAGAGACTAGGAGTCGTGGAAAGACCCTCCTATGAGGGTCCCGCTTAAGTTGGACACTGAGCTCTCAGAGCTCTCGGGAGCTTCGGGTACTTCTTGGAGCTACGAGCAACCAAAAGGTGAGTGGTTCACCTTCCCTTATTGGAGCGCTATGTAGAGGGTGAGTGGTTCACCTTCCCCTGTGATACACCATGATGGTTGACATGTGTGTAGGGTGAGTGGTTCACCTTCCCCTACGTATGATGACACGTGTGTAGGGTGAGTGGTTCACCTTCCCCTACGATTGACATATGCATAGGATGAGTGGTTCACCTTCTCCTATGGCATCTGAGTAGGATGAGTGGTTCATCTTCTCCTGCTAATGCCCCAACATACATCCTACCCATGTAGTCTGAGACTCATGGGAAGTACCTCTCATCTGGCCAATGAGTTGGAAAAAGTGGATAGGGACCATAGCACTATCGATGGACGCATAGTGTATTGTCGTACTCCCTATGTCTAAGATGCATGGTGTTCAACAACTTGATTTGGGATCAATTGAGGTTCTACCTCTAGACTGACTTTCGTCAGTGGAGAGTGGTAAGGTCTTGTGACTCACTCTCGATCATTTCTTCTTCATTATTACATCATGGTTCAGCAGAGCAGAGATGAGATGAGAGAGATGGTACATAACGGCAGGATGGCATGATGATCGATGATGATGGTGTTGGAATCATGATTGTCGTTAGACCAAAACCCGTAGGCATTAGTCTCCACTACAATCACCAGAGTTAGGATCGAGGAGAGGCGGTTAGTCCATGTCGCGAAACACACAGGCATCGTTGAACCCAATGTCCAACAATCTCCCCCCCAACACGAGCCGGGTGAGTTTCGAACTCGAGACCTGTCACTCTGATACCACTTGTTGAAATCACGATTTCCGTTAGACCAAAACCTGCAGACGTTAGTCTCCACCAGTGTTTTAAAAACCGGCCGGTTTGAACCGGAAACCGGCCAAACCGGCCGGTTAGACTGCTCGGCGGTTGAAACCGGCCAAAAAACCCGGCCAAACACCACTCTTCGCCAATTTTTGAGAAAAACCGGCCCTAACCAGCCGGTTAGGTGCCAACATCTACGCGGGCGGCAATGGAGTTGAGCGGACCCACCTTTTTCGATTTTATGAAGTGTTAGGGCTGAGTTGGAGGCAAGGGGAGGGTTGTTTCCCTCCAAAAACACCCTCCCCAATCTTTTATAAGGAGGAGCGGCCTCTCCTTTGTCTCACACCAACTCATTGAGTCATTTGCTGTTTGTGAAACTTGAGTTTGATTAAGAGCTTGGAGAGTGTTGAGTGTTTGGCATTTGCTGGAGCAGTTATCTTGGAGATAGTTTGGAGCTGTCAATAGCATTGGCATCTTCAAGAGGACACTAAGGAGGCTAGTTTGCATTGCCAGGTAAGCTGTTCAAACTTCATGTATTTATTTTCTGAGTTCTCATGTGTTTAGCAGCTAGCTATTTAAAATTTTATTGCTCTAAAATCTCTAGTCCTGACTCCTAATCCTATCATCTAAATTTCAAACATGTAACAAGATATTAATGTCCATTGTCAACTTTAATCTAAATTGCATACATCTGCTATATTGTGTGTATATTCTCATCATTTCATATTCTAGTATATGAAACCAACAAATAGTATAAACAACATGCATCATTTTTAAAAAATAGACTAATAGCATAAATTCCTTTTGAATTACAATTTACACCACATTGCCACTAGCACTGTAGGTTGGTTTACATTTGCAGATTACATTCAGAAAACACTTACAAACATATCAAAACAACATTACACTAGAAAAGTGCATTTCAAAAGTTGAAATCAATTCTATTTTTGAAGTTTCAAAAGTAATTTCCCTTAATTGTGTTTTCCCAATGTCAGTTATTTTACAAGTTCAGGTGAATGCCAATTCCATTATTTAACTCAAATTTGTTCTCAATTTACCTATATTGTGCACTATATTATTATTATTAGAAAACAATTGACAATGAAGTTAGTCATGAAGTGAAATGTCCAGGATCAAGTAAGTACATGACACATATATGCTATTTTTGTGAGATACAAAAGATCCTTAAGGAAAGTGTGAATGCTTTGACTGTACACAGTAATTGAAGGCTCAATAATCCATCATAGATAGGAAAGTCAGATAATGTCTTGGTAGTCCAACAGAAGTGTGAAAGTGAACTAATCGCCACTCTCATTTGAAATTTGGTACTTATCGATAACTGTAACATAAATGACAACTCGATGTTTGGCACACTTCAGTTCACCAAAATAAAACAATGGAGACCACATTTAAGAGAAATGCATCTCTTTTCTATATGTATCCCCCTTCAGAGATATCATTAGTGAACTATGAGTTTTGGTTATTGTTAGATACCCCTTCAGAGATATCATTAGTGAACTATGAGTTTTGGTTATTGTTAGATAGTATAACATTATAGTCATCTAAGATTTGGAGTTGATGTTGAATTTCTTTAGCATACCTTCATCTACAAGGTGCTTCTCTCACAATAAAATTCAAATAGAGAAAATATAAGAGCTCATCTCAGATCCTTCTAATTTCATCCCCGAATTGGTTGAAAATTAGCAACTGCTGCTAACAGGAACTATCCGTAGTTTTGAATAACTTTGATTCTGTAAAAACCATTCCATTTATTTCTTGCCAACATAGGCAAAAGACTCACATATCTGAAGGCCTAGTTACCAAAAGAACAATAGGAATCTTGAGTCAATAAGACTTAAAAGTAAAAGTAACTAAGCAAATTTATGTAGTAGTGAAATGTAGGCAACTTTTTTGATGCAAAAAATATATTGCCAATGTCAAGTGCTTTTAGAGAGAGAGCTTATGTGCACAATTAGGATTATGGAACTTCACAAGGCAACAAACGTTAGTGTTCTTATCCAATAGCACAATAAAACAAATATTTTCCAGAAATGAACTATTAGAGCATGAACAAGTTACAACAGAAACCTTATGTTCAAACTTCAAAACTTCAATGAGCAACAATGAATCTTTTATGACAGCAGCAAGCTAACAGTGAGCAATTATTTTCTTATGTTCCAATCAAAATAACTTAGTCTTTTATGACAGTAGTGAGTTAGAGGCTAGAGCACTTTAAAGTTTAGAATCTAGATGCAAAATGAGATGTCAAAATGTAAGTGAAACAATCCTCTACCAAAACCACTTTGCAAACACCAAATTCATAAATGAGTTAGGTCTTCTTATGATGCTAACATCACTGTTATAGATCAGACTTGTTGATGCTTATGACAGTCCTCAAAACTTCATGAAATATGCCAAACAACGCATGTCCATTAAATGCAATTAACTTATTAGTGTCTTGGGAAACTTATGAGTTAGTTGAGTGCACTTTTATGAATATTTTAGCACTGTTATGAAATGATTATCTTGCTGTAAGGAAACAGTGAGGAAACAAAGGGTTGGGATGCAAACCAATAGGCCTATTTTATTGCTCTAAAATCTCTAGTCCTATCATCTATGCTATCAAATTTTGGATGTTTGAAATTTGAATGTGCATTTTTTTTTGTAAATTTAGCTCTTAGCTGCAATTTTTTTTAAATGGCAGATTTATTTCCAGAATCCAAATTTCAATTATTTCAAGTCAAGATGGCTCCAAAAGCCAAGGACAGTGCATGGGTCCATTGTGATGTGATTGATGGAAAGATGGTATGCAGATTTTGTCAAAAATGTATTGGAGGTGGGGGTATTCTTAGATTGAAACATCACTTGGCTGGGATAAGAGGCAATGTAACACCATGTGGTGCACCTAAGGAAGTGTTAGGTCCGGTTAGGGCAGAATACCTTGCCAAGCTTGAAAAGTTTGAGGAGACTAAGGCTAGGGAGAAGGCCATCCAAGATGAAATTGCAAGGAAGAGGCAAATAGTAGAAATGATGAGAGAGAGTGGGTATGAAGATGAGGACTATGATATTCAAGACTCCTCTTCTATCCCTTCCACCAATAACCCCTTTCAGTATGTTCCTCCTGTTGGCAAAAGATCAAACCCAACAAAGAGACCCAACCTCATGAGTTATTTCTCGTCCAATGCTAATCCCACAACCCCTGCTAGTGCCACTGCCTCCATGTCCCAGCCAACTCCAAGTCGTCAACCCACTTTGGATCAACATTGGAAAAAACAATGCAAAGAAGCTTCTCATCAGTACATTGCTAGATGGTGGTATGATTCAGATATCCCATTTAATGCTGCTAACTCACCTTATTACCAAGCTATGTGGGACTCTATTTTTGTTGCAGGAAAGGGCTTCAAAGGCCCTACTGCACATGATTTAAGGGGAGCTCTTTTGCAACAAGAGATTTCTAGTATTGATGAGTATTTGGCTGAATATAAAGAGTCATGGCTCAAAACAGGTTGTTCCATCTTGTCTTGGCTTGTCTTCTACATTTTATTTCATGTTCTATCTACTTTTACTATCAATGCAATTAATGGTTGATGTGATTGACACTGGAAATCTAAATTGGATATTTTCATTGGGCTACTAAAGGAACATTGAAGCAATTGTGCTACGCATAGAACAAACCATTGTTAACTAAAATTAACAATTGCAGGCAATAAGAGTTTCATATCTAGTTGACTGATCGTTATGCAGCAGTGAGGGTTTCTCATCTTATAGCAACAAGGGTTATACTGTCTTTTCATTTGTAGTAAGGGTGTCCTTGGCAGTAAGGGTTTCATTGAATATCTTGTAAGTGGGTCATTGTCCCTGGTACGAAAGGCCACAAATATCTTATAAGTGGGTCATTATTCCTAGTACGGGAGCCCACAATAGTTGATCTGATCTATTATCATTTTCAAGGTGGTTGGGTGGTGCTAGGCAGGTGGTGAAGTTACCTTCAGGTTGAAACCTGAAAACACTTGAGGGTGGTAGGGTGGTATTAGGGCAAGTTGGAGCTTGCAAGGATGTTGGAGAATCCTTTTAGCAGCTGCTGATAAAACTAGGGTGTTGGAGCATCTTTGCAGTTGGAGCTGGAAAATTGAACGCTTTTCTTGAAAACTAGGGAGTTGGGGCTTCCCATTTTAGTAGGAGCTTAAGAATTTAATGTACTCATAAATTATTAGAAAAGCATTCGATGGTTTTTCTCCAGGAAGGGTTTCCACCTAAAAAAATTTGGTGTATTGTTCTCTTGACGTGTTGATGTTTATATGTTGTTAATGCTCTAAAAAGATTAATAAGTTACTAATTGATAAGAAATATTGAATCACCCCACTCTCAGTATTTCGAACAATTGGTATCAGAGCCAAGTTCCTTCACAAGCAGTTGAACAAATGGAAGGAGATCATGGAGTGGAATAAGCTGAGAATTCCAATATTTAAAGGGAACAACTATACATTTAGGAACGGAAGGATGAAGACATATCTTCAAGCATGAGGATTTGAAGTTTGGAATATGTTGACCAAATACCAAGAACCTTAGGATGAAGACGAACGAAAGCAATGGTAAAGTAAAAATGCCCTCTTGAATGGTTTGTCAAATTTTGTATATGTCAGAGTGATGCACTGCAAATCAGCAAAAGAAATTTGGGACAAGCTTCAAAATATATATGGAGACAAGAAGGTAAAGGAGGCCAAGCTCCAAACATATCGAGGTCGATTTGAGCACATGAAAATAAACAAAGAGGAAAACATTTCAGCTTACCTTCTTTCTGTTGATGAAATAGTGAATGCCATAAAAGGACTGGGAGAACCAATGGATAGCAAGGTAGTTGTCTGTAAGGTGCTAAGATCGCCTCCAATGAGGTTCGATGCTAAAGTCTTTGTGCTAGAAGAAAGAGAACTAAGCATCAACCAATTGCGTGGAATACTTCCAGCTTATGAAATGAGAATAGAACAAGAAAGTCCATCTAACATAGAAGCAGCCTTCACAGCATCCAAGAAGACCACGAAAAACAAACGGGAATCAAGGCCAAGCTCCAGTTGTTGCAATGATGAATACTCAAAGCAAGAAGTTACAAATTTTGTGAGAAAATTGAAAAGAGGAACAAGTAAATTCAAAGGTAAGCTTCCCCTAATATGTTTCAATTGTGGTGAGATTGGTCACTTTGCTACTAAGTGTCCTCATAAGAACTCTGATGAAGAAGAAGCACTTAGGAAAGGAAAGAAAAATCAAATAAGATTCAACAAGCAAGGTAAAAGGAAAGGCTTTAAGAAAAAATTTTACTCTAAAGAAAAAAACTCGTCATTTGAAGAAAAAAGTGACAATGACGAAGAGAATGATGCAGGAAGAGTGGACAACAGGAAGGAAGCTCCTGAAGAAGAAGACGATGAAGAAGAGATGGACGAGATCGAATTTCAAAGTGAGATGGTCAGAGTTATAAAGGTTGTAACAACCTTACCCCACCTACCACAGTGTGATGGACTGTTACGACTAATCCAACTCCTCTTGTACTGTCTGACGAATGGGATTATTAGTATTAATATTATTATTTTTTTCTTTTTTTGTTCATTAATCATTTTAATTATCAATTCTCATCCTAGGGTTTGGATGATTCCTCTTTGATCCTCAACTCTTCCTTAGAGTCTCGCAACCTTGACCTATATATATATAGTGGTTGGTGGACATAGGTCAGGCATAATATATGTTGTGCATCTCCAATATACGAGTTCCACAATGCATTAACCCCCCTAAGCCAATGGAAACTTTCCACACAAGCCCGCTCTAATAGTCCCCACCAGCACCATCCAATTTGACGGTCACGGTGAGGGCGGAGTAAAGCAGGTGAATTGCGACGAGTCGCTATGCTCGACCATTGATGAGAGGGTACCTTGGCGCAATCACAATTCTGGTTGTGGGTTCCAAAACCCTAATCCAATAGTCCACCACCACTCCACCCATTTGTCAGCTTAGGCTAATTGCGCCACAACCCACCTCTTTTCCGCTGACATCACAAGGGGGGTGTCACATACCACTCCTGTCGTCAGATATCCAGCCTCCACGTTAGCCCGACACCTTATCCCAGCGCTTCCTATGTCTGCTCCTCTTCGTGTCTCCAAGGAAGGAGCTTTGGGACACGTGCGCCGATGGGCCACACCTTTGCACCTTCTTACTTCCAGTTGGTCCACGATGTGGCAGTTCCATGTCACCCCATGCTGAACCATCTCGAAACCACCCCGTCTGCTCTCCTTTTTGTAGCACCGAACACATCATCCCTATCCCTTCACCCCCACAACCCTCATGTGACTACTCCCTTTTTCGCCGAGATGGGACCACCAAGACACGTCATCCCGAACCCATCTGCCCGGCAGCTCCTAGAATGTTCTCCTTATGCGCTTCTAGGGACAACCCTCTGGGACACATTGGTCAGTGGGCCACACCCTCGCACGACATTCGTTCCAAATTGGTGCCAATTGTGGCAATGCCACATAATCCCGCTCTGACTCACCCCGCTCCCTCCCGTACTTGATCTTGGGAATGCTTCAAGGTTGATCAAAGGGTTGATCTGTCAGGTGGGTCGCCCTAGCTCATAACATGGTTGTCAAGCCACGCATCTGCCATCAAGGATCAACCAGGGTTGCGGGGAAGCTTCACCCCCCCTCGTTCCCGCTCCCGAAACGCGCTCCGTTCGGAAGCGTTTTGGGAGCGCTCGGAAACGCGCTCCTGAAAACGCTTCTTGAGGGGAGCGTTTTCGGGAGCGCGTTTCCGAACCTGTTAAAATGCTCCCTACCTTTTCGGGAGTGTTTCCGGAAGCGCTCGGGAGCATTCGCTCCCGAACGCTCCCCGGAACAAAAAAAAACGCTTACTGCTGGCGAGAAAAAAAAATTATTGAAAAAATCGTTTTGTTTAGAAAGAGGGAGGGAGGTCATTTTGTTTTATTGTTTGTTGAGTGAGTGAGAGAGAGCAAGAAGAGCAAGAAGGGGAGAACTGAAGAGCGGAGCTACAGAAGTGACAAGGAGAGCTGCAAGGCAACAGGAGGATTGCAAGAAAGAGGTAGGTCTTCTAATCTAATTTTGTATTTTCTAGGATGAATTTGTAAGTTGTTTAAAAATGAAAACTTGATTTTTTTTTTTGAATGTTGCATTTTATTGTGTTTAAAACTTTAAAAATGAAATTTTTTTTTCCTATGTTGCATTTCCTATTCCCATTTGGCATTTCTCCATTTGTTTTGCAGGCTAGAAACTTGAAACTCGAAACTTAAACATCATGGCTATATGGCTAGGGATTTTCCTCATGTTGGTTCCTTTCTTTGTAATAATGGTGTTGGAGAGTAGTAGAAGAAAGAGGCAAATCAGAGAAGAGGAGGATGAAGAGGAGGGTTATGGTGGATTTGAAGAAAATCCTGAAGAGGAGGAGGATTATGTTGAGGAGGAAGTGGGGAGTGGAGAAAATGAGGACACAGATTCCCCAACTAGACAAGACCAAACTCAGACACCTTTGTGGAAATATGTTCAGAAACAGGAAGGAGGGAAAGGTGGTGGAACCACTAAATTTATTTGCCCCCATTGCAATAAACAATACCATTGTTCATACACCTGTGCGAGAAGGCACCTTTGTGGGAAAATGCCAGGGGATAGAGAAAAAAATATAGGAATCAAAATTTGTACTAGTGTACCAGCAACACAGAGAGAGAAATATAGAAAGGAAGAGGAGGCTGCCCTACAGAGATCTAACAGATCTAGGGGTTTCATTAGTTCTTATTCAGGCCCAACACGTCATGGACAAACAAGTTCAACTTCCACCCATGCCAGTGGTTTTGGAGGCAGTGGCACACCTGGATTAAGGCGTAGAACCATATCCGATTTCCTGGACAAAGGGTGTAGGAATGATGTGGATTCAAAAGTTTACCGGTTTCTATATGCATGTGGGGTGCCATTCAATGTTCTTCGCTCACCTTATTGGCATGAAATGGTTTCTGCCATTAATAATGCCCCCAAAGGATACAAAAGCCTTGGGTATGACAAGGCCAGAACCGTGGGTCTTGATCATGAAAAAGCTAAAATAAACCATTCTTTGGCTAGAATGACAAATTCGTGGAATGAGCATGGGGGTGTCCATTGTCTTTGATGGATGGACCAATGTAAAAGGAAAGCCATTGATAAGTGTTTTGGCTGTGTCGGTTAGTGGTGCAATCATCCTGTCAACATATGATTATTCAGACAAATTCAAACCGGCATTAACATTGCAGATTCATTAATTGATATAATTGAAAAGACTGGGCCATACAATGTCATACAGGTCATCACTGATAATGCTACTAACTATAAGGCAGCCGGAGCAATTATTGAGGATAAATACCCCAACATATTTTGGTCTGGGTGTTTGGTTCACACAATGAACCTTTTCATGCATGATATCATCAAAAACAAACAACCTCAATTCAAATGGCTTGGTGATTTGTACAAGAGAGGTAAAAAAATGATAAAATTTATTACAAATCATAGCAATACCCATGGGTTTTTCCGTACTCACTCCAAATTGGAGTTGTTGAAAATAGCAAAAACTAGATTTGCTAGCTATTACCTCACCTTCAGGCGCCTTTTGAAGGTAAGAGAGTCATTGGCCGCAATGGTATCAAGCCCACACTGGCAGCTATTAAAGGACAGGGCAGCAACAATAGTTGACAGGCAAGGTTTCGAACATGTGGAGGAGACCGCCCTTGACCCTCTGTTTTGGGCACGTGTGAGGGAAATTTTGAATTTTACCAAGCCCATTTATCACATGATTCGGTTTGCAGATACTGATAAACCAGTGATTGGGGAGGTTTATGAGCAGATGGACAACATGTTGGGGCAAATAAAAGATATTGTTAAGGATAATGATCCCAACTTGTATGCTATGATTCATGACTGTGTGTGTGCACGATGGAATAAACTCAATGTTCCACTACATGCCTTGGCATATATCCTTACGCCAAAATATTACTCTCCATCTTGGTTGGGCCAACCTGCACCTAGAGGTGGGGTTAGGATCAAACCTCACACAGATCTAGAGGTACAAGAGGGGTACATGAAGGCATTAGACAAGTTGGTACTCGACAGGGAGGAGTGTGCTAGATTGCGCCTTGAATTAGGCAAATACTTCAGTTGCACTGCTAACTTTGGTTCTTTCCATGCAATGGAAGACAGGGACAGATTTGATGCTCTCACATGGTGGGAATCATATGGCGGCATGGGACTTTTGCCAAAATTGGCTAAAAAAGTTCTCTCACAGGTTGTGAACACTTCTTCTGCAGAGAGGTGTTGGAGCACCTACAGCTTTATACACAATGTGAGAAGAAACAGGCTGAATGAAAACCGAGTTGAAAGCTTGGTTTATGTGCATTATAACTTGAGGTTGTTGAGCCATTACTGTGATCGGGCAAATGAGGATCAATCATACAGAGTCTGGGACAACAACCCAGAGGATGATAATTTGGAGGATGGCACGGTACATATGGAAGAATTGGAAGCAAAACTTTTTAGGGATGATGATGAAGCATCAGCAGCACCGCCACACACAGGGCCAGTCCCACCATCTACTGGTAGCAGTGCGGGTGCGGGTGCCAGTGCCAGTGCTAGTTCTCGATATCAAACTATTGTTCCTTTGCAGATTCAGCCTCCACCTTCTAGTCATGGTCGTGGTACTCCTGAGAGTACTAGAAGACCACCATTTCCTCGTGGCTCGCACAAATTAGACATTTCTCGTGAGCGTGGCAAGGAGCCAGCCAGTAGATAAAATAGATTTGTTGTTTACTAGTCTCTTCTATTTTCTAGTAGTTTTTATCTTTTATAACTGTTGACAGTTGAATAGTTGAAACTTGACTCTTTCATATATTTAATGACAATTTAAGTTTGAAGTTTGAATTTGAAAGGTGAAACTTTGAAGTTGGCATTTATAAGTTTACAAGTCATTATGAAATTTGAATTATGAATATGATGCTTCATGAAAGTTATATGGTGATCAATGAATCAATGATGATAAATGTTATATAATATCAATGATGATAAATGTTATATATTGAATTTTGAAAGCTTGAAACCTTCAGATTGATGATTCGTGAGACTCAAGAGTCAATATGTTGTATGCTTCCAACTTGTGGGTGTGGTTGATGAAGATTATAACTTCTAGATGATTGATGTTATATGATTCAATCTATGTTTTTATGTTTTTTATGTCTAATTCATCATTCTACATGTTTTTGTTGACATATATGCATCAAAATATAAAATATACATATATATATATATATAAACGCTCCCTGAAACGCTCCGGACCAGAAGCTTCTAAAAATGGCGCTCCCGCTCCTGCTCCCCGTTTTCGCTCCCGCTCCCAAGTAACCTTGGGATCAACTATCGTCATTCCACAAAACATTTACACTTGCATTTAACTTCGAGGAAGGCCCAATGGGTTGAGCGATCTTAAGGCCAACCCCGCACCAATCTTGTTGCAGCCGGAGCGACGTGGATGCCACTTTGTCCCGTCCCACGTCATCCCGCACTCAGCGGCAAATTTCCCTGTTTTAGCATGCCGGACATTTTTGTTTCAACTTCAGGGATGAGTTATCGTGCGAGCTCCACTCCCATCCAATGGGACTGCACTCTGCCTCCGAAATGTAAACCTAGATGGCCCCCTTGCCAAGCCTCTACTGCGCTAACTTAGAACTTTCGAGGTGAAGTATCCAGGCCTCGTCACCCCGTTATCGTAGAATCGTGATAAGGCAGAATCTCAACAACCAATCTATGGCTGCCACATCTAGGTATTCTGTCAAACCGATCACATAATCTCATCTAGTATAACTTCTAATCTAATTTTACATGCAACAAAGTTTGATGAATCACCCAGCTTCTCATTATCCTTAAAGTAAGAGGTAGACATCTTGTCCAAGTTAAATAAGCTCCTTCATCTTCTTTCAAGAATGATCGCTCTTTTCTCTTGTCGACTTGGGCTTGTCTTCACCTTAGCTCTGATACCAAGTTAATTTTACATTGTTCTATGTTGTTACAATCACTTTCTTCCAATTATTTTCTTTTAATTAGCAATCTTCCAACACAATTTATTCTTCCAATTATCAAGAGCAATTGTAGATAGAACAGTAAATGCAATATACAGTAGAAGAAAATCAAGAGCAATAAGAGACATAAGGATTTGGTCAAAGACCAGGGAAAAATCCACAGCGGGGAAAAACCTTTCAAATTCTTCTTCTTATTAGATTGTCATAAAATGTTTAGCAAAAAGAGAGTACAATGTTCCAATTCACCAATCACAAGACTATCCAGCAAAACCAACCAAACAACACCCAAGAGATGAGCCCAATAAACAAGACTGATCAAAATCGAAGTTCCCAAGCTTGTGGTCAATGGTCAAAATCTACGGTCAACTATCAAAAATATTTTATGTCACAACCACAGGGAACTAGTGACCATTAGTGCGCCTATAGCCCTCCAGCCGCAGGGAGCACCTTATCCAACAAGCAGCTATAGCTGAGATCTCCTTATTCCAACCCTGCGGCCCTATTACCCATCACTTCGCAGGTAATATCTCTAGGAGAAATTTTTCTCCATGATGGACCCCAGTCGACAGCCCCTTGTAGCCCTCAGCTAGCTCATTGTGCCACTTCTCTGCCACCTGAGCCAGCCATGTGGTCCCTCACCAATTTGTATTGATTGTATGTTTGAAGGTGGGCCTCTTGAACCTAAATGTATGTCTTGTCATTTGGTAATTGAGTATTAGGTTCATCACCTATCATGGACACTTTTGACATTGATTGATGGGGGGGTTCAGCAAAAAGAGTGGACTTAGTTTGTGCTTATGTCCCCTTGACATCTTTTGGATGTTACCCTTACACTTTAGTCTAGTGGGATCTCCTTTACTGACCATTGGGTATTAGGGTGGTTTTCCTTGGGAAACCCCGACTTTGGTTGCGAGGTCCCGCTCCCATATCCACATACATCACTGCTTTTTCCACTCACTATAGCCCCATTCATCATCTCTCCCACCTCGGTCCACATAGGGTTATCCTCTCCTTTCCCATGCCCCCACCTTGGGTTAGTCCTAGAATGATGCCTTGGAGGTTGAAGCAACTAAAAAGAAAAGAAAAAGCAAAAATGGCCACATTCAATAGGAAAATGTACCACAAAATGGAAAAGATGGTCGAGACAAAAATATCCAGCACGTGGGCAAAAGCCAATACATGAGCTCTACCCCTCTCCCATGGCCATCACACTAGTTCCATAAGCCCTAGCTGAGCCTCCTCTATCATTCAAGAACCCATGACTGTCCCAACCCCTGGAGGGCAATGAACCACCCTACCAAAACCGAGGTATTTACTGCTATATCTGACACATCATGCTCTTGTCCTTTGAGCCCCGAGCAGTTTACTAAAGAAAAATCATAAAAGGCAAAAGGCATATAAAAAAGGGTGGAAAAATCAAAGTCCGGGTACCACAATTGCTCCCTCCTACACATTATGTACCCAAGTGTTGGCTTCCCTTTTTCTTAGTTATCGCTATGCCCTGATATGTGGCCCAAGTTGCCCCTATCACTCCTTACTCCATTTCACATATGGATCATATGCTACCACCATTTGAGTGATGGATCTTGGACATACTATCCCCTCTAAAGGAAGAAACCACCTAATAAGGTGTTTGGCTAACCCTCTTTAGAGCTTGGAGACATTAGCACATCCCAAAGGCCACTCTAGAAGAGAAAGCCATTATGAAGTGTCCACTTATTGTCCATGATTTGTAAGCTATTTTACTCGATTACTCTAATGACTTGTTGTACTGGTGGGCTAGGGGACGCATTGGATCTTATACAGGATTGCAGGTGGTGTCCATTTTGGGTTTGGCCTCCCTATACGAGGTCCTAATCCTCTGGAGGGTGACACTGGCATATGTAGGGTGTGTGTCGAGAGCCATGGGCCTCCATAGCAGTAGACAACACTCCATGGATCCCTGCGGATGTTCAAATATTGTTAGAGATCCACTCTTGGACGAGGAAGATGCATTTTGGGTTTGGCCTCCCTATACGGGGTCCTAATCCTCCAAAGGGCGACACTGGCATATGTAGGGTGTGTGTCGAGAGCCATGGACCTCCACAGCAATAGACAACACTCCATGGATCCCTTCGGATGTTCAAAGATTGCTAGAGATCCACTCTTGGACGAGGAAGATGCATTATGCCCAACTGACCCCACAGGTGCATCACACACTTGGAAGGTATCCCAAGGCTTGTACAATGACACGACAACATTTATTCCAGCATCTAAGCCTTCACAGAGTGTTTACAGGCATCTTCGACTCATTTGGAGACCCGTGAGGCCATTTGTGTGCCCCCACATCCACAGGGAGCACCACAGGTTTATTGTTTGGAGAACAAGGGGCCACCCCCTTGTCCAACACTTTTGATGAGTACCATGCATCATTATGGCACTCATGGACTCCAGTATGCCTCCTAGAAGGCCCTACGACATCACTTGACCTCTTATGAGGCTTATTGTTCCATGTATGAGCTAGTTTGGTGGGTTTGTCACCAAAAGTTAGGGTTACTTGCACATTATTTAACTTGCAAGGGCTAATGTAGGGCCATAAGCTAATTCAAAATCCTAATTGATGTATAAATAGGAGTTAGTTGGATTCGTTTGTATCATCACTTCTTTTGGGATCTCTCTAACTTTCGAGAACTTCGCATTTTTCCTTGGAGGATTATTTTTGGATGATGGATGAATTTTGATGTATGGATTTGGGCTATTTCTATCTTCGAGCTTCTTATTTGCAAATGTGATGTTGGTTGGATATACTCTATAACATTGTAAGTGCAAATGTAAGGCTATTTTTCTTGTTGCTACATACAATTGAATTTCACTATAACTAGGGCTAATTGTTGCATGTATGAAATGTGGAATTATGTGTCTATTTAGCTTATTTTATGTATGGGCCATTGTTAGATGAGTGAAATGTCCTAGAGATCATGTTATCTTGATAAGCTTGCACCATTTGTATGAAGTATAAATGCTTGAAAGTCACATTTCTTCTCTTTCCTCTAACATTGGACGAAGTTGATTTTTGGAGCCTCCTTGAACAAGAAACTGAATCCTTCTTCATTATTATCCTTGACTCCATATCCCCAAGTGAATCAAACATTGTTCCCTCAAAAAAGGGTAATCATTTTCCCATATTTTTCACCTTTTTCCCCTTTTTCCTAGGTCTAGCCCCATTAGGTCACCTAGGGGCATAAATTTCCTGAAAATCTAGCCACAGGAAAACTTCGATCTCCTAGATACAACTCCTTTCGTGGGTCCCCTTCCTCTCCTTTGAATTTGGAGCAATTCTGACAGTGGAATCTCTGAATACCCCAAGCCCGACTCTAGGATCAAGTTTTGCCTAGGTGTTCCCAAGGCTAGAACCTAGTAGGATCAATTTGACCTTCTGAAGTAGAAATTCTTGTTTGATCCTTCCCTCTCACCCTATCCAGGATAGGAACATCATTGGTTGCTAAATTCCATCCCTGAACTTGGGTTGGGTCCACTTGACCTCGTGTGGTCATTCTTCATCAAAGTTGATTTATCAAGGACTACTCGGGAATCCATGTTCCCAAAGGATTTTAGGGATTGAGAACCTCCTTTATAAGTCTTATTCTTCTACCTCAACCCTCTAATCCTCATCCCCTCTCCCTAGAAGATCAATTCCCTTGCTTAAAAGGCAAGCAAGTTCCACTCTTCCCAAGGGAAAGGGTTTCTAGGTCAATTCCCACCTATTCATTGATATATACTTTACAAGTGACTTCCTAAACTATCGGGTCTCCTCCCATCGGTGAAAGTCTGTAAAGAGCAGGGAGTCTTAGTTGTGGTGACAGTGGGCTAAGTCTCCATTGTTGCACTTACCCTAGCAGTTGCCCTCATAGGAACCCCTCCTAGGTCCCCTGCTGGTTTGAGTGGTAACATTTCCGGCGTCGAGTCGGGGACACGAGACGTGTGTTTTGTTCCCCATACGACATATTGACATCATTTATTGGCGACACCATTGGAAGAACGAAGCCCTGGTTCTTCATTTAATTTCAAAAAAAGTTATGCTTGTAGGGTGAAGCAAGCATCTATCAAGGCACTTACATTCACCCTGGCATCTCCATTTTCAATACTAATGTGTGAAAATGCTGAAAAATGGACAATTTTGAGCTCCCTCCTTCTCCCTATGATAGCCTTAGTACTGACGAAGTTCTAAAGCACCTTGAAATCAAGAAATGGGTGAAAGGTTGGATGCCTAAATTCAAAGGAGGTCCTAATCAAGATCCCAATGTCCATCTTGACGATTTCTCTTGGGCGTTAGCCCTGATAGGGATTAAAAATGGGGACACAATCATGAGATTGTTGGCCTTATCATTAGTAGGCCAAGCTAAAGACTGGTATGATATCTTCCCCCATGAGATTGCCAATAATTATGAATATTTTGAAGATGTCTTCTTAGAAAGATGGGGTGGCACCCCTCATGAAGAAAGGGTAGCTATCAAGCATCTATCAAGGCACTTACATTCACCCCAGCGTCTCCATTTTCAATTCTAATATGTAAAAATGCTGAAAAATGGACAATTTTGAGCTCCCTCCTTCTCCCTATGATAGCCTTAGTATTGAAGAAGTTCTAAAGCACCTTGAAATCAAGAAATGGGTGAAAGGTTGGATGCCTAAATTTAAAGGAAGTCCTAATCAAGATCCCAATGTCCATCTTGACGATTTCTGTTGGGCATTAGCCCTAATAGGGATTGAAAATGAGGACACAATCATGAGATTGTTGGCCTTACCATTTGCAAGCCAAGCTAAAGACTCATATGATAGCCTCCCCCATGGGATTGCCATTAATTATGAATACTTTGAAGATGTCTTCTTAGAAAGATGGGGTGGCACCCCTCATAGGGTGGCACCAAATATTTAGATAGGGTGGCACCCCTCATTTGGTGTCACATCTAATATTTATAGACCTAAAAGGATCTATTCTATTTGTCTAGATAAATGCTTACTGTGACAGGCTCTATCACTCTCTTACAAGAGCTTGAAATGTAGTTCCTTTCACACTTTAAATGCTTATGTTATCTAATTTAATCTACTGATCTAAAAACAGAGTGTTATTAATCTGAGTTTTCAATCGTCTTACAAAGATATAATTCACAAAAACTCTTTCAAAATAACACACTAAGCATACTAAAAACTAAATTCATGAAAACAGAGTTCATAGAAATGTTTTGAAATTCAATGCTCAATTAAACCTTTTACAAGGACTTATTCACTAATTTTGCAATTGAACTTTCAAGCTACTACTATGAATCATGAAATAACAATCTCAAGAACTTCTAATTAAATTGATAAACTCACAAGCAATGAAATGAAATAAAATGCTATTCAGATCTGAATACTAAATTTAATGAAACAGAAAAGAAAATGTACCAATCCTCACGTAGGGGCCCTTCCACGTTTTGAAGGCACACTTTTAAAAAAACTTCAAGTGATAAGAACGTTAACTCATAAACACCACGATTGATGAAAGTCTGCCTTTGATTAAGTACTGAGAATGAATTACATTAAAAACAGAGTTCTGGAAACACGCTTACAGTCTTAAGTCTATTCTTCACTAGCATTCCTTTTCTTCAATGATAATCAATCCATCCCATTACATGGTTTCATCCTCCTATTTATTAAAATTTACAACCAAAAAGGCTATTTTTGTTCCTCCCTAATCATAACTGATCCTAAAACAGTTCGAATCAGTTTAGAGTTCCTAGTCTTAAGCAAAATATCAAGTACATCCATTATGACTTCTGATTTTTTTGCTGGATAGGCTGGATTTGACCAGCGTTGACCATAAACTCAGGAGCTCCAAATTCGATGCCAGATAGATTTTCCACCATGTATGTACATCCTAGATCACGTCCTTGTCTTCTGTTTCGATTTTCCTGCTTTGCCACATGTCACAACATAAACCGATTACAGGAAGTCATTACATCCCGTAATTTTGTTGAAGAATTTAATTTTTAACATAAAAAATCCATAAATTAAATTTAATGTAAAATAACAATTATAATGCTTCATTAATCAATTTCAATGGACTATGAGGAGTTTATGGAAGAAAATGGTAGATAAATGATGGATTTTTAGAAGAAAAGAATAGCAATAAAATAGTACCAACATCTCCCCCAAACTCAATGATTTAGCATGTCCTCATGCTAATCCTGATGTGCTCCCTTTATATTATGTTTCTGCTTGTGCCTCTGCTGCTTGTAGCAATACTTTTACATTCTTCTGAACTTGGGATTCATGTTTCATGTTCTTATATTTTTCTTTGAGAATATTTTTCTGAGTGTACCATTTTGTTGCCCATTTGCATATTTCAATTTGATCAGTCTTAAGTTCTTTGACCTTCTTCTTCAATTTCTCATTTTTCTGCTGAATCTTCTTGCTCTGAGCTCTCAACATTTCATTTTCTTTCTTTATGACCTTCTCTAACATATTTGCTTCCATCAATTCCTCTTTTAGCTCTTCAATCTGTTTCTCTAACTTTCTCTGTTTCTTATTTGCAAGTACTGGCTCTTCCTTTTCTTTCTTATTGCTTTCAATTTCCATCTCTGCTTCTTGTTCTGGCTGTGAATTAGCACTGCTTTCAATTTCCATTGGGGTATTTGCATTCTGCTCTGGTTGATCATCTTGTGTTTGATTCCTTTTTATTCTCCTTGATCTTCTTCTGTAGGTAGTGAAGATTTTATCTTTTGCAATTTTCTTAGCATCTTCCTGCCTCATTCTTCTTGTCCTCACACTACTGCTGGGTTGAGGAACATTGCTTGACTTAAGCTCAGGGGTTTCCTCATCAATATCGATCATAAACTCTGTGCTTCCTTGCTTCTCCTGTTCATCTTCTCTAATTTTGATTTGATTGTCAATTAAAAATTCTTCCCATGTTTTCCCTCTCTTCTGCAACTCAGATTCAATTAGAATTTTGATCAAACCAAAATGATATAAGCTCCTATCTTCATTACCTTTTTGTTTTTGAATGGTCTTCGACATTTTAGTCAAACTTTGTAAGAGAAAATAGGGCAGACTGATAGTGCATTGACCTTTTAAGTGCAACAAAATTTTTATGTGATATAGGTATACTATGCTGTAACGTCCTTCACATGTAACAAATTTTTGAAGAATGTATACCATCTCATCCCATGGGTGAATTAACCAACTTCTGGGAACACCTTTTTTCCAATTGACAGAAGAAACCCTTGACCTAGACATAAACTGAGTCCATGATTTTTCTCTAAATTGCTTGGTTTTGAAATACTTTTCCCCTTCTGGACTAATTTCTAATGTCTGTGCTATTGTATCCTCTGAAATTCTAAAGGAGAAATTTCCTATCAAGGCTTTCTCTCCATTAAATGTGAATGCAAATTGTTTCGTAACTTCCTCATTATTTCCATTAAATTTCTCTAGAAAAGACAACCAGTGTTTCTCCCTCAAAATCTTAACACAGTCTTCATGATATTTTGAACTATCAAATTTTTCAGGCTCTGCTCTATTTGTCATTTTAAAAATCTCTGTTCTAAACCCCTTTTTATGCTTCAAAAATTCAATCAGGGTTTTCAACTTGTTACCTCTTTTCCTGCGTTCCACTGAGCTGACCTGGCTGACGTCCTCAATTCTCTGTGCCTACTTCTTCAATTGCCTGAGCTGTTTCCTCAAATTCTGGGCGGAAGTAAAAAAAATTCTAGATAAGCCTGTCTGCTATATTTTCTCCCCTTTTTGCATCTACCATCTCGGCCCTCTTTAAGAAACTCAGAGTCTGAACATTAACTTCTTAACTAACTTTATAAACTCATAGCCGACCTTCATAATTTTATAAAAAAATAAAAACTCAACAGCCGACCTTCATTTTGCTTGATGTCATAAGATCCAATTACTATAATGGTAACGCAGAGAACAGAGTCTTACTATCAAAGGCCGTGAATTTGTTTACAAAGTCGGAAAGCGCGTTCAAATCATGAATACAGAGGAGCAGTACTGGTTTGCAGAAGCATAATCATGATAGCACAATATACAAATCGTGCTGGTGATGAAATCATAACGGATACATTTCATAAGCAGATTTGGTCAGAAGATTGTTTTTGTAACTCCAGCAGTCGAAATGAATGAAATCATTTGAGGACAGGCGCTTTAACAAATATCTTTCCATTGAACGGACTTTTACATTGAGTATCTATTAAGGCCATCACTTGTTGGTACTTCGTTGGCAGAGGTCAGATTCAAAAATGATGAAAGGTTTATGAAAAGGTTTGAAGAGCGTGGTAGGAATAGAAAATGAAAATAGGCTAAGGTTTATAATGATATTATGTATGATAGGGAAATGGAAATGATCATATAGAAATAGGCAGAGTGATAATGAGATGAGTATATAGGGAATATTACAAAGGTATAGGGACTATAAGAAAGGCTTTTTGAAATTGATAACAAGCAATAATAATTATCATTTTTAACACTAAAATAATTTAAGAATTTCAAATGTTAAAAATAAAAATTTCAATACATTACACTTGTTGTGCTGACAAAATTCTGCTTATACAGGTGTGGTTGATCTGCTTGTACAGGTGTGGCTTAATATCTGAAGAACAGCTTCTTTTATCTTTGATGTTGATGTAGCCTTAGTTCAGAAATTTATCTTTGGTGTTGATGTAGTCTTGATGATGTAGCCTTGATTAGAATTTTAATAAACAACCTTTGAAAGCTTGTTGTCTTTGATGCAGTCTTCAAACAGGTCCCTCTGATTTTGGTAATATTGACATAGCCTTTTCAACAGGTCCCTCTGCACAATTATGTTAAAACAGGTCCCACTGACTATTTTATTGCTCAAACAGGTCCCTTCACTGATTAAAACAACTTTTTGATTGAATGACTAAAACAAAAATTCCTTGAAAAATTGAAATTGAGGAGATAAGATAGGAAAAACCACTGTTTCTTCTCCCCCACTAAGTCTTTGACTTGTCCTCAAGTCATTATTGAATTGATGAAAAACAGTAAACAAGTAGAACAAGGAATTCTTACCAGCCAAATGATTGGTTTTCCAGTAAGAATTCGGGTTTAGAGTGTGCCAGAGTCTGGTTTTCACATCTAAACCATTATTATTTTTTTATTTTTTATTTTTTATTATTTTTTTTATTTTTATTTTTTAATTTATTTTTAAAAGAAATTGAAATGACTAAGGTAGAGATATCACAGCTAAAGGCTGTGATATCTCAACCTCCTTTTGCTGAGATACAGTTTCAATAAAATCTTCCTTGCTGATGGGTTTATGATAAAGTTTCAACCTGTGTCCATTGACAATAAAAGTGTTGCCTTCTCCATCAATTGTAGTAAGTTTGACTGATCCATTTTCATATACTTGAACTATTTCATATGGACCCATCCAGTGTGTTATAAATTTGGCTTTATGATCTCTGAATTTAGAGTCAAAGAGTAAAGCCCAGTCTCCTTCTTTGAACTGCTTCTTTTTAATGTGTGCATCATGCCACTGCTTCCTTTGTTTCTGCATTAGGATTGTTCTCTCTTCTGCTTGCTGCCTCATCTCATCTAACTGGTTCAATTGCATAATTCTCTCCTTTTGTGCTTCATTGAGATCAATTCCTAAATCTGCAGCGATTTTATAAGTATGTATTTGAAATTCGATAGGAAGCATTACCTCTTTGCCATACACCAACTGATATGGTGTAAATCTTGTAGTGTCTTTCCACGTGATTCTGTAAGCCCAGAGTGCATCTTTGAGCTTTTCCTCCCAATTCTTTCTATTCATTGCTACTGTTTTAGTGATAATTCCTTCCAAAGTTTTATTTGTTGATTCCACTTGGCCATTAGCCTGTGGATGGTAAGGTGTGCTTTTTCTGTGCTTGATTTTATATTTTTCTGTGATGTCTTGTACCAACCTTGAAGTGAACTGAGTACCTTGATCTGTCACTATCTCCCTTGGTACTCCATACCTTACAAAAATTTCTTCAAAAAGGAAGTTTACCACTGTTTGCTCTGTTGCTCGGACAAGTGCTTTTGCTTCAGCCCATTTTGTCACATAGTCAGTACATACTAGGATGTACTTTTTGCCCCTTGATGGTGGATTGATGGGTCCTACAAAATCTAGAGCCCATTTTTCAAATGGCTCTAAATGTACTTGGGGCTGAAGTGGCACTTCATCTGAAGTTGTTGGCCTACCCATTCTTTGACAACTGTCACAACTCTTCACGTACTTCTTGGAATCCTTAAAAATAGATGGCCAATAGTAGCCAAGGCTGAGAATCTTGAATGCTGTCCTTTTTGCTGCAAAATTCCCACCACACGGTTCGTCATGACAAGATTTTAAAATATCAATTATTTCATCATTTCTTACACATCTTCTAATAATCATATCATAACCAGTGTAAAATAAATCTCCATTGACCTATGAATATCTAGCACTTTGTTTGATGAGCCTCTTCTTCTCCTTTGTAGTAAAATATGGAGGTGTCTTTCCTGTGGACAAATAATTAGCTAAGTCAGCATACCATGGATCTACTACTGAAATTGCAAACAAATTTTCATCTGGAAAAGAATCTTCAACCGGAACAACCTCACCTGAATTCTGGAGTCTAGAAAGAAAATCTGCCACCTGATTCTCCTTACCTGGTCTATCCAACACTGTAATATTAAATTCCTGTAGTAATAACAGCCATCTGGTAACTCTGCCATTAGTGATTGGTTTGTTCATTAGATATTTAATGGCAGAGTGGTCAGTATGTACAAAAACCTCATAACCAATTATATAATGTCGGAATTTATTCACAGCGTGTATGATTGCAAGCATTTCTTTTTCAGTGACTGTGTAATTTAATTCTGCAGGTGTTAGATTTTTGCTGATAAAATAGATAGCATAATTGAAAGACTCTTCTTTTTGGCCTAATGAAGCACCTACTGCAGTATCAAAGGCATCTGCAAAGATGTGAAAAGGTAGGGTCCAGTTAGGTCCTTTTAAGACTGGTGTGGTTGATAACTTTTCCTTGAGTGTTTCAAAAGCTTTTTGACAATCTTCATTCCAATTGAAAGGTGTATCTTTTGCTAGAAGCTTAAACAAAGGTAGAGCTATTTTACTAAAATGTTCAATAAACCTTCTATAATAGCTTGCATACCCAAGAAAACTTCTTACCTCTTTTTGAGTCTTCGAAATTGGCAAATTGACAATGATTTGGATTTTTGATGGATCAACTTTAATGCCTTGAGAAGAAATATAGTGACCCAATACTACCCCTTCGTTCAGCATCATAAAACACTTTTCATTGCTCAGGGACAGATTAGTTTCAATACATCTCTTCAAAACTTTCTCAAGATTTTCTAATGAATGCTCAAATGAATTACCATACACTGAAAAATCATCCATATAAACTTCAACACACTCATGAACTAAATCAGCAAAAATAGCTAATGCAGCTCTCTGAAATGTCGCTGGAGCATTACAAAGTCCAAATGGCAAAACATTATAGGCATAAGTGCCCCAGGGACAAGTAAAAGTGGTTTTGTCCTGGTCCTCTAAGGCTATCCTGATCTGGTTATAGCCACTGAAACCATCAAGAAAAGAGAATGATGATTTCCCAACTAATGTGTCTAGCACTTGGTCGATAAATGGTAGTGGGAAATAATCTTTGAGGGTTGCTTTGTTCAATTGTTTGTAATCAACACAAATCCTCCACTTACCATTTTTCTTGGGCACTACTACCAATGGTGATACCCACTGACTGTCAAAGATAGGATAAATAAAGTTGACTTTCAATAGTTTTTGTAATTCATCTCTAACAATATCCTGAAGAATGGGATTCATTCTTCTCTGTGGTTGCCTCACTGGTTTTATATTACTATCTGTGTATATATGGTGAGTGCATGTTTCAGGGTGAATTCCGTACATATCAGTGTAGTCCCAAGCAAATGCTTTCTAATACTTCCTCAATAATTGAATCAATTTTTCTTCCTAAGATAAGTCTAGGTGAGTGCTAATATTCAATGTTTTTCCTGGACTAATCTCTATGGTCTTGCTCTGAGTGTTTGTGATAGATTGAATGGGAAAAATGTTTTCAAATGATGTTTGCAAAGAATGAATGGTACACATTTCTTGAAAACTCTGTGCTAAAAGTTCATCTGCAGCATGGTATTGTTCATTTCTTAATTCTTCAGACATATCAAGTTGAGAAAGGAACAATTCTAACAAATCATCATTATTATGTTCATGAAAATCATATAGATCTGATTGATGCTAAAAACAGATTGAATTTCTTCCTTATCATTGTATTTATCATCAAGCCATAAGTTATTTGCTATTGCTGATGATTGTGCTGATGGGTACAGAGTGAGTTGTTTCCTTTCAGTTCCTCGTGAAATGATCATATTACCTGATCTACACCCTATGAATGCATCAGCAGTTGCTAACCACGGTCTACCAAGGATGATAGGGTGTCCTCCTAAATTAGATTTTGGCTGAAGAACTAAAAAGTCCACTAGATACTCCCAAGAGTCCAGTGAAACAATTATGTCCTCCAAAATCCCTTCAGGAATCACTTTAGACCTATCAGCTAGTTCTAGAACAATTGGTGTGTATTGCAAGTTTGTGAGCTGGAGTGTTTTCATTGTTTCAAGAGTCATCACATTTATTGCTGCCCCAAGGTTAATTAAAGTATTTGGAATAGGTATGTTGTTAATGATTGTAGTGACTCTGGGAATACCAGGATCAACATATTTTTCCATTGAAATGGTGTTTGTCATAAGGCCAGCTAGATGTCCAATAACATGAATAGTTTGTGGATCTAGTCTTTTTCTTGTAGACTTCCTAAGGCATAGGTCTTTGATTGCTTTAGTATATATTGGAATGTCTTTTATGGCTTGAAGTAGTGGAATTTTTATATAGAAATTCTTCAGCTCATCTAAAACATCAAATTGTGGTAAAGTCATGGGAAGTTTCGCTTGTATCAATCTTTCTGGAAAAGGTGGTGGATGCAATGGTTGCATTTGTTTATTTTTGATGTCATCATTTTGTTTCTTTTGAGTTGGAGTTTCATTTTCATTGTCTTTGTTTTCTTCTTGTGTTTCAGCTATTGGAAGTTCTTTTTGAAGTATCTTACCAGACCTCAACTAAATATTTTGTAGAGGTAATGTGGGATATGATGGTCCCTCATCTACACTGTAAGCTGGTCTATCTGCTCTATTATTTGGATTTGGTACAGGTTGAGCAGGAATCTGAGTGGGTCTAGGAGGTTGGTTAGATGGAAGTGGAGCAGGCAATGTTTGTTGAGTATTTTGGGGTTGATGGACAACTTGCTGCTGAGGATATTGTTGATATGTTTGAGGATACTGCTGATATGGGTGAGGATATTGTTGGTATGGCTGAGAATATGAAGAGTATTGCTGAAATGGTTTCCATTGTTGTTGTGGGTAATTTTGGTGTTGCCATGGCATGGGTACATTCCAAGAATTATGAACATACATCTGATCTTGTGCAGGAAATTGCAAATTTTGGTTTGGAAACATACCTGGAGGTGGAGGTGGAGGTGGAGGTTGCCATGGTCTCTTGGCGCCCATGAAATACACATTCTCCATATCTGCATTGGCTTCCAAGTTACAAGTCTGCAAAATCTTGATTTTAGAACAATGAAATATATCATGATTTTCAGTACAAAAGGCACACACTTGAATGTTTTCTAAAGGACAATCTTTCAAAGCATGTTTCTTCCGGCATTTTGGACAAAAGACAACCATTAATTGATCTTCTTCTTCTTGTCTTTTCTTTGCTTTCAGAGTGTCAATTTGATTTCCTAAGGTGCTTAATAGGTCTATTTTGAATTCTTCTAATAAGTTTCCTATTTCAGCCCTTGTGACACTAGCTGAAGCAGATTTTGTGGCTTTGGATGATATAGCTCTTTTTCCATTTCTAGCTTTGCTCCTGGAATACTTTTCACATAAGTCAGCAATTTCATCGAAAGGTAAGGTGGAAATATCACCTTTGCCCATCAAATTAAGATCATCTAAGTATTCCTCTCGAATGCCCTTCAAAAATATTGTTCGGATCAGATCAAGAGACATGGTTCTATGTTTTGATTTTTGTAAATTGTAAACAAATCGTTCCAAATACTCTTCTAAGGTTTCATCCTCTTGTTGATTCATTCTAAAAATATTATCTTTAGAATCTTTTGATCTGCAATAAGGTTGATATTTCTTTAAGAATATTTTTCTCATGCCGTCCCAATCAGTTATTGCATGTTCACCAAGTCCCATGAACCATCTTAATGCCGATGCTTTTAATGTTGCTGGGAAGAGTCTAAGCCTATGGGCATCATCTGTGTAACCATATGTTCGGCATACTATGTCAAATTCAAACAAGAATGAATCTGGATCTTCTGAAGCCATGCCATAAAAGTTTGGTAGCACAGATGGGGGTATGTTTTTCATTTTTATTTCCTCATAATTATTTTCTCCTGGTTCTTGAATGGGAAATTTAAAGGTTGACTCTTCCTCTTCTCTTTGATCTTGATCTTGCTTTTGTTTCAGTTTAGCCTCTCTTTGTCTTCTTCTTTCCTCCTGCTGTCTCTCATATTCTCTAAGTTGTTCAGGGGTGGGTCCTCTTGCTGATCTTCCTCCTTCCTCAGCCATTTTGATAGGTTCCTCTGTTGATTTAAGTTCTTGTTCAGTGTCACTTGTTTCAAAGAAAATTTGTTCTACTGGTTTTTCTCCTAATTGAATTTTTTTTAAATCAGTAGGTTCAAGGAGAGATTGTTGAGTTGTTTTGCTACTTTCTCTTTGCTATAGAGGATTCAGGGAGATGTTTCTTCTTTGTTTCATATGCCAATAAAATTTGTCTCTCTATGAGTGTAAGTCTTTGCCCTGTTTTTTTTTATCCTCTAATTCTTGTACAGTGACTTTCTCAGCTGGAGTTGTGTGTTCAATTCTTTCTAAAGGGTCTGCTCCTAGTGGTGGGTTAGTTCTTGGATGGGGGGTTTTTATAAATCTACCTTTATCATCTCTAGGTCTAGACATAAGTAAACATGACTTCTAAAATGATGAATTAAAATTAAATCTAGTATTTTTTTATTTTTATTTTTTTTTTTTTTTTAGAAATCCTCTCGCTGCGCCTCCCCGACAACGGCGCCAAAATGTAAAGACCAATCTAGGATTCTAGATTAGACTCAATTTAATGTCGACCAAGGTAAGTAATCTTAGAAGCACATCTAATATTTATAGACCTAAAAGGATCTATTCTATTTGTCTAGATAAATGCTTACTGTGACAGGCTCTATCACTCTCTTACAAGAGCTTGAAATGTAGTTCCTTTCACACTTTAAATGCTTAAAACAAAGTGTTATTAGTCTGAGTTTTCAGTCCTCTTACAAAGATATAATTCACAAAAACTCTTTCAAAATAACACACTAAGCATACTAAAAACTAAATTCATGAAAACAGAGTTCATAGAAATGTTTTGAAATTCAATGCTCAATTAAACCTTTTACAAGGACTTATTCAATAATTTTGCAATTGAACTTTCAAGCTACTACTATGAATCATAAAATAACAATCTCAAGAACTTCTAATTAAATTGATAAACTCAAAAGCAATGAAATGAAATAAAATGCTATTCAGATCTGAATACTAAATTTAATGAAACAGAAAAGAAAGTGTACCAATCCTCACGTAGGGGCCCTTCCACGTTTTGAAGGCACACTTTTAAAAAAACTTCAAGTGATAAAAACGTTAACTCATAAACACCATGATTGATGAAAGTCTGTCTTTGATTAAGTACTGAGAATGAATTACATTAAAAACAGAGTTCTGGAAACACGCTTACAGTCTTAAGTCTGTTCTTCACTAGCGTTCATTTTCTTCAATGATAATCAATCCATCCCATTACATGCTTTCATCCTCCTATTTATTAAAATTTACAACCAAAAAGGCTATTTTCGTTCCTCCCTAATCCTAACTGATCCTAAAACAGTTTGAATCAGTTTAGAGTTCCTAGTCTTAAGCAAAATATCAAGTACATCCATTATGACTTCTGATTTTTCTGCTGGATAGGCTGGATTTGACCAGCGTTGACCATAAACTCAGGAACTCCAAATTCGATGCCAGATAGATTTTCCACCATGTATGTACATCCTAGATCACGTCCTTGTCTTCTGTTTCGATTTTCCTGCTTTGCCACATGTCACAACATAAACTGATTACAGGTATTCATTACATCCCGTAATTTTGTTGAAGAATTTAATTTTTAACATAAAAAATCCATAAATTAAATTTAATGTAAAATAACAATTATAATGCTTCATTAATCAATTTCAATGGACTATGAGGAGTTTATGGAAGAAAATGGTAGATAAATGATGGATTTTTAGAAGAAAAGAATAGCAATAAAATAGTACCAACAGGCAGTTGGAGATAGTTGATTCTCCTTTTAGGGGAGATTCAATCTTCGATACTAATGATGATGAGATCAATAAAGCTCCAACCTACCTTCCTTATGATTCTATATTCAAATCACTTGAGCCTTTAGATTATGATTTGGAGGACGAAAGACTCGTTGAATATAATGTTTCATTCTCCCCTTTGCCCCTCCCTCTTGTTCACCATCTTAAGTCTCTAGCAAGTGGTTCCCTCACCCCTTGTCATATGATCCCAAGTGTCCATGAGCCCTTTCCCCCTTCCAATTGTAGTGTCAAGGAAGAACCCCTCATTGACTATACTTTACCTCCTTGGATGCACCCTCAGGGTTTTGATCACTCCATGACCTCCCCTCTCCAATGTAACCATTACCTTGAGCAACCTAGTTGTTGCACTCCTTTCCTTCACCTTTCATTCTCCTCTCATCACAACCATGTAGCATTTACGAAGCATAATATTATGAGCAATGATTGTGATAAGGGCTTTGTAAGGATAATCATTCATTCCACCATTGTGTACTTAGAGGGGAGGACTCACATCTTGACTCATGTTCCTTTTGGGATTCCTCGTCTTACATGGAAACCATGTTTTCCCACCTCCAACCTACATCATCCTCCATGTGACTATGACCACTTTCGATCTGCGATTTGCTACATGAGTAATCATAATGGCAAGCATATGTATATTGATATTCATATGATGATATGTTGGTTGCATTGGCTTTATGATTACACATAGTGGTATCAAATCTATATGCATGTTAGAGTAGGATGCATCGCATGTTGATTTTTTGCATTATAAATAATGTCATATGATGTTTCTCACGATAGATTAGATGCATTTAGATAAAACTTTGCATATTTTTATTTACTAGTTGATTTTATGGGCTGACATCAAGCATGGGTATTAGACACCGCGAAAAACATGATGCCTCGTGTCTTTAGTAGTTGATATGTGCAGGTGGCAAGTCTACGATGACCAGGAGATTGCTAGAGTTCTTGTGACCTCCCATTCGAGTAGCTTCGCTCACTTCTTTGAGAGATCACATCCCATTTGGAGCCAAATGTTAGCCACCACTTCGTGGGTGATATCCCTAGGAGAATTTTTTCTCCATGATGGACCCTAACCGGCAGCAACAGCCCTCAGCTAGCTCAAGGTGCCACTTCTCCGCCACCTGAGCCAACCATGTGGTCCTTCACCCATTTGTACTGATCGTATGTTTGAAAATGGACCTCCCTTCGGATGTTCAGAGATTGCTAGAGATACACTCTTGGACAAGCAAAATGCATTATGCCCAGCTAACCCCACAAGTGCACCACACACTTGTAAGGTATCCCAAGGCTTGTATGATGACACGAAAACATTTCTTCCAGCATCTGATCATTCACAGAGCGTTTAGAGGCATCTTCGACTCATTTGGAGACCCATGAAGTCATTTGTCTGCCCCCACATCCACAAGGAGCACCATAGGTTTATTGTTTGGAGAACAAGGGCCCACCCCCTTGTCCAACACTTTTGATGGGTCCCATGCACCATTATGGCACTCATGGACCACAGTATGCCTCCTAGAAGGCCCTACGACATCAATTGACCTCTTATGAGACTTATTATTCCATGTATGAGCTAGTTTGGTGGGCTTGTCACCAAAAGTTAGGGTTACTGGCACATTATTTAGCTTTTAGGGGCTAATGTAGGCCCATAGGCTAATTCTAACTCCTAATTGGTGTATAAATAAGAGTTAGTTGGATTCATTTGTATCATCACTTGTATTGGGATATCTCTAGCTTTAGAGAACTTCGCATTTTCCCTTGGAGGATTATTTTTGGATGATAGATGAATTTTGATGTATGGATTTGGGTTATTTCTATCTTGGAGCTTCTTATTTGCAAATGTGATGTTGGTTGGATATACTTTCTAACATTGTAACTGTAAATTTAAAGCTATTTTTCTTGTTGCTGCATACAATTGAATTTTGCTATAACTAGGGCTAGTTGTTGCATGTATGAAATGCGGACTTATGTGTCTATTTAGCTTATTCTATGTATGGGTCATTGTTAGATGAGTGAAATGTCCTAGAGATCATGTTATCTTGATAAGCTTGCACCATTTGTATGAAGTAACATTTCTTCACTTTTCTTCTCTTTCCTCTAACATTGGACGAAGTTGACTTTTGGAGACTCCTTGAACAAGAAACTGAATCCTTCTTCATTATTATCCTCGACTCCATATCCCCAAGTGAATCAGGCACTGATCCCTCAAAAAAGGATGATCATTTTCCCCTCTTTTTCACCTTTTTCCCCTTTTTCCTAGGTCTAGCCCCATTAGGTCACCTAGGGCATCAATTTCCCGTGAAGCTAACCACAGGAAAACTTCAATCTCCTAGATACAACTGCGTTGGTGGGCCCCCTTGCTCTCCTCCGAATTTGGAGCAATTCTGACAGTGGCATCTTCAGATATCCCAAGCCCTAGCTCTAGGATCAAGTTTTGCCTAGGTGTTCTCAAGGCTAGAACCTAGTAGGATCAATTTGACCTTCTGAAGTATAAATTCTTGTCTGATCCTTCCCTCTCACCTTATCCAAGATAGGAACATCATTGGTTGCTAAATTCCATCCCCGAACCTGGGCTAGGTCCACTTGGCCTCGTGTGGTCCCATTCTTCATCAACGCTGATTTATCAAGGACTACTCAGGAATCCATGTTCCAAAAGGATTTTAGGGATTGAGAACCTTCTTAATAAGTCTTATTCTTCTACCTCAACCCTCTAATCCTCATCCCCTCTCCCTAGAAGATCAAGTCCCTTGCTTAAAAGGCAAGCAAGTTCCACTCTTCATTCTACCCTAGGGAAATGGTTTCTAGGGTCACTTCCCACCTATTCATTGATCTATACATTACAAGTGGCTTCCTAAACTACCGAGTCTCCTCCTATCAGTGAAAGTCTATAAAGAGCAGGGAGTCTTAGTTGTGGTGACAATGGGCTAAGTCTCCATCATTGCCCTTAACCTAGCAGTTGCCTTCATATGAACCCCTCCTAGGTCCCCTGCTGGTTTGAGTGGTAAGAGGCCCTAGATAAATTTCTCCTTTTCACGTGTGTGAGCTCGGACACTGCAATTTGAGACCTATATGAACCAATTCTACAAACAAATGCAAAGAAGAGAGAGAAGAAGATGATTGTTGATTTGATGGTGTCCAAATCAGGTTCACTGGACTTGTATTTATATGCTTCCAAGGGTGCCCAATTTCTCTTTAAAGTTGACTAGTACTATTGTGCAAATGTGGGTTTTCCTCTTCAAAATTACATTTTTCCTTAACCCAATTAAATTCTTCCATGGGCTAGGAGGGGCCTTGCTTGACGAGGAAGATTGTCCAATGGAGGGAATTTATCCCCGAGCTGCCAAATTATCAAAATGAACTCAAAAATGTTGCAAGGGTTACAATAGCTAACCATAGATCAACAATGCGATCTCTTTGGTGGAAAAGGACAAAGCCTGCTACACTCTATTAGAATGAGATCTCTCGAGGAAAAATTGTTTGAATCGAGAAAAAGGAAGAATGTCTTTAGGTTTTGCAAGGATGTGTGAGAGGAACATAAGCGAGGAAAATTACAAGGTAAAGATGTAGTTTGGGAATTTTTTCAAGAATATCTTTCATAACTTTATGCATATGAAAGAAGAGAGAAAGTATAGTACATCCAAAAAATCTCTTTATGAGATGATGAAGTTATGGGGAGGTCCTAGATTACACAGCTTTATTATATTGAATCTGGATGGTCCTTCAATATCTACGACTTTGAGGCAAATTAAAAAGTCACTGACATATATCCCAAGGGAGCACGAGCACAATTTTGAGGTAGTCTAAAAAGTTTATGCTTCTTATAAAGCCAAACATGGTATAGATGGCCCAATTCCTATATGTCTTGTCGAAGATGAAACAGTTGTGAAAAATTATGTTAGGTGCATAGCAAAAATTGATATACTAGTGGGGTTTTGTAGTACGAAAGAAGAGCATCAATGCCAATCACATTTCTTGGTGAGAGTTGGTGAAGGAGTTGTAGGCTATGAGATTATAACAAATTCTTTTAAGAACAATGTTATTGGTCATTATGCACGTGTTATTATTGCAACCCTTTATATGAAAATCTTCCTCGTTTGGTTGTGGTTGTTCATCCAGCATGCAATACGTTCAATGCAAATTTTGTTTACCAACAATGGGAAAGATAGAATCTATGTGGAAGAAACATGTGGAAAACAATTTGTGACCTATTGTTGGTCATTCCTCGGAAGGAGAGAGCAGAAGAAGACAACTTATGTTGAAGGATTATTCTTCAACGTCAGGTATTTGATATCAAATTCTTTGAAAATGATGGAGGCTAACTGTTTTGTACAATGGTCACAATGTAACAGACTTGCATGACCAAGGTTACAAACGCAACGACAAAAAACTAGTGAATCATTTGTTTAGCAATCAATGAGAATTGCTTTTAGAAAATGAATACATAAGTTTTGGTCATGTCAGAATGGTTTATCACACTTTTAAATTGCATTATCACAATCTTAAAGGTGAAGATATATAGAGGATGGATCGACAAAATTGGGGTTCTCCACAACACATTGCTTCAAGGCATGTTCATAGGTGTTTGAAAGAATTGAGAAGTACACCAAGTAGATAGTTAGAGAGGACAATAGCTACAAAGACCTATCTAATGATTGTTGTTGACTACATTGAAATATTTGTGGCTTATAGTTTGAAACTTTGGGAAAAGAGTGTGAAATGTTTCACGAGTTCATCACTTCTTCACATTATGGTTATGTTGGGTACAGAAACAATCTCAGACTAATGTCAACATAGATTTCATCAGCCAAGAAGCATATCAAGAAATGAAAATTTCTTCCCATTTTGCACTTTTGGTGATGAGATTTTTTCGAGATCAATACACTAAATTGTTATGTGTTTTGCACCTGACTGGGTCAGATGTATGTGAAAACTTCTTTAGCAAAGTTGGTGGGATGGTTGGAGCAAAGAGGGCCTATGATTTCTCCGAGTTGTTTCATTTAGTTGGAACCCTTAATAGAGTTGTTGAAGAATAATCAGATCCTCAATGGCTTCATTTTAAATAAACATCATCAAAAGTAAGAAAGTATTTGGAATACATTGCACCAAGAAATAATACAGAACATTGACATATTGTCGCAGTATGATTCAATATTCACATACGTTAAAACTATAGAAGTTTTTAAGATTGGATTGACGGATGCATAAGACATTTTATAAACTTTTGGAATGCAACCAAAAAATTACACTCAATCTTCTTGATGAGTTAAACAATGGACAAAGGATTAAAATTATCCAACATTCCTAGTAGTCGATGATTCTCCATCGAGTTGTTCCAACTCTATATTCCAATTTTCGTCTTCATTAGTACACAATGAAAGTGAATTGCAAATAATAGAAAAAGGGTGAAGGCATGAGTTGAATGAAATTTTAGATTCTATTGATGAAAATGTAAGAAAAACTATAAAACCAATGGTGGATCTTGATGGTAAGGATAGGTTCAAAGCATGTTTGGTTAGTCAATTGAATGGAAATCCGTCATTATCCACAGATAGGTTGACGAAAGTGAAAAAGGGAATCTATTTTAGGCGATATAAGAAAGCTCCACAAAAGGGTGTTTCAATTGGCTTTGGAATTTGATCAGAAAAATGTGGGGTGTTGTTTGGATAGTCAATTGAGTTGTTTTCAAACAACACCCCACAGTTTGGTCTAATTCCAAAGCCAATTGAAACACCGTTTTGTGTAACATTCTCATCTCGTCTAAAGTAGACCCCATTTATCACTTTCGTCAACCTATCTTTGGATATTGTCAAATTCTCATTCAACTAACTAACCAAACATGCATTGAACATATCCTTACCACCAAGACCCGCCACTGGTTTTATAGTTTTGTTTATATTTTCATCAATGCAATCTAAAATCTCATCCAACTCATGCCTCCACCCATTTTCTATTATTTACAATTCACTTTAATTATGTACCAATAAAGACGAAGATTGGAATATAGAGTTGAAACAACTTGGTGGAGAATCATCAACTACTTCATCCACAATTTGGAATGCTGAATAATTTAGATCCTTTGTCCATGGTTTAACTTACCAAGAAGATTGAGTGTAATTTTTTGGTTTCATTCCAAGAGCTGATAAAATCTCTTGTGCATTGTTCAATCTAATCTTAAGAACTTCTATAATTTTAGCTTCTACGGATATTGAATCATATTGCGAAAATATGTCGATGTTTTATATTGCTTCTTGATGCAATTTATTCCAAATATTTTCTTGTTTCTTATGAGATTTATTAAAATGAAGCCCTTGGGGATTTAATTATTCTTCAGCAACTCTATCAAGGGTTTCAACAACATGAAGCAAGTCAGAGAAATCATAGGTCATTTCTATTCCAACCATCTCATCAACATTGCTAAAGAAGTTTTCACATACATTTGACCTAATCAGGTGCAAAACACACGACAAGTTAGAGTATTGATCTTGAAACAATCTCATCAACAAAACTGCAAAATGATAAGAAATTTTCACATCTTGATATGCATCTTTGCCAATGAAATTTATGTTGACATTAGTGTGAAATTGTTTTTGTACCAACATAACCATAATGTGAAGAAATTATGAACTCGTAAAGCATTTCACACTCTTTCTCAAAGACTAAAACTAAAAGCCATAAAAATTTCAATGTAGTCGGCAACAATCGTTAGATAAGTCTATGTAGTTAGAGTACTCTCTAACTTTCCACTTGGTGTACTTCTCAACTCTTTCAAACAACTCTAAACATGTCTTTAAGCAATGCGTTTTGTGAAACCCCAATTTTGTCGATCCATCCTCTCTATATCTTCATCATTAAGCTTGTGATCATCCACTTTAACAGTGTGATAACATTATGATACGACCAAAATTGTACTCATTTCTTAAAACCAATTCTCATCCATCGTTAAACAAATGATTCACTAGTTTTTTGTCGTTGTGGATGTAATTTTGGTCATGCAATCATGTTACATTCACAATTAGCCTCCACCCTTCCCAAGGAATTTGATATCAAATACCTGATGTTGAAGAATAATCCTTCAACATAAGTTGTTTTTTCTTGTTATCCTCGTCCGAGGAATGACCAACAAATGGTCGCAAATAGTTTTCTACGTGTTTCTTCCACATAGATTCTACATTTTCCCATTGTTGGTAAACAAAATTTGCATTGAACCTTGTTGGATGCACAACTACAAAAAAAAGAGAAAGATTATCATCTAAAGGATTTGCAATAATAATACATACATAATGGCCACTAACATTATTCTTAAAAGAATATGTTATAAACTCATAGCCTAAAGTTGGTAAACAAAATTTGCATTGAACCTATTGCATGTTGGATGAACAACCACAATCAAACGAGGAAGTTTTTCGTGTAAATGGTTTGCAATAATAACACGTGCATAATGGCCAATAACATTATTCTTAAAAGAATATGTTATAATCTCATAGCCTAAAGCTTTCTTGCCATCCTCTCACTAGGAAATGTAATTGACATTGATATTCTTCTTTCATACCACAAAACCCCACCAGTGTATCACTTTTTGCTACCCACCTAACAAATTTTTTGACAACTATTTCATCATCGGGAAGGCATATAGGAATTGGGCCATCTATAGCATATTTGGCTTTATGGAAAGCATAAATTTTTCTGACTACCTCAAAAATGTGTTTGTGCTCCCCTGAAATGTATTTCAATGGCTTTCTAACTTGCCTTGAAGTCGTAGATATTGAAGGACCATCCAGATTCAAGCTAATAAAGCCATGTAATCTAGGACCTCCTCATAACTTGATTATCTCATAAGGGATTTTGTGGATCTACTATACATTCTCCCTGCTTTCACATGCATTAAGTTATGAAAGATATCTTTGACAAATTCCCAAACTGCATCTTTACCTTGTAATTTTCCTTGCTTATGTGTGTCGCACACATCCTTGCGAAACCTGACGGCATCTTTTCTTTCTGACGATTCAAACACCTTTTCCTTTAGGGATATCATTCTAATAGAGAGTGTAGCAACCTTTGTCCTCTCCCACCAAAGAGCTCACATTGTTGATCTATGGTTAGCTATTGTAACCCTTGCAACATTTTTTAGTTCATTTTGAGTCAAATAGTCCATTCTCCTCCCCTTTCCTGTGTCTCATTCATGTCTTTTATTGGTGCACTTTGATTCGCGATATAATCACATCCTGGAACCACCTTACAAAAACTACATGCTAATGAATCAAATGGAATCCCTGTTTCAGAAGCCCTTTGGCAATGAATATGCCTATATGAACCATCAATACGACATTCAATACACTCGTAATGTAGCATAATCTTGTTATGCTTCTCTGTGGCCCATAATTTTCCACCCCTTTCATCATCCATTAGGACCTTTGTTTCTAATCTCTCCACATTTCTATCAATATAAAAATATCGATACCCCCAACAATGCAGTAACAAGGGAGATAATTGTGCTTTAATAAGATAACAACACAATAAAAAATAAATAAATTTGAAGATAAATAAAATTATGTACAAATTCATATTCAAGTTTAGTTTAAATTATTGTAATTAACACACCCTAAGTAGAAAGATTTACACTTGTAGAACCCCTATGTAATACTGATGGTGATGATGGGACCAAGAAGCTAGTCAAAATTTGTTGGGACTTATTGTTGAAATGTGGTTGTCATTGATGTCAACCCAAGCAGCACCAAAAGATGCCCTGATTTTGTTGACCAAAATGACATGGCTACTCATAGCTTTTCAAGCCTAGATCACCCTTTGTTGGATTCTCCTCGTCGAGCCGATTATGGTGGTATATGGCATGCCACAAGAGGCTTCATGGTTTGGTAGTTATGCTTGTTTGAAAATGAAGCACCCAACTTGTGGGAAAAAACCCCAAAGGAGAAGATGTTGCAATTGGCTAGTCTTTGGCTAATTTTATGATGAAGAAAATTTAATTAATAAAATCCAAACTTAAGTTGGAGGAAATTCGAAATTCAAATATCACAATAAAAGAAAACATAAAATTACAAATGATCATTGGAGGGGTTTTGGCTCATGTCGACTGGTCCATTTAACACATCTCCAAACCTTTATAAGGGCATATGATTGGCCCCTATGGAGTATTGCAACATCAGACGAGAGGGAAGTTTTTGTATTTCTTTGGAATAAGGGTTTCGTGGGATTGTAAATCTTTGCAGGTCATTGGCTCTCCAATATCTCAGGTCTGAACCTTTGAAATATAAATTCTGAACTTGCCAGCGAAGAGTTCTAAATATGGTTCACTTTTAAAGCAAGGGCTAATAGCCCTATATCTACAGCTTTGATTACCAAATCTTTGGGATGGGAAGTACAGTGTTCTAAAGCAATGATTTAAGCTCCATGAAAGTCTATCAACATAAACCTGCAGTCATCAAGTACTAAGATTCATTGGGCAATTGTTGCATCAAGAAAGTGGCTTTTCTGAAGTGATTTTCGGCTTTGTTTTCCTGAGCTTTTGTGGCAGATGTAAGACAAAAACCAGGGAAGATGTTTTGAGATTGACCTAAGCATAAGGGTTCAGTTAATGTGTCTTTGTACCAGCGAAGAAGCAAGAAGGCACATACATCCATTGTTGTTTGGCTGTTGAGACTTTTGTGCACCAAACTAAGGATTTTAAGACAATTTTTTTATTCCTGTGGTGGATATTACTTCTGTAAATTATTCGGCCTGTGGATTGAAGCCTTGAAGCAACAACCTTAATTCACAACTCTCTCAGTGTACTTCTCTGTTGCAAAGGATCTAATTATTATTATTTGATCATTGCAGAACTGAGGTAATTTTTGACCTAGAATTGTTTCTACAGTGATCTTGAAATTTGTGTGGTCTAGAATTAAAACTAGATTTATGTATGGTTGCAGTCCTAATAAAGAAATTGAGCCAACCTTATTAAGGACCATTGTAACGCAACGTTGATTTAAGGAGTATATATATATATCAACCTTATTTTGTTGCTACTACACTTGTTCTCAAGAGGGATCCAATGTTTCGCATCTAAGGATCCAGGACCTTGCTTTGAGGAAGAAATTTCAGAAGCCATCTGTGGATAATTGATCTTGCAACAGAGTAAGTTGCTTGCACAGTAGCTCAAGCGCTTCAGTTTGGAAAATCTGTGGTTTCACTATCAGTAGCAGTCTGATCATTATTATTGTCAAGCAGTAAGGGATTCTAAAGGAGACAAGTTGGTTCAGGGTATTTCCAATGCATAAAGGTACATCGGTCTAATACATGGCATTATAACTTCATAATAGTCTGGCAAAAAGAGTCATTCAATCTAAATCTATAGGCGGTCTGGGATACATCACTACTTTGGCTACAACAGTCTCTTCATTGTCATATCACCATTGTAGCAGTGCTTTGTTATTCTGTTGCAGGCAGTAAGAGTTTCATATCTAGTTGATTGATCATTATGAGGCAATAAGGGTTTTATCTTATAGCAGTACAACAATAAGGGTTATACTGTATTTTCATTTGTAGTAAGGGTTTCGTCATTTGTGTAAGGGTGTCTTTGGTAGTAAGGGTTACATTGAATATCTTGTAAGTGGTTCATTGTCCCTGGTACGAGAGCCCACAAATATCTTATGAGTGGGTCATTATTCCTAGTACGAGAGCCCACAATAGTTGGTCTGATCTATTATCATTTTCAGGGTGGTTGAGTGGTGCTATGCAGGTTGTTGAAGTCACCTTCGGGTTGGAAACTAAAAGCACTTAAGGGTGGTAGGTGTTGGAAATACTGAGAGGGGCGGTGAATCAGTATTTCTTATCAATTGTTATTTTTACCAATTACATCACTTATAATTAGAACACAAAATGAACAATAAGAATAAATACTTCTATTAATCTCTTCTTTACAATAAGTCCAATCCAATAATGTGTAGGGTTCTAACCCTAGATGAAGACACCAATCTTCAATCTTACCAGGCACCAACCTGTACTTTTCCAAGCGCTAACTTGGACTCCACGAGGCTCTGACCTCCAGGGATCCAACCCTATCTTCCAAGGTTCCAACCTTGTCACTATGAGGCACCAACCTCTAGGGCTCCAACCCTATCCCTGGTACAGGCTCCAACCTCGTCTTCTTGATGACTCCTATCCTCTAGGGCTCTAACCCATGGCTTCAGTTCTTCAATATATGTTTATTAGTTCTTCAAGGATCCCAATATCTTCTACAACCAACCTTGACAAAATCTTCACCTTCAACAGTGCCTTCACTTGATCTCCAAAGCACTCAGCTCATCAATGACAACTTTCTCTTCACATGAAATTGGAACAACAATGTCGGACACAAAGTGTAGAACGAGCAGTGATTGTGGTCGGAACAGCAGGGATGGTGGTCGAAACAACGAGTTGTTTGGGACGGTGGTCGGAACAACAGGGAAGGGTGGCCCATAGATAGTGATCGAACGGTATTGTGGGCGGATGGCACAGACAACGCAGAGCGATGGAGACACAACGGACTGAAAGCACAGGGGGAATGGGTGCAACACAAGTCTGGAGATTGATGGCTTTGATACCACTGTTAGCGAGGAACCAACACGCAAGAGTGTAACTGTGTGTAGACCTGTGATAAGTGAAAGTAAGTGTTTTGTATTATTGAAGAAAATATGAATCCTGATTACAATTCTTCGTGGCGGTGTGCTTATATAGGCATTGACTGGCCACGAAGATGGGTGGTCACATCTTTTGACCAATGTCCCTTCATAATTAATGGGACATTAATTAATTACTATTAATACTTGTTATTTAATGTTATTTATTAATTAATTTTTGTTCTAAATATATTATTCATAACAATAAATGTAAGGAGGGGGCATATGTGGATTCATGAGTTACCCTAGCCTTTGTTTTTCCACCGCTCTTATTGTTGAGATTTTGTGTATTTGAGGTAGCATCAATTGTGCTTTAGCTCCCAAATTTTGTGGAGGGACTAGAGTACACTTAATCTACAAGACCAATAAATTGATTTGGGAAATTTCATCTGGTTTAGGAGATATTATATTAATTAATTATTTTAATGTATTTCCTAAGTTAAAACTTGGGGAACTTAAATAGTTAAAGTGAATTTAATTAAACATGTGATGAAATTGTCTCAAGTCACACGGATCAAGCTTTCTTTTAATCTTAGCCATTGATTCAAGATCTGATCATGGTCGTTGATTTGTCAACGAGAAAAGTGTAAAGGAAAGGCTTGGGGTCATTTGTAAGACACACAGACGCAGAGCACTGAAGCTAAGTTGAGATTCTAGGGCAGGGTTTGCTAAGAATACTCAAAAGTGTTTCAGCTGCAGAAAGGGGAATTTAGGCCAAGGGGATGATCTGATCCCGGGGTCTAGAATACACAAGAGGCAGAGATCAGCTCAAGGACAGCGCAGAAGAGGAGAGCAATAGCAGCAACAAGGACAGCGCAGTCCCTCCAAGGATAGCGTGATCTTCAACAGGAAACCCTCAGAGGGTTACGTAGAGACCCTTAGGGGCAGCGTAGTGACTGCGTCATCCAGTTTGGGGTAACACAGTCTCTTCCGGAGCAGCGCTGAGGGTTTGAGGGGCTTCAGAGGCTGACACAGAGGCTTTCAAGGGCAGTGCTGGGGTTTCTAGGCCTTTATCTTGGTTGAGTTCTGTAATCCCGTTTGAGGGTGTGGATCAGTCATTATTTTGGGCCTAGATCAGCCAGTGAGCTGTAGATCTAGTATTTTCTCTGTCGGGATTTCCAGATCTGGAACCCAGATTTGTGTATTCAGAAAAATTCTTAATAATAAAACCCTCCAGCAGCCAGAGACCGGTTTTCCCGCATTGGGGGGACTATTTGTCCAGAAATAACTGTCACTTTGTCTATGTGTGCATGAACTTGTTCTAGATCTGGATCTGTTAAGTGTTTTGCTTCGATTTTAACTTGAATTTATTCAGTTAATAACTTGTCTAAGTAGCAGGAGCATAATCAGATTAACAATAATAATTTCTACATAAAGTGTAAAGTTTTACAAATTTCTACACTTAAGCATTTTGCTTTTTATTAAATTTTATTTTGTATTACTGCTCGAAGCTCCCAAGATAAGAGCATGCTTTTTATGATGTGGCAGCATTTATTACCCCCTTAAGGTGGGGCAGTTCATCGCCCACCTAGGGTTGGAACGTGCAAGGATTCCTTTCCATAATGTGGTAGGGCATAGTTGGCCCCAGGAATCGGGTGATGGCCATAGATGAAGGGGTAGAGCTCATGCTTGGATTTTTCCCATGTGGCTTTTGTGTGTCTCAACCATCTTTTGCATTTTATGATTTTTTTTTTTCTTATTGGTTCTTGCTTGTGGCCATTTCTTCTTTTAATCCCCTTTTTTTCATTGCATCAACCTTCCGGGGCATCATTCCCAGGCCTTGTTACCACTCAAACTAACAGGGGTTCTAAAAGAGGATCCTTGGAGGGCTACTACCAAACTAAGGGCAACGATGGAGCAATAGTCCATTGTCACCTCGACTGTGGCTCCGTACTCTTTACAGACTTTCACCAATGGGAGGAGACCCGATATAATAAGGATCACGAAACAAATAGACCAATGATAGGGTGAGAGGTGATCCTGAGGGGCCTATTCACAAGAGAGGCTCAAATGTAAGGCTTGTTTGCTTTGGAAGGCAAGGTTGAAGGCTCTCAAGGAAGGGCTCAAGGAGAATTTCAAGGTTTAGGTTTAGGGTATGTATCTTATAATGGAGGTCCCTGAACCCTAAAATTCTTATGAAAGCTCGGATTCCAAGTGATCTTTGAAGAATTATCCTTAATAGTGTGTGGGACCACATGGGACCAAGTGGACCTGTTGACCACTGGAGTGGCACTTGATGATAATGAGAAGACTCCATGCCCAAGGATGAACCAGGAGACATTTGTACCATCAGATATCATCAGTTCAACAGAGTTTTTAAACTCTATTTCTACTTCTTATCATTTTCTCTTGTACCCAGATTCCACGCTCTACGGGGAATTGTAATAAGTGATGCTAGCAATGATGAGTTTTGAGTCAGTATTGAGTCTGTAACAGGCCTAGGTAGCCTGGGACCTTTCCAACAAGTGAGTATTACTCTGGGAGGTTTTTTTTACTTGGTTAATTATCATCTCCCTACTAGGAGTTAATAATTAATTGAGTTTTTTCCTTCAATTTTATCCCCAAGCCGGAGTACGACTTGATGGTGAGGCCTTTGGTGACTCCTAGTGTCTAGAGTCAATGTATATTATCATACTAGATTACACAAAAAATTTCGTGGAATTTGGTAAGGTCTAGGTAGTGATTTTTTAATTTTTTAGATTTCCCGCAAGTCGAAAATTGCAATAAAAATTGTAATTGAATTGTAATAAGTGTTGTCTAGAGAAGTTGTATGGGGTATGAGTAATCAAAATTACATCTCTCATGCTCAACTTTCTACTATGACACACTTTGAGGGGTTAAAAATGTGTTTTGAGCCCTCAAAACCCACTTTTCCTAAGTTTAGTGGGAAAATCTGGCAATTAATTAAGCCAGAAATTAAATAAATGGAGAAAAATAAATATCCACACATGCTAAATGAGGTGGAAATGAGGTGGAAAATTATGGAGGAGTTAAAGTGAAGTCTCAAGGTGATATGGACTCCTAAAATCAAGGAAAAGACATGTGCTCAAATAAAATTGAATTTCCGGCATTAAATGAGAGTTGCTTACTTGGAAATTCGAATTTGTGAAATTAATGCATATTTGAGAGGATTTGGGAGAATATTTGGTGGAGATTTTGGTGGGAAATTGTCCCCACATGGGTTACCAACCATATACACATGTCATTTCATCATAAAATTCGAATTTGGCACATAAGGGAAGAAGAAAATGATGCCCACTTGCCAGAATTCGATTTTTACACTTGGCATTGGAGCTCCACTTACCAAATTCGAATTTGCCTTGAGATCTCCTCCCTTTCACCACTTGGCATATGGTTCTTCATTGGGATTTGCTCCCAACTTTCTATATAATAAAGCCATGGGCTCTCATATTGTAATAATTGTTTACTAGCTATTGTGCTTGCGGAAGCGCTGCTGCCTTATACACTTTCAGAAATATCAATAAAGACTTTGGGGTTTCATTCATGAGGTGTTCCTCCTTTTGGAGTGTGATGAATTGTTGATCATTGGTATAATTCCTTTTACTCATGCTTTGATCTAATTTGTTTTCGTATGCTCTTGTAGATTTGTTAATGTAGAGCTATCTTACATTGACATTTGATTTAGGAGTATGCTCTAGGTATAGAATGCTCTAGTTGGTTTCAAATAAATCTCTAGAGTTTCTTATCATTGTTTATTGCTAGATCTATATGGAACTAATTCTTGATTGAAGTTTTGTAGAGGGAACATCTTGTTGGGATCAAAGAATCAAGTGTTGGGGGAAATCTTTGGAGAGACCAACCCACTCTTGATACATTCTCAAAGGAGCTCTCATTTGTTCTTTGAACATTCATAGTCTTATCTTACAAAGTGGTTTTGCAGGGGTTTTGAGACATAGCTTGTATACAAGCCAAATACTTCTAAATTTGAATATCTTTTAAAACATTATACTTCATTGCTTTCATTTGCTATCTAAGAGCTTGAATATGACTAAGCAAAGAGGAGAGTTTACTCGAACTCTTTGGCTTAGCTCTTTGTAAATTGTTGTGCAATATTTTGTAATTTTATCTATCTAATATTTGATTGGTTTTGTAGCCCTCTTTCGAATTTTTTCTTGTGACAGCTTGAGTGGACAATTGCAAGAAATTACTAACAAGTTGTTGCGGGACCTTTGGGCTGAATTTCAAATGAGAAAGATAACTCTCTCTTCTTTGGTTGTGGGCATAGAAGAGGCTTAGCTTCTCTTCCCCTATTGTAAAGTCTGAATTTATTTTGAGTTCTTAGAAATTCTCACCGAGGAAAAGTCTATGATCTCAATTTTTATTTGTAAAGACTTTCCTTGGTTTAGAAAAACCCTCATGGTCATTTCATTCTTGTAAAATTAATAAAAATTTCTGTTTTTGTTGTGGGAGCGTGGGTTTTACCCATTGGCATCATTATATCTCCATTCCAAAGGAGAGAATTTGTAGATGGATTGACTTAGTGGTTTTGACGTTTCCGTTTTTTTTACCATCACATATGCATGCTCTAAGTGGAAAGTAACACAAATCGCATAGTTATTTAATTTCTTAATTTGCAATCTCATTTGCCATCACTTACTTATGTTTTGTGATCTATTTCTCATATGGATAAGTTTCACAATAAACTACAAGTAAAGAAGCATAGCACTTTCAATTTATGGCAACTTGAGTTATTGTTCTAACTATGAAGCATATTTAATTGAATCATCTCCATCTTTTCAATAGCACTTGCAAACTCACTTTTATATCATTTAGGCATTTCACTTTTCATACTAGACTTGCATCTCTAAAATTAACCTCCAACTTAAGTTGGTTGAATAGACGTTTTAGGGACCCTCTACCTCTATGGACTCCTCACTGTGAGATCCAAATATTTGGGCGAGGGTGAGGTCTGAGGATTAGAGTTCAATTGTAACTTTGTTGTAGAACTAATTAATAAAATAAACCAAGAGCACTATCTCATCACATTTACTTGCAAAGTTCCCAAATTTTTGCTATCTTGATGGTTTAAAGATTCGCATGCAAATATTATCTCAAGAAGCACTTTGGATGCAAGCATTTTAATTCCTTAAATTTTGCAACACGCTTAATTCTATGGTACTTGGAAATTTGTTTCTACATACTACTTCATTGCATGTTGTCATTTTAATGATCATTATGCTTATGGATGATTGATATATCTCGTTTCATTGGCAAATACCCTTATTTGGTGTTGCAAATTTAATTTCATATTGTGATCTTGGTCTAACACTTCCTTTGTGGGATTATTGTCATTATATCTTGAATTTCATTTTTGAGCAAGCATTTGTTATCTACTTTAAAGCACTGGTCTATATTTTGAACACGTCATTGAATATTGCTCATATACTTATATGCTTGTTTACATATTGGAAATCGAGTCATCTTTGATAAGTAATTCTTTCTAATCAATTCTCCTAGAAATCTCACATCTTTAACTTAGTTTTCCTTTAGGGACCACCCCCCTTAGCTAACCTAGGAGATAGCTTAAACGGAGAGAGTTGGGAATAGGTGACAGCCCCTTCTCTGAGTTCCTTACCACCAACCACACCTGTGGGGTTGAAGGCTTTTCCCACTAACTGTAGGTAGGTGTAGGCGGCAAGCGATTAACATTTTTTGGCGCCGCTGCCGAGGACAAGTCTTCTTGTACTTGGGAAAACGACTAACTTTTAGTTTTGGCATATTTGAATTTTAGATTTAGATTCTTGCTCAAGTGGCGACTCCACTCAATCCTAATTTTGCAAGAGTCTCTACTAGGAGAAATTCAAGTGGTCTAGTTAGCCCCTCTCCTGATCCTGAAAGGGTTTTTAGAGAGAGGTTAAATAGACTTTCTCATAGTAGAGCTCTTGCTAGTCTTGGGCAAGAGGCTATTTCTGACATTCATTTGCTGTTTCAAGGAAAAGTTAAGCCTAACATCATGAATGATCTTTTTTCTCCTTGTAACTTTACTAACATTAATGGCTATCCTCACAATATCCCTGACAAGGCTATTGAAAAGTTGCCTTCTTTTCAAGGTAACAATGCCATTAGCGCTGCATCACATGTGAAGAGCTTTAATGTTTGCATCTTTAAGTGGTGTAACGTTGCTAACTATGAGGATGTAAAGATGAGGCTTTTTGTTCTCTCTTTAGAAGAGGATGCTCTTGATTGGTTCACTGAGCAACCTGCAGACTCGTATGATTCTTTACAAGCGATTGTTAATGCTTTCATGGGAAAGTATGGAGAGAGAAGAGAGAATAGTCATTTGATTAGTGCCATTAGCACCATGAAGAAGAATGAGAATGAAACCATGAAGGAGTTTAACAAGAGATTCAATGAATTGGTTAAAAGCATGCCTACTACTGTTAAACCTCCTGATGAATTTCTCTTATGTTCCTATCTGGATTCTTTTGGTGTTGACACTGCTTTTGAGTTGAGAAGAAAGGATTCCACCAAGTCCCCTAGAGGTGGGAGCGAGGGGGCGAGGGAGCGCGGGAGCGGCCTATACAAAAGCTCCCTACCGATTTTTAGGAAACGTGGGGGGACGTCGGGGTCATAAATTTAAAAAATTATAAAAAATAAAAATATATATTAATATTATAATATTAATATATTATATATGATATATCATTGAATAATATAATATTATTTTTCATTTTTGCAAGGAATGTATATACAGGTAACAACCATCAATGATCATACACTTACATCATGAAAGATAAATGATAAATGATAAAATTTAAAAATTATAAATCGATGAATAATGAATCATGAATCATCTAACTGAAACAAATTTAAAACTTAAACAATAAAAATTTAAAATTTAAAACATAAAACATACATCATAGATTCATCATTCATATGTAACTTTGTCACTGCAGTGTATAATGATATATCATATAATCATTAATGAAACACAAAACATATAGTTTAAAGTTATGTCTGAAACAGTGAAACATAAAACATAAATGATAAAAGTTTAAAACATAACATATGGATATCAAATGATATCATCATAATGATAAATAAGCATAAATGCTCAAGGTAATGCCCCACTATTCTCTGCATCCAGCTGCTGCACGAATATATCAGGATCAACCATGTCACCATCTGAATCAAAATCACTTGGATTCTCAAACATGCTAAGCGGCACACCAACCAACCTCGTTTGTGTCTCATCAAGCCTCTCCTCCATATCAATCTGTGCATCATCCTCTGGATCAACATCCCATCGGGTTGTTGGTCCCTTCAAATACTCAGGTGTCTTCCTATGCTCAAGACGTAGGGCACTGTGCACAGCAACTAACTTCTCAGCTCTTTTAGACGTAAGCCTATTCCTCTTGATAGAGTGTATGAAGCTATATGTGGACCAGTTCCTCTCTGCTGCAGAGGAACTAGCAATCTGAGACAACACACGCATAGCAAGATGTTTGAGCTCTGGAGCACCATCCCCATTCATCCTCCACCAACCAACAGGGTCACCTTGGGCTAGATCATCGCGATCTGCCCGAGCACCATATGTGTTGAAGGGGCCACTAAGAGATGCAAACTGAACAAACTGTCTTCGCAACTTTGCCCCCTCCTCTTCACTGTACATCTTTGTAATTGCAGCTAGGAAGCCACTCTTTACCTCTGGATCATCAATAGGAGGCACTCTCCCAGGCCTTTCAACATACCATTTTGGGTTTAATGCATATGCTGCCATGTGCAAAGGTGTGTTCATGCGATCCCACCTACACTGAATGATGGGTCGAATCTGGGATGTATAGAACTCTAATGAGGGCTCCCTTTGCTGAATGGCTGCCTTCACACGACCCAACATGCTATCAAAGGTCTCATAGATTTCTCCAAGGCTAAGAGAATCCGTATCAGTGTAACGAATGACCTCCACAATAGGGCTCAAAAATGACACCAAATAAGCACAATCCGCCCACCAATCATTGTCCAACACCTGGCTTCTGACCTTCTTCCCTGAGTCTGTCTTTGATTCTGACCACCTTCCCCAGTCTGAACTCACAACCAAGGATTGTAGAGGTGCTTGTACCTCTAACATCCTCTCCAATAAGAGAAAATAGCTAGCATATCTCGTATCGGTGGACTTGAGGAATTCCTTCCTCGTGTGAGCCCTGTACATGGCCAAGGAGGTGTGGTGATTGCAGATAAACATCTGCACATCTCTAGCAGCTGTCACCAAATCTGATATCCACTTAATTTTGCCCATGTCCTTCAGTGCATTATTGAGTGCATGCACACAACAAGGAGTCCAAAAAATATGTCGATACCTGTTTTGAATCAATAACCCAGCTGATCTACAAACTGCTGCTGCATCTGTCACAACTTGCACCACACTATCAACACCAACATCCTCTATAGCTTCTCGAAGAAGCTCAAATTGGAAAGCTGCATCCTTGCGCTTTCCAGAACAGTCAACAGCTTTAAGAAAGAATGGACCTTGTGCACATGTCACTATGATGTTGATTAGTGGGCATTTTCGGATGTCAGTGCATCCATCCATAACAATAGAGCAACCAAACCTCATCCATGTTTGTCTCATTCTCTCTTTCTGCACATTAATTTTAGACACTTGTCTATCTAAAATTGATGTTCTTAGCTTATGTTCTCCAGGAGGTACATATGAAGGCCCTACTTTTGCAATTGCTTGGACCATTTCCTTGTAATAAGGTGAACGCACAACATGGAAGGGAATTCCATTGGCAAAAAGAAATTTGCCAATTGCATCATCTGTGTCATCTCGATCTATAATATTGTACATCCCAGACACTGTAGCACCCATGACAGAAGAACGAGATGCAGCTATGGAACCTGTAGCACCCTTTGCCTTTTTTGATGAAACACTGGATGGATCAACATTTTTGCTAAAAAACATTCCTTTTGTAGTGGCTGCCCTTTCTAGCCTCCAAAGTTGCTCTCTTAGAGCTGGAGTCATGTGCTTTGAGAGACACATATTGACTCCTTTACCTGTGATTGCTAAAATATGTTGCTTCACCCTCGTATCGCTGCCAACAAAGTGATGGCCAAAAATATTGCAAACCCAATCATGTGAGCCACCTCCAGCTTTTGGATTTTTTTTAGGAAGTCTGGTTGCATAGATTATAAGTGGTTTGTGATGATTAAAGGCCCCCTTTGCAAATTTTTCCAGATCTGTTGGTGGGCCTTCAAAATTTAGTGACCTCTTGTGACTGCTTTGAACTTCAATTCCTTGGTCTGCGTCTTCTAATGGATTATCACTGTAGGTGCTCTCACTGTCACGACTGTTAGGTGACTGACTTCGGCTCATGGTTTAAAACTTTAAACTTGCTGCAATTGCAACAAAAAAAAAAAAATCATTAATCAATTTTTTATTGTGTCATTTGAAATTTCGTCAAACATTTTGCAACAGTATGGTTGTACAATGTAAACTTGTAGGCGCACTTCAATTTGTTTTTAAATTTTATGATTTATAATTATCATTTTAAAATTTAATTTATGATTTTCATTTATCCCAAACAGAGAATCTGTGGACCTGTGGTACCAAATAGATATTAGATCAAGATGCCCACTGCCCAGATGGCAGAATGCACTTTGACAACAGTAAACTCAGAACTGTAATATATATTTAAAATTTTATTAACTCAGAAATTCAAATTTTCAAATTAATTTTCAAATCGGTTCCTGAATCCTTACAGATCTTAGATCTAAAATATATCTGCCAATATGCCGTGGTACTGGTCGGAGCCTGGAGGTCCTATGATCTATCGACTGGGCACAACAACAAAAAAATTAAAAATTTATCCCATCCGCAAGTTGCAACAGTATTTCAAGGCTCAAGCAGGGTTTTATAAGTTTATAAATATATGATTTAGTATTAATTTTTTTCATAATGAGTCGTATTAGATTTTATTATTTATATGTATTCGATTGTTGCGATATTTTTAGATTTGTTAGGCACTTGAGAGGGATCGAATTTTTTACTTACTTGTAAGGAGGGCCGAGGCTGTCGAGGAGAAGGCGGCTGCTGCTCGAGGAGGAGGCGGCTGCTGCTCACTGGCCAGTGGCTTCTGCTCGAGTCCGAGTTCCTCTGCTCAAGCTGCAATGCGCAGTGCTCAATGCTCTAGCAGACTAGCTGCAATGGTGGGGTGCTACCGTGCTTGAGATGAAGCGGCGGCAAGGTGCTCGAGCGGCAATGGCGTCGGGTTGCTCAGTTCTCACGCAGCAATGTCGGGCCGAAATGTATTATGGCAAGGTGCTCAGTGCTCACTGCTCTCACGTTGCAATGGAATGGCGGGCGACATGTCACATATTGCCGAGCGGAAGTGTTTTAAGTGGCGGGCGGAACATTGATAATTTGATATATATTAAAATTTAAAACATTACAAGTTATAACATTATAATATATTGAATATTCATAACATTGAAATAAATTATATTCATAACTTATAAGTTTATAATATAATATATATTCATAACATTGATATAAATCAATAAATTATAATATTATAATATATATTATATTCATAACATTGATAAAATAATATATTCAATTTAATTCATTATTAAAAATTTTAAATTTCATTGCTAATTAATTATTAAATTTAAAAAAAAAATCGATTTTATTAATATTTTTTTCATTTAATTTTTTTTTTTTTTTCATGTGGGCCCAGCCGTCCCCTCCCGTCCCCTCCACGCCCCCTCGACCCCTCCAGATGGGGAAACGTCCCCCTTGACGTCCCCTCCAAATTTTCAAAAATTGGGAGCGTCGGGAAACGTCCCCAAGTCCCCGAATCGCGAGGGGGCGAGGATTCTAGACCCCTAGGGGGGGGGATGCGTCCCCGTGTAACACTGATTTTTTTCAGCAATAATTCTTTCAGATTGGGCACATTGGCCCCACTGGTTGATAGTGTAAGTTATTTTTATAAAGGCTTTGGTATTGTCGGTTTACTATTTTTGGCATAACCAAAACGTTGCTTGTCACCATAGTTAAGACTGAGTGGATAAGGATAGGCCATTAACCCTTGGGGGCATGGGGAGCTATTTTGATGAAATGTAATATTCCTAATGGAAAATTTACAGTGATAACAAATACATGCAACACAATTCAACACAAAAAAATTTCATTAAACATCAGGAAACCGGAAATGCTCCAAACACGACAAAAAGGGCCAATTTTATTATGTAAATCTGCAGGGGTACAATGTGCAATAGAAAGAGTGCAGTTGGGCTTGCACAAGGCAAGCTACAAGCCTCAGGTGGATGAACTATCAATGCCCAACTACTACAGGAGCTTCCCCTACAAAAATCTGCGTTGGCTCTTCTAATTCTGCACCGCTGGCTGTGTTGAGACCCCTATTTGACCCCTCAAAACTGCCCAGAAAATTCTGCCAAATTATTTCTGAAATCCTTGTCAAAAACATGATTTAGGTGATGAGATGTGATTTTTTTCAGCAATAATTCTTTCTGATTGGGCACATTGGCCCCACTGGTTGATAGTGTAAAGTATTTTTATAATGATTTTGGTATTGTCGGTTTACTATTTTTGGCATAACCAGAACGTTGCTTGTCACCATAGTTAAGCCTGAGTGGATAAGGATAAGCATTAACCCTTGGGGCATGGGGAGCTATTTTGATGAACTTTAATATTCCTAATGGAAAATTTACAGTGATAACAAATGCATGCAATAAATTCAGCACAAAAAAAATTTCATTAAACATCAGGAAACCAGAAATGCTCCAAACACGCCAAAAATAGCCAAATTTATTATGTAAATCTGTAGGAGTACAATGTGCAATAGAAAGACTGCACCTGGGCTTGCATAAGGCAAGCTACAAACCTCAGGTGGATAAACTATCAATGCCCAACTGCTACAGGAGCTTCCCCTACAAAAATCTGTGTTGGCCCTTGTAACTCTGTATCGTTGGTTGTGTTGAGACCCCTATTTGACCCCTCAAAACTGCCCAGAAAATTCTGCCAAATTATTTCTGGAATCCTTGTCAAAAACTCATAAAGGGTTTGCTCTAGCTTTGATGCTCCAAAATTGACCCCAAAATACTTAGCCCTCCTCCACAGGCAGAAAATGAGAACTATAGCAGATGATGAGTTTACTGCACCACAAAGGCCTGGAAAATTCCCCACAATCCCCTCCAATCCAACTCCAAACAATCCCAGCTCCTCAAACCCCTTCACAAGCCACCCCACAAATTGTCTCAACAAATGACTATGCAGTCCTTGGACAGGATGACGCAGGCGCACCTCTAGGAATTCGAATGGCTGATGTGTGATGCTTTTTGCCCAGCAAATCTTTCTCCTTTGCTGAAAATTGGTTAGAGTGTGCTCCGGCAACAATCCAACCCCTAACTCCAGCGCTTCACTCCTCCAATCACTATGTGGCTCCATGAACTGTGTCCCAGCTAACCCAGAAATCGTACTACCTGTGTGGTCCTCCTTCTAACTCCAAAAGGCTGATGAGATAGTCTTCCTAGGGTGGTACTCGAAGCCCCCCAAAGAAAAATTGAGCTTCCTCCTTGGGAAACTCTTGTGCTAAACAACACTTGTGACTCTAATAAACAACTAGAGCAACAATCGATTATCAAATGATCAGGGCCCAAAATATGCTGCCTCTCTTCTATTTATTTTTGTTGCTCCTTTCCTCCATGTGGCCCCCCTCACTAGGCAATTCGAACCCCCTCCCTAGCCATACGATTTCCCCCAACAAAGAGTGTGTATTTCTTGGAGAAGTGATCCCCACATTCCACTCAGTGATGAATTTCGACTCCCTTGTCCTAAGTGTTTTTCCCCTAAAAGTGTCTTAGGCCCAAAATTGACAAAATGACAAAATTGAAGTATTCTTAACAAAATTATTTAGGAAGAGACATTACATGAACTCGTGTTCTATTTTCTGGAAAGTGATCAAGCTGACCTTGCATGGCAGCCTTGATTCTAGGAAATTTGTTTAGTGAAGTCGAAAAATAAACTAAGCCTTAATTATCTAAGGAGGTGGAGGTACAAGAAGAAGGCCATCAGTGCCTTCAGTTATCACTTGCTTCTTGTCTCCCTGCTAGCTGATGAACTTGGGTCTTTTAGCTATCATTGAGTGTTGGAGATAGTGGAAGTCCCTTTTGTTGATTTGTTAGCAATTTTCTGCTAGTGGTGCGAGTGGACAGTATTCATGATGCTTGATCTCCATATCGCTGTAGACTTTTGGGGGAATGTGAAGTCAATCTGATATTTCTCAGATCAATATACTTGTTGCTTCTCTGATTAATAGAAGAATGATCTTCATCCTTGGCAACCAATATGAGCATATTGATGGTATGAAAAATATGTTTCCTGATCGCTCCTTGCTTTTAAGATTTGAATTTGTAGGATTCTAGTGCAGGTAAGATTGTTTTGCCGTGTTGGTATTCCTCTTTCCATATTCTTATGACCTTTCCAATTACCTCAGTCAATGAATGAGGTTAGATTAGAAAAGTTTGGCATACTGTCTGGATTATTTTTCTCACTGTTTTCAGGTTTGCTAGTTTTTAAAGGAGACTTTCAAATTCAAGTATTTATTGCTGCCTCCGAAGGTTCCTCATTAAAATTGGTAGATTGAAGTCACAAAAATGCAATTATTTTTTCTGATACAGAGAATATTTACTTCAGATTTGCAAGATGCGATGAATTAACATATACCTGTTGCAAGCTATGATTAATTAAAGATATACCTGTTACAGATCTGAGTTTCCAGTTTGTTGATTAGAGATTGATATTGTAAATCTTTATGAAACAGGCAAAAATGGCCTTTCCAATTACCACACCATTCAATGAATAAGGTTAGATTAGAAGTGTTTGGCACACTAGTTTTTACTTATGTCTTCTCTTTCATTAGCCTATTAGGTCTTTCATCAAGTTAATTATCAAAACACAAGAGACACAAATTTAGGCTATTCAAGCCAGGGACAAAACCTGTCCCTCTTGGAGAGGAAAACCCGCAAGTAATTCTTCTTGTAGAATTTCAGATGACAAGTACCATGACCATGACTCAAACCCTTGACCTTAGAATGCCTCCAACACCTTTGTCACCTGCTCTTCTTTGGCTCCTTACAATAACATTCCTTTCTGCACCATTCTGCACTTGCACAAGGGAAGCTTGGTCCCTTGTCAAATATCCTTGATTAATGTACTTCTTCTTAGTCTCCTCAAAGCTCCTTCCCGTTCTTTAATATGCTTAACTCTGAGATCCCTTCTTATTCCTGTGATTACCTTTTTCTTAATTTTACCTTCTTCAGACATATGCTGCTGTCCCAAACCAGAGATATCATACTTCTATCTTTGATCAATGATACTCCTTCTCTACGCTATGTCTCTTCCTTATTTTGCACTGTGATACACATGGATGATAAGCTCTTTTCTTTCACTGAGGTAGGTCCTGGCCTCCTTATTTCTTCAGAACTGTATTGCAGACTTTTCCCTTGACAGAATAAGTCTCGGCCTCCTTTTATTTATTGCAGACCCAATACGGTGATATATAGTGTTTCCTTTACTTCGCTGTGACTACACCTTTCTTTGCTGTCTATTCCATGCCAAATTACAGAACTTATTCCTGCAATACATGTCCGAAAATCTCAGATGATCCGAACTGTACTTCCCTCTATTCTGCGCAGTATATACTATATATAGGGTATAAATAGTTCTTTCCACCTGTAATAAGCCGACCTGTGCATGAATAGGTGTGACTGACCTTTGAGCCGACTTGTCCAACTGTTATGAAGCCGACTTCTCCAAGGAGTATTCCAGCAAGGTGACAAGGATGTTTACATTGTTTCTTTGACTATTTACAAGTGTAGCATTGCTTCATATACATGACACTAATTTACACATGTATGACAAGATGACAAATCCCTAAAAGACATCAAGAAGAAGTCTTTGACATATAATAAAATTCCTTGCTCATGAAACCCATGAAGCAAGCTTAACAAAAATACATTTTATTATCTGTCTTCTTCATTACATAAATACACAATTACATAATCAATATGAAGACCGAACCTAGTTACACTTTCCAACACTCCCTCTTAACTAGGGAGGTATTCATAATGGTACATGGTTATTTTCAATCTGAAGAATCTCATAAGAAGAATCAGATTGGTAATCGCATTTGTATAGCATCATATCAACCAGCCTTGTCATAGTGCAAGGCCTTGACTAACAGCCCCATCTCTCAATGAGACAATGGGCTACAATGTTGGCGAGACACGACTTATAGACACCATAGTCATTGTCTCTCCAAGGTACATACTCCACCCAGGTGTTCCCAGAGTATGACCTTCTTGGACTATTCTTCTCTTGGGTAGCCAACCCTCAAAGAATATCGGTCCCCAACTACTCTTATCTTGAATTCCCTATCTCATTCTCAAAGAGTATCGGATGCCAGATGATTACCCAATCCTCCATTCTGTCTTCCCAAATGAAGACCAGAATGATGTGTCTATCCATTCTCTCCTCATGGCCTTCACTAAGACTTGCGGTTGTTAGTCCTGGTCTAGGGCATGACACATGAATTAGATAATCATATACATCACTCCCTCTTAACTCAGGAAGGACATACTTCAAGTTTCTTCCAAGTAAGAAACTTACCACCAGGCTCCCTGTTAATTTTAGATAACCATGGTTTGTTCTATGCTTAATGCAATTTTACTTCAATCTTTCTTATAGGCCCAATTCAATTTAGCAATCACATAAACATGAAAGTAAAATGTTGATAGAACATAATAAGAGATCAACAGAAGACAAGCCAAATAATGTAGATCATATTTTACAATTCTTATTGTCCAACAAAGATAGAGAGTGATGTGCGTTACTGCAATCAACAGGATGCATCAGCCAGCAAAGTCTTTCTCAACATAAGATCAGCCAACCTTCCAAGTGTCACACACACCCCTCAAAGACAGCTCCAAAATTCAATGCAAGTCAACAAAAGAATCCCTCATCCAGATTTCCAGCATCCATTTCCGTCATCATCCATATTTCTGGCATCCATTTCCGACATCATTTTTGGCATCCATATTTCCAGCATCCAGATTTCCGACATCCATATCCGGCATCATCCATATTTTTGGCATCCATTTCCACACGTGGGAGAGAGAGAAGCCTCTTCAAGGTTGTACGAACCAATCAGATCATGAGGAATGTGTGTGATGAGATGATGATGAAATGGACATCATCTCTTTCCAATTTATATCAGCCAGTGAGGGTGTGTGACACATCTATTAGGCTTGTGAGCCTACATTACAAATCTGACCGACCTTGCACGTGTGGAAAATAAAATCAGAATATATGTTCTACTCATCCAAACAAGATGATCTTTGGATCAATCTTGCACCTCTCCGAAAGAGGAATCCAACAAAAATTTAATCATCATCATATGAGCAGTGCAACCTGGAGTTTGAACTTTGGACCTAGTTGCCCAAAATTAACACTCCCTCTCAACTAGGGAGAACTCCATCTGTCCACTTGTGCCATTCATAGATCAGTATCATTGTGTACTCATAACTTGCTTTGCTGGCTCTTCTTCGCAAATAGAACAAAAAGGTGGGTCGCAAAGACATCACACTCTGCTGACCCGAAGTCAGCTTACAGGTTAAAACCTCTCTTGGACTCAAAAAGAGTCTCAAACTAACCCGAAGTTAGTTTACTGACCCAAAGTCAGTTTAGAGGTAAAAACCTCATCAAACTTGATCCCAGATCAAGGTGTTGGACACGTGCCTTCCTATACATAGAGAGTACGACAATCTTCGATGCGTCCATCGGCCTTGCTATTGGTCTCTATCCACATTTCCCACCTCATTGGCCAAATGAGAGGTACTTCCCATGAGTCTGAAACTCCATGGGTAGGATGCATTCGGGGCACAAATCAAAGAGAGGTAAACCAACTCAATATCATAACAGTGGGGCAGAAGCACAACAAGGTTTGGCAAGCCTAGCCCCGTGTGTGCTTATAGCTCCAAGAAGTTATCCCCAAGCCCCCTGGAGCTCCCAGAGCTCATAGTCCAACTCAAGCAGGACACTCACAATAGGGTCTTTCCACGATTCCAAGCTTCTCACGAAAGGTTAGGAACGTGACCTTCCCCAGGGGCTTCGTGAGAATATCTGCAACCTGCTCATCAGTTCCAATGTGATCGAGCCTTACGGCGCCTCGTTGTACCATGTCCCGGACAAAGTGATACTTAATATCAATATGCTTGGATCGATCGTGGAACACGAGATTCTCAGAAAGACGAATCCCACTCTGGTTATCACAAAGGATAATGGTGGTATCTAGCACATGTTCGAACAACTCATTGAATAGTTTTCTCAACCAAACAGCTTCACAACAGGCCATACTCGCAACAATGTATTTGGCCTCAACGGTGTTCAAAGCCACCGACTTTTGCTTCCTGCTCATCCAAGATATCGAAGCAAAACCCAAGGTGAAGCAACATCCAGATGTGCTATTGCGATCCACCACACTGCCAGCCCAATCGGTATCAGTATATCCATGGAGTCTAAAACTCCCGACAGTGTATCTCAGCCCATGGTTGATTGTGCCCCGAAGATATCTCAATAGATTCTTGGCACTAATCCAGTGAATGTGATGAGGCTCAACCATATGTTGACTCAAAGTGTTCACTGCAAAACATATGTCCGGACGGGAGTTCACTAAGAACATCAAGGCCCCCACGAGTTGTCGATACTCAGTGGGATTTCCTAGCTCAGGCCCATTAGCGTTTCCACACAACTTCTTAAAGTTGAGTTCCACGGTGTCGACACAGACTTACAATCCACCATACCAAATATCTCTAGTAGCTTCACGACATATTTTCCTTGAGAAAGGAAAATCTCACTTGGCCTTTGCCAGACCTCCAAGCCTAGGAAGTAATGCATCAATCCTAGGTCGTTCAACTCAAACTCGGAAGCTAGCTCCCTCTTACATTGATGAATGAGAGGATCAGCACCTGTTAGGAAGAGATCGTCCACATAAAGAACTATAAAGAGAGGCCTTTCTCTATCAACCTTAAAAATAAAGGTTTGGATCAACATTACTTCGAGTGAAGCCCAGCTTCATCAAGTAGCTATCTATCCTCTCATACCAAGCCCTAGAGGCTTGCTTCAACCCATAGAGGGCTTTCTTCAACCCGAATACATAGGTGTCTCTATCTTGGACTTCGAACCCCAGAGGTTGCTCCACATAAACGTCTTCCTTTATTGAACCATGCAGAAAGGCAGTCTTCACATCCATCTGATGGAGACTCCATCCTTGCGTTGCAGCAAGGGCAATGATAGATCGAATGGTGGTATAGCGGGCGACAGGTGCAAATATATCATCATAATCTATGCCTTCTTTTTTAGAGAAGCCTCGGGCAACAAATCTTGCCTTGTACATTTCAGCACTAACATCAGATCCATGCTTGACCTTATAGAGCCATTTCGAGGTGACAACAGATTTGTCGTCCAGTCTCGGGACCACTTCCCAGACATTATTTTTCATAATGGACTCATATTCTTCGTGCATAGCATCCTTCCAAACTTTATGCTTTACGGCTTCTTCAAATGATCCAGGCTCAGATTGTACAATTGTACTCATGGCTGCTAGGTACCCTTGGTATCTATTCAGCTTCTTGCTTTCATGGAATGTTCCTCTCAGGGGAACATGTCCCTCGGCTTCCTGGAGAGTGTCCCTGAGCCATGAGGATCTCCTCTTATTAGAAGGAGGTGGATCAATAGGATCCATCGGGCTGTTGAGAATTTGGAGGGCTGATGATTAATACAAATTCTCTTCTTGATAATTACTTGTGAGCTTACATGAGTTACTTATGACTTCTTTTCTTTAGCTTAGTTAGTCTTTCATCAAGTCAATTATCAAAATGCACGAGACAAATTTAGGCTCCTAGAGCCAAGGCAAAACCTCTCCCTCTTGGAGAGGAAAACCCGCAAAGAATTCTTCTTATAGATCTTCAAATGACAAGTACCATGACCCAGACTCGGACCCTAGACTTCGAAATGTCTCCAAGATCTTGTCACTGCCCTTTCAAACTTGATTCTTCTCTTCTTCAATAATCTGCACTGTTCTGCACTAGAAAAACTCGATCTCCAAGATTCACTTATTGATCAGTCAAATATCAGAACTGAATTGTCTTTACCTTGCATACACTTGCAACAGTATTGTAGATAGGAAGGTAAATCACAGATTTACCTTCCTCACTCTTATTCTCCTTTAAGAGTGCTTTCTCCTCATAGTCACTGTCTTCACTATACTGAACCGTAGCCTTCAACCTTATACTTTATATATTTCAGGACCTTTGCTCAACTCTGGAAACATGAAATAGTATGTAGTTACAACAGTACTATATCTGCACCTTCTTCTTGCTCTGGTATCTGAAATAGAGGATGTGACACATCTGCAATTGACACCCTATAACTGCTTCCTGAAATCTGCAATTACACTTGGAGAAACCCACACTTATTATACTTCAGGTATCCGCACTTGTTGTTCAGAGTGATCCGCACAGCATCATCGTTTTATATCAAGCAACTAGTATTGAAGTTCTTCAAACTTCGCACTGAAAAACCTTTCCCAGAAATCTGCACTGAAACACCTTTTAAAAATTCGCAAAACTGTCTCTTGGATGACCGAAAAACATGTCTTCAAATGAGCCGCAGAACAGGTATTTATATGGACTATTACTTTTATCTTTAGGTCGACTTATCAACTATAGGGTAGCTAACTTTAACATATTATTATAGCTTCCTTTCCAGCGTTTGAGAGAGGTCTGATTGTAGACATTCTTCCACAGTTTCTTGGACGTGAGACAAGGTTCATGACAAGGTCTGGAGCATATATTGATGACTAGATCCTTCATATATATATGACACTTAATAACATTTATACTTAGAAGACAAAACCCTAGATAGACATCAAGAAGAAATCTATTAACCTACAATAAAATCTTGCTCATGAAACCCATGAAACAAGTACAAAAATATATTTTATTATCTTTGTCTTCTTCTATAAATACATAATTACATAGTCAACATGAAGACCGACCAAGTTACACTTTTCAACACTCCCTCTCAACTAGGGAGGTATTCATACAGGTACATGGTCACTTTCAAACTGAAGAATCTCATAAGAAGAATCGGATTGGTAATCGCATCTATATAGCATCATATCAACCAGCATTGTCCTAGTGCAAGGCCTTGACTAACAGCCCCATCTCTCAACGAGACAATGGGATACAATGCTATCGAGACACGTGACTTATAGACACCATAGTCATTGTCTCTCCAAGGTACATACTCCACCCGGGTGTTCCCAAAGTATGACCTTCTTGGACTATTCTTCTCTTGGGTAGCTAGCTCTCAAAGAATATCGGTCCCCGACTACTCTTATCTTGAATGCCCTAACACATTCTCAAAGAGTATCAAATGCCAAATGATTACCCAATCCTCCATTTTGTCTTCCCAAGTGAAGACCAGAATGATGTGTCTATCTCTCCCTCTCAACCAGGGAGGACCTATTCCACAAGGGAATGTACTCATTCCTGTATAAGGAATGTACCTAAGCTCATCCTTAGGAATTACCTAGTTTCTTCCAAGTAAGAAACTGATCACCGAGCTCCCTGTCAATTAGGGACCTGCAGCAGCAATGGTGAGACACCCAACTGCTCATGAAGAATTCCTCCCCTTGATGTCATGGATTTCGATATTGAGGAATCTTCAACTTTAGCTCCATAGGGCACAGATCATCCATCACTTTCATTCATGAGTCATGTCATCTACCAGAAAGTGATTCATCTGTCTTTCTCATCTGGTTCACCGTTATGCCATGCTACTTTCCTTTGAATCATCTCCACAGATCATACATCCTTTCTCGTGATTAGCAACCCTGCACAAATTCGTCCAGATAAACATATACATATGGACTTTTAAAACAAAAGTTACCTCAGTGATGATCTTTCACCATGACATCTTCCTGTAGGCATCGGCATCCTCTATTCAGATTGACACATCTCCTAATGATGTGTTTTGTCAAGGGTCTTCTTCTTTACTAGACTTCTGTCAGAGTCTACATATCCTCCCAGGAGATCTCCTAGTCATATCTTCTTGGCTTCTGGATGATAATTGCCTCTTGACATGGTTGCATTACATGATCTCTTCCTTTCTGCACATTCTTCATTCTCAGGAACTTGCACATTCTCCAGTTTCTCGTTCATATACAGCCACCTCAAATTCCATGAGGATATATATTACGTTGATTTCATCTATCAGTGCACCGAGAGATCCTCCTTCATAGATCATACTTCTAAATATGGGAGTCTATTACCTGCAACCATATGACATGACTTCATAGCATCCAGTGTCATGATATAAATATACAAATCTCATACCTTTTTCCCTTGAGTCATCCTGTAGCAATTTCTCTAGAATGAAGAGCTTCATTCCCTTGGTCTGCTCCATCAATATGTCATCACATACCAGAATTTAGTTTCCATGACGACCCTTGATCTTGATGACTGCTTTCCAATAGTAATGTTATCAGAGAGGTTTACACGGAGATGATTCACCAAGAGCTCCTAACAAGCTTTGTATCATGATGTTATAATATACATGACTTCCTATCGTACTATTTTACAACCAACAGAAATCTCTTAAAGGAGAAGATGATCTCAATCATAGTAGAGATCCCTTGCTTCTTCTTTTTTAGATTTCTTTGCATCTGGTTCTTTCCTCACATTTGAGATATGGGTTTCTTCCCTTTTTCCTCTTGTCCTTATTAGATTTAGGACAATCTATTTTATAATGCTCAAGTTCATTACATCCAAAGCATCGTACGTTGTCCATATTTCTTCTTTTATTCTGAGGACCAAATTTTCTGAATCTTCCTTTCTTCCTATATGTGGCTGCAAAGGCTTGATTCTCTTCACTTGGTCATGTATCAGCTTTGGCTTTTAGTCTTGTTTCCTCTATTTTACATAGAGACCATAAGTCATGGAATGGAGTGCCTTCTTTCTTCCCGTATAAACTAGAAGTGAAGTTTCCCCATTCCTCTAGTAGAGCATTCAGCACCACTGTAGTTATCTTAGTGTTAGACACTACTTCTCCAAGTTCCAGCAGTGATTCCTTCTTCCCTTGATAATTTCATTTCATATAGTTCTTGTCTCAGAGAAATTGCTTCTCCTGCAGTACTCACAGAAAATAGCTCCACCAGATTCTTATATATATTTAGCAGACTTTAGTTTTGATACATGGGGAATGAGAAAGTCCTTAATGGATTCTATGAGAATCCTATGGGCTCTAATTTCTCCCTTCATGTACTTGGCATGAGCTGGAGCATCTCCTTTTGGAGGTTGGATTGTAGAACCTTCAATATATTCCATAACTTCGTCTTCAATTAAACTCAAATCTGTCCTCTTCTTCCATGCACTAAAGTTTGATGACCCAACTAGCTTGTTGCTCTCTTTACAATAAGTCATTTTGACAGATTTAAGTAAGGTCATCGATACTTACTTGAGGAGAGTGGCTTGCAGCTTCCTTGATGATGTTTGAAGATGAATTCAAGGGTTTCTTATAAGATAGAAATCTTCAATGTAGGATTTCTTGAATCCTTGATGAAGGATATCTTCAGAAGTTGAGGTCCTCCTTTTAACAAAGTCTTGAATGTGAATCTTTGATGGCAAAGATTACTTTCTTGATTGAGTTGATCCTTTAAATGAGATAGGAGATCTTTCTTGAAGTAGCTAGAGAGTCTTCCTTTTCAAACTGATTTGATTTTCCAACCCAAACTTTTGATCTTCGCTTCCTAGAGTGTCTCCTTTGTCAAGCAGCCCTTGAGTTCAGCACCTTAGCTCTGATACCATGTTGAGAATTTGGAGGGCTGATGATTAATACAAATTCTCTTCTTGATAATTACTTGTGAGCTTACATGAGTTACTTATGACTTCTTTTCTTTAGCTTAGTTAGTCTTTCATCAAGTCAATTATCAAAATGCACGAGACAAAATTAGGCTCCTAGAGCCAGGGCAAAACCTCTCCCTCTCGGAGAGAAAAACCCGCAAAGAATTCTTCTTATAGATCTTCAAATGACAAGTACCATCACCCAGACTCAGACCCTAGACTTAGGAATGTCTCAAAGATCTTGTCATTGCCCTTTCAAACTTGATTCTTCTCTTCTTCAATAGTCTGCATTGTTCTGCACTAGAGAAACTTGGTCTCCAAGATTCACTTATTGATCAGTGAAATATCGGAACTGAATTGTCTTTACCTTGCATACACTTGCAACTGTATTGTAGATAGGAAGGTAAATCACAGATTTACCTTCCTCACTCTTATTCTCCTTTAAGAGTGCTTTCTACTTATAGTCATTGTCTTCATTGTACTGAACCGTAGCCTTCAACCTTAAACTTTATATATTTCAGGACCTCTGCTCAACTCTGGAAACATGAAACGGTATGTAGTTACAGCAGTACTATATCTGCACCTTCTTCTTGCTCTGGTATCCGAAATAGAGGCTGTGTGACACATCCGCAATTGACACCCTATAACTGCTTCCTGAAATCTGCAATTGACACCCTATAATTGCTTCCTGAAATCCGCAATTATACTTGGAGAAACCCGCACTTATTATACTTCAGGTATCCGCACTTGTTGTTCAGAGTGATCAGCACAACATCACCGTTTTATATCAAGCAACCAGTACTGAAGTTCTTCAAACTTCGCACTGAAAAACCTTCCCAGAAATCCGCACTGAAACACCTTTTATGAATCTACAAAACTGTCTCTTGGATGACCGAAAAGCATGTCTTCAAATGGCCCACAGAATAGGTATTTATATGGACTATTACTTCTATCCTTAGGCCAACCTGTCAGCAGGCTTGAAGGCTGACTTATCAACTATAAGGTAGCCAACTTTAACATATTATTATAGCTTCCTTTCCAACGTTTGAGAGAGGTCTGATTGTAGACATTCTTCCACAGTTTCTTGGATGTGAGACAAGGTACATGACAAGGTCTGGAGCATATACTGATGACTAGATCCTTCATATATATATGACACTTAATTAGAGAGGTTTGATTGTAGACATTCTTCCACAGTTTCTTGGACGTGAGACAAGGTACATGACAAGGTCTGGAGCATATACTGATGACTAGATCCTTCATATATATATGACACTTAATTACATTTATACTTAGAAGACAAAACCTTCGATAGACATCAAGAAGAAGTCTATTAACCTACAATAAAATCTTGCTCATGAAACCCATGAAGCAAGTACAAAAATACATTTTATTATCTTTGTCTTCTTCTATAAATACCTAATTACATAGTCAACATGAAGACCGACCTAGTTACACTCTTCAACACGGGCATAGGTTCTTCCCGCCTTCTCGCTTCTTCTTCTTCTTTGTCTTCCTTTGAGCTAGGAAGATTTCTTACTTTCTAGAGGGCAGCATCTTCACCGAAGGTGACATCGTAGCATATCTCCACTTCTCTTTGACCAGGCACATAGATTCTATATGCCTTCGAAGTTTCAGTGTAGCCCACAAACATTCCCTTCTTTCCAGAAGCATCCAGCTTCTCTTTTCTTTCGGCACGTGAAAGTAAACAGGACTTCCAAAAACTCTAAAGTGGAAGACATCAGGCTTCTTACCAGAGAAGACTTCTTCAGAAGTCTTAGAGTCCAAAGCAGAATGCGAGCATCTATTTTGAACGTACACCGCAGTGTTCGCAGCTTCTCCCCATAGAAACTTCGAAAGACTTGGGTCACATAGCATGGCGCGGCAACTTCCACAATGGTCCTGTTCTTTCTTTCAGCAACACCATTTTGCTCAGGAGTATACACAGTTGTGGTCTCCCTCTTAATGCCAACTTCACTGCAAAATTCACTGAATTTATTTGACTCATCCTCGGACCCATTGTCGGTCCTCAAAACTTTGATTCTCTTCTCGATTTGATTTTCCACCATGGCCTTGAAGGTACGAAACCATTTGAATGCTTCATCCTTCTTCTTCAAGAAATATGTCCAGGACTTGCGGGAGAAGTCATCTGAAAAAGTCATGTAATAGGAACATCCTCCCAACGATGTCACGGGCAGCATACCAGATAAATCAAAATGTATCAACTGCAAGATATCAGTTGTCTTTGTGACACTTGAGGGGAATGGTCCCCTTGTATGCTTCCCTTCAACACAACCTTGACATATACCTTCATGATCATCTTTAAATTCGGGCAACCTTGTCGCCACCTTCTTTGCTTCGGAAAGGGCTTTGTGAGGGTGTGCAAACCTCTAATGCCATAACTTTGTTTGAAGAGTTGTATCACATGACATAGCCCCCAATGGACTTCCTCCAACCTGGTAGAGTGTATCAACTCTAAAACCAATAGTAAGAACTTCTTTGAAGTTCTTCTTCCAGATGCGTACCTTTCCATCAACGAATGCCACCTTGAACCCTTTGTCTTCCATTTCCAAAATAGACACAAGGTTCTTCTTCAAATCAGGTACGTACAACACATCTTGTAAACAAAGGACTTGACCTTGAGATAGATAAAGGGTCACAGTCCCTGTCCCTTTCACGAGATATGTGGCATTATCTCCAAGGATAATTTCTAAATTCATACCCTTCTCAATCAAATCAGAGAGGGCTTCTTTATAACCAATGAGGTGTCTTGACGCACCAATATCAATCAACCAGACATCCAGGGTGTCGGGAGGAGATGCAATAGAGAGGGCAGATACAAGAATACATTCATTTTTCTTATTATCAACAACATTAGACTCATCATAACTGGAATTTCTTGACCTCTTGAAAGGTTGCCCATTTCCATTACGATCAGAGGGAGCCTTCCTTTTTCCTTGAACCTGTTGTTCCTTTGATTTCCATTCCCCCTGAAGTTGTTGTTGTCATCATCCCTGGGAGAGTCCCTGCCATTGGGGCACTCTCTTGCATAGTGACCAGACTTGTTACAAGTGTAACATCTTCCCTTCCTTCATTTGGGCCCCGCTCTACCATGGTTTTGATTTCTCGAGCCACCGTGGTTCTTCTTCTTTGCATGAGCGATGAAGGAAGCAAGGTCACCTCTATTTCCATTAGAGGGATGACCTCTCTCCATCATTCTTGTCTACTCTTGAGTGCATCTAGTTAGCAATTCATCAAAATCAGGAACCATATTATTATTAAGAATCGTAGTATTAAATACATACCAGTCTTAGGGAAGTCCTCCAAGAGCAATGAGGACGAGCTCTCGATCAGCTACTTCTTCTCCTATGGCAAGGAAATCATTCCTGATTTTTGTGAGCCTCATAAAATATGATGGAGGCTCATGAATCTTCCCCTGCACATAGTCCATGACATCTTGATCTTCTAATGCCAAATCCAAGGACATCTTCCATGCATGATAATCAGACTTGTCAGTACTTATCAGCAGACCATTGGTCCTTGACAAGACTTCTTCTTCGGTGATTGTTTTTCACACTATCTTGGGCTTTGTCTTCACCTCAGCTCTGATACCATGTTAATTTTAGATAACCATGGTACGTTCTATGCTTAAGGCAGTTTTACTTCAATCTTTCTTATAGGCCCAATTCAATTTAGCAATCACATAAACATGAAAGTAAAATGCTGATAGAACATAATAATAGATCAACAGAAGACAAGCCAAATAATGAACATCATATTTTACAATTCTTCTTGTCCAACGAAGATAGAGAGTGATGTGCGTTACGGCAGTCAACAAGATGCATCAGCCAACAAAGTCTTTCTCAACATCAGATCAGCCAACTTTCCAAGTGTCACACACACCCATCAAAAACAGCTCCAAAAGTCAACGCGAGTCAACAAAAGAATCCCTCATCCAGATTTCTGGCATCCATTTCCGGCATCCATTTCCGGCACCATCCATATTTCCGGCATCCTGATTTCCAGCATCATTTCCGGCATCCATTTTCAGCATCATCCAGATTTCCAGCATCCATTTCTGGCATCCATGTTCGGCATCATCCATATTTCCGGCATCCAGATTTCCGACATCCATTTCCACACTTGGGAGAGAGAGAAGCCTCTTCTAGGTTGAATGAACAAATCAGATCATGAGGAATGTGTGTGATGAGATGATGATGAAATGGACATCATCTCTCCCGAATTTATATCAGCCAGTGAGGGTGTGTGACACACCTATTAGGCTTGTGAGCCTACATTACAAATCTAGCCGACCTTGCACATGTGTGGAAAATAAAATCAAAATATATGTTCCGCTCATCCAAACAAGATGATCTTTAGATCAATCTTGCACCTCTCCGAAAGAGGAATCCAACAGAAATATAATCATCTTCATATGAGCAGTGCAACCTAGAGTTTAGACCTAGTTGCCCAAAATTAACACTCCCTCTCAACCAAGGACCTACAGCAACAATGGTGAGACACCCAGCTGCTCATGAAGAATTCCTCCCCTCGATGTCATGGATTTCGATATTGAGGAATCTTCAACTTTTGGCTTCATAGGGCACAGATCATCCATCACTTTCATCCAAGAGTCATGTCAACAATCAGAAAGTGATTCATCAGTATTTCTCATCTGGTCCACCTTTATGCCATGCTGCCTTCTTTCGAACCATCTCCCAAGGATCTTACATCCTTCCACATGATAGGCAGCCCTACATAAACTCATCCAAATAAATATATACATAATAACTCTTAAATCAAAAGTTACCTTGGTGATGATCTTTCACCATGACATCTTCCTATAAGCATCGGCATCCTTTATTCAGATTGACACATCTCCTAAAGATATGTATTGTCAAGGGTCTTCTTCTTTACCATACTTCTATCAGAGTTCACATATCTTCCCAGGAGATCTCCTAGTCACATCTTCTTGGCCTCTGAATGATAACCGCCTCTTTACATGGTTGCACTTCATGATCTCTTCCATTCTTTCTCAGCACATCTTCATCCCTAGCAACTTCCAGTATCCAATTCCTTGTTTGTATACAACCACCTCATATTCCATATGAGGACATGTTTAATTTCATCTGTTAGTGGCAACCTGTTCACCAGAAGAGATCCTCCTTCCCTAGATCATACTTCTAAAGATATATGTACCTCATCCTTTTCCTTTTGAGTCAGCCTGCAGCAATTTTGCTAGAATGAAGAACTTCATTCCCTTTACCTGCTTCATCAATATGTCATCATATCCTAATCCCAGAATTTTGCAAGATAGAATTCCCGATGAAACCTTTTGCTTTCTTTCTACTCAATGTCAACACCTGTTTCATATTGATTATTGAATGATGATCGTTGATCTTGATGACTTCCTTCCATCAATGTTGTTATCAGTGAGGTTTTCAGAAGTTGCTTCTTCAAATGCTCCTTCCATGTTTCAATAATGATGCTACTACTTCTTATCATACTATTTTACAAGCAACAGAAATCACTTAAAGAGGAAGATGATCTCAATCATAGAGATCTTACGCTTCTTCTTTCTTAGATTTCTTTGCATTAGGTTCTTCCCTTTCATCTATGACATGGACTTCTTCCTTTTTCATATTGTCCTTCCCAAATTTAGGACAATCCCTTTTATAATGCCCAAGTTTATTACATCCAAAACATCATACTTTGTCGATATTTCTTTTTTTATTCTGAGGACCAAATTTTCCGAATCTTCCTTTCTTCATGGTTGTAAAGGCTTGATTCCCTTCACTTGATCCTGTATCGGCTTTGGTTTTCAATCTTGTTTCCTCTATTTTACAGATCCTGGAATGGTGTTGCTTCTTTCTTCCTATATAAGCTTGAAGTGAGGTTTCCCATTCTTCCGGTAGAGCATTCAGCACCACTGTAGTCATCTCACTATTATACATTACTTCTCCCAATTCCTGTAGCTGGTCTCGTATTTCAGAAATCATCATAAAATATGTAGTGATTCCTTTCTCTCTTAACAATTTCATCTTGTATAGTTCTTGTCTTAAAGAGATTACTTCTCCTGCAGTACTCACGGAAAATATCTCCACCAATTTTTCATATATTTCTTTCACAGTTTCTAGTTTTGATACATAGGGTATGAGTGAGTCCTTAATGGATTCTATGAGAGTCCTCTGGGCTCTGATTTCTCCTTTCATGTACTTGGCATGAGCTGGAGCATCTTCTTTTGAGGGTTGAGTTGTAGATCCTTTGATGTAGCCCATAACTTCATCTTCGATTAGATTCAAATTTGCCCTCTTCTTCCATGCACTAAAGTTTGATGACCCAACCAATTTTGTTGCTCTCTTTGCAATAAGTCATTTTGACAGATTTAGATAAGGTCATAGATACTTACTTGAGTAGGGTGACTTCTGTTAATCAAGGTTGTCATTGATGTCAATGTGGCAATGACCGAGATGTCAATATTCTTGAGATGCCTGGTTCTAGATGATGATGACATGACTCTTGGTTGACTAGGATACTATCAATGAAGATGTCAAGTCACGAAGAAGCCAAACCACTAATGAAGGAAGCCCTAAGTACTTGATCTAATGTTGCATGCACTTGATGATCTAGATCTTAACCAATGATGTCATACACTTGGATGATACTTGATGATGACATATGATGATGCCATACACTTGGATGATACTTGATGAAGTCATACACTTGATGAAGGTTGGAAGACTAGATGATGATGTGGAAGATCTCATTTGATGGTTGGAAGACTATTTTGAAGTTCTCCTAATGATGCTGCACTATGACATATTACTGCACTATTATTGAATATATGATCTATACCTTCATGATGATGTTGGATACTATCATGATGACATGGATGTCCTACATGATGACACTATAATCCTATGATTGATAAGACAAACAAAGGAGAATCCAAGAAGTGGAAAAGGCACGTTGTCCTATTCACCTCCTACACACAAAAATTAAGGACAGTCACAAAGAAAAATTGTTTTTACCACCTTGGAGGCATCCTATCAACATGGGTCCTGTACCATCTTGTAGAGTATATTTTTCCCGTTCTAATGAGCCTTTACTTGCCCCGAAACTCCCAGCGGTTGAGGAGATATGGAATTTTTGAGTCTAGAAAAATTAACCTTAGCAGTGAGCCGACCTGTCCTTGCCTTCATGTCGGCCTACCTTCAGAAAGACGTGTCCTTTCAGTTCAACGTCAAACTCATATAAAAAGGCTAGTTCAAGCATTCATTTGACAAAGAATTTTCGGTGAAGATTGCAGATAAAAGGTTCAGAAACACAGAAGAAGAAAGAAGTTGAGAAAACAAGGAAAATAAGTGTTGGGCTAATTCTGTTTTTTGAATTATTTGATTGAGTATACCACAGAGAGATAACCGTAGGCCTTGAAGGGAAATCTGGACAGTTTTGAAAGGCAATTTTGTGGCTTTTGCAGATCCAAGCTAGAGAGGAAGGGTGCCACAGCGATAAGGACTGTTCTAGGTTATTTGATATTGTGTTTGTGGCATAATATCGTTATTTGAGGTTGCAGATAAGTATAGGAGTCTTAACAATAAATCGAGCTCTGTTCTAAGCAGGAAAGTCACAGCTAGTTAAGGACTTTTAGGAGCTGTTTGGGAAGTTTATCAGAATTCTGTGGAAAACCTACCAGGCAACCAAAGTAACAAGTTACAATAGTGTACACTAAACCAGAGTTATAGAAAAAGGTGGCAAACTTTGAAATGAAGTTGGAGCATCATAAAAGACATCATTGTTGAAACAACCCTTACGAAACTTTTTGAAGAATATCAAAGACACTTTGTATCCCTTGAAAACATAGTTGAAGCAGACTTTGGAGGACTAAAAACAGTCCAGAACTTAAGCACATTGGAGCAGCACTAAAGTGGAAGACAGTTGCAGCAGTTAGGAGGCAGTTTGGAGGAGTTTAAGTACGCTGATGTGGATAGTCATCTTGCCCTAACCAGTCAGCCCAACCTACAGCAAATAGACACCAGATTCGAATCTTTTTAGAGCACTCCCAAAGTCATCGACTGCATACCTTGGTTGGGAATTTGTAGTAGTATTAGAGCATTTTTTGAAGGACAGAATTGTTAACATCATCTACTTAAAGGCCTTGGAAGCACAAGGATTGGTGTTCTTACAAAATTTATATTTTTGGAGTTGAACACTTCTTAAGCAAACCACAAAAGCATTCTTGAAGAATAATGTTGGAGACAGTTTATCTTGTTGAAAGAGATAGTAGAAGAGTTGATTGAAGAAACCCTAAGATGTCTTATTGAAGCAGATTACTGAAGATCTCTTATAGCAATTGTTGGAGGCTTAGAAGACCTGGTACTGAACCTTTGAATAGTATTGAAGCTACTACAAGAAGTATAATTGGAGCACCATTGGAGAGTTGTCGAAGTAAACTTAAAGATACTTGAGGAGCAGTCATTAAAGAATCCTTGAAGAAGGACATCATCTAGACTATAGATGCAATGAAGCCATCATGAGGTAACTTGGAGAAATTATTTGGGTACGATGAAGAGCAGTGGTGACACCTTCTAAGAAAAAAAGGTTGTCATTGATGACGTGATGTGTAGACTACAGTGAAAGGTAAGCTGAAGATTGTCAGGGCTCGTTGAAGAATACATTGGGAGCCGTGAAGTATAACCAAATATATCTTGACGAAATGAAGCAGGAGGTTGGAGCCTCATAGAGACAAGGTTGGCGCCTTGCAAGATAGGGTTGGAGGCCTAGAGGATTGGAGTCCTCAAGAAACCAGGTTGGAGCCTGTACCACAGATAGGGTTGGAGCCCTAGAGGTTGGTGCCTCAAATTGACAAGGTTGGAGCCTTGGAAAGACCAAGTCGGTGCTTGGCACAATACAGGTTGGAGCCTGGAAGATTGGAGTCTTCATCTAGGGTTGGAGCCCTATATCATTATTGTACTTTACTTATTGTAAAGAAGAAATTAATAAAAGTATTTATTCCATCATTGTTCATTTTGTGTTCTAAATATAAGTGATCTAACTGGTAAAATTAACAATTGAAAAGAAATACTGATTCACCCCCTTCTCAGTATTTCCAACAACTTCCTCCTTCTAACTACTTCCTTGATGATGATGAAGATGAAGTTAGGAACTTCTTCTTAGATTGAATTCTCCAATGTCGGCGTCATTGGGTCCTTGATGATAAAGGATGTCTCCAAAAAGATGATGTCTCTTCCAACAATGTCTTTAATATAAATCTTTGATGGCAAAGATTATCTCCTTGGTAAGTGAATCTTTTGAAAGAGATTGAAGGTCTTCTTGAAATGGATTGAGAATCTTCCTTGCAAACTTAATTGACCTTTCAATGTAGTCTTTGATTCCTGCTTCTTTGAGTGTCTCTTTGTCAAGTAGCCCTCGTCTTCAGCAGCTTGGCTCTGATTCCATGTTGAGAATTAGGTAGGCCAGAGTTTAATTCAATTCTCTACTTTGATAATTACTTGTGAGCTTACTCTTCTTACTTGTGTCTTCTCTTTCATTAGCTCATTAGGTCTTTCATCAAGTTGATTATCAAAACACAAGAGACACAAATTTAGGCTATTCAAGCCAGGGACAAAACCTCTCCCTCTTGGAGAGGAAAACCCGCAAGTAATTCTCCTTATAGACTTTCAGATGACAAGTGCCATGACCATGACTCAAACCCTTGACCTTAGAATGCCTCCAACACCCTTATCACCGCCCTTCTTTGGCTCCTTACGATAACATTCCTTTCTGCACCATTCTGCAGTTGCACAAGGGCAGCTCGGTCCCTTGTCAAATATCCTTGATTAAAGTACTTCTTCTTAATCTCCTTAGAGCTCCTTCTCAGTCTTTAATATGCTTAACTCTGAGATCCCTTCTTATTACTGTGATTACCTTTTTCTTAATTTTACCTTCTTCAGACATAAGTTGTTGTCCCAAACCAGAGATATCATAATTCTATCTTTGATCAACGATACTCATTCTCTATGCTATGTCTCCTCCTTCTTTTTCACTGTGATACGCATGGATGACAAACTCTTTTCCTTCACTGAGGTAGGTCTCAGCCTCCTTATTTCTTTAGAACTGTATTGCATACTTTTCCCTTCACAAAATAAGTCTCGGACTCCTTCTTTTCTTTATTGCAGACCCAATACGGTGATATATAGTGTTTCCTTTACTTTGTTGTGACTACACCTTTCTTTGTTGTTTATTCCGTGCCAAATTACAGACCTTATTCCTGCAATACATGTCTATTTTGCACAATATGTATAGGGTATAAATAGTTGCTTCCAACTGTAATAAGTCGACCTATGTATGAATAGGTGTGACTGACCTTTGGGCCGACTTGTCCAACTTTTATGAGGCAGACTTCTCCAAGGAGTATTCGAGCAAGGTCACAAGGGTGTTTACATTGTTTCTTTGACTATTTACAAGTGTAGCATTGCTTCATACACATGACTCTAATTTATACATTTATGACAAGATGAAAAATCCCTAAAAGACATCAAGAAGAAGTCTTTGACCTATAATAAAATTCTTTGCTCATGAAACCCATGAAGCAAGCTTAACAAAAATACATTTTATTATCTTTGTCTTCTTCATTACATAAATACACAATTACATAGTCAATATGAAGACCAAACCTAGTTACACTTTCCAACACTCCCTCTTAACTAGGGAGGTATTCATAATGGTACATGGTTACTTTCAATCTGAAGAATCTCATAAGAAGAATCGGATTGGTAATCGCATCTGTATAGCATCATATCAACCAGCATTGTCATAGTGCAAGGCCTTGACTAACAGCCCCATCTCTCAACGAGACAATGGGCTACAATGCTGGCAAGACACATGACTTACAGACACCATAATCATTGTCTCTCCAAGGTACATTAATCCACCCAGGTGTTCCCAGAGTATGACCTTCTTGGACTATTCTTCTCTTGGGTAGCCAGCCCTCAAAGAATATCGGTCCCCGATTACTCTTATCTTGAATGCCCTATCTCATTCTCAAAGAGTATCGGATGCTAGATGATTACCAATCCTCCATTCTGTCTTCCCAGATGAAGACCATAATGATGTGTCTATCCATTCTCTCCTCGTGGCCTTCACTAAGACTTAAAACCCAAAAGTGTCATCACTTAAGTAAGATATACCTAATTAGATGACGAGATGCTATAGCATAACTCACACTATTTAAAAATAGAAACAAAGGAATATAGTCACTTAAGTGACTAGAACTAATTACTTCACGTGGAATGAAATAAAAAGAGGTAAAGTAATACTATAAGATAGTTTAGTCAAAGTATTTCCAGTCTGGGACCTAACTAATCAATCTCCCTTTCTAGAAATCTAATAAAACTATACAAAGGTTGAGTTGAATTTGTCCATTTAAAAATTTATAGCTGTGCCTTAAACCCAAATTGTCATCAGAGGATTTAAAATATGCCTTGTTAGTTGATAACATACTATGGTATATTTAACACTAGAGTGAAAAATAACAAAAGATGAATATAGTCACTAAAGAGAGTATGAATTCCAGTAGCAAAAAATGTGCAGGAGTATCTAATTAACCCTATTCAAAAAAACAACTATCTAAATAATTCTTTAAACATTTATTGCCTATGTTTCAATATCAAAGAGGTGTCTCATTAACCCTGTTAAGATAAGATATCTAACTGATCAAGATGAGTATACTCACTAAAAAGAGAATGAACGCCAAGACTCCAGTAGCAAAAAATGTGCAGGAGTATCTAATTAACCCTGTTCAGAAAAACAACTGTCTAAATAATTCTTGAAACATTTATTGCTTGTGTTTAAATATCGAGGTGTATCTATACATTATTGCCTATGTATAAATATTGGAAAAAATATTTAATTCAAACATGCATCGTCCACTGCCACGTGAGTTTTTAAAAACCGCTATTCTAGACCTAAATCTAATTGATAGTATTTATTAGTGTGGAAGCTACTAAAAACGACTTTCATCATAGTGAAACAAAACAAGTGTAGCATTGAAAGAAACTTATACACATGTTCTGTCATCTCATATCCAAACCCTGGAGAAAGAAGAGGCAGACTACCTACCTTTTTCAGTGCCCTCGGAAGACTTGTAGTGAAAACCGCTAAGAAATCAACCGTATACTAAGTAATTGCAGTATAGTTTTCACCATTATCGAAGCAGGCGATGTCACTGCTTTGGCAAACGAAATCACTGTAAGGAAACAAAGATTTATGCACCCTGTACCTGTAGTCTTCCCCAACTCTTCTAACTTAATATGAAATGAAGAGGAATGAAACTTATTTACCTGGAGGCTGGCTGAGCGATGACCCCAGGATCGTTAGCTTGGTTCTCAGAGCTTTGATAGCATACCATACCAGCAGCTGCAAATATGTGTCTCTGGGGTTCCAAATATTGGAAAAACTCGATGTGTGCCTCTGGGGTTTCAAATATTGGAAAAATTCAAAAAAATGGAACAAATGCAAAAGCAATCCAGAAACCCCATCCCAACCCATTCCATCCCGGAGAAACATTTAGAAGACAAGATTGGTAGAAAGAAAGATAAAGAGAGAATTTAAAATTGAAGAGCAGAAATGCACATGAATTGAATAGAAACACATCGTAACAGCCAAATGTGAAAAACAAAATATGAGGTCCAGAGAGAAAAAGGTAAGTAAAACTGTTTTGAAAAATGAAATTGAATACACTCAAATCCAAAGAGAGCATGAGCGTGATATGAATTCAGAAAATCATTTCCTCTGTCACGGAATTCAGAAGTGTAGAACGTATGCTGTGATGAGTGGAAGGGTTTAAATATAGGGGTGAGGGAAGCAAAAGCAACAGCCAGTATCCACTTATCCAACGGCTACATACAAGAGCAAAAAGCCTGCCCCACAACGCCTTCATTCCTGGCTTTTTCTGCAACAAACAGAGAGAGACAGACAGTAGAGTGAAAGTAGTAGTGATGTTAACGGTGTTAACAGATGTCGTTTGCTTTTGCCACAATGCGCGCCCCTCCAGTCAGTTTTCCGTCTGCTTATCTGTGTTTTTAATTGGTCTCCACCCCCTGATGTCGGCCCATGTCATATAAAGAGTCAATCTTTGTCTTACTCACCTATCCATTACAGAGCTTAGTTAACTTCAATCAAATCATCGAATTCTGAGGATGACAGAACTTAATTCACAACGCTAGTCCTCCAACTATGGTAACCCATTCAGAAACTTGAGAAACTTACCTTTTCAACTTAATTCACAACGCTAGTCCTCCTACTATAGTAACCCATGCAGAAACTTGAGAAACTTATCTTTTGTTGTATTTTACGCACACTTTTATATTAGCAAAACGAAAGTAGTTCTCTCAAACAAAAGAAAACATATTAGCAAAACGAAAGTAGTTCTCTCAAACAAAAGAAAACATAACCAGCGTAAGTTTTATTTTGAAGGCAGCGTTCTCGAACAAGTTGCAGAGTACAAATACTTCGGAATTGACTTCAACAAAAATTTAAGTTGAGATGGTTGTAAAAAGAAAAGAACTTTAGGGGATTGGAAAGCATTTTATGCTCTTCAAAACAAGTGTAGAGAGACAGATGATCAAGAGATCAAGTTCCTTGTAGAAAAATGCTCAAAAATGAAGTTGCTCAGAATTGTTCCAAACCAAAACGACAGGAAAGAGCTCGCCAAAACGATCATGTAGCCGCGAACGGCACTCAAATCTGTTACTGTATGGAGGAGATATTGCATTTTGAAATTGCCCAATAACCTCTAACGTTGAATGGGTTCATGATTTTAATGTGGAGAAATATTTTTAATATATTAAAGTTTAATTAATGTTTTATATATATATTAAAAATTTAATATTTTATTTGATTTTTTTTTTTAAATCATATATTATATTAATATTTTTTTATATATATTAAATATTAATTATAAAAAAAAAAAATATATATATATATATATATATATATATATATATATATATATATATATATATATATATTATGTTAATTTAAAATCCATATTAATTAAAGCCCAAAGTATAATGTTAAGGTTTAAATGACAACGTATGGTTCCAAGGCAAAATGTAAAAGGCATAACGTATGGTTCAAGTTTTGGTCAAAGGTTTAATACGTGGAAACATATATGTTGTAAAGGCACGTGCTTGGTTATGTGTGGTGGATTGGAACCGTAACCGAGGCACGAATCCCCAACGGTCAGCCAAATGTTTAATATGCAACGGAGGTGGGTGACTTTAGTTATGTTACGGTTTTAAAATTAAAAAGAATAACCAACTTCAAATTACATGTTGCGGATAAGTTTCATGTGGCCACGTCTTCAAGCATTAAATGCTAGCAGTTAGCAGATCCGCCAATTTTGGCAGCGCACCGCTAAATCAGGAGATGCCTCCACATTTAGCTGCAGTTAACTTCAGTACTCCACATTTAGTGGAGTTTTTCTAGGTGACACTGGGCAAAACTTCAGTTAGCCATAACTTTGGCTAGGGAAGTCCATTTGGGACGACATTTTTTTTTATTTGGGTCTCTTCGACCTTCTGGACTCAATGGAGCAGGTTTGAAATCTAACAGAGGTCATCTTCAGAGGTTTAAACATCGAAGAAGATGAAAGAGCCATAAGAGCCTAGAAGGAGAAGGTTGTGTATTGGACTGTGTTTCTCTGTTTAAGGTAAATGAATAGAAATTATTAGCTATTTCATGCCATTTGAATCTATTTAGATGGTTTTCAGAGCCTGTTAAGAACTTTATAAAGCCGAAAAGCTTCATTTAAGTTCTAGAGGCCATTTTCCAAACAGAGTGTGTAGGCAAAACCAGAGCAGCCGGAGGCCGTTTTTGATGAAAAAAAACTCTATCTTGACTATTTCAGTCATTATGGAACCAATGGAAGTGGTTTCAGATCATTTTGAGTACTTCTACAGCTCGAGAAGTTGATATGAAGTCGTGGGCAGCCCTAGGCAAACCGTGCAGGAGAGCCATTTTTGGGGATGTTGTGCTTAATGTAAGCAATTTATCAGTTGATATTTGATGTCTGATCATTATTGGATGCGGCAGTAGTGGTTTTAGGAGCAGAAATAGAAATCTGAGGGAGTTTGTGCCATTTAGAAGCTTAGAGAAGCTTAGTGCACCAACAGAAGGATGTGTGTCCATGGAAGCCTAAAGCTGTTTGCAGGAATTGGACAGCCATTAAAGGGATTTAAAATGGTATTCTCAGCCATTTGAATCATTTTTGTATTCATTGTGGTTAAGTGTGGAGCTTGTAAAAGAATTTAAGTACCTTAATCCCAAAGAGTCTAGTCATGTTGACGAAGCTCAAAGGAGATGTAGCCCAAGAGTTGGGGTGAACTCCTATATTATATTGCTGTTGTGTTTTGTTATTCTATGGCTGAATTATGTTGCTGATATACATGTTAAGTTTCAGCAAAAACAAATAAACTTAAAACACATAAACAGAAGAAAAGACATGCACCTCTTCCAAGCAAAAATTCTGCATAATGTCAAGTTTGAGTAAGGTCATTTTAATTAAGTCTGAGTGTTTACTTCTATTATTTCTTTAGGCAGAGTCTGTAAGAGGGCCAGGTAGCTTCTGGATTCATCCTTTCTAGTAAAGGTGACATATCCGGTAAATGCCCCTAAAGTCTATCTCTGTATTAGAAATAAGAAGTTCTCACATTTTCAGATTTAAAATTTTGAGTATTTGCACTCATTTACATAAATGAAAATGGATACCTTGCACCCTTTATAAGTACATTCCATTTTCAGATCAGCAGAGCTGTGGGATTGGAAAACCACTCTAACTCTTTTTGGGCTTCTAGTGATTCCGGTGATTCTTTATGGTTGTGAATTGTGGGCCAACAACACAACCGACATGCAATGGAAACAAATTGAGAAAATTCAGAAGCGTTTGATTACAAACAAATTCAAAATTTAAAGTGCAGTTCCTTGTGCTATATTGTTAGGTGAAACACGGGCTGCTCCTATTGAAGCAATTGCTATGGTGAGAGTCATAAGATATTTGAAAAAAATTGAGCAAATGGAAGAGGGTAGATGGCCTAAGGCTGTGTTTAATGACAAATTGTGAAAAAGAAAAAAGACTTGGATGTAGCAAAATATCAAATGGTTTAGTAAATGGGGTAATTTCTTGAGCATGTGTCCTACAAACAGTAAAGAGAAAAACTTTTGTTATGGATAAGTTCCACAAATGTACTTGGGAGAAAGAGTTAAGGAGAAAGAAGAAGTACTACATTGAAGAGTTTAACCCCACTCATAATCATCAGCAAAAAGCATACATAGGGGCCAATATTTCTTGGAGATCTAAAATTCTTATTGCTCAATTAAGGACTAATTCTCATCAACTCCGTGGTGAAACAGGGTGCTGGAAAAAGCCAAAAGAAATGTGGGAGGAAAGAGTATGTATTTTTTGCTCTTCCGGAAAAATGGAAACATAAAAAACATTTCATTTTAGAATGCGAGGTCTTCAAAGACAGTAGGGAAAATTATGCAAGTATTCTAGCAGCTAGCTCCTGGGATAATCTATTCAACGAAGAGTTTGTCAAGAAGCTGGGAGCGTTTATTATAAAACTCCACAGGAAAAGGGTCGATTACAAGAGCCAAATGGAGAAGCAATCTGTCCCATGGGCTATTTTTAGCCTCGTGGACGTTAAAATTACTTTCTTTCTTTCTTTCATATGCATGACTCTTTGAAAGTCGGATGATACATAAATCAATACCTACGGATAAATTTGGGCTCCACTCGGTGAAAATGCTGAAAAGTTAAATGTGAATAAGTCGCATTTGTGAGTTTTTACGCACACTCCCATGTGCATTACACTCTTCTTTCTTTCTTTTTAATATCTCATTTTATTTACTATTGATATCCAAAAAGCTAAAATTTACATTTGATATGGAGTGTAGCATTTTGTTTACACTTGGTAGCCAAAAAGTCCACATTCACATATAACTGAAAGTAATTGTTGTTTCGCCTTTCAACAAAATTCATGAGAACGTGCTAGTATATATAATGATCACACTAAGTTGACCAATGACACAACAAGCACATTGTTGGAACACTACAGTAGATATAACAAGACATAAATGGAACAAATAAGAAGCAAACTCATAAACCAAATAGTAGAAAGGTACTGATAGTAGAAATCACATAGGGAAATTATTCATCAAGGATGATCATTGGCTCGTCTGGAGAGGTATTGCCACTAACCATGTTGATTGGGGTGGCGACAATGATTGCTTCTCCATTCTGAGGTGCTGAGGAGTGGGCGTCTGACTCTGAGTTGATGTAGCACTCAACTTTGTTCAACCGAACCACGATGTCATCCATATCATATCTAATATCCCGCAGTATATGCTTGAAGTCCACCTAACCCACAAACAAGTTGAAATTATCGACCTGTTTGTCCCGCAAGACCATATGCAACAACGATGTTATCTATCTATGAGAGAAGATTGAATGCAAGTAGTGTAGGCAGCGCTTTCTCAATTTACCTAGGTCTGGCACGCACTCTGTTTTCTGATCACACACCTCAGAATCTTAATGATATTCACGTTCACTGAATTAGTTTGCTTTGAGGGATCGAATTTCTCGTCGAACTTCTAGGGGTACAACATCATAAAAATTTGTCAAGGACTCCCAACCGAAGAGGCGATCTTGTCTAGAGGAGGATGTTCAGATGAGCCTGCTCTTCTTCTAATGAGTCATTGTCACAGTGCCATCAATCATAAAGATCTGCAACAAATTTGGACCAACAAGACTGGATACGGCCCACAAGGGGATTGACTTAAAATAGCAGGGACTGGCGAAAACAAACAACTCGTGAAGCCCCGACCATCAAACACAACTAACAAGGATGAAGGAGTTGTGTAAACATCATCGACATACCTACACCCATAAACATGCCAATCAGAATAGACTATAAACCTAGTATGAGTAGGATCCAAATACAAATTCACCTCCTGAGCTGACTTAACAATCTGCTATTCAAGTCGATGCCTTACTATGCTAAAACCAAATTGAGAAAGAACCATTGTACCAAACACCAACAAACAAGATTGGGTAGTTAAAAGATAACCGAGATGGTTCAAGGGACTATAAATCTCCGACGGGAGCACGACCACCAGCTTGAAAGAGGGACCAGAAGATGAGTTATGTAGAAAATGTGAAAATTAAAAGATCTAGATATGGAATCCCTATTGCGACAAACTGAACTACTTCTCCTACTTGTAAATTAGACTTAACAAACTATTTGCAGATTACTTCTGAAAATATCAATGCAGTTATTGAAGCAACCTTCACTTAATTAAATTACATGTGAAAACAGTAAACCGAGCAAGAGAAATAACACACACAAGACACTATTATTTTGGACAAATGTCCCCGAAAAAAACCCAATGTAGGAAAATCGGTGCAACATATTTGAGGGTTATATTATTAAGCAACAGTTATATCTAAATACATCTCTGATTATCTCACTGGACAAATCAGTTACAAAGAATATTGACAAAGAAAAAATAGTGAGAATACCTCGCTTTGCAAGTCTCGGCTAATCCGGTAGTTGAATTGAAAAAACCCCAGCACCCTCTGTGATGCCTCTGCGTAGTAGTTGTGTAGGCCTACATGGGGACTACTCTGGAACTGCATCACCTCCTCTCTTGGATCGATCTGCTCTCAAAAAATCTAATTCCATCCCTCCCGGCTCAGAATTATGATCTCCCGGCAAAATCTCGGACTGTAACTTGGAAACACTGCACTGCCTCTGCATGTGGCCTGTGTGGCCCTGCGTCACCCTCTCTGGGCACTGTGATGCTCCCTCTACATATTTATTTGTCTCTCTATTGATGATCCTTGGCCCCAGAGAAGATCCTCCGACCAAAACTTCTTATGCCCCTCTTTGCGTGAGAATATCTCGATCAAAGTTTTCCTCTCAGCACTGCTCACTTCAAAATTCGATATCTTGATCTCTCGGTGTATCTTACAGATGACCCTCAAGTCTTCCTTTATAGTCTTCTCGTTGAGACTTCAACGAACGAGATTGGATCTCCAATCAACGGCTAAGATTATATTAGACTTGATATGTTTTTTCTAGAAGTTTCACCCACAGTTTACATTAACACTCATTAATTATTTTAATTTCCTAAGTTAGACTTAGGGTTATTATTAAAAATAATTATTTTTTCTTATAAAACTGCTTCTAGGTAAATTTCCCAAAACAATTTTTGGGTTATCTGTAATGCATGTGTCTATGCCTCTCCACAAATTTTGAGATTTAGAGCACATCCAATGCTACTACAAATCAATACTCCCTCTTAGCGAGGAGAGTGCTCAAACAGATATGCCCTATTGCACACTGCTATGATTCTGAAGCATCTCCCTCTACGTTGATGGTGTCTGACATGTTGCCCTTCAATCATTGTGTTGTTGCTGCCCTGTACTATTGTTGACCCTGCCACGATCAACATTGCATCCGTACTGCAACTCCCTCTCAAATGTTTCATCTACTGCTAGCACTACCACTGTTAACTTTGCACAACAAATCATATGTTGAGAGAAGAAAAAAAAACAAAACAAAACAAAAAAAACAAAAAACAAAACAAAACAAAAAAAAGAAAAAAAGAAGAAGAAAGACAAACAAACAAAACAAAAAATAAAAAACAAAAAAACAAAAAAACAAACAAACAAACAAAAATCCATGAATCTGAACAAGTGTTCAGGATGCATCTCGATGTTGAAACTCTGACTGCTGCTAGATCCACGTTGTCCCTCTAAAGCATTATGTTGATGATGCTCTACATCGCGTCCCTCTGCGTTGCTGCAACTCTACTCTGTGTTGCTCAGATGTTAGCACTGCTAATTACTGCATCTGTCGTTTTTCACTCCTCTGCACCGACTGAAAAAATCCTCCAGCCTTCTACTATTGATTTTGGGTACCCATAGCCAGGTATGATCCGAGAGGTGGACTCCTCAAGGATCTTGCCCAACTGAAGTTCTTGCAAACTTACAACTCAATGTCACCCCATCTCCCTCCTAAAGATGTGTGGGAACTCATGGCATACTCATCCTCATCGATCTTTGCGATCGCAACCTTCGAATCATGCTTCTCGTCCTTTTCCTTTTACTTCAAAAGACATTGGGAAGCGTAGTGACCAAGTTCACCACACTTGATCTTCGAGACATCTTTCTTATGTCTCTGCTACTCCTACTACCCTTTGGATGCAAGACTGCATTTTCTTCTTCCTCCTGCTTCACCTTCGATCCACTACCACTGCAACCATCAAGTTTTCACTTGACCAAGTCTCTCCTTAGCTCTTCTTGCAGAAGAGCAGCTCACAACTCTTCCTGGCCTAGCAAGGTTGATCTACCCAGGATACTCTGGACAAATGCTTTCCGATCCTTAGTGACTGCGTTAAGAGCCAATCTCACCATCGTTGTAGGAGAAGGGGTATACCCCATGACTGCAAGTTGGTCATGGATATCTTGAATCTTAGTCGGGAATGAAACAATGTGTTCCCATTTCAGCTTCTGCGTCATTCTCAGTTGTTGCTCTAAGTACATCTTTCGTTGCTCGGAAGATCCTTCATATAGTGTGGCCAAGGCTTCCCACATCTGCCTGGCAGTATCTTTTCTGGCAATATGGGACACTATGTGATCTTTGACTCCATCCAGGAGCATCATTTTTGCCTTCGCCATATCATTCTTATATTGCTTCAACGGATCTGGATCTGTAGGGACAACTACCATTTTCATCACAAAGAGCTTGAGATCATATTCATCTAGAATACAAGTGATTATTGCCTTCTAGATCACGTAGTTGGAGGCTCCCTCCAACTGGTTCTCATCTCTAAGCCCGTGAGTTGCCATGGCTGTCTAAAATGTTGAATTTGCTCCTCTTCTTCCCCCTCTGCGCAGCACTAGATAGGCCTACGCACTCCTTGTGGAGCTCGTATATCTATTGCCCATATCTATTGCTTAGATCTTGGAAGAACTGAAATTCCATGGCTAAGAACTTCCTGTTGATTTCTATAGCATTGGAAAGTGTTCTAAGTCTCATTTTTGGTAGAGAGGCTTGGACATCAGTTATCCAGAGAACCCAGAAATCGTTTGTGGAAATTCCACTCGATTATGACGTTATTAAAATAATTAATTATTTTAATGCAGACCCTAAGTTTAAACTTAGGGAAATTAAATAATTAAAGGGTATTAATAGAGCAGAGTGTGAATCTTTTAGAAAACGAATATCAAGTCATATTTTAATCAGAGCCATTGATTAACGATATAATCTTGGTCGTTGATTCGTCAGCAGGAAGACTATAAGAAGAGACTTGAGGGCCATTTGGAAATCAATTCGGGGACGCTCTCAGTACCCGAAGAAAATCAATTCTGAAGCAAGAGAATTCGATTTCAATGGGTGAGTTTGTAGAGGCTAGGTTGCAGAAGCAAAAGGAGGAGAAAGGAGTCAGTTATCGGGAATCAGAAGTCAGGAGGATGAAGGGAAGGGTGAGCTGATCAGCAGCAAGAACCCCTCCACGCAGAATCACGCAGCCCAGAGAGGGACTGCATAGAGCTCTCACACTGGATGACACTAAGGGTGAACGAGGTCACCCCGAGGGTCCGAAATTTTTCTGGAAGGTCTAGAAAATTCAGCCAGGTTTTTTCTAATTCTTCTCTGCTCATCAGACTCCTGTAAATGTACTTTCCATTTATGAAGATAAAGATAAACCCCTCATCTGCTGCACCAGTTTTCCCACATTGGGTTTTTCCGGGGATGATTGTCCAAAAACAACTGTGTTCATGTGGTTGTTTCTATTGTGTTACTTGTGTAAATTATCTTTATGTTCTTATGCTCTTAACGATAGTGAAGATTTGCAAATGTGTTTATTTTAGAATTTACTAAAGTATCTGTAAATAACTTATCTCATAAGTAGGAGAAATAAACCAAGTATTGCAAAAATATTTTCCTCTTCAAAATTTCATACTTCTTGAGGAAGAAAATTCCCTCACTATGTTGCTTCTTCCTCTTATGACACTTTCTGCCGGACAAAATCAAGATCTACTTGCAGAAACTGCGCCCCACCAGCTCTGCGTTGATGCTCTGCATTGTTACCTTTGGCTTGGTAAAATTTTGATATGGAAGTCTTACCTCTCTATCGACTCCCTCGGAGAGAGACCTTCCTGGAAATTTCAACCCTCCTGGGCTGGACTATACAATCCCTCTAGGGATTCGAATTATTGCTTTCTGCAGCGCTTCGGCCTCCGAATCAGTGTTGGATCTTCTCTTCCTATTTCACAACCTGGCTCTGATACCATATGAAAATTCCAAGATCTAGATCTGGAGTCCCTACTGCGACAAACCGAAATACTTCTCCTACTTTTAAATTAGATTTAATAAGCTAATTGCAAATTACTTCTAAAAATATCAAAACGGTTACTAAAGCAACCTTCACTTAATTAAATTACATGTGAAAATAGTAAACTGAGCAAGAGAAATAACACACACAAGACACTATTATTTTTGGAAAAATGTCCCCGAAAAAACCCAATGCCGAAAAACCGGTGCAACAAATCTGAGGGTTTTATTATTAAACAATGGTTATATCTGAATACATCTTTGATTGTCTCACTGGACAAATCAGTTACACAGAATAATGACATAGAAAAAATAGTGATAATACCTCACTCTGCAAGTCTCTGCTGATCCGGTAGTTGAACTGACAAACCCCAGTACCTTATGCGTTGCCTCCGCGCAATAGTTGTGTAGGCCTGCATGGGGACTGCTCTGGAACTAAATCACCTCCTTTGCTAGATCAATTCGCTCTAAGAAAATATGATTCCAGCCCTCCCGGCTCATAATCCTGATCTCCCAGCAAAATCTCGAACTGTAACTCGGAAACGTTGTGGTCCCTCTGTGTGTGGCCCTGTGTCACCCCCTCTAGGCATTGTGTTGCTCCCTCTGCATCTTTCTCTGTCTCTCTGTTGATGATGCTTGGCCCCGGAGAAGATCCTCCAACCAAGACTACTTCTTCCCCTCTCTACGTGAGAATCTCTCAATCAAAGTTTTCCTCTCAGCACTGCTCACTTTAGAAAATTCGATCTCTTGATCTCTCGGTGTATCTTACAAATGACCCTCAAGTCTTCCTTTATAGTCTTATTGTTGAGACTTCAATGATCGAGATTATATCTCTAATCAACGGCTAAGAATATATTAGACTTGATCTATTTTTTCTAGAAGTTTCACCCACAATTTACATTTTTTTTTTGGTAATTGACACTAAACTATATTAATTCGAAAATAAAACATTACATATGCTTATAGGTTGAGTTGGTAGGTTGCGCTTAACCAATCCCGACCTTTTTTGCCTTCATAGTTGCGCATGTATGGGGCTACCTCCTTGGAGGAAACCAGCCCTGAAAAAACATCAAACAAAAGATTACAAAATGTGCCATGGCACTAGTGAAAGTAAAGGTTCTGTGATAATAACTGGCATTAAAAAAAAAGAGTTGAGCTGCTATGTAATCATGGGTCTTCAGCATCATCCTCGCTATCTAGGTCTTCCTCCACGATGCGGTAGGCATAATCCTACGTAATGGCTTCATCTTCAGCATTTGGTCGACGCGGAGGCCTGGAATCAAGTGCGCAGAGGATGGGAGCAACCAAGTACTCTGCCTCCAGGACACGCTTCCAGGTGCCCTCTGAGTCCATTATCCAAACATCGGTGTCTTCCTCCTTTGCCTCTTGTACCGTAAGAGGCTCGGTTTTGCAAGGCCTGGGGTGCTCCTAGTGCACAATGGTGGATTTCCTTGGTCTGCTTCTGCCTCTCTGCATTTCATTAGTGGGGGCCTCCTCCTCCTGGTCATGCGTAGGGATCTGGGGGGCCTCCCTGGCATGACTGCCCGAAGAGGAGCCCTCAAAGGACTCCAACCGGTTATCAGGCCCTCGCTGGTAGCGTCCCGGGAACGCACCTCTCTGGCCTCCTCTGATTGTTCTTTGGCGCAGTCTTGGAGCCATAGACAGATAAAGTAGTGGGTAGATGGGGGGCTGGGAGGTATGGAGGAGAGGCTCTGACCAGAGACATGGAGTGTGCAGCATGGTGCTATTAGACAGGGAGGTGCACAGGTGGAAGATGCGCAACTGGGGGAGCTTGGTGGTGGGTGCACACAGGTTGGTGAAACTAGCAAGGCAAAGGGAGCCGAGGTGAGGCACGCATTCAGGGGGGTGCACAGCCGGGAGGATTCTGTGCAGCGCAGCTCTGGGGGGAGGCTGCGCAGCGGGTGGGGCGTGCAGGAGGATTGAAACTGAAATGGAAAATCCAGAAGGAGAAAACTATGAGTAGCATTATGCGGAAGGGCCTCCCCTTTTGTAAGCCTATGGCACATACGAAGATGCTGAGCATTATTATGACTCACTTGCAAATGCATGTTGTGACAATTTTCATGTGGAAGCATGTATTTCGAGTTAGCAGAGCGTCATATCCATCTGGGAGATCATTCAAATGATTGCAGTTGATAGGTACCACCGAAGGGTGGTTTCTGGCGTTGCGTATCTTCATGATGCCTTGCCTCTGTCACCTAATGTGAATTATTGCAGGAGTGTGGATCCACTTCAAGTGGAGGCCTACGTTGAAAATCTTCATCATCTCGAACGTGGGAGAGACTATTTTCATGCGTGCTTCCACTGTCACCCGCATCCGGGGGGACACCCACAGTTTACATTAATACTCATTAATTATTTTAATTTCTTAAGTTAGACTTAGGGTCCTTATTAAAAATAATTATTTTTTCTTATAGAACCATTTATGGGTGGTGTTGATCATTTCAGCCCCCATTGAATCTTTGATAAGCAACCTCGCTTAAACCTTTTCGAAATTCCTCTTTTGCCTTGATAAATCCATTTTCTGCTAATCGTTACCTTCCGACCCCCGCAAATTACATTATAAAAGGGCCGCAAAACCCATATTTGAAAATCTGCAAAGCCTAGCCCTTTCGGCCCTAGCTCCTCAGTCGTTTCCTCCACGTAACCCAGTGCTGGAACCAGGCGCAAAAACACTAGGCGCTTATCGCATATGAATATCGGGCGCGCCCTCAACCGTTGATCTGTACATATCGAACGGCATTCGCAATGCTCCACTACGCCCATGGCCCACTACATTCATTGCCCAAACTGCATCTCAGCCGTTCTTTCACCCGTAAATCCGACGGTCCGTATCTCCCTTGCCCCGGTGGTCCCCGCAACGCGATACTCCAAAACCAGGTGGTATTTATCGCACCGCCCTCCGGCGGTGGGCGGTAATTCTCGTTTGGCCAGCGATTCCATTCATCACCTGACACGTGGCTCAGCGCACTATTGCAAAACCGCCCTCCATCGCACGTTATTGTTCGACCAAGGGTACGAAGTGATATCCATATCAGTCGTCCGATCTGAAACTCTTCATCCAACAGCCATCGCGCTCCGAAGCTGCATAAGGTTTAACCATAGGCAAATCACACCCCTGGCCCACCGTTCATTGCCTCCGACGCTCTTTCAACCGTTGATCTCCTCCTGAGATCGGACGGTCAAGATTTCATCATCCCCGCCATTGACCGGTCCCACTGTCAGCACTCCACGTCATCCATTTCCCGTTGTCTTGGTATCGGGCCACCTGTCCCCTAGTTTTTATCCACGTGCTCTCCGCCACCCCAAATCTATATTTAGTTCATTTCTTCGTATCTTATGTATTTTCACGATCATTTTCACATTCCACTAGCTTTCTCCATTGCCACCTCCCACTATCATGCTGCATTTCCTATCATCGTTCTGCATTTCTCGGCCTCTCCACCATGCCGCGCCGTCTCACCATTATCCCCACTGTGTTCACCTTCCCGTGCATGGTTTTCTTTAACGAGTTTGTGGATTTTGCAGGGGCGGCAGAAAGTTGTCATAATTCATAGCCTCCGTTTTAGAAGTCGAGAATGCATCAAAGGACCATCTTTCAGAGGCAGAATTTATGAGGAAAATCTGGGAAGCGGTTACGACACGACTTTCATTAAAGAAGCCAGGGTTAAAATCTGTCAAAACCTCCAGAGCCATTCAAAGCACAGATTTTTGCAGTTGGAGACATTACTGTCGTGGCAAGGAGTGTCAGTGGAAGATCGAGGATTTCAACATCCAACATTAAAGATTCTAAGACCTAATCCATGGTCTAGAAGATAAAGGTACCAGATCAAAGATATCCCGGATCACACAGAGGGTACAATGCACAAGAAACCATACCCTCCAGGTTTTATTTCAGCAGAATTTCCTTTCAAGAAAGGACAAAATGTTTATGTGATTTCACTTCTACGCCGTGTCCATGAGGAGATTTTCGCCCAGCGCATTTATTTCAGAAAGTCGGCGGCAGAGTACATACAACACAACATAGTCATTCAGCAGTATGGGCGCGAATGTTTCCGCCATTTTGTCTTAACGAGGCAAATTAAATGTTTTTCACCTACTTCTTTTATTAGGGTTCTTCTTCTTCTATAAATGGCCCTAAGAACAAATTATTGAGGGTTCCAGATTTTATCAAAAAATTATGCAGTGAAAGGTTTTTGTATACATTTTGTAGAACTTTTGTATGAAGGCTTAGAGCCCATAGGGTCTCAGTGAGGAGGAGTTCCATCTGTTAAAGAGGATTTTGGTCTTTGGTATTTCACAGTCTGTAACTTTCTCTTATGTGTTATTTTAATATATCATTTCATTTCATCCATATTTCCTGTATCATGTTTTGGAATGCGAGTGGCTCACTAATTTTTGGTATGGATTTATCCTAGTTGATACCCATGCTTAGATTAGTCAAGTGCTTTAAATATGGCTCATGCTTGATATACTGTTCCATATTCATTTCAATCATATTTCTGCTATACTAGTTTCTTTGGGAGGGTGTTTTTTAAAACGCTATTTTCATGTGTGGATTCTTAAATTGGTAAGCCCATATATGGGGATATTGTGTATCTGGATATCACCCCAATGACAGCTAGTATCCCCTCACTTTTTCTTACACAGTAAACACCTTCAAAATCCTTTATTTTTGTGAAGTATTTCTAAACCAGCTCGCTTTGCAGTAAGCTGTCTCTAAATTGTCTGATGCTTTCGTATTAGAATTTTGCATCTTGCCTCTGCAGGATCACTCTTTCTGTGTCAACTTTCTGAAGGTCTTGGTCCCATTCAAATGAATTTTCCTTGTTTTACAAGAGATAGCATGAGAGCTTGTTATTGATAACTCCCTCTGTTATACCATATGCTCCTTGCTATATAAGATGTCCTAGGCACTGGTCTATCACAACTCTAGGCTGTCTCTAGGAGCGACAACAGGTGGAATTTCCTAAAACAATTTTTGGGTATCTATAATGCATGTGTCTAAGCCTCTCCACAAAGTTTGAGACTTAGAGCACATTTGATGCTACTACAAATCAACAGGAAACATACAAAGTACATTTGGTGGCTACCCACGACCCCACAACCCTTTCAATGATGAAAACAAGGCAGAGAACAAAAAGTGAAGACCCTCCCTTGACTAAAACCCTTACCACAAGACTAGCTGAGAAATAACTCAACATAACACAATTGTGCCACCAGAATGGACCTTGTGTGTAGATAGGATGGCCAGAATTGCACTAAGACCACTCCAATTCGAAATAAATCGTGAAAAACTTACACAATTTTGAACATAACACGCCTCTATAAAAGAAATGAACTTTAGAATATATACCTCAGTAAAAACATTGAGCATAGAAAGCACCATCCACTCGCGCACTTCCTACAGGAGTAGATACATAATTCCTCCACCCTAAATGCAGTAACTCTTTCTGCAACTTTGCCACCATCGTTAGGAGTAGATACATAATTCCTCCACCCTAAATTCAATAATTCTTTCTGCAACTCCTCAGCCACCGTCAGAATTGTATATAAATTGGCTACGACAACAAGATGGATGAACTGAGAATTGAATTCAATCACAAACCTCTAAAGAAGTAGTAGTTTTTGGCACCCTCCTATAGTCGCTAAGACACTCCACCACCCTACATACTCAGTAAGGTCTTTATATAACCACACCCACGAAGCAGAATAGAGTTTTGAGCCCAAACTGAAACTTTGACATTCCTTTTGCTCACACCAAGTGTTTATCTCCTTCCTACATTGCTCTAGTCCAAAACCACTCATAGTGCATGGAGCGTTAATTCCATCCAATATCTTGTCAGGTTGAATCCCCCCTAACTCTAATCTCCCACGGGTTTTCTCCTCCATGGCAGAGTCGAGGAACTCGTCTCACAGTTCAAAGTTGGTTGCAAAGCCCACTATAGCATATGGTAACGTGATGGAGTTAATGCCCCACATGAAAACACTACGACATTCCCTCTCACCTTAATGTGCCACCTTCACGCGTCGGGGATATTGTGTCAAGTGGGTGGCTTGGCACACTCCCCCAAGGTCTCCTCCACCCTGACCAACGAATTATTGTGCATGCTACTCATGCCATCTATCAGAAAATATCCATAACTCCCATATGTCATGCACATGCGGTCCATAACTCATGTTTGTGGGACAATATCCTTCGCCATGCCAGTAACTGTTTGTCACTGTCTAGACACCCCCATCAGGGAACGACTCTTTGAAAGTCAGATGATACATAAATCAATACCTATGAATAAATTTGGACTTCACTAAGTCAAAACAATGAAAAGTTAAATGTGAATAAGGATTTGTTAAATTATAGACTTACATCCTTCATTCACTATTTTAAACTTTATAACGAAGGGCTTTTCGTACCAACTTCTTCCACCTACCTATATTGCAGTCGTCTCACTTAGGAGAATTTGGCGTGTTGTCACAAATATTTATAATCTCTTTTACGACTTTTTGTGTTGATAAATATTTTTAATTAGAAAAAAAGAATGGGCAAAAAATTATTTAAAAGGTCACCTTATAACAATGTTATTGCAAGTGCGTTTCAATTAAATTTATGTGTTCTTGTTTAATGGGAAAAAATAACCAATCCCAGATCCATCTTAACTCTGGATCTACCAAGTGGTGAGAGGGATCAAATTTGTTGAGGTGCTAATTTTTTTTATAGTGAAAAGAGATTTGATCTCCCTTGACACTTGGTAGATCCAGAGTTAAAATGGATCTAGGCTGGTTGGTTTATTATGATGTAAGGCCTTCCCCTCTTGTTGTCACTCTACGTCATCTGATCAATTGTTAGACAATTGGATTGTGTTAAGTCATTGATTGGAAACCCCATCATTATCGAAACCCCTAATAACACTGTCGAGACCAGTGAAAACAATTCGCATGGCATTGTTGATTTAACAGCCTCCATCACCACCGACATCACCGAGAACAGTTTGCGCAACGTAACAAATAAGGGATTCCACTACTGATCATTGATCTCCAAAACTTGAGAGATTTGCAGGTGTCAATAATGCCCCCATTTTGAGCACAATAAGCCCCTCCACAATGGTGAGCTTGATTTGTCTACGTCTAGTATTATTTAGTTGCAAAGGATAAGGCAATTTGATTTATCTATGTTTGTTATTATTTAGTTGGGTGCTTCAAACTCTTGGAAAATATTAAGAAGCAACCAAATTTGTCTTCAGAAGAAATTTTTTGCATTTATAGCTTCTGAAGTGATTAGAGACAATAAGTTGGTATTTTTTATTCTCATTTATGAGACGATTGGAATCATGACAATGTTTAGTTTGGTGATGAAAAATATGCCACATATTCTTGCGTATATGTATATGTGTCTTGTTTCTTTGATGATTGTATTGTCTTGTGTTTGTAGGCATGTTGCAATACCTTTTTTTGCATTATACATATCTAACTTCTTGTGGGTAGACTCTCTTGTTAGTTTTCAAGTTTTGTAGTTTTATGATTGTAGTGCTATCCCAGTTGCAAGTGATGTGTGTAATTTATTTTCCATGTTGCTAGCAAGGCGTTGTGTTTTCCCATACTATTTGTTGCACTTGTGTCTCAGACAAAATTTTTGGTTTCAAATGTCGGCTTGTTGTATTTTTGGCTACGGTATGTGTGCATTCTCTTTGCTTTTCTGTTAACTGGGTAGTGTCGAGCATTGCAACTACTTATCACTTTTGGAAGAAAAGGATTGTCATTTGGATTGCGACAAATCCTTATGCTTACACAACTAGGTACTTCTCCTCACACAACTTACCCATAAATTTTGTATGCAACTCATCTCATCATCCAATCTAGGTATGAAGTTGGATATGGCATGCTCATAACACACAAAACTATATGTTGGGATTCCAATTTTAAACATGATAGAAACTTCGAAGTATCTTCCCCATATTTGTTCTCTGCAAGCCGAATCATGGAAAATATTTGAGTCAATATTGCCTATAATTGTACATCAGGGTTATGGTATATTTAAAATTATTTTCGCAAACATATAATTTGTGTCTATTCACATTTTGGTAAGTCGATAAAAAAATTGTGAACATGGTTGTCCATAACTTGCAGGATATTGTTTGGATTATGAAAAATGAATGTGAATATGATCATAATAGATAAATTTTCAGTGCAAAATGTTTATGAACTATATATTGTTTTGTTGAACTTGAAAAATGTTTGCAAGTTCTGTGGTTTTATTATTGTACTGCAATTTATTATCTGCAAACATGTAGGTCTCATGTTACTAGAAGTTTTACATTGTGTCATAGTTCAACTCATGGGGACATGGGCTGCACAAAGTAGTTCATCACATATTGAAAATGAAAATGGCAACACATTTAAAAAACAAAAAGATGTCAAGTGGGTCTTGGTTTAACAATTAAACGACTTATTATGAATTTTCAACCATCAATGACGTGAAATATTACAATAAGATCTAAAACACTTTAGAGTCCACAACTTGACTGCTTCTCAAATAATTTCCTCAATCCATGGTTGTTCATTTCTATATCCCAGTCTTCTAGACTCAAAATTTGTGTTCAACTTATGTATGTTTTTCTCCTATACATATCCAAAAACATGTACATGCTTGTTCATGCACAACCTACCTATTCAAAATAAGTCATTTGTCAAGTATATTTGCCAATAGAACTTTTGAGTCTTTGAATCTGTCTCTTTTCTTTTGTTTCTTCTTGACCTATCTTCTCAGTTGGGGATTCTCTTGAACCCATTTGTAACTTTTCTCTCAGGAGTTTCCTCTTTTAGGTACCCCCGTTGCTTTTATTACGTATGTATTCTCGTCACACTGACCTACTTTGGTCATGGATGGAAAAAAAATGTTTTTTGCTTCCAACATCTAAGTTGAAGAAGACATCTAGGCTTGGCAGCTAAGTTACTATATTGAATACTGTTTATGAGTTGAGGATTGGGCTTTGTATTAAATGTTATCTAGTTTGTATCAACATTTTGAAAAGGATAGACACGCACGAGCATGCTTGCAACACACTTTTGACCATGTGGTCATGGCCTATCTTGTATTTTATCTTATTTGAACATGAAATGTAGATTTACTCCAAATATGTTTAGTTTTTTTCCTTATGCATATGGAAATGATCAACAACAAGTAAATTAGTCTGGAGCATTACCACTTGGCGAAAGGGAAGCTATAGGTGTCCTTTATTCACTGTGCAAATTACAGTGAATTTCATCTTTGTAAGCTAGTGTATGTCTTTGTTTTGGTAGTTCAAAACTCTTACAATATCTACTATTAGTGACTAGGAGTAGTAATAACCACAATAATATAATAATAGTTTTTCAATATTTTATTTTACTTATCTCTTTAAAAATATTAAATTTTGTAACTAGGGCAAAACTTCACTTTGGACAACTCATTTGATGGATATAATTATTGCATTGAATTCCTCTTTTCGAGAGGACCAAAATTGGCCTAAGTATTATTGAAATCGGACAAGGAGAAATATGTTTTTGAAGTGAAGGCCACACATATGCAAATTTTCAAGGTCGGCCTCACCCTCATGTAGGCTCATGAAGCCCAATAGTCATGTCTTTTGAGCCACATCAACTCATATAAATAAACACGAACTCAAACCTCATTTGTGATCCAGGGTAAATTCTTGATACCCTTAACCAAGACCTTTTACTTCAGCTGATAAATTAGAATTGAATTTAATGAAAGCGTTAATGAACATAAAAGAACAAATTGCATGTTGTAAAGAAGAAGAACATAACATGTCAAGATCAACAATCATAAAAACACGTTGTTTGATAACAGAGTTCGTCCAGGGGGGACTACATCTCCGAGCCTCGGTGTCAACATGGTGTAGGCCGCTGCATTAAGTGTTATAAGAAGAAGATGTACATGGATTTGTTTTCTCTGACATACAAGGAAAATTCCCTCACGCAGGAGTGGCTAGACCTCTCTACGAGATGTTACACTGCGGAACTCTCATGCATAAAAAAGGACTCATATCAGTATGACAATAGCTCACACATAAAGATTGTGAGTATCCCGCCAACATGGCAAACAAGGGATCTCAATGACATATGCGTGACACGGATTATCCCGCCAACATGGCATAAAAGGGATCTCAAACAACATACATGAGTATCTCGCCAATATGGCATCAAGGGATCTCAAACATAATACAATTCCATGACATAAAGTACATCAATAACAAAACAAGACAAGATCCCCACGACTCATACATCAACAAGGATCTATACAACACTATGCGTCTCAAGAACAAATAAGTACATGAAATCAACTCATCATATACCTCATGCTGAAGATGAATGAAGAATGACTGATGCTGCTGCTAGATCTGAAATCACCATCACAATCGTGGTGTCGAAAGGTGTGAAATCGACTGCTCACTCGCTGAAAACTGACACATATAACTTCGCTTCAAAAAGTGACTGAAAAATATAAATCTGAGATGAAAAATCTGAATATGCCATCAGATTTGTGCCGTCAAATTGTGCAAAATTGACTGTCCATTTGTTGAATTCTGAGAAAGTGAAGATCTGGGGCAAAAAGGAATCTTTTAGATTCACCCTAGATTCCTCCACGTAGCCGTTGCATGGGTGGAATGGAAATCTGCAACTCAAAAGGCGAATCCGACCTCGCGATTTTGTTCCCTGCAAAAAATCGTGAAAAATGACTGTAAACTTGACTATATTCTGACATGAAGAAAAATTACCTCCCCAGGAAAATTTCAAGGCTCATGGTTTCGCTCCCTGTTTCTGGACCTGCTCATGGTTCCACCTACAAATTTTCCTCGATCCGCGTACGCGCTTTCCTGCTCTGCCTGCCCTAGGTGCACTTGTGGATAATTGGGTTTAAATAAATTTTTTGGGCGAACTTTACAAAAACCTGTTTGGGTGAGTTAGTTTAGATGCATGTTATGAGGGAGGGGGTCGGGCGGTCAAACCCCGCCCCCTCCTTTTTTTAAAATCTAATTTCTTAAAAAAATATATGTTTATTTATTAATGAAGTTGTCGTGTTGGAGGAGGGGGTCGGGCCTGCATTGGGCGGCCCGCCCTGTGATCCTTGCGGTTTCATTATGCTCCGTATGGAGTTGTTGTGGCTTTAAATTGGTGGGTGGTTGGCGGTTACCCATTGTTTATGGTGTCGCCCGCTCGAGCACCGGCCCACGTGGGCCAGGCGGGTTCGACCCGCGCCGACACCCATATTTTGTTTTATATATATAACAATCATGTCATATGGTTGTCGTGGGTGGCGGGGTTGGTGGCTTGCCACACAAAAATTAATTTTTTTTTTGTCTTTTAAAAAGAAATAGTGCATTTTAAAATTTTTGAACTTTTGGCCGTAGGAGTGAATTTAAGTAGGCCACAATTTCGCCCAGAATCTGGCCAGAGCTGGCCAGAATTCGATGGCCAGAAAAGTCCGAAATTGTGCCTTCCTTAAGGTTTCCCAGTCACCAAGTCAACCTGAAAATTTGACCAGCTCTAACTTTCGCATACAAGCTCGGTTTGACGAACCAATTGCACCTGTAGAAATTATACAATATGCATGTATATCTTGGATTCTCCTAATCTAACAATTATATGCCATTGTTAAATACATGATATCTTCTACAAATCTTTGTGGAATTTGAAACACAATTGCCAATTACATAGCATGAGAATAATAGATCAAAACCACAACACTAGATATTCCCGGGGAAAGCTTACTATTCAAAACCCTCTATTATATATTGTATATTCCACAAGGAATCATGAAACAATTACATAAAATACTTCAATCACAAGAGCCCTTAGTACATCAGCTAATTGTCTCACACTGTCATACAAAAATTGGCAATTTCCTTAGCCAATTTACTGCCTCCAGACAACCTGCCTTGCTCACGTAGTTCCTAATGAATGCAATCCTTAATCACAAAGAATTTCAGCCTTCCTCAACTGCACTGAGTATCATGAGCATCCTGTGGTGTTATAACTACACCTGGGTAGTCTGCTAATATCACAACTGATAGTCATACTTCCCTTTCAACTAGATCTCAACTTGGTCTCCACTGGATTGTAGAAATTATATAACTGATATGTTATATGTCTAAGATTCTCCTGTTCATACACTATTTGAATTCATGCACAATACAGAATCTATTCCACCATTGATCATCATCTGCGGAAATTAAATCAATTGCATGCACACATTAAAACCATAAAAATTCACACACATTAACATAGTGATTTACGGGAAATCCTGAAGCTAAAAACCCCAACTATCTGTATATAATATATGTCATATAAATCATGTAACAATCCTCATACAAATCTTCTCACAAGCTCTCAGTACAATCCAATCGCTACACACTAATCAGGCTAGATCTTGCAAATCCATGCACCGATCTTTACCACATGCTAGCCTGCCTCTACTATGCAATCCCTACTGAAGAATGGCTCTGAATGAACTTGAATTGGTCCAGCCTTGCTCACGCAATCCTCATTGGCATCTCCATCAATGTGTGGTGCAAAATCATGCAACACTATAGTCACAATTGATAATCATCTTGCACTTTCACCTATCTCTCCACTGGTCTCCACTAAAACTGTCCATGCATTGTAGTTAACTGATGTATTCTTCAGTTGATTAATGAGTTAATATTTAGTGAATTAATTATTAATTAATTCACACCACTCTCGCTAGTGTATCAATCAATTAGACTAGATACAACTAGCTCAACTGTGTCTAACTGAGTTAAACTTAACACAACTCCACCAACTACTTCTACAACTCCACCAAACTCTGTCACATGAGTTCTAACTGAAGTCTCCATGCAATAGCTCCACTTAACCCTCAGGAATAGCGTAATTCCTTCTGTCAGCTCCTGTGCCACATCTCGTGCACTTAACCGAAGTGCCCAAGAGAAGGGTGAGATAATGTTTCTTAGAGTCTAATTATTATTAAGAGCTAATAATAATCGACATGCATCTATTTTTAGATTGACGATCTATAAATAGACTTTGCCCAAGATTATAAAAATAAAATTTCATCTATTTTTCCAACTCGATCAACCATCCACAAATAACATCCTGCAACTTCTGAAATATGATCAACATGTATAAAAATAGACATAATCTAAAAATAGACTTGCGCCAAAAATAGCCTGCGGGCCCACTTAGTGAAAGTGACTCTTTTCACTAAGCTCATCATCTTTTTGAATCTCAACACTCCCTCTCGACAAGATAGGGATTATCCTTCACCCCGATCCTGCCTCTATGGTATTCGAATTTGCTCCTGGTGAGCGCCTTTGTCAGAATATCTGCATCCTGATCCTCCATGGGAATGTACTGAAGCAACATGATCTTCCGCTGCACACAATCTCTGATATGATGATAACGTATACCAATGTGTTTAGATATTTCATGAAATACCGGATTAACCGAGAGTTTAAAGCAATTCGATTATCACAATATATCACAATAGGATCTAAGTGTGAACCGAACAACCTGACCAAGATCTTCCTCATCCATATAGCCTCGCATGCAGCCAAACTCGCTACCATATACTCAGCCTCTGCTGAACTGAGTGCCACGGATATCTACTTCTTGCTATACCAAGAAACTGTTGTCGACCCGATACTGAAAATCCCTCCAGATTTGCTTTTTTTGTCCTTTGGGCTCCCTGCCCAATTTGCATCCGTGAAGCCACATAGCCTCACCTCATCCGACTGTCTGTACCATAATCCATATCCCAATGTGCCTCTGAGATATCTCAATACATGCTTGTCTGCCTTCCAGTAGAGCTTGGTAGGCTTAACCATAGCTTGTGAAAGCTGGTTAACAGCATAGCATATGTCGGGTCATGTATTGACCAGATACATGAGTGACCCCACCAACTCCGTCGATAGATCAGGCATCCACTACCTCTGGCTGACATGTAGCATCCTCTTTCCTCCAACCACCAGGAAGAGGAGTGTCAATAGGCTCACAGCCATTGCATGTTGAATCCTCCGCATCTCCTGCATACTTGCCTTGAGACACAAACAATCCATCATTGCGCTACCAAATTTCCAATCCGAGGAAATAATGAATGAGGCCCAAGTCGTTCATCTCAAACTCTTTTGCAAGATCAACCTTGCATGAGAGTATCAATTGTTCATCACCCATCAGTATCAAATCATCTACATAAAGTACAATGATCAGCAACTTACCCTCCACGAAAATCTGGTATAGGTTTGGATCCGCCTCACTCTTGGTGAATCCAAGATCGGTGAAATAACTTTCTATCTGTGTGTACCAAGCACGAGGTGCTTGTTTCAACCCATACAATGCTCTTTTGAGCCTACACACATGCGACTCACTGCTGAAGATCTCGAAACCTTCGGGCTACTCTATGTACACCTCCTCTTCAATGACTCCATTGAGGAATGCAGTCTTCACATCCATCTGATGAATGTGCCATCCCATCTGTGTTGAGAGAGCTAGGATGCTCCATATGGAAGAATACCTTGCGACAGGTGCAAAGGTTTTTTCATAGTCGATCCCCTCGATCTGTGAGAAGCCCCGGGCAAGAAATCTTGCCTTGTACTTCTCGACACTCCTGTCAGCAGCTTGCTTCACTTTGTAGATCCATCTCGAACCTACCACTGATTTCCCTTCCGGCCTTGGGACAATCTCCCATGCACTGTTTCTGACAATCGAATCATACTCTTCCACCATGGAATCTACCCATGCAGGGTCCTCCACAGCTTCCTCGAAAGAGGATGGCTCTATCACAATACAATTTCTCATCAGAGCCATGTATCCAGTATATCGGTCAGGTGACTGTCTCTGTATGCGCTGTGATGTAGGTTCTCCTACAATCTTCTCTGCTTCAATATTTAGTCGCTCAGCTTCTGTAGTGTGCTTCCGCCCTCTGATGTTTGGCGCTACATGAGTGGTTTCTTCCACTCCATGAACCTCCTCTTGTGGTTGATCCACATCCTGAGGCTCATCCTTAAGAACTAATAGCTCCTCATCTGCATGCAAGTGTAGCTCCCTCTCAAGCGACAACTTCATGGCTTTCTCCTCATGAAATTTGATATCCCATTGCACAACAGTCTTCTAACTGTCTGGAAAATACACACGATAGTTGTGGGGTGTTTCTGTGCACCACACAAATATCCCAACCTCTGCGGTTGGCTCCAGCTTCTTCCTGGCATCCTTCGTCACATGAATTTAAACAGGTGAGCCAAAAATTTTCAAATGAGAAATATCAGGCTTCTTACCAGAAAACACCTCTTCGGGTGTACTCATGCCAAGTACTCTATGAGGACAACGGTTTTGCGCATAAACCACAGTGTTGCAAGCTTCAGCCCATAAGTGTATGGGAAGGCCCTGATCATGCAACATCGCCTGTGCAGCACCCACGATCGTTTTGTTCTTTCGCTCCGCGACCCCATTCTGTTGTGGTTTATGAGGCGCTATGAGCTCTCTTCAAATTCCTTCTACGCTGCAAAAGTTTTTGAATTCGCCAGAGATGAATTCACCACCATTATCGCTCCTAAGAGCCTTCACCTACTTCCCCGACTCTTTCTTCACCAGTGCTCATAGAACTTTTAGAATGTCTCGCTCTTCTTCTGCATGAAGAAGATCCAACACTTACGAGAAAAGTCATCAACAAATATCACATAATACCTTCCGCTTTGCTGTCGAAGCTACTGAGAAAGGTCCACACAAGTCTGTGTGAATTCTCTCAAGGATCGTCGTGGTACGACTACCCTTCTCATGAAAGGTGGCTTTCAAAATTTTTCCCAAAGTACATCCCTTGCACTAATCTGACTGCACAAGTGTACCTTTGGGAAGCCCAGTAGAAACTTGCTGCAAAATTTTCAAAGCGCCATGGTGAAGATGCCCCAATCTCCTGTGCCACAATTCGCCCTCATCCCGGCTCACCACTCCTTCTGCATTGCCTGCCATTGCTGCGCAACCATCTACCTGCAATTGATAGAGGTTCTTAACTCGAACCCCTATCCTCCAGGTTTCACCAGCTGCCTTACTACGCAGGAAAGCCTTTCCCTCGCTAAAGACAACATCATATCCCTTGTCTTCCAACATCGCCACAGAGATCAGATTCTTCTTCAATCCTGGAACATGCATGACATCCTTCAAGATGAAAGGTTTTCCAGACTCCCTCTTAAAGGAAATGGTCCCAATACTAGTCGCACTGTATCTACCATCATCGCCCATCTCGATGTGCACTCCAAGATCCTTCTCATCCATATCAGTAAACAAATCTTTGTCTCTGGTCATATGGAAAGACGCACCATTGTCAAGAAACCACACTGAACCCATCACACTTGAGACCAAGCATGCGATCAACAAAAAATCTAGCTCAAACTACGAGGCTAAGGCCTCTCCAGCTGCAGATCCAGCAGCCTGCTTATTTTTCTTCTTCTGTGGACAATTAGTGGCGTAATGTCCGTGTTGGTGACAGTGAAAGCACTTCACCTTGGACATGTCCTGCTTCTTGCCTTTCGCACCGGATTGAGAAGGATTTTCCTTTCCCTTACCCTTCCTTGCTTTGGAAGCCAAAGCATAATTTTCTTCATCTTCATTCTTTGATGAAGATCCATCCCTGGTACTCCGCCTTATCTCCTCCTGCACAAGATCCGACCAAAGTTGCTCCCATCCCGACAGTTTCTCCCGACCATTGATAGAGTCCTCATTGGAATGAAAACTCTTCAGAAGCCCAAGGAGAGCCAAGCTCACAAATTCCTCTTCATCTACAGTAACCCCCACACTTCCCAGCTCATCCCTGCACTGGAAAAACTTCGTGAGTTACTTGGGTATACTTTCGCCCTTCTCCATTTTTATTTTCCTGAGCTTGTCTTTAAGTGCCAACTTCCTATGGTCGCTTTTGATTTGGAACAAGTCTGTCAAAGCTTTCCACATCAAGAATAGAGAAGATTTACCATGAAGGCTGGACACTATGTGATCCTTCACACCTTCCAATAGAATCCTTCGACATTTTGTTGTCTTCTTTTGCCATGCGTCAAGTGTGGCAGCATCGCTAGAAGCAGGTTTTGGAATTTCTGCATCTATGAACTCCTTTAACCCATTATCCTCTAGCACCGCCTCCATCCTGTCCTTCCATGAAATATAATTCGAGCTTCCCTCAAGGGCATACTCCAATCGCAATCCATTGAAATACATCTCAACTTTGACACCAAGAAAACACTGTTGCAAATTCGAATTCCACCAACACAAAACTCAACCGCTTCAATGATTTGCAATTGCTCCAATGATCAATGCTCTGATACCATGTAGAAATTATATAAATGATATGTTATATCTCTAATATTCTCCTGATCATACACTATTTGACTTCATGCACAATACATAATCTATTCCACCATTGATCATCATATGCGAAAATTAAATCAATTGCATGCACACATTAAAACCATAAAAATTCACACACATTAACACAGTGATTTACGGAAAAGCCTGAAGCTAAAAACCCCAACTATCTGTATATAATATATGTCATAGAGATCATGTAACAATCCTCATACAAAGCTTCTCACAAGCTCTCAGTATAATCCAATCGCTACACACTAATCAGGCTAGATCTTGCAAATCCATGCACTGATCTTTGCCACCTGCTAGCCTGCCTCTACTGCGCAATCCCTGCTGAAGAATGGCTCTGAATGAACTCGAATTGGTCCAGCCTTGCTCACGAAATCCTCATTGGCATCTCCATCAATGTGTGGTGCAAAATCATGCAACATTATAGTCACAACTGATAGTCATCTTGCCCTTTCACCTATCTCTCCACTGGTCTCCACTAAAACTGTCCATGCATTGTAGTTAACTGATGTATTCTTCAGTTGATTAATGAGTTAATATTTAGTGAATTAATTCACACCACTCTCACTAGTGTATCAATCAGTTAGACTAGATACAACTAGCTCAACTGTGTCTAACTGAGTTAAACTTAACACAACTCCACCAACTACTTCTACAACTCCACCAAACTCTATCACATGAGTTCTAACTGAAGTCTCCATGCAATAGCTCCACTTAACCCTCAGGAATAGCGTAATTCCTTCTGTCAGCTCCTATGCCACATCTGTTGACTTAACTGAAGTGCTCAAAGAGAATAAGATAATGTTTAGAGTCCAAATATTATTAAGAGCTAATAATATTCGACATATCTATTTTTAGAATGGCAATCTAAAAATAGATTCCGCCCAATATGTCTAAAAATAGAAGTCCATATATTTTTCCAACTCGACCAACCATGCACAAATAGCACCCTGCAACTCATAGAATATGATCGACATGTCTAAAAATAGACTTGCGCCAAAAATAGCCTGCGGACCCACTTAGTGAAGGCGACTCTTTTCACTAAGCTCATCATCTTGTTGCAATCTCAACATGGATCTATGCATGCAATTAATAATAGTAAAACATCAGTTTCATGTGAGATCAATGCATGTGAATTAATTAATATTTAACTCACTTGATCTCTCACTAGTGTATATGCAGTTACAACTAGCACAACTGACTTTAACTCACTTAACTGAGTTAAACTGATTTACAACTTGCATTAATTAATTCACCACTTCACTTCCAACTCTATTACAGCTAGAATCACTCTGTTACAACTAAAGTCACCCTGCATGTCCCACCAACCAACCTCTTAACTCGAAATTCCTTTAGCTAACTAATTTGCCACTTCAGTTAATTATTTCCAAGTGCTCATTGACAATAGATTATTGTTTAATGTACAACTAATATTAAGGGATAATAATAGTCGATATGGGTCTATAAATAGACATGCAATCTATAAAAATAACTTGCAAATACATCTATAAATATAATTTTCTCATGCATCTATAAATAGGCATCCACCTAGAAATAGCCTGTGTGGGCCCCACCTAGCGTAGGTGCTTAATTTTCACTAGGATCAAGGATTTTGTTTTCGGATGCCAATTTCATTGTTTCTTGTTGCAACCTTCAACACTCCCTCTCAACAAGAAAGGAATGTCCTTGCATACGACATGCAACTCCATGCATGTGACCTGCAACCTTTGCATGCAACATTTCCGAAACCGAATAGCCTCCAAACAACTGAATCACTATAATGCATCTGTCATCAAAGTCTTCTGAATTTTGTTGTTACCAACTACGCATGTCTTCTGGATCCACTGTTTTGTTGACCTTTGCATCCATGCACTCTGCACTTCCTGTCAACTCTAATTCGTGCTCGAGTATCCGACACTGTCACTTTGATTTCATGTCCTCGCGACATTTAACTGCATCAATCCAACTGATCCTGCTACTGCTGCTCTGTGGGCTCCTCGTAGCCAGGGTCGGTTCATGAGATCCACACAATCTCAATGAATCCTGCCCAGAAATTTCTTCTTGGGATTATTCATGCATGTCACCCCACCTCTCACCTGGTGGTATAGCTGCATGCACTCCCTCTGCCCATCTGGCTCGAAATTTCTCTTCATGAGTGGTTTCTCCCACTCCATGATCCTCCACATGTGGCTGCTCCACATCTTGAGGTTCACTCTTACCTGCATGCAAATCCAGCTCCCTCTAGAGGTTCAATTGCATGGATTTCTCACACTTCCCAATGGTAGGAAGCTCGTTAGAAATCACATCTACATCAAATCTATAGAGATTATTCTGCATCTCCAGTTGTGGCTGCTCCACAACCTTCTGAGGCTACTTCTCAGACTGCATGTTGAGAGGTTCCCTCTCAACCACCAAGTCACTAACCTCTGCTTTGCTCCTCAAAGCTTTGTATGCATCTTGTACCTCAGTGCATGTAGGTTCTTGGCTTGTGCACATTGTAATTGTCTCGCCATTGCAAAATTTTCTAACAAAAGAGGTGATTTTAAGTCGACGATATCTCCCTCATCCGAGCTCCGATTTGACCGATTTGTTTTTCCAATTTGGGTATTTTTTCGCAAGGAATCCAAATATGCTAATTTTTTTCAGAAATTTTTGCATCAAAATTTGTAGATATTCTCTGCAAACTCGCGCACCCAAATAATTCTTGCTCGTAGAAAATTTATAACACAGCTCCAATACCATGTAGAAATTATACAATATGCATGTATATATTGGATTCTCCTAATATAAAAATTATATGCCAATGTTAAATACATAATCGCTTCTACAAATCTTTGCGTAATTTGAAACACAATCGCCAATTACATAAGCATGAGAATAATAGATCAAAACCACAACACCAAATATTCCGGAGGAAAGCTTACTGCTCAAAACCCCTCTATCATATATTGTATATTCCACAAGGAATCATCAAACAATAACATACAAACATCCATACAAGAGCCCTTAGTACATTAGCTAATTGGCTCACATTTTCATACAAAAATTGGCAATTTCCTTAGCCAATTTACTGCCTCCAGACAACCTTGCTCACGTAGTTCCTAATGAATGCAATCCTTAATCACGAAGAATTTCAGCCTTTCTCAACTGCACTGAGTATCATGGGCATCCTGTGGTGTTATAACTACACCTGGGCAGCCTGCTAATATCACAACTGATATTCACACTTCCCTTTCACCTAGATCTCAACTGGGTCTCCACTGGATCTGACATGCATGCAGTTAATAATAGTAAAAACATCAGTTGCATGTGAGATCACTACATGTGAATTAATTAATATTTAATTCACTTGTTCTCTCACTAGTGTATCTGCAGTTACAACTAGCACAACTGACATTAACTCACTTAACTGAGTTAAACTGATTTACAACTTGCATTAATTAATGCACCACTGCACTTCCAACTCTGTTACAACTAGAATCACTCTGTTACAACTAAAGTCAACCTGCATGTCCCACCAACCAACCTCTTAACTCGAAATTCCTTTAGCTAACTAATTTGCCACTTCAGTTAACTATTTCCAAGTGCTCATTGAGAATAGATTATTGTTTATTGTCCAACTAATATTAAGGGATAATAATGGTCAACATGCATCTATAAATAGACATGCAATCTATAAAAAGAACTTGCACATACATCTATAAATAGACCTCACCTATAAATAGAATTTTCTCATGCATCTATAAATAAACATCCACCTAAAAATAGCTTGTGTGGGCCCCACCTAATGTAGGTGCTTAATTTTCACTAGGATCAAGGATGTTGTTTTTGGATGCCAATTTCATTGTTTCTTGTTGCAACCTTCAACAACATCACTGTGATCAAGACGACGAGATCTACGCTTTGGTTCTAGTTCGAGAGCAATCCACACACTTTTATTTTTGAGCCCTCTTTGTCCTGTGTATGTCTATGGAGCCACCTGGATCAATTTGACACATTCAAGTGCATCATTACATAGAAAATTCTCATTTGAAGTTGGTTGCATCCCTAGAATACCAAGCAAGGAGGGAAAATATCATGTTTATATCTATTTGGGCTGCAAATCAAGGCAGATCCTAGCGAAGGTAGAAGAGGCCAGTTAGAGCAATTCTTGGTGATTATTTGAGGGTCGAAATGATCATATGCAGGGACCGATTTTGATAGAGAAATTATGGGTCAGCTTATAGAAGGTTTAGGTGGCAGATTCCTTGTTTAAGCAGGTTGCAAGCTCCTTGTAGCACTATATAGGGGCTGAGCTTAGTCTAGACAACCACCAGAGGGTCGTGACCTCTATCTTGGAGGGTTGAAGGGTCAGACTTGTGATAGAGAGGGAACCACAATTTTTGGTGCTTAATAGTGGATCCCTTACCATGTAGCAAGCTATAATAGTCTACATCAACCTAGAAGCAAAGAAGCCTTATTTCTTCTCTTCTCTGACCGAGTTGTTTTGGAAGAATTTTGGCGAGACTTTGACTACCATTTCCTTTTTGGTTAGGGAAGAATTTTCCTGCTATTGACTAATAGCAGTATTGTATATTTTACTGGGTTGTTTCGTTGACATTTGGATAGTGGTATTGATCATCAAATTTTCAAGTCAATTTTGACTTTGCATTCTTGTACACTCGCTTTGCTAAACATTTGATATTTATAATAAGAAGGATTGATCAAGGGTTTTCCCCATCTTGGGGTTTCTCCCTGACTTGATCCAAATTCTTGTGTTCTCTTGTTTTGGCTTGTCTACTGCATTTATTGTTTATGTTATTTCTTGAGTTTCTGTCAATGTGATAATAGCTTATGTGATTACTAATGGAAATGAAATGGAATTGTAAATGGGCTAATATGGATCATTGAAGTAATTATCTTAATCAAAGAACATGTTAAATAAAATTAACATGGTATCAATGCTTAGGTGAGGACAAGCCTAAGCAAGAGTGAAAGAGAAATCAATCACTAAGAGAAGTTTGTTGACAAGTCTCCATGGCATCCTCCCTCTGCAAGTGTGGCGGTAAGATAACATGAAGTGGACTGCGAGGGAACATTTGTAAACTCTTATTTCAAAACTATAATGCAGCTCTTAGCAAGGAAAGGTATCTAAAGTAAGGTTTCATCAAAGTGGCATACTTAGGATCGAGTTCCTAGAAGAAAAATAATCCAAAATATGGGCATAATTGCAAGCCCTAATCACAAACTTAAGGCTTCGGGACTATGCATAAAATTCATAAGGTTTTGAGAGCCTAAAGGCTTTGTTCTTAAGGTCTGAGAGGTTGGTTTCATAACTTATGGAGGACAAGTATGTCTATCCAAAGTTCAAATTTATGTACATGATTTGTATGGCCTGAAATCACTAATAAAGAAATTTAAACCTTTGAGCGTTGTGAGAGACAGAGATTATGTTTGGGGTTTCACTAAGAAGAAGTCCTTTCGATTAGCAAAGAAAGCAAATGTAACTCCCCACCCCACATTTAACCACTTTAAAATAATTACTACGGTAGATATGAGTTGAGATTTACTATGCATGACCCAACTTCCAAGATGCAGTTACAAATATGGGGTATAACTTGCCAACACATGCTATTAAGTTTTACAAACACTTGGTATACATAGTACCTGTAAATCATTGATGCATAGTTTGGTCACTATTTACATTAATTAATTAGATGTTCATCAAGAAGGCTTGATTCCCTCTCATACTTATTGTAACAAACACATATTATCTCATACATCCATATAAAATAACCAAGAGCTTGTCAAACCATGAATTAGATCTAGGTCAAGAGAACATTGTATAATAATAAATACACCATGCATGTGGCATATACTTAACCAACAATAAATTCACGACAAACCAATTATGTAAACAATAGTAAATAAAAAATTATGTTCATTAATCATCAATAATGAATAACATATATTAACGTGTGTAAAGTACCAACCAAGTCAGGGACTTCCATGTACCACCCAAACATATATTGGGCTAAACTAAATATTTATTTTAGCCAATCATCCCTGCACCATATTCCAATCATGAATGTGGGATCTCATGGAATAAACCAAACCAAGGCTTCCAGAGGCCAAATCGACTCAACCCTCAACTAGTGATTCCACCTCACGGTCATACATTGCTAACACCAACCAGATCAGTCTCTACCCAAGTTGTCTAGGGCTCCAAGAAATAGTAACTCAACCCACATCCTTTCAGGGCTCCAGAGTGTTTGTCGAACCCGGTTCCAGGGACTACTAAATCAACCCACCAAGGGATCTAGAGCATTTGTCCCAACCTAGGCTTCAGGACTAGTAACTCAACCCACGTTCTTCCAGGGATTCAAGATGGTTTTTTCCAACCCACATCCATAAGGAACATGAGAACCAATAAGAGAAAACAATCAAGTGGAAACATCCACACACCATGGCTATCTAGGAAATGGCAAGGCAAGGCTAAAGCCAATGCCAATCCAGGAAGTTCTTCATGTCAATGACAAAACATAACCAAATAATCACATGCATGTACCATCCATGCCAAAACTAACAAGGAAATCATACAAGCAACTTGATACATGCAAATAAACCAAGTTGTATATGTTGATCCACCTATTCTCTTGCGATTTCTTGCTTTCCTTTGCCTTCTTTCTCCAAAGCCAAAGTATGTCCAAGTGCTCCAAGAATGGTCCAAGAATACTCTAAGTGTGCAAGAGTATGAGAGAGGGAGTGAATGAATTGAGAGCTCAAAAATTATACTGACAAAGGCCATTAACCGATCCTCATAATCCTTTTTATCATTGAGGCCTCCTTTTTCTTCATTTTACTTCATTTTCCCTCTAATTTCCCTTACATTCAAATATGTGTCTCTTCATCTTTCTTTTCTCCTATTTTCCTTTATTTTCATAAATAAATGCCATTTATTTCATGTTTCCCTTTGCCAATTTCCATATCCACTAATAAACTAAAAGTGCCACTCACTAGGATGTTTTTCCCAACATTCAACTTGGAATGCGTGTCCCAGAATTTGGTCTTTATTTTTTTTACATGGAAAATCAACCAAGGACTGTTACAACAAATTAATATTGTGATTATTTTTTGATCTCTCAACCCATATGGAGAAAACATAATATCTGAAGCAAGGATAACTTATATTCTATGGTTGGCCTTTGTCATTACCTTCTTGCATAACTATATATGTGGATCAACTCATTTTTGTTGAGCTTATACCTTAAATTTATTTGTGGTCTTCATCCTTCGATTATGAAGGAGTTCTTACCTCTGCATATTGAAGGATAACTCTGTGGGCTATTGAGAAATGAGGGCATTTAATTCAATTTCTCTTTCATGATAATTACTTGTGAACTTGTTATGCTTCTTTACTTATATATTATCTTTGTTAGCTTATTATGTATTTCATCATGTCAATTATCAAAACAAAAGAGACACACAGTTTAGGATCTTCAAGCCAGGGCCAAAACCTCTCCCTCTTGGAGAGGAAAACCGATAATCATTCTTCTTATAGATCAGAAGTTGAAAAGTACCATAACCATGACATAGACCCTTGACATTTGTATGCCTCGAAGACCCTTGTCACTATTACTTGTTGCTTATTCTCGGCTTCTCTTAGTTGATCCTTTCTTTTTGCACCGTTCTACACCATTACTTCTTGCCATGTACTTGAGGAGTCTTTGTCTTCTTGTTGCTGCAATCCTAGACCGAAGGTTCAGTCTCTTTGTTGTTACAACCTTGGATATTCCAATCTCATTGTTGCTGCAACCCTTCGACAAAGAAGTAGGTATTCTTACTGCTGCAACCTTAAGACAGATTTCGGTCTCTTATATCGACTTGTCCTTCTTCTCCACAACAATGATTAAGCTTCATCTTTTCTCTTCCTCAGATTCTTCATTTCTGGTTTAGTACCCTAAATAATGATGTATATTTTTCTACAATACGACCTCAGTAAAGTCTCGAACTTACTGAATATGTGTGAGGTGTTATAGGTTAAGACAAAAACTCAGATTTTCCTTCCTTTGTACCCTTTTAAGGTATCCTTTCCTTCGATATATGATCTTCTCTTTACGCATTGTTCTTCGCACCCTTTTTCAGACTTATCTGAATTGTGTGTGTTCCAGTGAGGCGGCAGTCCCTTATATATAATGGTTTCCTTCTTGCTTGTAGGTCGACATGAGTTGGAGAAGGTAATTCAACTTGTCAAGGAGTATATTCAACATGTGTGTTTAACTGACTTCTTGGAGCATAATGACAAGGGTTTGGAGCATATCTTTACATCAATAATTGTCCTTTACACAAGTGTAACATGAATCCATGTACATGACTATAATTATATTTATGACAATATGAAAAACTCCTAAAGACATCAAGAAGAAGTCTTTGAACTGTAATAAAACTCCTTGCTCATGAAACCCATGAGGAAAACATCACAAAATACATTTTATTATCTTTGTCTCCTTTATTACATAAATTCATAACTACAATTCATTATGAAGACTGAACCTAGTTACACTTTTCAACACTCCCTCTTAATTAGGGAGGTATTCATAATGGTACATGGCCACTCTCAATATGAAGAATCTCATAAGAAGAATTCAATTCGTAATCCATCTGTTATAGCATAATATTAACCAGCATTGGCACAATGCAAAGCCTTGACTAACAACTCCATCTCTCCATGAGACCATGAGCTACAATGCTGGCAAGACCAATGATTATAGACACCATCATCATTGTCTCCAATGTACATACTCCACCTGAATGTTCATTGAGTATGACCTCCTAGGACTATTCTTATCGGGATAGCTAATCCTCAAAGAATATTCGTCCTTTCACGACTACTCTTTCCATGGATGCCGTAATACATCCCAAAAGAGTATAAGATGCCAGATGATTACCCAATACTCCATTCTTGTCTTCCTAGGTGAATACTAGAATGACATGTATATCTCTCCCTCTCAACTAGGGAGGACATATTCCACAAAGGAATATACTGTTGAGATTCAATAAGAAGATCCTAGTGAAAATTATGCACCTACACTAGGATGGAGCCTCAAGTTATTTTTAGGTGGAAGTCTATTTTTAGATGCATGAGCAAATTCTATTTATACATGATGTCTATTTATAGATGATGAGAAAATTCTATTTATATATGATCTTCTATTTATAGATCGCATGTTTATTTATAGATGCATGTCGATTATTATTATCCCTTAATAATAGTTTGACAATAAACAATAATCTATTCTCAATGAGCACTTGGAAATAGTTAACTGAAATTGCAAATTAGTTAGCTATAGGAAATTTGAGTTCAAAGGTTGGTTGGTGGGACATGCAAGTGGAATTAGTTGTAACTGAGTGATTTGAAGTTGTAAGAGAGTTGGATGTGTAGTTATGTAAGTTGTAAAGTAGTTTAACTCAGTTAAGTGAGTTAAACTCAGTTGTGCTAGATGTAACTGAAGATACACTAGCGAGAGATCAGAGAATTAATTATTAATTAATTCAAAATTTGTGGCCTCACATGCAACTGAAGATTTACTATTGTTAACTACATGCATGTTAGATCCAATGGAGACCCAGTTGAGATGTAGGTGAAAGGGACAGTTTGACTATCAGTTGTGACATTAGTGGGTGCACTCATGCAACCACACAGACATTGGATGTGCCCATGAGGATTGCACAGTCAAGGCAAGCAGGATTCCATTCATTCAGGGTTTTCTATCAGCTGGGATTGCGCAGTGGAGGCAGGCTGTTTGGAGGGAGTAAATTAGCACATGAATTTGTCAATTTTTGTATGACAGTGTGAGACGATTGCATATTGTACTGAGAGCTCTTGGATTAGAGTTTTGTATGATATTGTTTCATGATCCATGATATATACATAATATATGATAGTGGGGTTTTTAGCTTGATGCTTTTCCGGTAAAAAACATCTGTGTTATGTGTGATTGATCTTTCTTCTTGATATTGCAATTAGCGATAGTGTTTTAAATTCCGCAAGAATTTTTGTAGAAGCGATTTTGTATATAATAGTGGCATATAATTGTTATATCAGGAGAATCCAGGCAATACATAATTTGTATTAAAATTTCTACATGGTATCAGAGCACAAAAGATTGCAATTTTGAAGCAGGAGTTGAGTTTGTTGGTGGAAAGAATTCGAATTTGCAGAAATATTTTCTTGGTGCTACAGTTGAGTAAACATCGAAATGGCTTTCAATAGTTTGTGTCTAGAGTATGCACTTGAGGGCAGCTCAAACTACATTTCCTGGAAGGACAGAATGGAGGCGGTGCTCGAAGATAATGGCTTGAAGGAGTTCATTGACAATGATGTTCCTAAGCCCACTTCGATAGATGTTGCATTACTTGATGCATGGCAAAAGAAAGTGGCAAAGGCAAGAAGGATTCTGTTGGAAGGTGTAAGAGACCACATTGTCTCAAGCCTTCATGGGAAATCCACACCATATGTGATGTGGAAGGCTTTGATGGATCTTTTCCAAAGCAGCAGCGACCATAGGAAATTGGCGCTCAAAGATAAACTCAGGAAGATCAAGATGGAAAAGGGCGAAAACATTCCAAAGTATCTCACAAAGTTTGTCCAATGTCGGGATGAACTAGGGAGTGTGGGAATCACTGTTGTTGATGATGATTTGGTGAGCTTACCTCTCTTGGGACTTCCAACGAGTTGGCACAGTTGTGAAGAGTCTGTCAACGAACGGGAAAAATTGCCGGATTGGGAATGATTGTGGTCGGATCTAGTGCAGGAGGAGTTCAGGCGGAACACCAGAGATGGCTCTTCATCAAAGCATGATGATGAAGAGGACTGTGATTTAGCTGTCAGGGCAAGGAAGGGGAAGGGGAAGAAATTCCATTCAAAATCCAAGTCTAAAGGCAAGAAGCTGGATTTGTCCAAGGTGAAGTGTTTTCACTGTCATGAACATGGGCATCTCGCTACTAGCTGTCCGCGGAAGAAGAAGAACAAGAAGGTTGATGGAGATGAAGCTGGTGAGGCCCTTGCCTCACAATTTGAACTTGATTCTCTTTGATCACATGCATGGTGTCAAGTGTATTGGGATTGGTGTGGTATTTGGATAGTGGTGCTTCCTTCCACATGACGGGAGATAAGGAGCTTTTCGGTGTCTTGGAGGAGAAAGATCTCCAAATGCATATAGAGATGGGTGACAATGAACGATACAATGCGACTGGAATTGGTACCATTACCTTTGAGAGGGAGTTAGGTAAACCATTTCAATTGAAAGATGTTATGCATGTTCCAGGTCTGAATAAAAACTTGGTCTCAGTTGCAATGGTGGAGGACAGAGGCTATGACATTGTTTTCAGCGATGGAAAAGCTTTCCTGCGATATAAAACAACGGGTCAAGCCAAGAGGATAGGGATTCGAGTTAAGAATCTCTACAAACTGGAGGTAGATGGCTGCGCTGCCATGATGGGCAAGGCAAAAAAAAGTGGTGAGCTTGGATGAGGGCAAATTATGGCACAGGCGATTGGGCCATCTTCATCATGGAGCCTTGAAATTCATGCAGCAAATATCTACTGGAATGCCAATGGGAACACTTGCTCAGTTAGATCAGTGCAAGGGTTGCACCATGGGGAAGAATGTAAAGTCCACCTTTGATGAAAATGAGAACCGTGCTTCGGTGATCTAGGAGAGAGTTCACACAGACGTGTGTGGACCATTCTCGGTTGCTTCAATAGAAAAACATATGAATATCAGGAAAGTGACCTTTCCCTAAACATAACCATTAAGTCATCTACGACCTTCTATATTTCTTATCATTAATCCTTCAGTTCATGTGGCAAGTTCATCGAATCATAATCACGCAGCTTCTCAGATAACATAGATATAATGAATTATTAGAGTTAAACATCATAATAATCAGATCATAATGAGTTTTCATGTCTCGCCTTGATCGACATCCTTCGTCGGGGGCTTCCTTCATGTAATAATCATCAAGAAAGAAGAGTCATCAAGCTATTCTGACAAGGGTTCTATAGATCCCTCTAAATTCTTGCTTTAGTTGGTCATCTAGCCTTCATCAATTTGATCCTTATTTTTTTTGTTAAATTGAGACTTTATCACGATGCAACTGTATCAACAAACTTCTATAAATCTTGCTCCAAATCATAGAGAAAATTATTATCGTGGTCCTTCTTCAAGCAGGGTGAAGAAATCATCCCATGAGATCATCCAACGAAGGATCTTGAAATATCCTTTTAGACCATCAACCAACTACTTCATAACTTTATTTCTTCATTGCTAGATGATTGTTATTATTATATCAAATTATGTATGGAGATGCCAACTCTTCCAATATTTATATTTAGACATCCTTTCTTTGTAAAAACCTTGCTTCACATATCAAAGTGCTCAAGTATCCAAACATGATACCAAATTCAAGGCCCTTACGGTCCCCTCTTTTCATTAAAACGTTGGACCTGATTTACATATCCTCCTTCTAATGCTTTCTTCATGATACACCTACAGTGATTATTAACAAGCACTACAAAGCACAACATTAGATCAAAATAAGACTCTAGGGTTTCCATGTAACAATGGAAGATGGAATAATAGGGTTTTTAAATACAGGCCCTATACCTAAAAATCAAATAATCATCCTAATCAATCATTATTAGAGTTTATCATTTATGCCTTAGATTCTTTACAAAACCTAGAAATCATGAGACAGGGTTCTCATGATGGAGCAAGCAATAGAGTTAGGGTTTTAATTTGTCTAGGGTTTCTCATGAACCATATAGGGTTATAAAAAATAACAAACTCTTATATCATATAAAAGTGAAAATTTCAACTATCACAACAACTGGAAATTATTTTTCTAATTTTTTATTTATTTAACAATTTATTTGTTCTTTGCTATGACAAATATCAAATAATTCACACTATGATTTTCACAAATAAAATGCAGAAGAAAAATAACATTGGAAACTGAGAAAATCAAGCGCGTGCGCACACACACACACACATAAATTTTTACATAGTTATTTTTGGAAAAATGTCCCTGGAAAAACCCGACTTGGGAAAATCACTACAGTAGTTGAGGGTTTTTATCATTAAGAAACAGTGACAAATTATGAGTACAGTTTGGATGTCGAAAATTGGCTATCCTATAGATAAAATATTGACAAAAATATCTAGAGGGAATTTACCCTCTCTCCGGGAAATTCTGGCACTAGACTACCTCTAAAAAGCAAGTCGTCCAACTAGGTCTGCATAAGCTCTACATCAACCTAATGTTGCCTATTGCCCAAAATGATTGCTAGTCTAGTTTTCATGCTTGTTGCTAACTGGGAAAACATCTCTTCGGCGCTCTGGAACCTTTTCCTGACCTCTGGAACTTAAAATGTCTTCCCTCTTCAACAAATCGAGCTTCCTTATTGAGTCTCTGCGCGACCTCCGAGGGAAATCTCGGACACTTTGCAAATGCACTCATTGGATCTAAAAAAATTCCTCCAACGTCATTATTCATTCCCCTCACTATCTCTGCTTCGATCTATGGCTCTTCGATAACTATTATTGCTCTTCGGAAATCAATCTCCCATGGAAATCGAACTGTTGAAGTATCTTCTCCAAGTACCCATCAAATTATTCTTATAATCCTCTGGTGGGACTCCAATGACCAAGATTAAATCTTAATCAAGGACTAGGATCATCTTGAGGTCGATCTATGCGAGTTTCTAGACTATTCTCACCTCGACTTAATTAATTATGATTAATTAACTAGTTATCCTAAGTTTAGACTTAGGAAACATTAAAAAATAGGTTAATAATCTAATTAAGCCATCTCTAGGTGGAATTTCCATAAACAATTTTTGGGTTACGGAGATATCATGTATTTTAGCCTCTCCACCAAGTTTTTGACTAGAACATATCCAATGCTACAAAAAATAACAATAAACATATAACCCTCTATCATTTCAAACCCTTTGATAGAAATAACATATATTATACATATCTTAGAGTTTACATACCTCTGTCCTTCATAATCACAAGGGTTTCTTGCAAGTTCCTACTCTAATATGCCATGCTTCTTCTTCTAACTGTTCTTGAATAATGAAAACTTCAAGTGTGCTACAACCCTTATCCAAGATGTTGAAGTCAAAGGTGCCACAATTTTTTTTTTTTTTAATTGTAGATACTACTATGGATGAAGATTGCTTCTTTTGTAACCATTCAATGTAAACTAGATTATTTTTCCTTTTACAACAACTTTTATTGCTATATCCCTGTAGCTTCTTCATCATATATAACCTTTCAAAGTATGACAATTCCGCTTTTCGTGAGCTGGCCCTCTTGCTTCAAATTTCTTCTTTCAATAATGTTATTACAGGGCTTCACGATAACTTATTGTATAGAATATTTCAAGGAGAATGTTTCTTCTCAAAATTGAAAGAGGACTAATGCCTTTCTTATCTCTATTACAAGATATCAAATAATTCATGTAATTTTTTCTAAAGAATGATCAATTTGCCTTCCAAAGGGTGTATGATGAGGATAGATTCTTGTCATACTATCCATACATGGAGAATGTATATGCTTAGACTAAGTGTCACAAGGGTGCCTTGTCCAAGCTCATATTACATGAAAATATATATAATTTTAGGACTGAAACTTCCTCCTTCAAAGATGAAGAGCTTTGATATATGAGTAACCTCTAGAGACTGACTTCCAGTCTCACTATTAAGTTTCATTGTATAAATATAAACTCCAGTAGTTTGAACTCATTAAATAGTCCAAGTAATGTTAGTGTTTTAGGGCTTGAAACTTCAGAGATTGATGCTTGATCTGAGGAAACCCTTTCTGTTGGCCTCCACGAGTGTAAATTCAGGTCCGTGTTGAAAGGTGTAACTAGGTTCGGTCTTCATAATGACTTGTAATTGTGAATTTATGTAATAAAGGATACAAAGTTAATAAAATGTATTTTGTAATGCTCGCCTCATGGGTTTCATGAGAAAGCAGTTTTATTATAGGTCAAAGACTTCTTCTTGATGTCTTTAGGATTTTGTCATCTTGTCATAAATATAATTAGAGTCATGTTACACTTGTGTAAAGGACAATTATTGATGTAGAGATATGATCCAAACCCTTGTCACTATGCTCCAAGAAGTCGGCTAAACATACATGTTAAATATACTCCTTGACAAGTTGGCTTACCTTCTCTATCTCATGTCATCCTACAAGCAAGAAGGAAGTCACTCTATATAAGGACTGCAACCTCACTAGAACACACACAATTCGGATAAGTCTAAAAAAGGGTGTGAAGAATTGTGCGTAAAGAGAAGATTAGATAGCGAAGGAAAGGAGGTCTTAAGGGGTACGAAGGAAGGGGAATGTAAGTTTTTGTCTTAATATATAACACCTCGCACATATTTAGGAAGGTCGAGACTTTACTGAGGTCATATTGAAAAAGAATATACATCACCGTTTAGGGTACTAAACCAGAAAAGAATAATCTGAGGAAGAGACAAGGTGAAGCTTAATCAATGCCATGGAGAAGAAGGATAAGTCAAGATAGGAGACCGAAATATGTCGCAGTAAAAAGACCTACTTCTCTATATAAGGGTTGCAACAACAATGAGATTGGAATATCCAAGGTTTTAACAATAAAGAGACTGAACCTTCGATCTAGGATTGCAGCAACAAGAGGTTAGAGACTCCTCAAGTACATGCCAAGAAGTGTTGGTGTAGAATGGTTCAAAAGGAAGGATCAACAAAGAGAAGTCGAGAAGAAGCAACAAGGAATAGTGACAAGGGTCTTGTAGGCAAACAAATGTCAATGGTATAAGTCATGGTTATGGTACTTGTCAATTGATGATCTATAATAAGAATGATTATCAAGTTTTCCTCCCCAAGAGGGAGAGGTTTTGGCCTTGGCTTGAAGAGCCTAAACTTTGTGTCTCTTGTGTTTTGATAATTGACTTGATGAAAGACATAATAAGCTAACGAAGATAATATCCAAGTAAAGAAGCATAACAAGTTCACAAGTAATTATCATGAAATAGAAATTGAATTAAATGCCCTCATTTCTCAACATGGTATCAGAGCTTAGGTGTTGAAGACAAGAAAGGGCTATTTGACAAGAAGACACACAAGTATCAAGAAAACATCAAGGATTAGTTTTCAAGAAATACACCAAGGTTGAAAGAAGGATCTACTTGGTAAAGTCAATTTCTAGATCTAATAAGATCTTCATTCTTTTAAGAAGGAGTAGTTTGCAAGAAGTTAGAAAAACCCTTCAACTATCTCAAGAAGACTAAAGACCTCATCCGTCATGGTCCTTTCAAGATGGAAAGCAAGATCAAGAAAGTGATATTAATCTTTAAATAATCTAACAATACTTGGTATTGAAGCCAAATCAACACTATTAGAGAATCGTCATTTTGTTGAAGTCATCATCAAGGATTCAATATGATCTAGCTCTCATTCACCACTATTGAAGAAGTTAATCTAAGAAGGAGCTCTTATTGATATCTTCATCAACAAGGAATTTGATAGAAGAAGAAAAGCATATACTCAAGTAAGTATCTTTATGACTTCATTTGAATATGTCAAAATGTATTTTTGCAAAGAAATCAACAAACTGGTTAGGGTTTCAAACTTTCTTGCATAGACGAAAATGAAAGAGCTAAATTTTATAGCGAATGAAGTCATGCCAAATACATGAAGGGAGGCATAAGAGCCCAGATGGTTCTTATAAAATCCATAAAGGACTCTCTCATCCCCTATGTATCAAATCTAGAATCTTCAAAATAAATATATGACAAATCGGTGGAGTTTTTCTCTGTGAGTATTACCGGAGAAGTAATATCTTTGATACAAGAACTATACAAGTTGAAGTTGTAAAGAGAGGAAGGAATCACTGCACACTTTATGAATATTTCTGAAACATGAGATCAACTGCAAGAATTGGGAGAAGTAATAACTATAGTGGTACTGAATGCTCTATCGTAGGGATTGGGAAACTTCACCTCAAGTATCTATGGGAAGAAAGAAGCAACACCATTCCAGGATCTATGGTATCTATGTAAGATGGAAGAGATGAATTTAAAAGCTTAAGTTGATATAGGATCAAATGAAGATAATCAAGCCTATGTTTCCATGTCGAAGAAGAAAGGGAATATTCGGTAAGTTTGGTCCTCAGAAGAAAAGGATAAACATGGATAAGATATGATGCTATGGATGTGATGAACTTGGGCACTATAAGAAGGATTGTCCCAAATATAATGAGGACAAGTGGAAAAAGGAAGAAGCCCATGTCGTTGAAGAAGTAGAAGAACTAGATTCAAAGAAACCTAATAAGGAACAAGTGAAAGATCTCTATTATGACTGAGATTGATTTGGACCTTGGGGGGAGTCCCCTAAGATATAAAAATTTGAAATGGAATACCATGGGTACATGTCACCTACAATACCATGGGTGGATGCCACTTACAATACCATGGGTGATAAATATCGTAGGTGGATGCCACTTACAATACCATGGGTAAATTCCATGTGTGGATGAATACTGTGGGTGGATACATAACATGTGTGAATGAATACCATGGATAGATGCCACTTACAATACCATGGGTGTAGGCCACTTTTCATTTGGATCAAAGATCATCTTTAAGAGGTATATTTTGGTTGTAAAATGGTACATTAGGAAGCATTGTATATTAATTGGAATCATAATGAAAGCATTGAAGGAGGAGCACTCATTGTAGGAGGATGTGTAACAATTATGCTATGAGATAAGTAGCTCCTGGGTACCTCATTGAAAACAACACTGATGGAAGGTAGTCATCTAGATCAGGGTTCATCATTCAATAATCAATATGGAAACAAGTGTTGACATTTTCTAATGGAATCCTAATTTGCAAAAGGTTTCATCGAGAATTCTAATTTGCATAATTTTGGGATTAGGATATGATGACATATTGATAAAGTGGGTCAAGGGAATGAAAATCTTAATTCTAAGGAAACTTGTTGCAGGATGACTCAAAAGGAAAATAATGAGGTACATGTATATATATGCTAAGACTAGATGCTATGAATTCATGTAATGTGGTTACAGGTAGTGTACTTCTATCTTTAGAAGTATGATCAAAATAAAAATCAGAAACTCTTCCAATGTATAAGTTTCCAAAAGGCATGATCTACACTAGATGAAATCAACATAATATGTCCTCATATGGAATATCAGGGGATTTTACATTATCAAGGAACTGCACAATGGAATTTCCAAGGACTAAGACAAAATTGTGTGAAGAAACAAAAGGAAAGAGATTGTGAGAAGTACAACCATGGAAAGAAGTAATCAACATCCAAGGAAGCCAAGAATATTTGATGAGGAGATCTCCTGGGAAGATATGTGGACTTCGATAGAAGTTTGGAAAAGATAAAGACCCTTGACAATACATATCTTTATGAGATGTGTCAATCTGTAACAAAGGATTCCGATGCCTACAAGAAGGATGTCATGCTGAAAGATTGTCACTAAGGTAACTCTTGATTTAAGAATTCATCTGTATAATTGAATAATATCTGATGAGCTTATGCAGGGTTCCCAAGGGGAAGTATATATCTTCCACAGGTTGGTAACCATATGAAAAGATGAAATATTCATGAAATAAGTATGGTCCGAAAGAAAGCAACATGGCATGAAGTTAGATCAAATGAAAATATTGATGGATCACTTTCTGAAGACATGAATCATGGATGAAAGCGATGGATGATGTGTGCCCTAATGAAGAGATCCCATAGTTGAAGGCTCCTTGATTCATGACACCAACAAGGGATTTCTTCATAAGTAGTTGGGTGTTTAATCATTTATGTTGTAGGTCCCTGATTAAGAGGGAGCCTGGTAATAAGTTTCTTACTTGGAAGAAACTCCGTAATTCCTAATCCAAAAATAAATCTTAGGTACATTATTTGTATAAGTATATGTATAAATTTTAATACAAATTATGTATTGCCTAGATTCTCCTGATCTAACAATTATATGCCACTGTTAAATACATAATCGCTTCTACAAAAATTCTTGCGGAATTTAAAACACGATTGCCAATTGTGATATCAAGAAGAAAGATCAATCACACATAACACAGATGTTTTTACAGGGAAAGCATAAAGTTAAAAACCCCACTATCATATATTATGTATATATCATGGATCATGAAACAATCTCATACAAAATTCTAATCCAAGAGCTCTCAGTACAATATACAATTGTCTCATATTGTCATACGAAAATTGGAAAATGCATGTGCCAATTTACTGCCTCCACTATGCAATCCTAGTTGATAGCAATCCCTGAATTAATGGAATCCTGCTTGCCTTGACTGCGCAATCCTCATGGGCACTTCCAATGTGTGTGTGTGGTTGCATGAGTGCACCCACTAATGTCACAATTGATAGTCAAACTGTCTCTTTCACCTACATCTCAACTGGGTCTCCACTAGATCTGACATGCATGTAGTTAACAGTAGTAAATCTTCAATTGCATGTGAGACCACTGATTGTGAATTAATTAATAATTAATTCACTGATCTCTCACTAATGTATCTTTAGTTATAACTAGCACAACTGAGTTTAATTCACTTAACTAAGTTAAACTACTTTACAACTCACATAACTACACATCCAACTCTGTTACAACTTCAAATCACTCAGTTACAACTAAGTCCACTTGCATGTCCCACCAACCAACCTTTGAACTCGAATTTCCTATAGCTAACTGATTTGCAAATTCAGTTAACTATTTCCAAGTGTTCATTGAGAATAGATTATTGTTTATTGTCCAACTATTATTGAGGGATAATAATAGTCGACATGCATCTATAAATAGACATGCGATCTATAAATATAACTCGCACATATATATATATATAGAACATCATCTATAAATATAATTTTCTCATGCATCTAAAAATAGACTTCCACCTAAAAATAACCTAAGGCTCCATCCTAGTGTAGGTGCATAATTTTCACTAGGATCTTCTTGTGGAATCTCAACACTCCCCCTCAACAAGAAAGGGATTATCCTTCACCCTGATCCTCTCTCTATGGTATTCAAATTTTCTCCTGGTGAGTGCCTTCATTAGAATATCTGCATCCTGATCTTCTATAGGAATGTACTGAAGCAACATGATCTTTCGCTGCACAAAATATCTGATATTATGATACGGGATATCTGTATGCTTAGATCTATCATGAGACACATGATTAATCGAGAGTTTAATGCAACTCTGATTATCACAATGAATCACTTTCGGATCTAAATGAGAGCCAAACAAACCAATTAAGGTCTTTCTCATCCAGATAACCTCACATGCAGCTTGACTCGCTGCCATGGATTCCGTTTCCGTTGAAAAGAGTGCCACGGATCTCTGTTTCCTGCTGTACCAAGAAACATCTGTAGATATAATACTAAAGATCCCCCCTGATGTGCTCTTTCTGTCCATTGGGCTGCCTACCCAATATGCATCCGAGAAGCCATGCAACTTCACCTTATTCATCTGTTTGTACCATAAGCCATACTCAGATGTGCCCTTCAGGTATCTCAGGACATGCTTGCCCGCCTTCCAAAAGAGATTGGTAGGCTTAGCCATCGCTTGACTTAGTTGTTTAACCACATAGCATATGTCTGGTCTCATGTTCACTAAATAAATTAGTGAACCCACTAACTATCGATAGACAGTAGCATCCATTACCTCTCTAGATGCAACATCCTCTTTCCTCTAGTTTCCTAGAAGAGGAGTATCCATGGGTTTGTAGCCCTCCATCTGAAACTTACCCAATATCTCCCTTGCATACTTGCCTTGAGACACAAAAAGTTCACCATCTCATTGCCATATTTCCAATCCAAGGAAATAATGAAGGAGGCCCATATCCTTCATATCAAACTCCTTTGCAAGGTCCTGCTTGCATGAGTGTATTAGCTGCTCATCACCAGTCAGTATTAAATCATCAACATAAAGAACAATGATTAAAATCTTACCCTCCACTGCAATTTGGTATGGGTTTGCATCCGCCTCGCTCTTGGTGAAGCCCAGTCTGACGAAATAGCTGCCTATCTAAGTGTACCAAGCACGAGGTGCTTGCTTCAACCCATACAACGCTCCTTTGAGTCGGCACATATGCGACTCGCTGCTGAAGATCTCAAATCCTTCAGGCTAATCAATGTACACCTCTTCCTCAATGATCTCATTGAGAAACACAATCTTCACATCCATCTGATGAATGCACCAGCCCATCTGTCCTGAGAGAGCAAAGATGGTCCTTATGGAAGAATACCTTGCGACAGGTGCAAAGGTTTCTTCATAATCAATCCCCTTGATCTGTGAGAAGTCCCGAGCCACAAATCTGGCCTTGTATTTTTCCACACTCCCATCAGCAGCTTGCTTTACCTTGTAGATCCATCTCGAACCTACCATTGATTTATTCCACTTGTTGTAAAGAAGGCTTGATTCCCTCTCATACTTGTTGTAACAAACACATATTATCTCGTGCATCCATATAAAATAACCAAGAGCTTGTCAAACCATGAATTATATCTAGATTAAGAGAGCATTGTATAATAATAAATACACCATGCATGTGTCATACACTTAACCAACAATAAATTCATAACAAACCAATTATGTAAAAAATAGCAAATGAACAATTAATGTCATTAATCATCAATAATGAATAAAATATATTAATGTGTGTAAAGTACCAACCAAGTCAGGGACTTCCACGTACCACCCAAACATAGATTGGGCTAAACCAAATATTTATTTTAGCCAATCACCCCCGCGCCATATTCCAAGCATGAATGTGGGATCTCATGGAATAAACCAAACTAGGGCTTCCAGAGGCCAAACCAACTTAACCCTTAACTAGTGATTCCACTTCACAATCATACATCACTAACACCAACCAGATTAGTATCTACCCAAGCTTTCTAGGGCTCCAAGAAATAGTAACTCAACCCACATCCTTCTAGGGCTCCAGAGTGTTTGTCGAACCCAGTTCTAGGGACTACTAAATCAACCCACCAAGGGATTTAGAGCATTTGTCCCAACCTAGGCTTCAGGTCTAGTAACTCAACCCACGTTGTTCCAGGGATTCAAGATGGTTTGTTCCAACCCACATCCATAAGGAACATGAGCACCAATAAGAGAAAAAATCAAGTGGAAACAACCACACACCATGGCTATCTAGGAAATGGCAAGGCAAGGATAAAGCCAATGCCAATCCAGGAAATCCTCCATGTCAATGATAAAAAATAACCAAATAATCACACACATGTACCATGCATGCCAAAACTAACAAGTAAATCATACAAGCAACTTGATACATGCAAAGAAACCCAGTTGTATCTATTGATCCACCTATTCTCTTACGATTTCTTGCTTTCCTTTGCCTTCTTTCTCCAAATCCAAAGTATGTCCAAGTGCTCCAAGAATGGTCCAAGAATACTCGTAGTGTGCAAGAGTATGAGAGAGAGAGTGAATGAATTGAGAGCTCCAAAATTATACTGACAAAAGCCATTAATCGATCCTCATAATCCTTTTTATCATTGAGGCCTCCTTTTTCTTCATTTTCCTTCATTTTCCTTCTAATTTCCCTTGCATTCAAATATGTGTCTCTTAATCTTCCTTTTCTCCTATTTTCCTTTATTTTCATAAATAAATGCCATTTATTTCCTGTTTTCCTTTTCCAATTTCCATATCCACTAATAAACTGAAAGTGACACCCACTAGGATGTTTTTCCCAATATTCAACTTGGAATGCGTGTCCCAGAATTTGGTCTTTATTTTTTTTTACGTGGAATATCAACCAAGGGCTGTTACAACAAATTAATATTGTGATTATTTTTTGATCTCTCAACCCATATGGAGACAACATAATATTTGAAGCAAGGATAAATTATATTCTATTGTTGGCCTTTGTCATTACCTTCTATGCATAACTATATATGTAGATCAACTCATTTTTGTTGAGGTTATACCTTAAATTTCTTTGTGGTCTTCATCCTTGGATTATGAAGGAGTTCTTACCTCTGCATATTGAAGGATAGATCTGTGGACTATTGAGAAATGAGGGCATTTAATTCAATTTCTCTTTCATGATAATTACTTGTGAACTTGTTATGCTTCTTTACTTAGATCTTATATTTTTTAGCCTATTATGTCTTTCATCAAGTCAATTATCAAAACAAAAGAGACACAAAGTTTAGGCTCTTCAAGCCAGGGCCAAAACCTATCCCTCTTGGAGAAGAAAACCGATAATCATTCTTCTTATAGATCATAAGTTGACGAGTACCATAACCATGACATAAACCCTTTACATTTGTATGCCTCGAAGACCCTTGTCACTATTCCTTGTTGCTTCTTCTCGACTTCTCTTAGTTGATTCTTTCTTTTTGCACTGTTCTGCACCATCACTTCTTCCCATGTACTTGAGGAGTCTTTGTCTTCTTGTTGCTGCAATCCTAGACCGAAGGTTCAGTCTCTTTGTTGTTACAACCTTGGATATTCCAATCTCATTATTGCTGCAACCCTTTGACAAAGAAGTAGGTCTTCTTACAGCTGCAAACTTAAGACAAATTTCGGTCTCCTATATCGACTTATCCTTCTTCTCCATGACACTGATTAAGCTTCATCTTGTCTCTTCCTCAGATTCTTCATTTTTGGTTTAGTACCCTAATCAATGATGTATATTTTTCTACAATACGACCTCAATAAAGTCTCGACCTTCCTAAATATGTGTGAGATGTTATAGCTTAAGACAAAAACTTAGATTTCCCTTCCTTCGTACCCTTTTAAGGTCTCATTTCCTTCGATATCTGATCTTCTCTTTACGCATTGTTCTTCGCACCCTTTTTCAGACTTATCTGAATTGTGTGTGTTCCAGTGAGGATGCAATACCTTATATATAATGATTGCCTTCTTGCTTGTAGGCCGACATGAGTTGGAGAAGGTAAGTCAACTTGTCAAGGAGTATATTCAACATGTATGTTTAACCGACTTCTTGGAGCATAATGACAAGGGTTTGGAGCATATATTTACATCAATAATTGTCCTTTACACAAGTGTAACATGACTCTAATTATATTGATGACAAGATAACAAACTCCTAAAGACATCAAGAAGAAGTCTTTGAACTGTAATAAAACTCTTTGCTCATGAAACCCTTGAGGAAAACATTACAAAATACATTTTATTATTTTTGTCTCCTTTATTACATAAATTCATAACTACAAGTCATTATGAAGACCGAACCCAGTTACACTTTTCAACACTCCCACTTAATTAGGGAGGTATTCATAATGGTACATGGTCACTCTCAATATTAAGAATCCCATAAGAAGAATTCGATTGGTAATCCATCTGTTATAGCATAATATTAACCAGCATTGCCACAGTGCAAGGCCTTGACTAACAACTCCATCTCTCCACGAGACCATGAGCTACAATGCTGGCGAGATCAATGATTATAGACACTATCATCATTGTCTCCAATGTACATACTCCACCTGAATGTTCATTAAGTATGACCTCCTAGGACTATTATTATCGCGATAGCTAATCCTCAAAGAATATTCGTCCTTTCACGTCTACTCTTTCCATGGATGCCCTAATACATCCCAAAAGAGTATCAGATGCCAGATGATCACCCAATACTCCATTCTTGTCTTCCCAGGTGAAGACTAGAATGACATGTATATCTCTCCCTCTCAACTAGGGAGGACATATTCCACAAAGGAATATACTGTTGAGATTCAACAAGAAGATCCTAGTGAAAATTATGCACCTACACTAGGATGGAGCCTTAGGCTATTTTTATGTGGAAGTCTATTTTTAGATGCATGAGCAAATTCTATTTATACATGATGTCTATTTACATATGATGAGCATATTCTATTTATATATGATGTTCTATTTATAGATGTATGTGTGAGTTCTATTTATAGATCGCATGTCTATTTATAGATGCATGTCGACTATTATTATCCCTTAATAATAGTTGGACAATAATAAGAATCTATTCTCAATTAGCACTTGGAAATAGTTAACTGAAGTTGCAAATTATTTTTCTATAGTAAATTCAAGTTCAAAGGTTGGTTGCTAGGTCATGCAAGTTGACTTAGTTGTAACTGAGTGATTTGAAGTTGTAACAGAGTTGGATGTGTAGTTATGTAAGTTGTAAAGTAGTTTAACTCAGATAAGTGAGTTAAACTTAGTTGTGCTAGTTTTAACTGAAGATACACTAGTGAGTGATCAGTGAATTAATTATTAATTAATTCACAATCAGTGGTCTCACATGCAACTGAAGGTTTACTATTGTTAACTACATGCATGTCAGATCCAGTGGAGACCCAGTTGAGATGTAGGTGAAAGGGACAGTTTGACTATCATTTGTGACATTAGTGGGTGCACTCATGTAACCACACACACATTGGATGTGACCATGAGGATTGTACAGTCAAGGCAAGCATGATTCCATTCATTCAAGGATTGCTATCAACTGGGATTGCGCAGTGGAGGCAGGCTGTCTAGAGGCAGTAAATTGGCACATGAATTTGCCAAATTTTGTATGACAGTGTGAGATGATTGTCTATTGTACTGAGAGCTCTTGGATTAGAGTTTTGTATGATATTTTTTCATGATCCATGACATATACATAATACATGATAGTGGGGTTTTTAGCTTGATGCTTTCCCGGTAAAAAAATCTGTGTTATGCATGATTGATCTTTCTTCTTGACATTGCAATTGGCCATCATGTTTTAAATTCCGCAAGAATTTTTGTAGACGCGATTCTATATTTAACTGTGGCATATAATTGTTAGATCAGGAGAATCCAGGCAATACATAATTTGTATTAAAATTTATACATGGTATCAGAGCATAGAAGATTTCAATTTTGAAGCAGGAGTTGATTTTGTTGGTGGAAAGAATTTGAATTTGCAGAAATATTTTCTTGGTGCTACAGTCGAGTAAACATCGAAATGGCTTTCAATGGCTTGCGGCTAGAGTATGCACTCAAAGGCAGCTCGAACTACATTTCTTGGAAGGACAGGATGGAGGCGGTGCTCAAAGATAATGGCTTGAAGGAGTTCATTAACAATGATGTTCCTAATCCCACTTTGACAGATGCTGCATTACTTGACGCATGGCAAAAGAAAGTGGCAAAGGCGAGAAGGATTCTGTTGGAAGGTGTACGAGACCACATTGTCTCAAACCTTCATGGGAAATCCACACCATATGCGATGTGGAAGGCTTTGACAAATATTTTCTAAAGAAGCAGCGACCATAGTAAATTGGCGCTCAAAGATAAACTCAGGAAGATCAAGATGGAAAAGGGCGAAAACATTCCAAAGTATCTCAAAAAGTTTGTCCAATGTCGGGATGAACTGGGGAGTATGGGAATCACTGTTGCTGATGATGATTTGGTGAGCTTGGCTCTCTTGGGACTTCCTAAGAGTTGGCACAGTTATGAAGACTCTGTCAACGAACGGGAAAAACTGTCGGATTGGGAACGACTGTGGTCAAATCTAGTGCAGGAGGAGTTCAGGCGGAACACCAGAGATGGCTCTTCATCAAAGCACGATGATGAAGAGGATTGTGCTTTGGCTGCCAAGGCAAGGAAGGGGAAGGGGAAGAAATTCCGTTCAAAATCTGAGTCTAAAGGCAAGAAGCTGGATTTGTCCAAGGTGAAGTGTTTTCACTGTCACGAACATGGGCATCTCGCTACTAACTGTCCGCAAAAGAAGAAGAACAAGAAGGCTGCTGGCGATGCAGCTGGTGAGGCCCTTGCCTCGCAATTTGAACTTGACTTCTCTTTGATCTCTTGCATGGTGTCAAGTGCATTGGGATCAGTGCGGTATTTGGATAGTGGCACTTCCTTCCACATGACAGGAGATAAGGAGCTTTTCAGTGACTTGGAGGAGAAAGATCTCCAAATGCATATAGATATGGGCAACGGTGGAAGATAAAATGTGACTGGCATTGGTACTATTGCCTTTGAGAGGGATTCAGGTAAACCATTTCAATTGAAATATGTTATGCATGTTCTAGGTTTGAAGAAAAACTTGGTTTCAGTTGCAATGTTGGAGGACAAAGGCTATGACGTTGATTTCAGCGATGGAAAAGATTTCCTGCGACATAAAACAACGGTTCAAGCCAAGAGGATAGGGATTCGAGTTAAGAATCTCTACAAGCTGGAGGTAGATGGATGCGCTGCCATGATGGGAAAGGGAGAAAAAGTGGTTAGCCGGGATTAGGGCAAATTATGGCATATGCGATTGGGCCATCTTCATCATGGAGCCTTGAAAGTCATGCAACAAATATCTGCTGGACTTCCAATGGGAACACTTGCTCAGTTAGATCAGTGCAAGGGTTGCACCATGGGGAAGTATGTAAAGTCCACCTTTCATGATAAGGAGAACCGTGCTTTGGTGATCTTGGAGAGAGTTCACACAGATATGTGTGGACCATTCTCAATTACTTCAACAACAAAACATATAAATATCAGGAAAGTGACCTTGCCCTAAACATAACCATTAATTGATGCTTAATTTCTCCTTCGCTCCCATAGCTCGGTACACTTCTATCTTGTCCCTTATTTATATTGCTGCAGAAATGGGTTGGTAGATCCATCAAAGGGATATGAAGACTGCATTTTTGAGCGAAGTTATAGAGGAGGAGGTGTATGTTGAGCAACCACATGGCTTTGAGGTACTTGGGTGGGAGACCCATGTATGCCGGTTGAGGTGAGAACTCTACAGACTTAAGCAAGCTCTGAGAGCTTAGTATTCGAGGATTGATACTTACTTGCAGTAGATGGGTTTCACAAAGAGTGATGTAGATTAGAACCTATACTACATTGTTGTAGGGGATGATCCACTCATTCTTGTGCTATATGTTGATGACTTGTTCATTATTGGGGCAGAGAGACTGATTAGTGGTTGCAAGGAGGATCTTGGTATGGAGTTTGAGATGAAGGACATTAGGCTGATGGATTCCTTTTTGGGGCTTGAGGTGTGCCAGGAGGAGGGGCATATCTTTCTGGGGCAGAGGCATTATGTTGTGGATGTGTTGAGAATATTTCACATGGCAGATTGTAAACCCATGTCTACACCTATGATCACCAACTGGAAGAAGCTTCATGCTTCAGATTCTAGTTTGGTGGATCCCACATTGTATAGGAAGCTTATTGGGTCCTTGATGTATCTGGTCAACATTAGGCCAAATATATACTTTGTAGTGAACACACTTAGCCAGTTCATGGTTGAGCCGAGGAGGGTGCATTGGGTAGATGCAAAGCACATTCTTCGGTACGTGCAGGGTATTGTTGATTATGGTTTGGACTATAGGCAGGGAGATGGAGTGAGGTTGGTAGGTTACACAGATTCAGATTGGAAAAGGAGTGCTTCTGACATGAAAAGCACTTCATGGTGTTGCTTCAGATTGGGTTCGACAGTTGTGTTGTGGTTCAATCGAAAGCAAAAGTCAGTTGCCTTGAGCTCTTCTGAGGCTAAGTATATGACTATTAATCAGGCTAGTTGTGAGGCCATTTGGCTTCGAAAGTTATCGTATGGCCCATTTTATAAAGAGTTGAGACCGACGGTTATTCACTGTGATAATCAGAGTTGCATTAAACTCACAAAGAATCTAGTGTTTCATGACAGGTCAAAACACATTGACATCAGATATCATTTCATCAGGGGCTATATTCAGAAGGGGGAAGTGAAGTTGGAGTATGTATCGACAGATGAGTAGGTGGTCGATGTTCTCAAAAATTCCTTATCAAGAGGCAAGCATATCCATTTCAGGGACAATATGGGTGTGGTGAGAAACACTTTCCTCGATAAGAGGGAGTGTTGATTTTTAATGTATCTTGGACAAGTGGTTTCCCATGGGTTAGTCTCTACCTAGGGAAAAATGTCCAAAATATTTCTTTTCCTAAGTGTGAATTTATAAAGTGAAATTGAATTTATAAGTGGTAAAGTAAATATTAAATTATAAAGTGAAAGTGACTTTATAAGTGGTAAATTCAATGTTTAATTATAAAGTGAAAAGTGACTTTAGACATAAAGTACAATGTGGGTAATTTATTTAATGGGTGAGTTAAAAAATATAAAAAGAGAATTAAATGCACATTTATTTTCATCCCTTGATCTAAATGAATCTGAGTCATTAGATCTTAGGGTTGCCCAAAATTCATTTAGGGAAACAAAAGGGGGAAAATAAAAGAGAGACTGCAATGATTCATTCTTCATGAGAAAATTGGCGAAAGGAGGCTGAGGGTTGGAGAAAAGTTTTGAAAGAGGAATTTGTTGCAGCAAGCTGAAGGAGTGATTTCTGGGCAAAGTTGGGTATGGAAATCAAGGCATAGAAGACAACAGAAGGTACAGTATGAACATAATTTAATGTTGTGAGCTACAAACAGTTCGAGAAAAGTTTTTGGGCAAAAAAAAAAATTTGAAAAAATATGTACAGTCTGTACAACGATACGTAAATCCGTACAATCAGTATGGAATCCGTACAATACAGTCCACGTTTGTATAGTGCATTTTCAACTTCAAGTGGGCATATAAATCAAGGCAAAGTGGGCACGGTTTTCAAGGAGTTTTGGGCTGAAGAGATAAGTTGTATTTTGTTGTTTTGTTTTGTCTGCAAATTTATTTTTCCTGAACTTGAAAGATATATAAATTTGAAGGGCTCTCTAATGGGTTTTCCCCGGAGAAGATTGAAGGGGTTTTGCCTGGGTTTAAGTTGACCAAAAATATGTGTGTATTTTTTTATGTGTTGCTAGTTTGTTTATGTCCATACTTATTTTCAGCATATGTTGACAGTCCCATGTGTTTTAATCTGAAAATTTCATTTCCAGAATTTAATAGAATATAAGTTTATGAGAAAGGGAATTTAACTGAATGGGAGTGATAAGGTGAAATTAAAACCGGGTTGGGATTGCAGGAAATTTTTTAATCATCAAATTTCAATAAAATTCTATTTCTCTGGGAGCACCGTTGAGGCTGAATATATATAAAGAAACGAGCATGGCTTGTTGTAATGCCACTTGGTTAAAGAGTCTCTTGAGTGAGCAATTTGAGCATGTGTTGGAAACCGTCGTTATATATTGTGATAATCAAAGTGGGATTCACCTTTCAGATAATCTCATGTTCCATGACCACTCTAAGCATATTGGCATCATGTGCCACTTTATTTGGGATATTGTTCAGTAAGGAGCAATTAAGCTCCATCACTTCAGGATGGATGTGCAAGTTACCAAAATCCTCACAAAGCCTCTTGGTAAGGTCAAGTTTATATTCCTTTAGAGAGAGGTTAGGAGTCATCTATGAGGGTACCGGTGGAACATTGAGCTCTAGGAGCTCCTGGGGGCATGTGGTACTTCTTGGAGCTATGTGTGACTATAGTATGAGTGGTTCACCTTCCCCTATAGTTTCGTTGTGTACAAGGTGAGTGGTTCACCTTCCCGAGTGAGTGTATACCCCAGTATTTTATATACATATATAGTAACAGATGACACACAGGGTGAGTGGTTCACCTTCCCCTTTGGTGGTTGTCATGTGTGGAGGGTGAGTGGTTCACTGTCCCCTACGATTGATGATATCTAAATACAATGAGTGGTTCTACTTCTCCTATGGAACATGAGTAGGATGAGTGGTTCAAATTCTCCTACGGATGCCCCAACATACATCCTACCCTTGTAGTCTGAGACTCTTTGGAAGTACCTCTGATCTAGCCAATGAGATGGGAAAAGTGGATAGGGACCATAACACTACATATGGATGCATCTTATACTATCGTACTCGCTACGTATAGCATGCATGATGTTCAACAACTTGATCACTCATCATCAAGTCCGATTGTGTTTCTACCCCTAGTTATGTGGACTGACTTTTATGAGTGGAGAGTGGTAAGGTCTTATGACTCACTCTCGATCAATCCTTCTTATTATTTATATCAATATTCAACATAGATGAGATGAGATGCAGAGAAGGTAGATGATGACAGGATGACATGATGATCGATGGTCAGATATTGGCAGGTGGAATTCTCCTTAGTTGTGAGGGAGTGTTGAATTTTGAAACTATGGACAAATTCCACTTTTGACAACTCGTTTGATGGAGATAGTTGTTGCATTGAATTACTCTCTTCGAGAGGACTAAAATTGACCTAAGCATCACTGAAATCAGACAAGGGAAAATATGTTTTTAAAGTGAAGCCCACACATATGCAAATTGTCAAGGTCAACCTCACCATCATGTAGGCTCACGAAGCCCAACAACCATGTATTTTGAGCTAGATCAACTCATATAAATAAGCATGACCTCAAACCTCATTTGACACATTCAAGTTCATCATTACATAGAAAATTATCATCTAAAGTTGGTTGTAGCCCAAGGAGACCAAGTAAGGAGGACGAAGAGCATGTTTCTATCTATTTGGGCCGCAAATCAGGGCAGATACCAGCGAAGGTAGAAGAGGTAAGTTAGAGCACTTCTTGGTGACTGTTTGAGGATTGAAATGATCAATTGTAGGGATAAATTTTGATGGAGTAATTATGGGATGTCATGTGGAAGGTTTGGGTGGTAAATTCCTTGTTTAAGTAGGTTGCAAGCTCCTTGTAGCACTACAGAGGGGCTGAGCTTAGTCTAGACATCCACAAGGAAGTCGTGACCTCTATCTTGGAGGGTAGAAGGGTCAAACTTGCACTAGACAGGGAGCTGCAATTGTTGGTGCTTAACAATGGAGCCCTAACCAAGAAAAAAGCTACAACAATCTACATCAACCTAGAAGCAAAGAAGGTTGAGTTATTATCTTCTTTGACAAACTTTTTTTGGAAGAAGTTTGACCAAACTTTGACTACCATTTCCTTTCTGGTTAGGGAAGAATTTGTCTACTGTTGACTAATATTAGTATTGCAAATTTGATTGGGTTGTTTCATTTACATTTGGATAGTGGTATTGATCATCAAATTGGCAAGTTAATTTTGGCTTTGAATTTGCATTATTGTAGTCTCTCTATGTGCTGAACATTTGATATTTATAATAAGAAGGATTGATGAAGGGTTTTCCCCATCTTGGGTTTTTTTGTTGGCTTGAGTCAAATTCTTGTGTTCTCTTGTCTTGGCTTGTCTTCTGCATTTATTGTTTATGTTCTTTCTTCAGTTATTTTCGATGTGATAATAGTTTATGTGATTTCTAATGGAATGAAATGGAATTGTAAATGTGCTAATATGTATGATTGAAGTAATTGTCCTAAGCAAAGAACATGTTAACTAAAATTAACAAAAAATCAAAATATATGGAGAATTGAACCTTGCGATGTGTTTGATCACATTGGTATTTTATTCAAGATTACCAAATTACATATGGGAACAATGTGTATTATGCTAAGTGGTTCAATTAATGTTCTTTTTTTAAAAATTTGACTACACATGAATTTGTCTAAATTTACTCTTGATCTTAGAGAACTTGTCCCTTTTTTAATTGGATACAATTCATGAGGTTGCTCTCACACAATCCATTTCCATTGGTTTTTTGACAGATCGTTTGCCCTTTTTTAATTTGGTTACTAATATTTAGTCAGGGATTGAAAAAAATGTTTTATGCTTCCAACATCTAAGTTGAAAAATAAATCTAGAATTGGCAGCTAAGTTGTCAATTTGAATATTGCACATGAGTTGAGGAATAGGCTTTATATTACATGTTATCCAGTTTGCATTGACATTTTGAAAAGGACATACATGCACATGCATGCTTGCAACACACTTTTGATCGTGTCATGGCCTATCTTCGTAATTTGTCTTAGTTGAATAGGTAATGTAGATTTATTCCAACTTGATTTAATGATATTAACCTCAGTACTCCAATTTTGATCATTGGGCAGCTAAATTGCTAACTAGAAATTTTTTGGGTTTGTATTGATCCTTCCATGGGGAAATATTTAATTTACTCTAGCCACATATAAGATTTTTCATATGAGATGATCACATTTTTGTCATTGACGACAAAGGAGCAACATCAAGGCAAAGAAGAAACAAAAGGTGTGATGGAAAAGAAGTAGCAAAAGAGCAACAAAGGAAAATAAGAAACAAAAGATGTGATGGGAAAGGAACAACAAAGGAAAAGGATCAATAGGAGCAGCAAGGCATATCCATTATGTTTTGATGGCTTGGAAAAACAAAGGAGAAACAAATACCATGTCACAGTTGGTGCATGCACAATTGTGTAAAGAGGTGCATTGAGTTATGCTTACATATATGTTGTGATGATGATTGATGTTTTTTTGTGTTAGGCTGATTTGAAGACTGGTTTGTTTGAGGATATTGTTGCGATGCTAGGCAAAGGAAAATGCATGAGCACTCTTGTGATGCATGGTACAGGAAAGGAAAAGGCATGATGCAAGGCAAGGCAAGATGCAAGGTTAAGGAAAAGGCATGAAGAAGTTGTAATGCAAAGGAGATGATGACATGCTTGTGTTGATGTAAGTATTGGAGGTGAAGGAGAACAACTTGCTGGAGCTTGCTTTCATATGGGTGCCATTGATAACATGGTTTTATTGGAGCGCTTACATTAATATTAGACTATATTAATGCATGCTATTTCAATATGTTGAAATTTATGTTGAATAATATGAATGCATGTCATTTGAATATGATGAATTTTTTTATATATTTTAATATTCAAGAGTTTAAATGGTTTTGGAATTAAAGATACACCTTGGAATGCAAAGACACAAGTTTTTCCATTTTAGATTCTTGTTTGTAGAAGACTAACAATCATCAAAGTTCAATTATAAAAATTTGTGAGGTTGGAGATTTGTTAGGTTAGAGAGTTAGAGATTGTGAGAGTTGATTGAGGTGTTCTTTTTTAATTACATAGCACAAATATAGAGCCGATGTGAAGCAAATTTGAGGAGGAGAAGAAACAAAGACAAACATGGAGGTATGCAGATTTATAGACTAGGTAACCAACAAATTATTGTTTCTTGTTTGTATAAGGGGATTGTAGTCTCCTTTCAATTTGTAGCTTGATAAATAATAGGTTGGAGCCTCCTATGGGTTGTAGCCTATAAAAAACTTATGGGAGTTGGAGCTTCCTTGCATGTTGCAGCTTGCATAAAAATCGAGGTAGTAGCCTCCTGTAGGTTGGAGCCTACAAAAAATCAAATGTAACAAGGGAGTAGGATCTTGCCTTTGTATCACAACAATACAAAAGTTGTGGTTTTGTCATGTCCCTAATTAGATATCATTTTTGGGATACAACTGCGTTAAGTAAGTCATTCATTTATGACCATTTCCATGAGAGGTAGTCGTAACTGACTAATTTCTCATGGTTTTTGAATAGTCCACTTAGCACTCATTGCATCGGGTGATGCTCACAGGGGTGAGAAAGTGGGGTTGAAACAAGTGAAATGAATCACATAGCGTCAATCATCACTTCCAGGGCTTGCACCCAATAACCAAGACTTCCTGGGAAGTCACCCACCCCAGAACTCCTCTGGCTCAAGCATGCTTAAATATGGAGTTTTCCCCACAATCAAGCCCACTTAGCTTGCTGCCCCATTTGCAAAACCTTAGCAAGTATTGTGCCTCATGAACCATTCAAGTAGAGATCCCTAATTAATAATTTTGTTAAGGGAAATTCTCAAATTTTCAATTCTGGCAAATAATAAATATTTTGGAAAATAAACTTAGGAAAATGGGTTATGAGTGATCAATATAATTTTTGGAGAGAAAAGAAGGCCAAACTTAGTAGAAAATAAAAATTAAAGTGAAGTTGTGGAGGTTGCCAAAATGGAAATCTAACCATGGCAAGAATCAAACCATGGTATCAAAACATAGTGTGAGAGAAATAGACCCATGGTATGAGGAAGGGAAAGCAACAATAAGAAGAGGCTAGAGCCTAATTTTGATTATTCTATTTGGAATTTCATTTCAGAATTGGAGAGTTTGCTTGAGATGCTTAGCCAATTCAACTAGTGTTGTTTAGGCCAAGGAATTTCCAAGCGAAAATTCCACCCTAATTTCAGAGAACTTCGAGTGTCTCCCTAGTGAGGTAATTTGGGGAGTCCAATTCAGGATTTCCAAAAATATTTATTGCAAGCATTCACTTATTTTTCCACTCCTTAGGCATAGAGGTAGTTCAAGTTGCTCATTGGGGGATAAAATATTGTGGATTGGAGTTCTGAATATTTTGCAACTGATTTTCCCTATTGATGTCGATGATTTTGTAGAGGATTTGCAGGGCAGAGATCAACATAAATTTTGGCCGCATTTTCTATTTTTGGGGTTACGCTGGGGTTTACTGGTTATTCTCTATGCAGGGGTTGAGCAACAATTATTTTTTGGTTATTGGAGCTGATTTTGGCCGGTAGTTTGAGGAAGGAATTTTGCTGCAATTTGGAGGAGTTTCCCTTTCGGAAATTGTGCATTCTTGCAGCAATTTGATTTCTGTAGCTCATGAGCAGACTATGAAGGGCCACATGTTGATTTTGGGGTTTCAGTTACTGGTGGATTCAACTTGATATTTTTCTAGGTTTTATGAGAGGAGTCTTTTGTTAACAATTTAGAATTTTCCAGGCGATATTCGGGCCTAAAATACTCATTCTTATAGTAGGATGGATTGCTGGTTTAGTTGGGATTTTTGCACTATTTTGGACATTCCAGGTCAGCTAAAATTAGCTCAAAATATTTCTGGGTTTTATTAGTTGGGGTGCGAGGAGGCTCTCTCTAATTTTCAAAAAATTTAGAGCAATTTTCAGGGTTCAGTTGACAATTTTCTTTCAATAGCAGCAGCAATAACAACAACAATTTCTGGGCAGTGCATTTGGATAGATTGAGCCATTTAGTTGGATATTTCACTTAGTTTCTCACTTGGGTATTGCATGCTAGTAGTAGCAAACATAGGTATTATATATTCACTCCATTGTATTCAGTTCCAACTTTAAAATCAATAAAATGACTCAGTTTTATGGCTGTTATTCTATGGCTCTTTGACCTATATCTATTTGTGTAAATTTGCGTCTGCATGTGTGAAAAACCTTGGCTGCAATTTAATGCATGTTTGATATTCATTGTATTTTATAGTTTAGAACATCGCAGTGGTATTGGAGCATGATATTTGCTAGCTATGGGTAATCTAGCAAGATCATGAAGGTATAGGCATGCATGCATAGTTATTGGTGAAATTTATGGACATTAAAATGGCACAGAAGGGGAGGAGCACATAGGGAAACATGTATGATATCCTCAGAAACAATGGGGAGATGATAGAAATGTTAGCCCAATTGTCTATCAGTAAGGGAATAAAACTAGTTTATCCTCATCCTTATAACATAGGCATTAGAGGCACACATGCTACAAGAATGAAGCCAATTACGCTATGTGAGAAAAGTCAACAGAATTAGGGAACTAGACCTCCTCAAGAGGAGTGGACATGATGAGAGAAGTTAGATGATGGTACTAGGAGGAGATCTTACTTCGTATCATGGGGCCTAGGGCATGGGTACAATGAAAACAAACCCGAGGAGGAGGTTGAGAAAGAAACTGAGGTCACGCAAGATTGTGAGGAGCACATGGATACACCCAGTGTAACACATGAGCCACCCTTGTTAGATTTTCCTTCGGTAGCCCCAATTGACACATTGGTGGAGATAATTGAGCATACACGCATTGATGAGGTTCCAAGGGACACAAAGTTACCCACCATTGATGAGGTGCCAAGAGACATATCCCTAGTTGATGATGTGTCAATAAACACATAGGTACTCAAAGTTGTGATTGAGTTTATAGATGTTAGCCACCAACAACAATTTCATTAGCTACAAGTCAACCTTCTAGCATTGAAAAAGAAGGCCATGATAGTCCGAGAGACCATTCTGCAACAGAACAAGGAGTTGGATGGCATGACAGCAGTTTGTGCCGAGTCAGTGGCCAAGTTGAATCGCGTTGGGGAATGTTTTAATTCCCTACTGGTACAACTAGAGAAGTACAAATTGGAGCATTGAAGCAACCCTCTTCAAGAATATATAGATGGGGCTTGCAACACTAATAGATTAGCTCTGAACATTGTTAAGAGAGGTATATTTACCTAGTCAGATTATATGTGTTGACCAGACTAGCGAGACAAGGCGACATGACTTGCGTAGGGTGTAACATTCGTGGGATGGAGGGTTTATTTTTTGTATGGGTGTTCGGTCATTTTATCCATCTCTTAGGGTTGGATGTCGAGAGATATTGAGTTGGTATCCGATGGAGTTGGCTAGGTGCCTAGATATATACATGGACAGGAGCATAGTCCAGTAGGGGTCGTGGGTTACCAGTGGAGCTCGAGGACGATACTGTTGTTAGGATCCAGGTGGGATTCCCCACCATGTTATGAATTTTGCTAGTGAGGGTATTGATAGTGTGGAATATTCAGTGATTTATCATCCACACACTTTGAGATCTTCATCAACATTAGTGATGGGATGGATTGATATGGGAATAGGCAGACTCCATGAGTTGTTTGGGCATGCTGGTTGTGCATGGAGTCACAGGGAGAGTAGCATACTCTGGTAGGGACTATTCAAAGGACGTGGCATCAACAAACCATCAGACGGGGCATTATATGGAGACAATGCTCTCTTATTGGCATATTGGACGTAAAATCTATTGAGGCTAAGAACAATAGTGTCATTCCCGTTAGCATATGAGGAGATAGGTCACTCAAGTCTACCAAGGAAGGTGAGGAGGTTTTAACCGCATTGTGATGGATTCACTAGTAGGGCAGTGGATGCATTGACACGTGTGGGATGTTCGATGATGCAGGTTGGTGCGATCGCTAACGCAACTGTTCAGTGGTGCATAAAGTTGTGCCACAGAGTTCAATGTTCTGCAGTGAAGCACAAAGGTGTATGGAGGGTGTCATGTTATGCAGGCTTGCACTATGGAGTAGGAGGAGCGATTAACACCACCTCCAGGTTCTGCATGGAGTGACAACTACTTTGTCACGGGAGGGATATTGACTGATTCATGATGATATGGAAGCTAGTAGTGGTATCTAGTAGTGCACCGAGGTGTGCAACTGGGTGAAGTTGTGTTCCAAGGGTCACAAAGGTGCATGTTTGTATGTCGAGGAGCGTGGGGATACTCGGTCGTATGCAGTGGTGTATGAGCTAGCTCATGGATTTTGGAGCAATACCTCCAGGGAGACCGCCTAATGGGGACAACAGACATAACCTTGGGTGTAGTTCACTCAGGATCGATGGGACACAAATGAGCATCATTTGATGATATGCATGGGAACTTGCACACTTGTCTCACTTCCACATTACTTGCAAGCACAATGGAGTTGGATGTTGTCCCTCGATGCCTTCATTGCGAGTAGTAGGACGCATGAGGCTCACTTGAGACAATTAGTTGGGATAAAGTATCTAGAGAGAGACTTCTCAGCGGTGGCATTTGATCAGGGCACAAGATAACAGGTACAAACTTGTGGAGTACATGGTTTACTGCTAAGTTAACCTATGCTCCACCCCCGAGTTCACACTTAGGGTGGTGACCATGAGTGAGTTGCAGGGTGCACTTTTAGCAGGACAACTAGTGGTGTTATGTGAGCATGAGGTACAAGGGATTACAATCCTTGTTAGCAGGAGGATGCCTAGGCTCCATGAAGTATTCGGATACAGCATCAGGAGCTGGGATAATAGATTTTGTTGCGTGGTTTGGAAGGAGCATAACAGTTTTTCATACGCAAGAAAAATTATTGATGTTGGGTGCCCATCCATTAGATACATACAAGGGTCAGAGATGAGTCACAGAGGGGTACCAACAACTAGTAGCATGTCACAATAGAAAGCAATGAGAATTGGGAATTGTGGAATTATTGTATGGTTATGGGATTTAGGGATCCAGTTGATTGGTGGGACACTCCATTACTTAGTGATTACAGTCAGAATAGAGGTTATCTGGTTCATTATATGGCGAGGCATGTGGTTATTCAAGATTGGGGCCAACCATGGAGTGATAGGAACAAGCGTTGTTGAGTCACCCTGGGAGGTTAATCCTAGCCTCAATCATCACATATATTATGGCTGAGAGTTACAGAAGATGAGGTTATGATACAATCATAGTAGGTCAATCCAAACTTATGCAAGAATTCAACATAATACAAATATAAACATAAACACATAGATGCAGTAGAAATAAATATTCATTTTATTAATATCAAAGAACTAAAAAATGCTTACATACATAATGGAAATAAACTAGCTCAGTTGATGGTAGCTTATCTCTGAGAAGAGATGTGGTGGCTACATGCCTCTGAACTATATCAACATGATTGAGATCCCATAGGGTGATTACCTTGGCCTTGTGTGCCCTTTCTGCAACAACTCCTGAATCTACCTCTTGATTTCACTGTTCTCCAAAACAAAGCATCGGTAGATCAACCCATTGGGTAGTGACGCGCCTGGGGTCAGATCGATGGAGTTCTTGACCTGACAGCGTAGGGGTACCGCTGTGGGTGAGGTGAATATGTCCCTGTACTGATCCATGACCTTGTCCATCTGTTGCTTCCGCGTGGAGGGGCCATGTCTGGAGGATGTGGAGGTGGAAAAAATTTTCTTCTTTCCCTGAGGGAAAATCATAAAGAAGAAAAATTTCCCGGTCTTGGAAATTATATTAATGCATTGCTTAGCATATATTAATGATATGTCTATAGGTGGTGCTACTTATGACATCTTGTATAACTTATTGCCCAAAGTAATAATAACAGTGCGAGGCCTAGTATCATACACAACATGGCACCTCCACAAGTATGCTTGGCCTAATAATACATCACAAACTTCAATAGGAACAACATCACACAATACCTCATCTGTGAAGGGCTTGATGCTGTAGGGAAGGTGACACTGCTGGATTATGCAGAGATATCTTCCTTGGTGAAGCCACCTGATGGTGTACAGTTGCAGGTGTGGTGTAGTTGGTAGGCCCAATTGCTTCACAACCTCCGCTGAAATGAGGTTCTTTTGGCTCTTGCCGTTGACATTGAACTACACCGGCGAACCCTTCACCCACATCTGTGAGTGGAAGAGATGCTCCCCCTCCTTTGGATATTTGGGCTCAGTCTTTTGGATCTTGGTGGTGGCTACGGTAGTGTTGGGTTCTGCATCAACACTATGCTTCCCTTTGTCATTCCCCTTGTCGGGTTCCCAATCAGAGTCCAAACATGCATTTGACTCGGAAGCCTTCATTTTGGCTACCAGTGATTGCTTGGATTGACACTCACTTGTGTTGTGAGTGGGGATATTATGAAACTCACACCATTTTCCTTTGTCATTATTTGTCTTCGTGATTTTTTTATTTGCTTGCGGCTTTGGCGGGTTGTCTTGGGTCACCCCGCCTTGGATTTGTCATTTGTTTTGTGGTTTGGGGGTGATGGGCCTCTAAATTAGAGATAAATTAAGGCCCATATAACTTTTTTTTTTTTTTCTTACAGAAACGGTTATGGAGTATTTATATTCATCTTGGCCTGAATGCCGAAAATCTGATTACATTGAGGATGTCTAGATCCTGTTGCATCTCACTGCTAAGAATGAGAATGCAGCTGAAGCTTGAAGACTTCTTCCTTGATAAGATATCTATAAATTCGATTTTAGAAATTTTTCCCAGCTTGAAGATACAAACAAATTTATTTAAGAGCAAGCAGTAAAACATGACAACAATCAGCTTATGGGATGGGTTCCCATGATTCTTCTTCGTCTTTCATCTTGACCCCGGCAGAGAGGAGGGCAGCTTTGTTGGCTTCAATGTCCGCCTCTTTATTATTAGTTCTCAGCACATGGTAATAATTCAACTTCTGAAAAGCGTTTTCCAAAGCCTTAATTCTGACTATTAGCCTTGCCAGTTTGAGATCCAAGGCTCGGGAGTTGGAAACCATTTCGTTTATAATGATCTGGGAATCACCTATTACATTAGCTTCACTTATATTTAAATCTTTGAGGATCTTGAGGCCTTGAAAGAGGGCCAAAGCCTCAGCTTGGATGCTGGATGAAAGTCCAAGCCCCCAAGCAAAGGAATGAATTTTTTCCCCAATTGGACTTACAACAACACCTCCTGCACCAGCTTTGCCCGGATTGCCCTTTGCTGCCCCATCAAAAAAGAGAGAGTGCCTTGAGTGCGATTTGAGCCAGTCTTGAAAGTCAGTTTCAGATTTCCTTATTTGCCAGTCTTTAAGAGGAGGGACGATTCTAACTGCTGGCTGAAAATGCAAGTCAAGGAGTGATCCCCAATCAATGTCCTGTTGGCCGAGATTGGAGTCGTCTTTTATATCAATCAAGCACTCCTTTAAGTGGCATTTAATCTTGATTTCTAAGACCTTGTGATTCTGTTTAATATTTCTGAAAATTCTTCTATTTCGTTCTAGCCAGATCTGCCAACAAATAACCTTTGGAAGGATAGCCCATGCAGATTTAATTATCTAATTTTTAGGAGGAGGGCCAGGATATCTGTTTTCCCAATTAGAGAAAATATCAGCAGTGGAACAAGGGAGCAAAAACCTGGGATCCAAATTGTGAATAAAGGAGAACCAGATCTGCTTAGAGAAATTGCATTCAAGGATTAAATGGACTGTTGTCTCTACATTTTCGTTGCACATCGAGCAGATGGAGGGATCGTAGAACCCTTTTCTCTGCAGGATGTCAAACGTTAGGATCTTGCCATGGCAGAGAAGCCAAGCAAAGAAGTCAACTTTGGGCCATGAGGGAAAATGCCAGACACCCTGCCAAGGAGCAGGGTCAGGGGGGAAGTAAGGCCTCTCTTTCAGCTTGGCATAACCCATGGAGACAGTGTAGCCATTGGCATTCGGCCCCCAGCCTTTTATATCTCTTTTCCCCATGCGCGTGGGCGCCAAGCCATGAAGGAGGTCACGCAGCGTGGACCATTCATTGGTCAGATGAGCTGGCACCTCAATACGTTTCCAACCTGCCCAAACAGAATCGCTCCAAAGGGAAATATCCCACAACGAACACAGCCCCTCTCTATCCATCCAGCATCGCAACGCTCTAATGGAGGTTCTGTCTTCAATTGGGTCCTTATTCATGATTTTATCAGTCCAGATATTGATCTTTTTTCCTTTTCCTGGGATCCAGTAGGAGTGCGCATTGATTAAAGGGGCAGCTTTAACATACAGTTTGAGAAAAGACGAATTAGGCAAATGGGTCACATTGTCTAAACAGCTAGAACGAGGACCTCTGAAATACTTTTTCCAGAGAGCCAATTGGGCCCAGCCAGGCTTGGGCACAATGATCCTCCAAATAATCTTAGCTGCCATAGCCACGTTTTGCTAGCAGAGGTTTTTGAAATTCAAACCACCCTCCCACAGTGGCTTGGAGATGGTTTCCCAACTGATAAGGGGAATCTTGTTTTCATTCTACTTGCTCCCCTTCCAAAAAAACCTTCGCATGAACTCTTCCATTTTTTTTAGAATGCTTGCCGGAGCGAGAAGCACAACAAATTTAAATAGAGGAAGACTGGTGAGCACAGATTTAATAAGGACAGATTTGCCAACAGCGTTGAGCCAGGAAAAACCCCAGGCTTGGATCCTAGTCTTGAATTTTTCAAGCCGAGGGAGCCAATCTTTGCTTACAGGTCTCTTATGAAAAACAGGAAGGCCCAAATATTTGAAAGAGGTCCAAGTAGAGGAGGCTGCAAATCCCAAACATCTAGAAATAGCGGAGAGCAATCTGGGCGAAGTGTTCCAACTGAAGATATGACATTTGCTCTTATTTACAACGCTGCCTGAGGCTTCACTGAATTCATCCAAAACTGCTTTAAATTTAGAGGCTGAGGAAAGAGAGGCAACTCCCAAAAGCAGAGTGTCATCCGCAAATAAGGCGTGGTTTATGTTTTTGACCCCTCTTGCAATACACAGTCCATTAATATCTTGATCTTGCATCTTTTTGTATAATAGGAAGCTGAGGACAGAGGCTTGGATGACAAAGAGCAGAGGGGAGAGAGGACACCCCTGCCTTAGCCCTCTCGAAGCTTTGAAGAAATCAGTGGCTCTTCCATTTACAAGAGGAGCAATCCATGGCTCCGAGATGCATGCCCGGATCCATTTGATGAAGTTTTCTCCAAAACCAAACTTACTCATGATTTTTAAAAGAAAGCTATGATTTACTCGATCAAAAGCATTTGCTAAATCGAGTTTAATCACCATACCTTGTTCTTTTCGAAGAAGACTTGAATGAATTTCCTCTTGAATAAGGGTGAAGTTGTCCACGATCTGCCTTCCTTGGATGAAGCCTCCTTGATTCTCCGGAACAATTTTGGGAAGAATGAGCTTCAGTCTATTTGCAATTACTTTGGTGATTAACTTGTACCCAGTATTACATAGGGAAATCGGGTGGAATCTGCTGAAATTGTTTGCGCCTTTTTCCTTGGGTATGAGGGCTAAGAAAGCGGAGTTTGTGCTACCTCCTATTTTCTGAGAATTTTGGGACTTTTGAACCATTTTGAGCAGATCCTTTTCAACAATCGACCAAAAAACTTGAAGAAACCTGGAAGAAAAGCCATCCGGCCCAGGGGCCTTATCCAGATCCATATCAAAGAGGGCCTTTTTTACTTCGGCTTTGGTGACTTTGGCCTCAAGGATCTCGTTCATACGAGGAGAAATTGCAGAAGGAATAATGTCTAGCAGATCTGAGAAATGGTCCGGGTCCTTATCCTCACTATACAAGTTTTGAAAGTGAGAAAAAGGCTGCTTTTTTAATGTCTTCAAAATCCTTATGGATGTCGTTGTCCTCCTTAATCTCAGAAATAGTGTTGAAGCATTTCCTGGCCTGGGCTTGTTTGTGGAAGAAAGCAGAATTCCTGTCCCCTGCTTTGAGCCAGAGATTTTGAGATTTTAATCTCCAGTATTCTTCTTCAGCTAAGCAAGCCTTATGAAAGTGCTGTTGCAGTTGAGCCTCCTGATCTAACAGCTCCTCTATGACTATAGTGTGCTCCATATGAGTTTGATGATAGGCAAGAGCGACTTTAATGGATTTTCTTTCTGTAGTAGGGTTAAACAGGGTTTTGACCCATCGTTTTAGGACTCCTTTTACCCTTCTAAGTTTTTCCTCCCAGATAAAGAAAGGAGATCCATTGACAGGCTGACTCCAACAATCCTTGACTATTTGCATGAATTCTGGTTCCTTGACCCAGAGGGGAATAAATCTAAAGGGAATGGGACCCAGATCTAGATGGGCTAGGAGCTCTAACTTTATAGGCTTATGGTCCGAGATGCTGTTAGCAAGAATGTGCATTCTGGGTTCTAATCCTAGTAATAGATAGGAGCTTTGAATGAAAAATCTATCTAATCTGGCAGCAATATGACCAGGGCCCACTCTTTTGTTAGACCAAGAGTACTTACCGGAAGAGGGTTTGATATCCAGCAAGTCCCAGTCCTGCATTAGATCCTCCGCCCATTCCCTTGCCGGATCTCAGACAACGCTGCCTCCTCTTTTTTCAGACGAGTGAAGAGTGAGATTGAGATCTCCAGCAATAATTATATTTTCCAGATTTGTCAAGTCTGCTTGATGCCTTATAGAATCCCAACAATCCTTTTTTTCCCCGACATTGACTGGAGAGTATACATTGAAGAGGCAAAAGATTTCCTTAGTATCCAGATTCTGCATTTTCAGCAGTAACCAATGAGTATTACTAGCCTCAAAGGTGACTGCAAATTTGCTGGCGTTCCATAGAGTGCCAATCCCTCCCGAAGCGCCCCGGGCAGAGATTGCTCTTGCTTCACTTTTGAACCAAAGTTTCTTGCTTGCTTGCAGGAAGACTACGTCTTCCAACTTAGTCTCCTGGACGAGAAGTATGTATGGAGTTTCTATTCTGATTAAGCTTTTCATGGCTTCTTCCTTGAATTTACTCCCCATACCTCTACAATTCCAGGAGATGACCTTCATTATTTATGTTTCTGGTGGGCTCCCTTGGAGCCTTGGGGCTGATTTTTCAACATCCTAGGCTTTGAGGCTAACAGTTTTTCCAGAGTTGGCTGGTTGCCCTGTAGCTTATCTTTATAAGTCTCCTGCTCTCTTTTTTCCCTGTCAGTTTTACGGCCTCTTGTAGATCTTCGCACCGAGGTTTGGGAATCTCCTATTTCTCCCTCCTCCTCTGACTCGTCTGTTTCCTGCGCTTATTCCTCTTCTTCTAAAGTCATACCTTTGGGATCTTCGGCACTTGTTCCTTTGAGGGAGGCTGAGAGAGTACCTTTTCTTGGAGAAACTGGATTTTGGATGTCGATTTCCTAAGTAGCTTTTGTCTGCTGGCTTAGAGGATCGAATTTGTTTTCTTGCGCCTTTTTGGGAGGTGGGCGTTGAACATTAGCCTGAAGTGATCCTTTTCTAGAGGGTCCTCCCAGTTTTTTCCCTTTGTGGTTGGTTTTTGCTCGCTTGAATTGGTTCCAACCCTCTTCAATCCCTTTCTCTGGCTCTGCGTTGGATGGACAGTTTCTAGCAAAATGTCCATGAACATGGCATTTCCTACATTTGAACGAAAGTTGCTCATAATCCAAGATCTGCACATGAGACCAGCTGCCGACTTTGATTTTGATTGCCTCTGGAAGAACCACTTCTAGATCTACTTCTACGCAGATCCTAGTGCAGTCGTCCTGGTCCTTGTTGTTTGCCCGATCTATGAATTTCCCGAGAGTGTTGCCAATTTGTTTCAAGGAATCCCAGTTCCAACAGTGAACTGGCAGATTTGGAAGACGAACCCACACCGGGACAGCCTTGGGAACATCGACAGCCGGATCAAAGTCCGGAGTCCATTTGTTCAGATAGAGGCCCTGAGAACCCATGAAATACGACCCATTTTGAAAGATCAAATCTTTGTCTTCTTTGGAGGAAAATTCGAAGAGGAAGTAACCTCGCCCAAGAAAGTAAGAGGTGATATTTTCCTTGATCAGGGGAGCCCAGTTCATGTTGACCCATTGCTCAGTAGTTTTCGGAGAAGGCCAAAGTCCCGTGAATTGGCCAATGAGACCACGTTCAACCAAAGATAAAGCAACTTGAATGGGGGACTCCGAAGGTAAAGAGATCTCAGGAATTTCATCGAGCTTCTTAACGAATTTGGATGCTTCGCTTCTTTTCTTCTGAGGCAAACCGGAAAGAAGCTGGTTGAAAGTGTCGATGGCAGGAGAAGAAGGCAGGTCCTTAGGGGGGCCCTGCGTCTCCATAGGGAAAGGCCTGAGAAGCCCTAGCGAAGCTCAAAACGCAGAGAGGACCGGCATCAGATCTCTTTTGAAGCAGAGGAGACCGAAGGAAATGAAGATGGTTGTGTGTCGCGCGCAATACCCAGTGCGCCGCGCCTGAAGTATGCGCCGCGACTGTTGTAAAATGCACAGAGGAGAGTGATCCAATGCATCGCGGCAACTGTGAGCGCCGCGACCTCCACCCGACACACCGCGCAGGAACACACCACAGTCTCGGCTTCAAGAATAAATTATACTTTGTTACTCGTCAATAATAAGGCCCATATAACCTTTATTAGGCACATAAATGTTATATTAAACCTCTCCTTATACACTTAATAATGTTTTTTAAAGCTTTAATATGTTCTTAGGAAGGTCTAGAGATAATTGCATATTTGTACCTAATATTATTTATTTTTGAAGAATATTGTGAGAATATTGGACAAGTTATGAATATTTGGAGAAGGAGATAATTTAGGGACTTTCTCCCTACTACAGGAGGATCAAGGTTGGAGAATAAATGAACAAAATATCATGAAATTATTGAGATATTCTGGAACTCCGATGATTGAGAAAATCTAGGAATGTGTTCTGTGTCATTTAATGCAAACTCATCGTGTTGGGAACCATATCCAATATTTGAGGGATTTTTGAGGGGAAAGCTTCCTCCTTTCAAGCAGAATGCTTCCCCATAAATTTTTATAAGTACCAATTCGAATTGGTATCTAGAGGCATGTATGTTTTAGTCTTCTTGTGGAGAAAACTTGTTGTTTAACAACTCCACTTTCATTTCTTGCAGGGATGTACTTGGACTGGTTCAAATAATGAAGTTTGGTGTCATTTTTAGCTTCTAAATCTTAGTTTCTTCCATATGAATCTGAGTATCCTTGGGCTTGGCCATCCCAGGAGCCTCAAATCCCTCTTGCACAATTTCTTTATGTTCTTTTCACTTCTTATTCACATGCATCTCTCATTATTGTTTTGCCTATTTATGTAATTAGTATTGATGATTTTCTTGATGTAGGATTGATTTAAATGATTAAAGTGAGTTCTTTCGTAGGTTATTTATAGATTATAATAACTTTGGAAAGTCATCTTCATCATTGAGCTACTTGGATTTGGTTACTAGTTGTTGATCCAAGATTTCTGAAAATGCCTTGTAGCAAAATAGTAGTAATTTTCTGCTATTTTTTAGAATGGGTTAATGAGCTTCATTTGAGTTTATTCCACTTGTATTAGGTCATAAAAAAATTTACCCCATTTCATTTTCACTTGATTAGGTCAGGGATTTGATAGGTTAACTAACTCACTAGTTCTTGAATTTCATGTTTTTAGAGTAGTAATTTTTTGTTACTTTTTAGCATGTGTGAACAGGGGTATTTTGGAGTGATTCCACTTGGAATGGAGACCTAAGACATCCTGATTGATAACAAAAATTTTCCCATCCCATTTTCATTTGATTTAATTAGTCATTCGGTGAGTTATCTCCGAAACAAAACTTCTTGTAGCAAAAACAGAACTTCTTGTAGCACCCATGTAGCGTGTGTAAACTCGACCAGGTTTGCTCCAAAAGCTTGATTTTTGTCTCTTAGGATTTAATCATGAACCTAGGATCTAAATCCATGATTTAGAAAGAATAAACACCACTTAAGACATGCATTTTTACAAAGTGGATTAGGCCTATTTATTTAAATTCATGCTCTTAGGATTTCAATTACAAATTGTTGTTCTTGCCTAGGATTAATTTCTTTTCAAAGCAACACTTCCATTTCTGTAATTAGTTGATGATTTTATTTCATGACATTCAATCCATTACATCAAATCAAAAAAATCAAGACACATTATATGCTACACATATAGTGTCAATACCTCTTAAGTTTGTATGAACCCCGGGTTGATAATTAAAGTTGGTAGCCTTGGGAGTTGCAACATTCTTGTTGCAATACTGAGGCTCATCAGGGGGCGCCTTTCCCTTGCTTTGGATTCACAGATCCAAAGTATCGCTTATTCTGTTTAAATTTTTGATCAATATTGGCAGTGTATCGGTATGTTGCACCAAGCGAGGAGATGTCTAAGAACTCCATTTCCTCCTGAATGTATTTGTGCAAACAATTGCGGTACTTGAGCACCAATTTTTTCTCAGAATATTTGATACCCAAATTTGTGTGTAGGGTATGGAAAATATTTTTCATCTCATGCACATCTTGATCCCTTTGCTGCCACAACATAGTCCATTGTATGTACTTGTCCTCGTAGCTCCCCACAGGGTAATATTGTTCCTTGATGGCATCTAAGAAAGAGTTCCAAGTGGGTGCGGCTGAAATAGTGAGGGTTACCTCTCGTCCCTATATTCACAGTAGGTTTCCCACCAGTCCTTGACATGGGGGGTGACTTTGAGGAGTGCAAAAGTAATATTTTCCTTATTGGAAAAATCATGAACCAAAAAATATCTTTAAAACAGATTTAACCATCTATCTATAACTTTTGCATCTATTTGGACTTCAAATATGGGAATGTCAAAGTTGAATTGTACCTTGAAGGGAGTGGTGCCTCCAGAGTGGTTGTCGGATGAAGACGCGTCACATGTGCGCATCCGCCGAAGGATCTGGGAAAAGTTACTCATCATCGTCTTTGTTTGTCGCTTGAGGGCTTCAACTTCGAGCAATATTTTGAAAGGATCTCCTGCTCCCTCTTTTTTATTTTCTTTCGCCATGGGAGGCCATTAGGGTTCACGTGGATATTCTTGCAAAATTTCAACTAGTTCAAGCCCTAACTTCTTATACATCGACCTCGTTGGGGACATACAAATAAAAATAGAGAAAGAGAAGAGCGCTCTGATACCATTGATCCAAAAATATGCAGGAACACAAAAAAATACATATATAAACATAAAAACAAATATGCAGCATAAATAAATCTTCATTTCATTAATATCAAAGAATTGAAAAACGCTTACATATATAATGGAAATAAACTAACTCGGTCGATGGTATCTTATCTCTAAGAAGAGATGTGGCACCTACATGCCTTTGAAATGTGCTACAATGAGGCTCTAAGGCCTCTTTATTATTAACAAACAATGGAAAACCCTAAACATCCAAAAACCTAACCCTAGGAGATGAAGCGCAAAAACTGTGTGCTCCATTGGGGTAAATGGGTACACTAACTCCCCGGGGTCATAACTGTGGCATACAATTTCTTTTTGATGCGTATAATACCTCGTTAGAAATATCTATTTGAGGGATACAAATTTCGAATGCAAACATATATTGAAGATGTTTGCCTATTTTCCAAAAAAACATCGTTTAGGGCCTTAAAACGGCTTCGAAAGTTCAAGACCCGAAAAACTACCAAAAATAGTAAATTATGCTACAATTAAGGAAACTGAAAGAAACAATGGTGGGGGTCCAAGTGGAATAGGTGGGTGGACACCAATATCCACCTGGATCATAGGCAATCAACCATGACCAAAGTGTTGCAGGGTCAACGGGACAATTTATTTCTGCAATGGGCATGGGACCTTGGCATCATAATACTTAACAAATCAATGGCCTTTAGGGATGAGCTGGCTACTATAGGGGGAGACCACTCAAATATTCCCTAGGGATTTATTGACTCGCTGATAGCATGGGAGAATTCCTCATCAAGGGCGGTTGGTCAACAGGAAGATACTGGGGGAAGTTCATGTGGGGGAGACTTCATCCCCACATGGATTGTATTATGTCTTTAGAAGTTTACTTTAGAGTGCATAAGGTGGTCTACTCAGTAGGGAAATATTATGCGTAGTTGGAAAAAGTCCCACATTATCATGATGCTCTACTTATTGATAGTATGCATAGGGCTTCTAGTACTTGTATCTGGTTGGACAACGAATGGTGCAAGATGTGCTTCACATTGATCAGGATGGCTTGGGATCTTGGTATCAATGGATTCCCTCATGTCAGGATAGTGCTGATATCGGGGATGACTCAGTGGCACATTTAGGACCCTGGTATTATTCATGTTTATAGTGGTGATCACAATCAAAGAGGACACTTGTCCAGGAATTTCTTTAGGACAATAAATTTTTTGTGGGGAGGACTGTCATGTCCCCAATTAATAATTTTGTTAAGAGAAGTTCTCAATTTTTTGCAAATTTGGAAAAAAAATAAAAATTTCACGAATAAACTTAGGAAAATGGGTTATGACGCATCAATATAATTTTTGGAGAGAAAATAATGCCAAACTTAGGATAAAAGAAAAATTAAAGTGAATTTATGGAGGTTACCAAAATGGAAATCGAACCATGAGAAGAACCAAACCATGGTATAAAGGCATAATGTGAGAGAAATCAACCCATGGTCTGAGGAAGGGAAATCAACAATAAAAATAAGTCTAGAGCCTCATTTTGATTATTATATTTAGCATTTCGTTTCAGAATTGGAGAGTTTTCTCGAGTTACTTAGCCAATTCAACTAGTACTATTTAGCACAAGGAATTTCCAACTGAAAATTTCACCCTCATTTCTAAGAAATTCGAGTGCCTTGCTAATGAGGTAATTTGGGGAGTCCAATTCAGGATTTCCACAGAGCTTTACTGCAGGTATTCACTTAGTCTTCCACTTGGGTCCAGACAGAATTCAAGTTGCTCATTGGGGGATCAACTATTGTGGGTTGGAGTTTCGACTATTTTGCAAGTTAGTTTCCCTGTTGATGTCGATGATTTTGTAGGGCACAAATCAACATTATTTGTGAGCCATGATTTCTATTTTTGGGGTTGTGTTGGGGTTTACTGGTTATTCTGTGCACAAGGGTTAAGTAGTAGTGTTTTTTCGAGCATTGGAGCTTATTTTGGCCAATAGTTTGAGGAAGGAACTTTCCTGGGATTTGGAGGAGTTTCCGTTTTGGGAAATTGTGCATTCTTGCAGTAGTTAAATTTTTGTAGCTCACCAGCAGATCATGAAGGGCCACATGCTAATTTTGGGGTTTTAGTGTCTAGTGGGTTCAACTTGATATTTTTTGGGGTTTTATGAGAGGAGTTTGTGGTTAGAATTTTAAAATTTTCTGGGCGATATTTGGGCCTGCAATCCTTATTCTTATAGTAGGATGAATTGTTGGTTTAGCAGGGATTTTCGCATTATTTTGGGCATTCCAGGTTAGTTGGAATTAACTCAAAATATTTATGGGTTTTATTGGTTGGGGTGTGAGGAGCCTCTCTCTAATTTTTCAAAAATTTTGGAGCAGTTTTAAGTGTTCATTTCATTGGTATCCTCCAACAATAGTAACAACAACAACAACAATTTCTTGGTAGTGCTTTTGGATAAATTGAGCCATTTTAGTTGGATATTTCACCTAGTTTCTCACCTGGGTTTTTCTATTCACTCGATTGTATTCAGTTCTAGCTTTAAAATCAATAAAATGGCTAAGTTTTATGGATGTTATTCTATGGCTCTTCGACCTATCTCTATTTGTGTAAATTTGTTCCTGCATGTGTGAAAAATCTTGGCTACAATTTAGTGCATGTTTTGATATTCATTGTATTTTCTAGTTTGGAACATTATAGGTTTTGTTAGTCATCAGTATTTTTTACCTGTTATTGATGACTAGTTTCCTTAGCTGAGTTTTCTAGAAGCTAATCTCAAACTGTCAATTTGTCATCTAGAAGACGCCCCCAGAAACAATTTTTGTCCTCCTACCCCTTCCTGTCAGTCTATGATGAGAACAATCTCCAGTTTTCAAGACCCATCTCGCTTCAGCAAAGTATCCCTGTCTATAGCTGTCATAGCTGTGATTATCTGCTATCATTTACCCTTGTTTCTCATACCATTCACTATCCAAAGGTTGACAAAGTGTTTGCTACTCTATCCCTGATCATCTTGTCATATGACAATCTGATCATGCCTAAGAAAACACTCAGAATCTGTGAAAATTGTCCCTAAGTTAGATAGTGGTGTTTAGGGAGTTTTTCCTTGGCTAAGATATCCTAGGCCAAAAATCCTCTGTCTAGTACCAGTCAACCATGAATTATTTCCTATTCTGCAAAACAAGCCTTGGTCTATCCATAAGTCGCACACCACTAAAAGGTCACTTTGTCTCATTTCAGAAGAAGTTCAGCAAATATCCAAGTCAGGAAAAGATGAGGATGTTCACTGTCTGAAGAAATATGTTTAGATCAGGCAAAATCTCCATAAAACACTAAAGGAGCTCTCCAAGGTTCAAAAACATATATTTTTTACATCTATGCAGGGGTGTAATTGAATGATGATCAATGCGCACATAAGGGCAAAAAGAAAAATTCATACAAGTCTTCATGCTGACAAGGTTTGCCATCAATGATCCAATAGAGAGTTGTAAAGTAAAGAGCAGCAAGTGTACATTTTTTAAATCCAAAGGCTGCCTGAAGAGCATAGATCATTCCTCATGTCAAATGAACACAAAAGACTGAGTGATGCTTGTCAGCAGTGCTCCATAATCTCCTCCAGAAGCAGTGTTGCATAATTTTTCCGAAGGGCATCATCATGTAGGGCATAAGAAGACATCTGCTTCTTATGTTACCTTGAACCTGGGTTTTGAAATTTAGTCAAAGACAATTTCAATATACCTTTGCAACACAGTCAAGGGAAAAGATAGCTTAATGATATCTAGCAGCAAACACTCTCCATATACAAATCACATTTCTTCTGGTCTTGTGTTCATAATGATATTTTACAAAAGGATATATACATCTCGGACTAGGCCTCATAAAGCAAGATGACATTAGTATTCAAGTGATCTTATCAATAATAAATGTCAAATTCCACTTTGTTTCCTATTCGCATTCTTCAAACAAACATACAGAGCAAGGTACAGTGTTGAAATAGATGAAGATTTTGTGTTTAATATAACCTCCTTCAAATAATAAGTAGAGGGTTAGAAACACAGTGATGGAACCTCCTTCATATAAAAGCAAAGGGTAAAAGACACATTGTTGTGACCTCCTTCACTAATAAGCAGAGGGTCAGCATGTTTTTAAGTAGCTTCAGGAGTTGTTTTGTGCCACCTCCTCCAAATATGAACAGAGAATGCATAGCAGGGTTTGAAATATGTGTTTGATAAAGTCTCTATTGAAAAGACAAGTTGAGAAATAGAGATGACTCAAAGGAAAGATGATAAGTCAAAGGCCTTTTTTATCACAAGCAAAAGGTGACATGATGGTGTTAAAAGGCCTCTATTTTTCTGTTTGTAAAAGCCTCCTTCAAAGTATAATCCAAGGGTGGAGTTTTTGACTAAGAGCAGCCTCATGTAAATGGCCAAGGAGGTAGACCAAGCTTGGTTTAAAAATGACTTCTACAGAATAATATAAAGAGACATTCACATAGAGGGTTCATGTTGAAAAAACATTTTTTATGGTTTATCAAAAGTAATCCCTCCAAGTGATGAATAAAGGGAGAGCGCCAAAGGTTACTTTTTCAGCTCATTTAAAGGACAGAGGGCACAATATTAAGATGGATGAACTTTCATTGTTTAAAGGCCTCCTTCATCATGAGATAAGGGCCCAACAAGGATTCTAAATGAACATGAGTGGTCACATTTGTAAGGACTTTCTTCAGGAAAAATAGAAGGTCTATACACAGTCAAGAGAAAGTGTTAATACAAAGTGCCTAACAGATAAATTCAAGTTTCCAGTTGAAGACCACCTTCGAAAAGATAGTATGGAACATGTTTGATAAAGGTAAATTTTTTATGTTTTAGAGGACTCCTTCATCATACAGATAGAGAAAACACATGGTTTAAAGGACCTCCTTTACTTCACAAATAGTGGGTTTATATAGTGGTTTTAAAAGACTATAGTAGTAATTTTCATATAAACCTCCATCAAATGATAAGAGACTGAATCTAGGTGGACACAAGCAGTTTACATTATGATATATTTTCTTCAGAGGATAAGTGCAGATGTCAAGTTTTGAGGGGAAACGTTAAAAAGGACCATGGAAGACACAAGGCCAGATAAAGAGGAGTTTTTGTGGTTTAAAAGGATATCCCAGTAGAGGATCAAAAACACATTTTAAATAACCCCTTTCACAACAAACAGAGGTTAAAAAAATTATCAGAGTTAATATAAGGTGTGGAAAGATTTTTTGCAGTAACATTCAGAGTTGAAGACATCAGTTCATTGTCAAAAGCTTTCTTTCAAATAAGCAAAAGGCTAATCACCGAGGGTGAATTTTAGTTTTAAAAAGGGTTTTTCAAATGAGAAACAGAGTTTGAGAATCTATACATTTTAAAAACTCTCTTCTCAATAACCAACAAAGGAGAGACCACTGTGGAAGATATGTTCAAGTTTGTGTAAGAGTACACCTTGCTAAAGGAGACAAACCGGTTAGAATAAGGGCAAACAGTTAAGCCCTTGGCATAAAATGAAGTCACTTTTTTAAAACACAAAGTGCTGAAGCTTAAAAAGGGTTTTTGATTTCTTTAAAAAGGGAAAAGGTGTTTGAAGGCCTCACGAGGCATAAGAAAGCTCAAGAAAACGTTCATTGTCATTTTGCAAACCGATTCACGGAGGAAAAAATGATTTTTTTTAAAAGAGCATTTGAAATCTTTGAATGTGCGGCGTGCTTGTAACATTGCGCGGCGCGCCTGTAGGTGCCTGCCATATAACTTTGCACACAGCGCGGCGCGCCTGTGTGGTTGCACGACATGTCTGTGCCCGGCACCCAAGGCCGACCCGACAGTTCAAACATGGAGCGTTTGCTCGTTCAGGCCTACTCGGCCCAATGCCTAGCCTGAACGCGGCACCCTTGCATTTTTTGCTTCCATCCAAGCGCCCAAGCCGTGAACAGAGTTCCTTCCACCTGCCTTGTCTCCTCGCCCTTGCCATGTTTCTTCTCTTGCCACTACAATTATCATACTCACCTTCTGCACGCCCATTTTTGACCCACCCGAGCCACCTCTGAACGACCTTGCGCCCGAGCCACTCCTGAACGTGGTTTTTGCCCGCCCGGGCCAATACTAAAAGGAGCCCTCAAAGGTGTTGAAGACAGAATTCTTACACGGTAAGCTCATCTCCAAACACAACAGGGACATTTTTCAAAGGTATTTATGTCTCTAGGCCTGAATTTTGTTTGATTTAAATGGAAAATTTGGTATCAAAGTGTCAAAGAAACAATGAATGAAGGAGGAAGTTTTGTTGTCAAAGGGCTTGTTTTTTGAGTAGCTAAGGGAGAAAAAAACACAGTTAATCTTGAACACTGTCATGTTTATTTAGAGACAAAGGAACAATATTTAAAGAAGGGGCTTATTGACAGTTTGAAAGAGTTTTGAGTAATTAAGAGAAAAAGAGCACGGTTTTCTCTCAAAACATATCTTGTTTGCCAGCCTAGGAAAGAACAGAGATTTCAAAGAAAGAAACCTAGTTATTTTCAAAGAAAACCCTCTTTGTCAAAAATTACAAAGAAACAATAATTAAAGGAGGAAAGGCTTGTTATCAGTTTAAAAGGAGTCTCTTAAACAATGATGTCAATGAAAACAGTGATTGAGGGGAAAATAATTTTAGTATCAAAGAAAAAGGAGACCTAAATCAGTGTCAAAGGGGCCCTTATGTTGGATAAGGAATAGAGCTTAGTTTAGCAGGGAGACTCATCATTCCAGGTTAAAAGCTTGTACTACATGAAACAGGGAATCACTGTTTAAAAAAATAGTACCTTGTGAAAGTTTAAACTTGTTTTTCAAGTACATAAGAGATCATACAGTCTATAAAGAGAAGACAGAGTTTGTTTTGAAGGCTTCTTACTCAGTGACAGGGAGACTACTTTTTTTTGAGAAATAGTGATCATCAAAGAGGAACAATGATTACTCAAGGGAGAAACATAGTGATTCTCAAAACTTCCTTCTTTATTTAAAAACAAAGAAAGGCAGTGATTAAGAAAGAGTTTTTATCATTTTATAAGGGGTTTGCTCACCTCTTAAACAATGATTTCAAAAAGGCTAGTGATTGAGGGGAAAGAGTTTTTGTGTCAAAAACAAAAGGGGACTTGTCTTCAAAAACCACAAATAGATCTTATTAAAGGCCTCTTTGCTCAAGACACAGTGCTCGAGAAGTAAATTTCTTTTCATTTAGCAAATACTTGTTTGCCAACTAAAGAGAAAATCAGTGCTCAAAGAAGGGGTCTATTTTTCAGTACAGTTCAAGGTCTTGTTTTGATAAGTCAGTGAAGGGTATCAAAAAGTGAAAATGCCTCCAAAGAAGGACAACAGGAGTGGATATCACAATAGGTTTGAGCCTTTGACAACTCAAGAAGTAAATGTCCCCTTCAATTCTTTTTAACTTCCATGAGGTGGGTTGCCTTGATTTTTTCCAAAAGGTCCAGGAGGTCACCAGTTACCCTCCCTTAACACAATTGTTCACCTTGAGGTTGCAAGGAAAGCATGTCCATCTAGCAGGTCTGGACTTCAAAATCACTCCTAGGGCTATCTCCAAAGCAATTAAGATCCCCTATATAGGAGAAAAGTTGTTCAAACAAGCATACCTAGATCTGGATCACTATAAACCCTTTCTAAAACCAGACCGTCAAGATGCTTGCCAAGCTATTTTACCTTTTTCTCACTTATTGAGCAGCTATGCCTCCCTCATGAAAGTCATCATGAAGTATTTCACATGTGAAAGGAGGTTTTCCCGGATTTATGCCTATCACATCAGGCTTCTTATGCATTTCACAAGAACTCAGTTGCTGAACCTACCTTTCTTCCTTTACAGAAGCATTGACAAGATGGCCTCTACTGTCCAAAATAAGCCCTCTGCTCAACAACAAGCTTGTTTGTTTCATCATTCCCTTATAAAGATCATCATCCTCCATCAACTTGAAAATAAAGGAGTGTCTTGGGAGACCTTCATTTATCATCCATATTTTGCCATTGCCTCTTCATCTCATGCGCCTTCCTCACCATCCACTCACCATGTCTCTCCCTCTTCTAGTAAATCTACTCCTAAAAGGAAAAAATCCCTGTGATTGAGAGTGAAGAAGAGAAGAAGCAAACTAGTGATGAGGAAGAGAAAAGTGACAAGAAACAAACTAATGATGATGAGGGACAAAATAGTGAAGGTAAAGAACAAAACAATCATGAAGAAAGCAGTGACAGAGATGAACAAGACAGTCCTCAAGAAAACAAACAAAGTGGCAGCCAAAACAATGATGATGAGGGTCATAACAGTCCTCAAAAAGACACTAATGATGAGAAACAAGACAACCCTCAAGCAAGCAATGATGATGGCAAGAAAACACCAAACAGTGAGCATTCTGAAGGGGGCAACAAGGAGCAAAAAGATCAAAACATTCCTAAGGGCAGCCAAGACCAAATCAAGGATCCTGAAGCAAGTAATGATAAATCTAAAGAAGGCAGTAAAAACAGAGAGCATGAAGAGAATTCTCCAAAGCATGTGCTAGCTGCCTCTCCTAGGCCAGGGGCCATGAATCTTCCTCCAAAATTGGTGAAGCCTAGAAACACTAGATCTGCAAAGAAGAAGATCACTCCAGTAGTGACTAGCAATGTCACAAGAGTGCTAAGAAGTAGAGGAAAACTACCTAAGAAGAGCATTGTTGAATTTCCAAAGAGGAAAAGGACCAAGAAGTCTATCCAAGTCAAGGGTAAAGGAAAAGAGGAACATCAAGAGAGTAGTCATGAAAAGGAAAGGGAGTTTGACATCATACAGATAGACAGTGATGCTGGAGATGATGAAGCTAGGATTCTTGAGGCTCTTTTGAAAAACAAAGAAGCCCAAATTCATGACCTACAAGCTGATCTAGAAAGGTAAAAGGACCTCATACATGGTCTACAGATGCAAAACAAACAAATGAGTGGTCAAATGGCAGTTTATGAGGCCCGAGCTTTCAAATACCAAAGGGAAGCCTACAAAGCACAAGTCAAGCTTGAAGAGCTTATGGGAGAATTTGATGATATTGAAGAAGAAGAGCAGCCAATGAGAAAGAGGCCTAGGACTATGGGTCTCAGGAGAGCTTTGGAGAAAAAGAAGGAAGAAGAAGCAACCCATGTTCGATCTTATCCTCTCACACAATTGCTCGCCCAAGAAATAGAAAATGATAAAGAATCATGGCTTGAAAGGGCCAACAAGAATTTAGAGGATAAATTAGAGAAAGCAAACAAAGACTTGAGTCTACAAAAGAAGATGACCGGGCACTACAAGAAGTTGAACCAATTTTCCTGAAGAAAGCTCAAACTTGCTCAAGAAAGGCTCAAAGCTGCCCGAAAGAGGCGCCTGGTAGAAAAAGTGGAGAAAGGCATATCTGGGCTTGAAATCTTGGCCTCAACTTCCTTGCATGCTTCTAAGAACCCATAAGGGGCTTTCTCGCCAAAATTGAGCAAATTTTGACATGATTTTGTTTTTTGTTTTTTTTGGCCTTAATTGTACATTTTTCAAGGCGCTGCCATGGGTGCTAGGAGCATCCTCAGCTCATGAAAGTCATTTTTTTGGATGGAATAAATTTGGGAGAAGCTACTCACAAATTTTCAGATCCAAAGGAGGTGTTTTGGTCCCCCAAAGAGGTGAATAACAGTGATTTTTTAACTTTCTGCCTCACATATCAGCAAGGGCTACTTTTCTGGTTTTTTTCACTCAGTCCACCTTTTGAAATAATTCCAGGGATCAGTTTTGTAAACATCAAATATTTCTAGAAACTAGACATCTAGGGATTTCCAACGAGCCATCATGGGCCTCATTTCGACATCGGGAGGTCCCTCAAAAGTTGTTTACAAGACAAGCAATTTTCTGCTGCTACGTTCCTGTAGCATTTTGGCAAAAAAGGCAGATTTCTGAAGATGCTCATCCAAATGTGCGTTAAGCCTTTTTTAGCCATTTTCAGTCATGAAAAGTTAATTTTATTTCCATTTTTAGCATTTTATAAATATTTTTGAAGATATTTTGTGCCTTGGGCTTTACAAAGCCTTAAGGACAAAATCAAATATTTGCAATAGGCCAATGGCCTTCTAGATGCTCTTGGATAGTTTCTTTCTCTTTAGCCTATGTATTCCAAGAGATTTCATTGTATCAAGAGGCTGAACTTGATGTTATAGAGCAATACATGATATTACAAGCTTTGAAGAAATACTTTGTCTCATGAAGTGGATGATTTCTTGTTTGTCTTGGATGGTGGAAGAGGATTGTTTGTAGGATTCCATGGCTTGGTGAATGGTATAGTGTTCCTTATTTGTTATGTTTCCTTAGTTTATCATACATGTTTTCATTCTTCTTGCTTGATGTAGGTCAGTAAAGAATAGATTTGAGACATGCCCATGGAGGCACCTCAGGTTTCCTGATTCATTACAACTTCTATGTTTTTCTTCTTTCTTAGTTATGTCAAAAAATTCTTAACTGCTCTTTGATACCCTAAAAAATTGTTATCAATTTCATTAATGGTTATTATGTATGCTATCTAGTATGATTCATGGTATGCCCTGCTTACTCATAGCTATCCAAAACCCCATCACTGAAACCTTTCTCTAAATTTTTTATTGTCCTAGTTGAACCAAAGAGGTCTTGTTTCGATATTGCCCTTTTCCTATGCTCTGCAATCTTAGTTCAAAGTTCCCGATAGCTCAAAATATGATGTTTAGGAGTTCCCTCTTCATAGATTGAGTTGTTTGTTTGACTTATTTGTTTTCCCAAAAGTCTGAAGGTGATTTTCCCAAAGTTAGAGGGTCTTATACTTTTATGTATCGCTTGAATGTTTATGTTATGCATCTATCAGTTTGAGTTTCATTTGTAGTGATTAATGGTTAGCCCTACCACATGGATGTTTGCTGTAAAAATGTTTGTGCTTAAAAATTATTTGTCCTTCACAAAATTAGTGTCCATTTCATTTCATTCCACCTAAAGAATCCATTTTACCTCGACCAAATCAGTCCTGCAATATACCTTGTCCACCCTTTGAGGCAGTCTTGACCTTGTCGACCCCATAGACCAGTTGATCTGACAAAATTTTGATCTAGTTATCCTTTGATCAGTTCTCCCTCAAAAAACCTAAAACAAACCAAAACATACTTAACAACTAGCATAAAATCAAATACATAGAAAGCAAACATGTTTACATCCTTTGCACAAATAGAGAGAGCCCTCTCTGAGTCCAGGAAGGCTAGGTCCTTGGGCTCCAAAGTTGGTTTGATGTTACCCTATCATTTGGCTTGCCAATCTGCCAAATCACGGGACCCTAACATAATGGCGATCACGATGGGACCTACTAAGTACATGACAGTCTAGCAAACTCTTGTAGACTCATTAGTCCTTCAAAATTTAAATCAGGAAAACAGCCTATAGAATCATTTAGAGTAAAATATTTTTGTTTCACCATCTTAGCAAAGTGATTAATGAGGTTTAGAACAATCTTACAAACTAGGCTACATATAAAAACTCTGGAAAACCGCAAAAAACATCCCTAGATTGGCTTTTTCTCAGTTATTGGCGGTGGACCATAAGTACATATCTCTAAAAACAAAAAAACATCCACCCGGTGACTCCACTAGCCTCCAGTAGGCCTAATACTCCATAAAAAAACCAAAAATTTCATAAATCATACTATCCTATTGACTTACCTTTCCCAAAAACTCAAAGTTCATGATGCAACCTCTAAAATCAGTGACAAACTAAGTACAACTTAGGGTTTCAGAAATCTTTGTCTAAACATAGGAAATCAACAAGAAAAACTTGCAAATAGAACTATTGCTTCCTCAACAATCTAGCAAACTGTTGAAACTGAGTTATAAGTCATTCTTGTAAGTATCCACATAAAATTTTCCTAGAAAAGCATTTTCCTAAAAAACATCTTTGTCAGTATTGGTGGTGGACCATAAATCTCAAGAAAATCCACCTGGCGACTCCACTAGCCTTCATTTTGTTTTCACCTCACTCTCATTAGCGAAAAACCTAGAGAGGTCATCCATCCAAAAACAATCACAACTATCACCCTCTCTAAACTTTGACTTTGAAATCTGGCTTCACGAAGAATTAATACCAGATCTCACCCAGACCCAAATCCCCCTATCATAGTTGATGACCCAGAAAAGATTTTGTGGCAAATTTCTGAAACTGGTAACTTAGCTACCGATAGGACCATCCACAAAGCAAGATCTGTACCTGAACACCTTACATCCTTACAAGATTCCCAGTTTGACTTGAGTTCAGCAAAAACCCTTTTTAGAAGCAAGTCGCAAAGTAAAATCAACCTTGACAATCTTGAGCCCTTAGATTTGCAACAGAGTCCTAGCAGAGAAGCCTCACCCACTACACCTCCTGATTTCAGCTTCTCCACCACTTTGGCTCTTATCATCCCAAATCTGCTCAGAATCAGTCCACAAGTCCAAATACCTCCACCACACCTTTTCAGACCACCACTGTGCAAATCACCTCATCCCATACTACAAACCCTCATACTATAAATATACCATAAACTCCCATCATGGCAGCTTGTTATGTGCCTTTAGTGTTACCTCTGCCTTTGGTACCTTTTCAAAATTATTACCAATCCCGAATCCCACACTTCACCGGAACTGAGGCTACTACCGCTCAACATTATGTAGATAGGATCAATGATGCTTTTGACTACACGGAATTAGAAGACGAGACCATAAGGATGAGAATGTTCGCCCAAAGCCTAGGTGAAGAACCCAGGAAATAGTTTAAAATCTTAGCTCCTAACAGTATACATGGTCTCCCAGCACTTTACCAAACTTTCATAAACAGGTGGGAAATCAGGAAAAACCCCATCCAAATCCTTTCCGAATATAACAATCTTAAAAGGAATATGGGGGAAAGTGTTCAGAACTATTGCACTAGATTCAACAGTGTCTTTAACGCCCTCCCGCCTCACATGAAACCTCCACTTGGTTCAGTATTAGCAAAATTTCCTGAAGGTTTCGATCCAGATATGACATACCAACTAAGAGAAAGAGACCTTGCAACTTTAGAAGAAATGCAAAAAGTAGCTATTAGTGCCAAAGCCAACCTAGCTGAGAAAAGAGCTAGGATAAGATCAGAAAAGAAAGTCACATACCGTGATGAGGTCATGCCTTCAGTTTCCTCTTCAGATCCCAGAATAGACAACCTGGTTAGATCCATGGAAAAAATGTGAGAAAAAATAAATCTGAATGAAAAGACACCTCTTAAGGACAACCAGCCAAACCCTCAAAACAGAAACCAGAACCAAAATTTTAGAAGAGACCCGCCTTAGAACAAACCAAGGGAAAATGACCAATAGATCAGGCCACCTTTCAATGAAAACTATGTTGACGAGGTAGAAAGAGATATGGAACCACTTGATGAAAATCACTTAAACTTGATAGGTTCTGATAGCGAGGGTGAGGTTTTCCTCATAGAAGAAGAACAAGTTTTCTTCTCCTCAAATCAAAATGAAGCAAATTATGAGGACCCCGAAGATCCTGAGGTAGGATTACAAAACGTTATAATGGAAGTCCACAGGCAATATGATCTTAGGAGTAAGAAAAACCAGGACAAATCTAAGAAAGGTAGCTCAGACACTGCTGTTACTAAAACCCCCGATACCATTCTTAAAAGGACAGCAGATAGTAACAAAATCATGGCTAAGAAAACTGACCAAAACAAAGACAAAGCTAGTCAGCCAAGTCTTGATCCAAACTGTCCTAATACCTCTAATAAGTCCCGAAACAACTGTATTGAACAAAACCCCAAATCAAAGTCACCAAATTAAAAATATAGAGAAAGTCATGGCTAAAAAAACTGAAGCAAATCTATCTAAACTACAAGCACCCTTCAGTTTTGAAGGGGAAATTGCCAAAATTAAGATCACCATGCCTCTCACTGAACTTATTGCCCAAAGCTCATACAAATCTCAAGTGCTAAAGGTCCTAAACATAGGAAATTATGCAGATACTTTACACCTAGCTGATGATACCCCTGAGGTGTTGTTTGGACAAAAAATAGAAGGAAAATATCAAGAGGGAACCACTCTTCCTTTTTACATTAGTCTGAATATACATGACCAAATCCTACATAATGCCATGCTAGGTTCTGGGGCCTCTCACAATCTCATGTCGAAAGTAGTAATGGAAAGATTAGACCTAGAAATAACAAAACCTTATAAAGACTTATATTCATTTGATTCGAGCAGAGTCAAGTGTCTAGGCTTGATAAAAGATCTTTGTGTCAGTTTGGCCCAAGTACCTGCAAAACACCTGGTCATGGACATAGTGGTAGTAGACATCCCTCCCAAGTATGGAATGCTTTTATCCAGATCTTGGGGGGCCAAGCTTCAAGGAAATATTCAACTAGATATGTCTTATGCCACCATTCCCGTGTTTAATCAAACAAGAATACTATATCGGGAATCACACATGAAATATATGGTCAGCAGCCAAGAAAGGCCAGATAACATCCCTATGTTTTCCATACATTCAGATCTAAATTCCTTCATTTTACACACTGATGAAGACATTGATAAACAGGTAGGAGAAATTGAAACAAATCTAGGTACACCGCATTAGCTACCCCAGATTCTCTATGATGAGTTGGATACTCAAAACTATCATGACCCTGAACAATTATGTCTTGAAGAGAGGGAATTTGATTTTCTAGAAATGGAGATAGAGCAGAAAACAAAAAACATTATACACCCTCAAGAAAATTTCTCAAATCAAGGAAAAACATCAATAGTATAATCAGGAACCTTTTTCAAAACAGAAGCACTAAAGGACTTACATATTACAAACCTCTTTGGAAATCAGGGGCAGGGGAGCCTACTTTTCTTGCCATACTTAAATGCTTCACCATCCGAAAACTTTACCTCTCCAAATGAAACTTTGACTATTGCCACAACTGTTAAAGATCCGGGAAGAATGTCTGATAAACTTGATATGAAGGGATGTGATAACTGCAGTCCAAAAACACCTGAGCTGTTTGAACTAGCTAAAAGTCTGTCATTACACCAAACATTAAGGACTGCTAGAATATGCAAAATTGTTCAAGATACTAGTACATGTCGGGAAAACTGTTTGAAACTCTATGACACTGCCATCATTTCAAGAAACAACACTTACAAAAAGAAATGCAAAAATCTTGGTCAAACATTAACAATTAAAGACAAAGCAAGTGGACTTAGGATATGTGTAGATTTCAGGAACACAGATAAACCTCCCTGGAACAACACTTATATCCTTCCCAAAACAGATCATACCATACAGAAGCTAGAATTTTCTAATCATATGTCTTTGCAAAGTTATGTTTCAGGATATCATCAGTTGATCCCTCTTGAAAGAAAACAACTTAAAGATTTTTTCAAATACACTGGGAGTAGTTCCAAATTCCAACCTAGAGTGGCAAAACCACCAGACACCAAAGACATGTTCTTGAAGACCATGTTTCTAGTTCTAAATTTCTTCATTATGATGTACCTTGACGATGTCATCATCTGTTTTAAAAATGACAAAGAGTATTTGTATTACCTAAAGAAGATGTACAACAAAGGCAGGAGCGGAAATCAAAGGTATAGAGAAACGCAACAAGCGAACACAGAATTTTTTAAAGAATTTTGCAAGAACCCTTATGTTGTTCTTGAAAGGGAAAATTTTCCAAACTTTTCTTTTCAAAAGCTGACCGGACCAAGAGCATCGGGAGATCCCTTTGAAGACAAAATGCTCAAGTTCCACCATTTTCAAGATTTCTAGTTTTAAAATTTTCACTCATTGTACATATCACTGTTTGAATAAATAAATCAAAAAACAGAAAATACAAAAATAGTAGAAATTTTGAAATGAGGTCAGTTTTAGAAAATAGCTGAAAATCCCCATGTTCAAAAAATAGTCATGCTGAAAGTGCGCAAGTCTAAATGCCACTACTAGTGCTCAAAATATGTCTTGTTCAGTTATCTAGCCTAATCATCACTAAACATGTTTTAAATTTATTGCTGATAAGTTAGTGAAAGAAGTGATAGTCAAATTGTGTAAGCTTGACTTGTCAAAGAAAGTAGATAAGGAAAAGATACTGGTTCCACACGCTCAAAACAGAACCAAAGAGGAAAACAGGGATGAAAAACAAACTATGTGTCATAGCCCTGATTTTTCTAAATCTTGTTTTTGTGAAAAATAATATTTGTGTGCAGCTTGTCTTTTATGCCACAAACACATGACAAATCAGACTGTCAAATCCTGATTTGGTCATTTTTCAATTTCATGTTTTAGTGTAGTGAATGAAATCTCGTCAAACAACTTAATCTTGACAGTCGATCTAGCATAGGTAGAGAATTAAAGGAGTTCATTAGTTTAATCTGAACTCCTGGAAGTTATAAGTGTAGAGTTAGATAGTTTTCCTTTCCAAAAAAAAATATCACGTCGAAAAGTTGCTAGTTAAAATGCACCTAAAGAAGAAAAAATGTTAGGAAATATAGATGGGTAGGTAGAGATGACTTTGATGCTAATCATGCTATCAATTTTCAGAAATAGCATCAAGAAAGAAAGAAATTTGCGCCAATGGATAAGGCACTGGTTTTCGTGAGCCAAAGATCTGCAATTCTGGACACCTCCTGAAAAAGAGTTGCCCTCCCCAAATGGAGCCACTGTTAGTCATTAGTATTTTTTACCTGTTATTGATGACTAGTTTCCTTAGCTGAGTTTTCTAGAAGCTATTCTCAAACTTTCAATTTGTCATCTAGAAAACACCCCTAGAAACAATTTTTGTCCTCCTACCCCTTCCTGTCAGTCTATGATGAGAACAATCTCCAGTTTTCAAGACACATCTCACTTCAGCAAAGTCTTCCTGTCTATAGCTGTCATAGCTGTGATTATCTGCTATCATTTACCCTTGTTTCTCATACCATTCACTATCCAAAGGTTGACAAAGTGTCTGATACTCTATCCCTGACCATCTTGTCATATGACAATCTGATCATGCCTAAGAAAACACTCAGAATCTGTGAAAATTGTCCCTAAGTTAGATAGTGGTGTTTAGGGAGTTTTTCCTTAGCTAAGATATCCTAGGCCAAAAAGCCTCTGTCTAGTACCAGTCAACCATGAATTATTTCCTATTCTGCAAAACAAGCCTTGGTCTATCCATAAGTCGCACACCAATAAAAGGTCACTTTGTCTCATTTCAAAAGAAGTTCAGCAAAGATCCAAGTCAGGAAAAGATGAGGATGTTCACTGTCTCAAGAAATATGTTTAGATCAGGAAAAATCTCCATGAAACACCAAAGGAGCTCTCCAAGGTTCAAAAACATCTGTTTTTTACATCTCTGCAGGGGTGTAATTGAATGATGATCAGTGTGCACATAAGGGCAAAAAGACAAATTCATACAGGTCTTCATGCTGACAAGGTTTGCCATCAATGATCAAATGGAGAGCTGTAAAGTAAAGAGCAGCAAGTGTACACATGTTATAAATCCAAAGGCTACCTGAAGAGCAGAGATCATTCCTCATGTCAAATGAACACAAAAGACTGATTGATGTTGGTCAGCAGTGCTCCATAATCTCCTCCAAAAGCAGTGCTGCATAATTTTTCCGAAGGGCATCATCATGTAGGGCATAAGAAGACAGCTGCTTCTTATGTTACCTTGAACCTGGGTTTTGAAATTTAGTCAAAGAAAATTTCAATATACCTCTGACAACATAGTCAAGGGAAAAGATAGCTCAATGATATCTAGCAGCAAACACTCTCCATATAAAAATCTCATTTCTTCTGGTCTTCTGTTCACAATGATATTTTAGAAAAGGATATATACATCTCGGACTAGGCCTCATAAAGCAAGAGGACATTAGTATTCAAGTGATCTTATCAATAATAAATGTCAAATTCCACTTTGTTTCCTATTCGCATTCTTCAAACAAACATACAGAGCAAGGTACGGTGTTGAAATAGATGAAGATTTTATGTTTAATATGACCTCCTTCAAATAATAAGTAGAGGGTTAGAAACACAGTGATGGAACCTCCTTCATATAAAAGCAGAGGGTAAAATACACATTGTTGTGACCTCCTTCACTAATAAGTAGAGGGTCAGCATGTTTTTAAGTAGCTTCAGGAGTTGTTTTGCGCCACCTCCTCCAAAGATGAACAAAGAATGCATAGCAGGGTTTGAAATATTGTGTTTGATAAAGTCTCTGTTGGAAAGACAAGTTGAGAAATAGAGATGACTCAAAGGAAAGATGATAAGACAAAGGCCTTTTTTATCACAAGAAAAAGGTGACATGATGGTGTTAAAAGGCCTCTGTTTTTCTATTTATAAAAGCCTCCTTCAAAGTATAATCCAAGGGTGGAGTTTTCGACTAAGAGCAGCCTCATCTAAATGGCCAAGGAGGTAGACCAAGCTTGGTTTAAAAATGAATTCTACAGACTAATATATAGAGACATTCACACAAAGGGTTCATGTTGAAAAAACATTTTTTATGGTTTATCAAAAGTACTCCCTCCAAGTGATGAATAAAGGGAGAGCGCCAAAGGTTACTTTTTCACCTCATTTAAAGGACATAGGGAACATTATTAAGATAGATGAACTTTCATTGTTTAAAGGCCTCCTTCATCACGAGATAATGGCCCAACAAGGATTCTAAATGAACATGAGTGGTCACATTTTCAAGGACTTTCTTTAGGACAAATAGAAGGTCTATACACAATCAAGAGAAAGTGTTAATACAAAGTGCCTAACCGATAAATTCAAGTTTCAAGTTGAAAGACCACCTTCGAAAAGACAGTATAGCACAGTGTCTGGTAAAGGTAATTTTTTTTATGTTTTAGAGGACTCCATCATACAGACAGAGAAAACACATGGTTTAAAGGACCTCATTTACTTCACAAACATTGGGTTTATATAGTGGTTTTAAAAGACTGCAGTAGTAATTTTCATATAAACCTCCATCAAATGATAAGAGACCGAATCTAGGTGGACACAAGAAGTTTACATTATGATATATTTTCTTCAGAGGATAAGTGCAGATGTCAAGTTTTGAGGGGCAACGTTAAAAAGGACCATGGAAGACACAAGGCTAGATAAAGAGGAGTTTCTGTGGTTTAAAAGGACATCCTAGCAAAGGATCAAAAACACATTTTAAATAACGCCTTTCAAAACAAACAGAGGTTACAAAACTTATCAGAGTTAATATAGGGCGTGGAAAGATTTTTTGAAGTAACAATCAGAGTTGAAGACATCAGTTCATTGTCAAAAGATTTCTTCCAAATAAGCAAAAGGCTAATCACCGGGGGTGAATTTTAGTTTTAAAAAGGGTTTTTCAAATGAGAAACAGAGTTTGAGAATCTATACATTTTAAAAACTCTCTTCTCAATAACCAACAAAGGAGAGACCACTGTGGAAGATATGTTCAGGTTTGTGTAAGAGTACACCTTGCCAAAGGAGACAAACCGGTTAGAATAAGAGCAAACAGTTAAGCCCTTGGCATAAAATGAAGTCACTTTTTCAAAACACAAAGTGCTGAAGCTTAAAAAGGGTTTTTGATTTCTTTAAAAATGGAAAAGGTGTTTAAAGGCCTCACAAGGCATAAGAAAGCTCGATAAAACGTTCATTTTCATTTTGCAAACTGAGTCATGGAGGAAAGAACGATTTTTTTTTTAAGATCATTTGAACTCTTTGAACGCGCGGCGCGCCTATAACATTGCACGACGCGCCTGTAGGTGCCTGCCATATAACTTTGCACACAATGCGAAACACCTATGTGGTTGCGCGGTACGCCTGTGCCCAGTGCCCAGGGCCGACCTGACAGTTCAAACGTGGCGCGTTTGCTTGTTCAGGCCTGCTCGGCCCAGCGCCCGGCCTGAACGCGGCGCCCTTGCATTTTTTGCTTTCATCCAAGCACCCAAGCCCTGAACAGAGTTCCTTCCACCTGCCTTGTCTCCTCGCCCTTGCCATTTTTCTTCTCTTTCCATTACAATTGTCATACTCACCTTCTGCACGCCCATTTTTGACCCACCCGGGCCACGTCTGAATGGCCCGGCGCTCAAGCCACTCCTGAACGTGGCTTCTTCCCGCCCGGGCCAATACTAAAAGGAGCCCTCAAAGGTGTTGAAGACAGAATTCTTACACAGTAAGCTCATCTCAAAACATAGCAGGGACATTTTTCAAAGGTATTTATGTCTCTAGGCCCGAATTTTGTTTGATTTAAATGGAAAATTTGGTATCAAAGTGTCAAAGAAACAGTGAATGAAGGAGGAAGTTTTGTTGTCAAAGGGCTTGTTGTTTGAGTAGTTAAGGGAGAAAAAAACACAGTTACTCTTGAACACTGTCATGTTTATTTAGAGACAAAGGAACAATATTTAAAGAAGGGGCTTATTGACAGTTTGAAAGAGTTTTGAGTAATTAAGAGAAAAAGAGCACAGTTTGCTCTCAAAACATATCTTGTTTGCCAACCTAGGAAAGAACAAAGATTTCAAAGAAAGAAACCTAGTTATTTTCAAAGAAAACCCTCTTTGTCAAAAATTACAGAGAAATAGTAATTAAGGGAGGAAAGGCTTGTTATCAGTTTAAAAGGAGTCTCCTAAACAGTGATGTCAGTGAAAACAGTGATTGAGGGGAAAATAATTTTAGTATCAAAGAAAAAGGAGACCTAAATCAATGTCAAAGGGGCACTTATGTTGGATAAGGAATAGAGCTTAGTTTCGCAAGGAGACTCATCATTCTAGGTTAAAAGCTTGTACTACATGAAACAGGGAATCACTGTTTAAAAAACTAGTACCTTGTGAAAGTTTAAACTTGTTTTTCAAGTACATAAGAGATAATACAATCTATAAAGATAAGACAGAGTTTGTTTTGAAGGCTTCTTACTCAGTGATAGGGAGACTACTTTTTTTTGAGAAACAGTGATCATCAAAGAGGAAAAGTGATTACTCAAGGGAGAAACATAGTGATTCTCAAAAGTGCCTTCTTTATTTAAAAACAGAGAAAGGAAGTGATTAAGAATGAGTTTTGATCATTTTATAAGGGCTTTTTTTCACCTCTAAAACAATGATTTCAAAAAGGCCAGTGATTGAGGGGAAAGAGTTTTTGTGTCAAAAGCAAAAGGAGACTTGTCTTCAAAAACCACAAATAGATCTTATTAAGGGCCTCTTTTCTCAAGACATAGTGCTGGAGAAGTAAATTTGTTTTCATTTATCAAATACTTGTTTGCCAACTAAAGAGAAAATCAGTGCTCAAAGAAGGGGTCTATTTTTCAGTACAGTTCAAGGTCTTGTTTTGATAAGTCAGTGAAGGGTATCAGAAAGCGAAAATGCCTCCAAACAAGGACAATAGCAGTGGATATCACAATAGGTTTGAGGCTTTGACAACTCAAGAAGTAAATGAATCCCCTTCAATTCTTTTTAACTTCCATGAGGTGGGTTGCCTTGATTTTTTCCAAAAGGTCCAGGAGGTCACTAGTTACCCTCCCTTAACACAACTGTTCGCCCTGAGGCTGCAAGGAAAGCATGCCCATCTAGCAGGTTTGGACTTCAAATTCACTCCTAGGGCTATCTCCAAAGCAACTAAGATCCCCTATATAGGAGAAAAGTGGTTCAAACAAGCATACCTAGATCTGAATCACTATAAACTCTTTCTAAAACTAGACTATAAAGATGCTTGCCAAGTTATTTTACCTTTTTCTCACTTATTGAGCAGCTATGCCCCCCTCATGAAAGTCATCATGAAGTATTTCACATGTGAAGGGAGGTTTTCCCGGATTTATGCCTATCACATCAGGCTTCTTATGCATTTCACAAGAACTCAGTTGTTGAACCTACCTTTCCTCCTTTACAGAAGCATTAACAAGATGGCCTCTACTATCCAAAAGAATCCCTCCGCTCAACAACAAGCTTGTTTATTTCATCATTCCCTTATCAATATCATCATCCTCCATGAACTTGAAAAGAAAGGAGTGTCTCGGGAGACCTTCATTTCTCATCCAGATTTTGCCATTGCCTCTTCATCTCATGCGCCTTCCTCACCATCCACTCACCATGTCTCTCCCTCTTCTAGTCAATCTACTCCTAAAAGGAAAAAATCCCCTATGATTGAGAGTGAAGAAGAGAAGAAGCAAACTAGTGATGAGGAAGGGCAAAGTGACAAGAAGTAAACTAGTGATGATGAGGGACAAAATAGTGAAGGTAAATAACACAACAATCATGAAGAAAGCTGTGACAGAGATGAACAAGACAGTCCTCAAGAAAACAAACAAAGTGGCAGCCAAAATAGTGATGATGAGGGTCATAACAGTCCTCAAAGAGACACTATTGATGAGAAACAAGACAGCCCTCAAGCAAGCAATGATGATGGCAAGAAAACACCAAACAGTGAGCATTCCGAAGGGGGTAGCATGGAGCAAAAAGATCAAAACATTCCTAAGGGCAGCCAAGACCAAATCAAGGACCCTGAAGCAAGTAATGATGAATCTAAATAAGGCAGTGAAAATAGGGAGCATGAAGAGAATTCTCCAAAGCATGTGCTAGCTGCCTGTCCTAGGCAAGGGGCCATGACTCTTCCTCCAAAAGTGGTGAAGCCTAGAAACACTAGATTTGCAAAGAAGAAGATCACTCCAGCAGTGACTAGAAATTTCACAAGAGTGCTAAGAAGTAGAGGAAAACTGCCTAAGAAGAGTATTGTTGAATTGCCAAAGAGGAAAAGGACCAAGAATTCTATCCAAGGCAAGGGTAAAGGAAAAGAGGAACAACAAGAGAGTAGTCATGAAAAGGAAAGGGAGTTTGACATCATACAGATAGATAGTGATGCTGGAGATGATGAAGCTAGGATTCTTGAGGCTCTTTTGCAAAATAGAGAAGCCCAAATTCATGACCTACAAGTTGATCTAGAAAGGTCAAAGGACCTCATACATGTTCTACAGATGCAAAACAAACAAATGAGTGGTCAAATGGTAGTTTATGAGGCTCGAGCTTTCAAATACCAAAGGGAAGCCTACAAAGCACAAGTCAAGCTTGAAGAGCTTATGGGAAAATTTGATGATACTGAAGAAGAAGAGCATCCAATGAGAAAGAGGCCTAGGACTATGGGTCTCATGAGAGCTTTGGAGAAAAAGAAGGAAGAAGAAGCAGCCCTTGTTCGATCTTATCCTCTCACACAATTGCTCGCCCAAGAAATAGAAAATGATAAAGAATCATGGCTTGAAAGGGCCAACAAGAATTTAGAGGATAAATTATTGAAAGAAAACAAAGACTTGAGTGTACAACAGAAGATGATCAGGCACTACAAGAAGTTAAACCAATTTGCCCGAAGAAAGCTCAAACTTGCTCAAGAAAGGCTCAAAGCTGCCTGGTAGAAAAAGTGGAGAAAGGCATATTTGGGCTTGAAATCTTTGCTTCAGCTTCCTTGCATGCTTCTAAGAACCCATAAGGGGCTTGCTCACCAAAATTGAGCAAATTTTGACATGATTTTGTTTTTTGTGTTTTTTGGCCCTAATTGCACATTTTTCAAGGCGATGCCATGGGTGCTAGGAGCATCCTCAGCTCATGAAAGTAATTTTTTTGGATGGAATAAATTTGGGGGCAGCTTCTCACAAATTTTCAGATCCAAAGGAGGTGTTTTGGTCCCCCAAAGAGGTGAAAAACAATGATTTTTTAACTTTCTGCCTCACATATCAGCAAGGGCTACTTTTCTATTTTTTTTTTTTTTTTTTTTAAAACTCATTCCACCTTTTTACATACTTCCAGGGATCAGTTTGGGAAAAATCAAATAGTTCCAGAAATTAGACATCCAAGGCTTTCCAACGAGCCATCATGGGCCTTGTTTTGACATCGGGAGGTCCCTCAAAAGTTGTCTACAAGACAGGCAATTTTCTGTTGCTATGTTCCTATAGCATTTTGGCAAAAAAGGCAGATTTCTGAAGATGCTCATCCAAATGTGCGTTAAGCCATTTTTAGCCATTTCCAGTCATGAAAAGTCAATTTTATTTCCATTTTTATCATTTTATAGATATTTTGTGGCTTGGGCTTTGCAAAGCCCCAAGGACAAAATCAGATATTTGCAATAGGCCAATGGCCTTCTAGATGCTCTTGGATAGTTTCTTTCTCTTTAGCCTATATATTCCAAGAGATTTCATTGTATCAAGAGGCTGAACTGGATGTTATAGAACAATACATAATATTAAAAGCTTTGAAGAAATACTTTGTCTCATGAAGTGGATGATTTCTTGTTTGTCTTGGATGGTGGAAGAGGACTGTTTGTAGGATTCCATGGCTTGATGAATGGTATAGTGTTCATTATCTGTTATGTTTATTTAGTTTATCATATATGTTTTCATGCTTCTTGCTTGTTGTAGGTCAGTAAAGAATAGATTTGAGACATGCCCATGGAGGCACCTCAAGTTTCCTGATTCATTACAGCTTCTATGTTTTTCTTTTTTCTTAGTTATGTCAAAGAATTCTTAACTGCTCTTTGATACCCTACAAACTTGTTATCAATTTCATTAATGGTTATTATGTATGCTATTTATTATGATTCACGGTATGCCCTGCTTACTCATAGCTATCCAAAACCCCATCACTGAAACATTTCTCTAAATTTTTGATTGTCCTAGTTGAACAAAAGAGGTCTTGTTTCGATCTTGCCCTTTGCCTATGCTCTGCAATTTTAGTTCAAAGTTCCCGATAGCTCAAAATATGATGTTTAGGAGTTCCCTCTTCATAAATTGAGTTGTTTGTTTGACTTATTTGTTTTCCCAAAAGTCTGAAGGTGATTTTTCCAAAGTTAGAGGGTCTTATACTTCTATGTATCGTCTAAATGTTTATTTTATGCATCTATCAGTTTGAGTTTCATTTATAGTGATTAATGGTTAGCCCTACCACATGGATGTTTTCTGTAAAACTATTTGTGCTTAAAACTTCCTTGTCCTTCAAAAAATTAGTGTCTATCTCATTTCATTCCACCTAAAGAATCCATTTTACCTTGACCAAATCGGCCCTGCAATATACCTTGTCCACCCTTTGAGGCAGTCTCGACCTTATCGACCCCATAGCCTAGTTGATCTGACAAAATTTTGATCGAGTTATCCTTTGATCAGTTCTCCCTCAAAAAACCTAAAACAAACCAAAACATACTTAACAACTAGCCTAAAATCAGATACATAGAAATCAAACAAGTTTACATCCTTTGCACAAATAGAGAGAGCCCTCTCTGAGTCCAGGAAGGTTAGGTCCTTGGGCTCCAAAGTTGGTTTGATGTTACACTGTCATTTGGCTTGCCAATCTTCCAAATCACAGGACCCTAACGGGTTTTCTCCCTTTATGGATTTCCACTTATATCTGGTGTCCATGTGTGTTACTACCATGTGTTGATGTGATGTTTTGGTTTAGTTATTGCTTATTGTTTGCATATTAAATTTGTTGGTAATTACATGTTAATATTCTCATTTAATGTTTCAATTAATCAGTTAAAAGAAAATAATTTTAATGTCCATGAATGTACTAAACTGATTCACCCCGCTCTCAGTTTAGTCTAGTTTTCATCAAGAGAGACTTTTGAACATTACTTACAGACTTGCTTTTTGGTCAATGTGGAAAGATTTGGTCCTTTTGTTGTGGCTTGGACTTAAATAGAACATCTAGAATGAGGCTATTTGGAATATGAGAAATCGACAATGACTCATATTTTTCCTTGGGTTGGGCCATTATACATATTTTTATCTTGATATAAGACTATAATTGCTATTGGAGCTATTATCTCGAGATAAGACTCTAATAGTTATTACCTCTCCATTTTCGGGAATCGAGAGGAGGTATATATTATTATGGTCTCATTGGGTTGTCATCATAATTAATTGGAATTTTGGATTTCATATTTTTGAGCATTAGGGTACCATATTTCGGTTTTTTTGTTCGTTTCCTATCCAATATTATCATCCTCACTTAACTAGGAATATTACTTTAAATCAAAACAAGTTGCCCATTTATTTGTTAGGGTCTACTTAGATCAGTCTAAGTTATGGAACTCTCTATATTTTGAATCATAGATAGCTACAATCATTATATCTGCTATATAAGTTTCATCAATGAACTTAAACCTTAAATGGTTGGCAAGGTAAACACTAGCAAAAACAATGTGTGTCCACAATATAATGGACCTACTTCAAATAATTGACAAAAAATACTATTATAACATGTAGTATGCATAAGTAATTTATTTTTTTAAACTAAGCTACATACTACCTTTTCCCTCTTCTCCACTTACAGAAAATGATGACACAACTCACTGAAAATGCCATTTTCTCAATGCTATCTACGTTAATTGATGTTCAACCACCACTAAAAATTGTTGATGTCAACATGTTGAAGCCTCGGAATTCCATTGAAATAACATGGGGGATAACCAACTCGGTCTAGACCTTAAATAAACTCCTTTTCCGTTTGGTATAGTACCTCCGACTAGGGATAATGGGACCAATTTCCCATCAAATAAATTGATATGATGATGATGGGTTTGATACAAGGTGAAATGAAGAATGACTTTAAAGTAATGGAAATAATCTATCTACGTAACAAACACATGCATATATTTAATCTAGTTATTTGACTTAATCTATAACCCGGAAAGAATTACCATCAATGTGATCTAAAAAGATATCTTATAGTAAAAGGTAATAAAGATCATTCAATTACTGAAAGAGATGAAAATTATGTAAGATAGTTGTTTTGACTAAATAGTTAGTTAAAATAATTATGTAAAATATGTCGCATATATCGATTGCTCTATGTATACGGTAAGGAATTACAACTGAAATTTTGTACAAAAGTGCATGAATGATCAACTATAAATCAAATTGCATACATATCACAATATAAAGAGAAATTACTATAAACTCATAATCAAGACTTAATCATAAAGATAATAGTACCAGATATGATAAGTTTTGCTCATGAAATCCACAATATTGACCTGCTTCTTCTCAATCCAAATATACTTTAAGAGTACAAAAGTGAAATTCCAGTAAATCATACTCCAATTTTAAAAGAAGTAGATCCTATTCCATATATTTTATCAAAAGCATTCACAAAAAGTACAGAAGTGCAAGCTTTCGCAAATTGTTTTTTGACAAAATTCTGGACCCCTCTCTAAATGCATGAGAGAGGTTTAAATACTAAATAAATAAGCCAAAAATAGATTATTACGCAAAAATTTGAGGAGGTTTCAAACAACCTTCCTCATAATAAGTCAACTAAACTAAAATATAGAAACTAAAAATGACAAGACTGCTTAGTTAGGCTGATTTATTTTTGTCCATCATTCGCTTTAGTTGAGTCGCCTGAGTGATTTCGGATCTCACTTGTCCTTGAATATGACATTTGAAAGTGTTGGCGCCGCATTTATCGTGGAATCAGTTAAGGAGCGTAGAGTCATGCACTGGTTATGTGGTCTGCTTAATTTATTTATCTGCTTAATTTATTCTGCATGTTTCTCAGCGCTTTCCTTCCACTGCTTCTCTAATAGCTTGGCTTCTGGAATTGCTTCAATTGTACATTCTTAAATAAGTTTGGAATTATGATGATGTTCATTGACAGACTCAATGGATTTTCTTGCTATGTTGGCTGCCTTTGAAGCTACTTTCTCTGCTTGTTTTTATTGCATTTCCCAATATTTTTTTTTTTTTTTTTGAATGAGACTAATCTATTAATGTACAAAAAATTTACAAGGAGGCCAAGGCCTCAACTTGTTTGGCCCATAGAATAGGAAATCTGATACGGAAAACAAGACAAAGAAAGTTTACCAGACGAGCTACTTTAACAGAATTCATTAGGCAGACCATCAAAAAAGTGCCACCCTCGCAGGGGAAACCGGCCATGAAACTTCGACAGTTGACCAAAAAACAGAAGTGAAGAGCAGACAAGCATAAAGAACTGTTCCCAACCAAAAAAAAAACAAGCCGCCCGCGTAGGGGAAATCGGCCAAGAGTCAAATACTGATAATTGACAAACTGTAGCAAAGAGCAAGTAACCATTACAAACTTGGGCATGTGCCCAACCAAAAACCTGTGAAGAAGGAGACTAACCAGTTAAAGAATCATGAGAGGAAGTGGGAGGTTCCTCAACCACTCGAAAACCATAGGCATACGGGTTTTCTTCCTCTTCTTGCTTGTCTTCTTTAGCATTGTGGAAGCCTCGCTTGGTGTCACCCGAACCAACTTCAACTCTATTATCCTGCGAAGTACTACAGCCGGGAGCTTTTCGTTTTAGGCCGCCGCTGGTGGGAGAACAAGGCTGTTCAGCGACCCTTTGCTCCATTTCAGCACTAGGAGTCACCATATCCGAGTCAGGAGGCTCCTCCTTGAATTCAATAGTGATGGTGGTAGTTATAGTCGGCCTGTTGAGAAAGAAAGGAAAGCGAAGCTGGGCGGAGTGCAGGTGACCAGAGACATGACTGGGCGAGCTCCAATTAGGATGAGAAAGCCCACTCCCATGGCCATGGCCATGACCATGCCTAGTGTTTGGTCAATTTAGTGTGTCCTAAATTGCTACATTAATTTGTCAATCCGAGATTCGTAAGCTGACGAAGTGTGGCGCACTATATGTGCAAGATAACCTATCTCTTACTTTTTGTCGTTTTTGGGTTTTTTATTTATCTTGGGGGTTTTTATCTTGGTTGGTTACCTAATGTGAGATGGAAATTCTAAAAGACAAGTATGGATATAAATGTTCAAGGCAATGATGTCCTTTATAATGATTTCCCAAACTTCAAACTTCAAAAGGGTTTTAAAACATGCAATGACAAAATTAATTCCTAAAAAGAAAATGAAAATGTGCCACTATTCTAGTCAAAAAAACAGTGAACTATTGATCATGAAACCCATTACCCTTGCTGCTGTCTAAATACAAAAGAAACTGTGCTAAAAAAAATCCAAGAATTGCAAGCAAAGTAAAGCTAAAATCAAATTACATCAACTCATATTCTGACCCCTCACCATTAGTCTCGCTATGGCTTTCGAAGGTAATCATAAACAACTTGAGCAATCTGATATCTAATTTGCAGAAAAATAAACTAATATCAAATTACACACTCATACTTCAATCCCTCACCATTAGTATCGCTATGGCTTTCGGAGGTAACTGATAATGACATGAGCAATTTAATATCTAACTTGCAGAAAAATAAACTAATATCAAACTACACACTCATACTTCAATCCCTCACCATTAGTCTCGCTATGGATTTCAGAGGTAATTGATAATGACATGAGTAATTTAATATCTAATCTAACTAATAAAGTAAATGTACAAAACTGAAATAAATAAAACAGTGCTGGAATTAAAAGCTAAGAAAAATAAATCAGCAGAAGGACAAGACTGATTCCATGTCATTAGTCATTGTAAAACTATGTGCAAATGCCCGGGCTGCCTACTGTAATCTGGAACAAAGACACTGATCAGTTAACAACAGTATAAAGCATGAAAAATTATGGACAGAAATAAAACGTTAATTCCATAAGAGATGTAATATATACACGTGAATAACTATGGCATAATGAACGTAAGGAAATAAAGCATGAAACTATATAGCAATAAACAAAACCTCGGCGTGTGCAGGGGCCCTCTGCACAATCCTCGGGGAATAGCTATTAACCACGAATTATGCTTAAGAACAGAGTCTTCTCATGTATTCAAAACGCAGTCATAATAAGGAAATAATGTCACGGCACAGTGGGCTTTCTTTACAGCAAAATTACATTACAAAAACTAGCTACTATGCGTATGAGAACGCATTATTTATAACAGAGGATGACATAACTACTTTCCTACAATCTGTGCTGATAAAAGACACGTGAACAACCACGTCCAGAAATCTAGCATTATGGCTGCCGTGAAGATTAAATCTATGGAGGGTGGCCATTGGATTCGGCTTATGGAGCAGTTCACAGGTGTTGATATGTCCCCTGAGATTTAGGAACGGCCACGCAAGTCTTCATGTGGTGAAAAACAGAGTTCTGTCACCGTAGGACTCTTAGGTTGACCACCGCTTGACTACCTTTGACCACGGCCTTCTTTGGTGAATTCGACTGAGCCAATAGGACTCGGTCCATATCCATGTCATTTCCAACTTGCCCATGTGGCTTGATTTGCCTGAAGACACCTGCAATATAGACTTTAACAAAATGGCTGCGGAAAGTTGAAGCGGTTGCAGAAAGTGACAAGATTCCACAGCTTAATGAGAAAAAATCTAATTCAAACAACAGATACAAAACATAGTTAAAAACCACTTTAAATGCTCTTTTATGATTAATATGCAATGATGTTGATGACTTGGGAGGTCCAGGTAAATGGAAAAAGTCTAGAAAGGTGTATAGGAAAGATGCAAGTTTTGGGACTCAACATACCCCCACTGTGAAGGTGTTGCATGTCCCCATGCAACCAAAATTTTGATCATCCTCCTTCAATTCATATGCCCTGATACCTCTGCTAGTACATTCAGTCCTCTTCTCCTCTTTCTTGGTGCTGTTAACATCCTGGGCTTCTTCATCAAGCATCTGAATTTGAGATTAATCAGTGCTCTACTTATTTTCTTGCATTTCTTCTTCAATTTCTTGTTCTTTTTGTGCCATAGTCCCAGATGTAGCATAGTGTTGTCATGAATGATCTTGTCCAATCTGCTTTGCTCCTTTAATGCTTCATTTTCATTTTTAATATGTCTATTTAAAACCTCCAACTCAAAGACTTCTTGTTTCAACGATTGGACTAGAGCTTCTTGTGCTGTGTGAAGCTGAGTGGATGAAGTTCTGGGACCCGTGGCTGTTCTTTCTAAGGATTCTATGTAATCATACACCTCTTGCTGCTTTGGATCTATCTCGGGTGTTGTTTTCCTTGGGCTGTCCCTAAAATGATGTGGAGGAGAATTGACTTCAAAATATGGCCGAAAAGGACTCATGTCAACATCTTGAGGACTAGTTTCAACGTTTGGCTGAGAATGAGGTGGAATACGGCCAGCTGGAGTTTGTTCAGGTGTTCCTTCTCCCAAATCAATAAAATGGGGTCCTTTTGTTTGTGCTTTCTTCCACTTTCCTTTAAGCCTGGTGCTTCTTCTTACATGCTGTGGACTACTGTCTTTTTCCTTCTGTTTTTCTTTTCCTTTCTTTTTGGCCATAGCTGACTGTTCCTGAAGGTGAACTAGTCTCTCAGACAATACTTGATGGTCTTCTTCTGAGGAAGGGGTTTGATGCACAGCCTCAATGCTTCTTTTCTCTTTTGATTTTGTTGCTTTTTACCCTCGGTCTTTTCCTTCCTCCTTTTAGACAGTGTTACTTCTCTACTAGTTCTTTCAACTGTGTTAGTAGGAGTGCTTTGAGTTTTATCACCTGTTCTCTTTCTTCTACTTCCTTTTGATGTACTGCCTTCAGGGGTTTCTTGGGGTTCTTCAAAGAAATTTCTAATTAAAAACTGCTCCCAGGTGTCCTTTTTATCTTTTAATTGTTTTTCTATCAATATTTTCACGAGACCATGGTGATACAAATGTGGTTCTACGTCCCCCAGATGCTTTTGGACGGTTACATACATTTTTTTCAAATTGTTTAGTAAAAAGTATGGCAGATTGAGGGTCTGGTTGTCTAGGAAATTCATCAACAGTCGGGTATGATACATGTACATTGATCCAAAACCTCCCTCACAGGTGATAAATTTTTGAATAACCAACAGTAAACTGGCCCACTCTTCTTTTAAAGCATGAACATGAATTCCCTTTTTGAAAATGGTGACATCCATACCTGGGTTATGTAGGATCACTCTCCAGGCTTCCTCGCCAATGCTCTTGTTCTTGAACCAACGTTCACCTTCTTGAGGGAGTTCTGTAGCAGCTGCTATGGATGCCTCAGTCACTGTAAATTTGAGGTCCCCAATTTCCACCTCCAGACCGTTGAAAGACCTCGCAAAAGCTTTTGTTACCTCCTTATTGTAGCCTTTAAACTTTTGAATAAACCGAAGCCATTTTGCCTTTTTCAATATGTCTTTGACTTGCAGGTATCCTTCCATAAATTTGGGTCCCTCTGGTTCTGCCCTCAACAACCGACCCATCCTTCCTTCTGTTCTTTAAAACTAGGGTTTAGCGGAGGTAAGACGACTGAATTAGTGGAAATGAACAGGGTTTATGAAGGAGACCAGTGACTGTAAGAAAATATCAGAGAATAGGTACATAGAATGAAGCGGAACAGAGAACAAAATGGGGTGAAGGCTTATGTGAACACGGTGGAAATGCAGCCGTGAGGTCAATAGAACAGTAGGGGGAGTAAAGTGCATCCGACAGTATTTAAAATTGGGTGGCTGCAGAGTAGACGCAAGCACGTTTATGAAACAGCTACGGATTTTGTGCGGCTGAGAGAAGCCGTAGTCAAATCAACCACGTTCCATAATTACAGGTGGAGTATCAAAGTATAGCCGAACACGAGTGAAGACCAGAGGCTTGATTATAAGGCCGTTTAAAAATGAATGCAAGGATTGTGGGGGAATCGTATAGAGATCGTGGAATGGTTATGGAGTTGTCAACGCAATCATTGCATATAATGGAGCTATGGTTTATAAATATGTAAAAATGTGCTTGAATTCCATTTGAAATAAATTTCTACTCATACCTTGGAATTCTTGCCATTTTTCATTAGTCTTCAATCAGTTGCTCCTCGTTGATGCTTTTGAATGCCTCATGTCTTCATAATATGTCCTCATATCTGCATTTGATTTCATTATTGTTGAACTAACATCTGACTGTAAATTTTTGAAAAACAGAGTGGTGGCTGCAGAAACTGCTTCTGGCTACGGAAACTGGTGTCAGCTACGGAAACTAACACAGCAATTATTTGGGTGAATGGAGATGGATAGATGATAACTGACTGAATGAAAATGGTCATGAAATTTTTTTTTATTGGTGAAATGAAATGAAATAGATGAAATGGAGTGAAATGAAATGAAGTGGAGTGGAATGAAATGGAGTGGGTTGTCATAAAACTTGTGAAATGAGAGAGAGAGGGAATTTTTTTTGGAAAATATAGGGTGTCAGGTGTTCCTGATTTTCACCGTACATTTTATGTATAAGACTGCCAATCAGTGATTGGTTTTCAGGCTTATACAATTTTTTTTTTTTGAAACTGAAAAGAACAAAGGCTAGGCTGGTGGAGAAGAAGGATTCTTCTTCACCAGCCTTATTGCAGAATTATCTTGAAATTTTTTGACAAATTCTTCTTTTGAGAGTGGCTTATGATAGATCTTTAATCTGTGGCCATTCACAATAAGAGGAGTTTGAGATTCATCAATGGTCTTGATTCTTACCGCTCCATTGCTAAATATCTTGTCAATCTCATATGGCCCAAGCCAATGATTCTGAAATTTTCCTTTAAAATCTTTAAACTTGGAATCAAATAGCAATGCCCAATCTCCTTCTTGAAACTTCTTCTCTTTGATGTATTTGTCATGCCATTTAGCTCTTTGATATTGAACTAGATCGGTTCTTAGAATTGCCTCTTGTCTGATCTCATCTAGCTCATTCAACTGCTCCATTCTATGCTTTTGGGCTTCTGATAGATCCATCCCCAACTGAACTGCCATCTTGAAGGTTTTGACTTGGAACTCAATGGGGAGCAGGACTTCTTTCCCATAAACAAGTTCATAGGGAGAATGTTCTGTTGTATTTCTCCATGTAGTTCTGTAGGCCCACAAGGCTTCAGGAAGCCTTTCTGCCCAATCTCTTCTATGTAGATGAACAGTTTTGGTGATGATACTTTCAAGAACTTTGTTTGTAGACTTCACTTGACCATTTTCTTGCGGATGGTAAGGAGTAGATCTTCTGTGCTTGATTTTGTATTCTTCCATCAACTTCTCCACCAAGTTGGATGTGAATTGGCTTCCTTGATATGTCACAATTTCTCTTGGAACACCAAAGCGAGTAAAAATATCCTCATAAAGAAAATGAACAACTGAATTTTCAGTAGCAGATACTAATGCTTTGGCTTCTACCCATTTAGTAACATAATCGGTACAAACCAATATATACTTCTTTTGCTTAGATGGTGGATTAATAGGTCCAATGAAATCTAAAGCCCATTTTTCAAAGGGTTCAATGAGTACCTGTGGTTGCAATGGCATTTCATTTGAAAGGGTAGGTTTCCCTACTCTTTGGCAGCTGTCACACGTTTTGACATGTTGTTTTGCATCTTTAAAGAGGGAAGGCCAACAATATCCTAAAGAGAGAATTTTATAGGCTGTCCTTTTGTCTGCAAAGTGTCCGTCGCATGGTTCATCATGACATGCCTTGAGGATATCAGGCATTTCATCCTCCCTGACACATCTTCTGATCACAAGATCTGGCCCTGTTTTAAACAATTCGTTAGAAATCCATGAATATTTTGAACTCTCCTGAATAATCTTTCTTCTTTCACTTGGAAATAAATGTGGAGGCAATTTCCCTGTAACCAAATAGTTAGCAATATCTGCATACCAAGGGGTCTTAATAGTTACTGCAAACAAGTATTCATCAGGAAACTTATCCTCTACAGGAGAATCTTCTTTAGTATTCGGAATCCTAGACAAGAAATCAGCTACTGTATTTTGTTTTCCTGGTCTATCCAACACAGTAATATTGAATTCTTGCAAAAGTAAAAGCCATCTTGTCACTCTGCCATTAGTAACAAGTTTGTTCATCAAATATCTAATTGCAGAATGGTCAGTATGAATAAAAGTTTCATAGCCTGTTATGTAATGTCTAAACTTATTAATTGCATGAACAACAGCTAAAAACTCTTTTTCAGTCACAGTATAGTTCAACTCTGTAGGAGTCAAATTTTTACTGGTGTAATAAATGGCATAAGGAATTAAATCTTTTTGACCCAACACAGCTCCAAGAGCTGTATCTGAAGCATCTGTAGAAATATGGAAAGGAAGTTTCCAATTTGGTCCTCTCAAGATAGGTGCTTCGGATATTCTTGTTTTCAAAGTTTCAAAAGCGGATTGACAATCAGGATCCCATTTAAATTCACAGTCTTTTGTAAGCAACTTGAAGAGTGGAGATGCTATTTTAGTGAAGTTTTCTATAAATCTTCTATAGTAACCAGTAAATCCTAGAAAACTTCTAACATCTCTTTGACAATTTGGAATAGGCAATTTGGAGATGACTTCAACTTTTGATCTATCAACCTTAATCCCATCTCCTGAAATATGATGCCCCAAAACAATACCTTCAGTAAACATCATAAAGAATTTTTCATGGCTTAATGAAAGGTTTGTTTCTTTACAACTTATAAGGAATTTTTCCAAATTTTCTAATGCCTCTTCAAATGAATTACCATAAACTATAAAATCATCCATATAAACCTCTACACAATCATGGATTAGATCAGAAAAAATTCCTAGTACTGCTCTTTGGAATGTTGCGGGTGCATTACATAACCCAAAAGGAAGCACTCTATAGGAAAAAGTCCCCCATGGATAGGTAAATGTGGTATTATCTTGATCTTCAAGTGCTACCCGAATTTGATTATAGCCACTAAAACCATCCAAAAATGAAAAGTACTTTTTGCCTGCTAATGTATCTAATACCTGATCGATAAAGGGCAAAGGAAAGTGATCCTTCAAAGTTGCTTTGTTCAACTCCCTGTAATCAATGCATACCCTCCATTTACCATTCTTTTTAGGTACTATAACCAAAGGAGAAACCCATCGGTTATCTGAAATTAGATAAATGAAGTTTACATTGAGTAGTTTTTGGAGCTCTTCTTTCACTATCTCCCTAAGGTTTGGATGCATCCTTCTCTGAGGTTGTCTGATTGGTCTACTGTTTTCCTCAATATAGATATGATGGATGCAAGTCTTAGGATCAATACCTTTCATATCAGTATACTCCCATGCAAATGCAGTAGAATTTTTTTGCAAGATTTTGGTTAGTTCCTCCTGTTGTGACTTTTCCAAATTTTTGTTGATATTTAATGTTTTTCTTGGAAAAATATCAATGGTAGAACTACTGAACTCTTCCATAGAGTAAAGAGACATTTGTCTTGATGATAAATATTCTATGTCAGATTCCAACTGAAATTGTGTGGGGTCATATTCTGAAGATGTCTCAAAATTTTCTAATGTGTTCAGAATTTGACTATCCTCACTAATTTCAGAAATGGTAAAGACGGGTTGTATAGTGTCCTCATCATCAACCCATTCATTGTCTCCTACTTCTGTGATTGCTTTTGCTGGAGGATACAAATTGAATTTCTTTGTCGAATTACCATTAGAAATGTACATATCCCCATATCTACAACTAATAAAAGCATCGGTTGTGGCTAGCCAAGGTCTTCCTAAGATAAGTGGGTGCCCTCCTAGATTACTCTTGGGAGTCAAAATCATAAAATCTACTGGATATTCCCAAGAATCTAAGGAGACTGAAATATCTTCTAATACACCATCTGGTTTAATAATTGATCGATCTGCAAGTTGCAGTAAAGTAGGTGCAAAAAGAAGGTTAGGAAGTTTTAGCTGGTCCATAGTTTGTCTACTCATAATGTTGATAGCAGCCCCTAAGTCAATCAATGTGTTTGGAATTTCTATCCCATTTATATGTGTCTTGACAATTGGACTTCCTGGATCTACATACTTTTTCATGGTAATTTTTCCCATCATGATATCTGCAATTTTTCCTACCAGGTGGATTCTTCTTGTATCTCTTAGTTTCCTTCCTGGTCTTTTGAGACTCAACTCCTTTATTGTTTTTTCTAGAATAGGAATCTCTCTAATGGCTTGTAGCAAGGGAATATTGATACAAACATTCTTTAATTCATCTAGAAAATCATAGTTAGGCAACAAGATTTGTTTTTCCACCCCTTTATCAATTTGTAATCTTTCAGGGAAAGGAGGTGTGGATGAAGATGTAGGTTGCTGAACTATAGGAGTTGTGGGGGTTAACTTTTCTTTCTCTTTTTGAATGTTTGAGTTTTGAAGAGATGCTTCCTCAGAACCCTTATTGACTTTAAGAGAGTCCTCCTTAGGGGTATCTTGCTCTTGGACATCTATAGAAGGTTTTTCTAAAACTCTACCAGACCTGAGTTGTACATCATTGAGAGGAACAATCATATAGGTAGGAAATTGTTGTCCTTCTATCATGTAAGTATTTTGAGGATTTTTATTGTTAGGATTTGGCAATGGCTGAGCTGGAAGTTGATTTGTCTTTTGTTGGTATGGAAGCATGAGTTGAGGATTTGGATTTTTTTGAGAAGGTTGTTGTTGTGGAAATGGCAATGAAAGTTGTGGATTTGGGTTTGGAAGTTGTGGAACTTGTTGATTTTGAAAAGATGGAGGATATTGATAAAATTGAGCAAATCTCCCATAAGGATTTTGCATCCCTTGTACCCATGGCTGATATGGATTTTGATGTTGGGGCCAAGGTTGTTGCCAAGGATTCCAATTTGGTGGGGTTTGAAGATTCATAGGGTTGTTAAACCCTTGAGTTTGTTGTCCCTGGCAAGGTCTTCTTGCAACAAAACAGAGAGATTCTACTGAATTTGGGTCTTCTTGAAAAACAGCCTTGAGTCCAGGAATTGAAGGACAATCCTTCATCTCATGATTCTCTGAGCAAATCATACATGTTTCTACAACTTTTGCATCTAAGGGACATTCCCTTAAAGCATGTTTCTTCCTACATTTCGGACAAAAGATGGCTAGAGCATCAGTTTCTGCTTTCTGCTTGTTTTGAATTTTAAGGGTGTCTAGTTGTTCACTAAGGCTCCCTAAGATATAATTTTTGAATTCATCAAGCATATTTCCAATCTCTGCCCTACTTACTGATCCAGTTGCAGATTTGTTTGCCCTGATAAGAGAAGGATCTCTAGGCCCTTTTTCCGTTTTAGATTTTCCCCTTGAGAGATGGACACATAGTTCTGTTATGTCACGAAGTGGAAGTTGAGAAATGTCTCCTTTCCCCATCATGTTTAAAATATCTATCAATTCATCTCTAATGGATTTTAATATGAGGGCTTTCAAGGTTTCATCATCTAAGTTGCTCATCTTTGCTCTTTTCAAGTTGTATTGAAATCTTTCAAGTAAGTCTTCCAAATTTTCATCTTCTTTTTGCATCATTTTGAATACCTTATCCTTGTGATTGGTGGGCATACAATAGTCCAAGTATCTATCCAAAAATGTTTGTTTCATATCATTCAAGTCCTAATAGATTGAGTGGCTAATCCCATGAACCATTTCAAAGCAGCTCCCTTCAATGTTGAAGGAAACAATTTGAGTTTTTGAGAGTCTTCCATATAGTCATAGGTTCGGCACACGACTTCAAACTCAAACAGAAATGTTTCAGGATCCTCACTTCGCAATCCATAAAATTTGGGGAGGACATATGGTGAGATGTTTTTCATCATTGTATGAGTTTCCTCATCAACTATAGGGAATCCAAACGAGTTGTCTCCTTCCCTATTTCTTCCATTATTACCTCCACCTCCACCATTGTTGCCTCCATTATTTCCTCCTCCTCTACCTCTACCTCCGAATCCATCTACTATTTCCTCTGTCATGATAGTTTCTTCAGATTTCTCTGGTTCTTCTATCAAGGGAGGATGAAAGGGAGTTTCTTCCTTTTCTTCTTCAGGTGATTCTACTTCTTTAATTACAATATACTCTCCTGTAGAAGTAAAGAAAGGGTCTTCTTCTAAATGAGATTTGGTAGATGGTGTAGGAGAATCCTGTAATTCAGCTGCTCCTTGAATTCCAAGAATCTTAAGGCTAGGGGTAGATGGTGGTGAATCTTGTATATGCCTTGAAGAAGATGGAGTTGTGAAAATTGAACTCTTGGCTCTAGCTATAAACCTTCCCCTAGAATCTCTTGCTCTATGCATGCCATTTTTTAAGTTGGGCTAATAATTCTCTTTCTGATATTCCAGGTCACACTAGGTGCAAGAAGAGAGCATACTTAAGAAATTATTGAACCAATAACTCTCTTTTCTGATCCTCCAGATCACACTAGGTGCAAGAGGAGAGCATACTTCAAGAATTTATCAAGTTTTCCCTTCTTTTTATTGTTTTTTTTTTTAAGAAATTGGCTACCTAGTTACACTTCCCTGGCAACGGTGCCAAAATGTTTGGTCAATTTAGTGTGTCCTAAATTGCTACATTAATTTTTCAATCCGGGATTCGTAAGCTGACGAAGTGTGGCGCACTATATGTGCAAGATAACCTATCTCTTACTTTTTGTCGTTTTTGGGTTTTTTATTTATTTATCTTGGTTGGTTTCCTAATGTGAGATAGAAATTCTAAAAGACAAGTATGGTTATGATTGTTCAAGGCAATGATGTCCTTTATAATGATTTCCCAAACTTCAAACTTCAAAAGGATTTTGAAACATACAATGAAAAAATTAATTCCTAAAAGGAAATGAAAATGTGCCACTATTCTAGTTAAACAAACAATGAACTATTGATCATGAAAACCATTACCCTTGCTGCTGTCTAAACACAAAAGAAACTGTACTCAAAGAAAAGATTGCAAGTAAAATAAAACTAAAATCAAATTACATCAACTCATATTCTGACCCCTCACCATTAGTCTCGCTATGGCTTTCGGAGGTAATCATAAGCAACTTGAGCAATCTGATATCTAATTTGCAGAAAAATAAACTAATATCAAATTACACACTCATACTTCAATCCCTCACCATTAGTCTCGCTATGGCTTTCGGAGGTAACTGATAATGACATGAGCAATTTAATATCTAACTTGCAGAAAAAATAAACTAATATCAAACTACACACTCATACTTCAATCCCTCACCATTAGTCTCGCTATGGCTTTCGGAGGTAACTGATAATGACATGAGTAATTTAATATCTAATCTAACTAATAAAGAAAATGTACAAAACTGAAATAAATAAAACAGTGTTGGAATTAAAAGCTAAGAAAAATAAATCAGCAGAAGGACAAGACTAATTCCATGTCATTAGTCATTGTAAAACTATGTGCAAATGCCCGGGCTGCCTACTGTAATCTGGAACAAAGACACTGATCAGTTAACAACAGTATAAAGCACGAAAAATTATGGATAGAAATAAAACGTTAATACCATAAGAGATGTAATATATACACGTGAATAACTATGGCATAATGAACGTAAGGAAATAAAGCATGAAACTATACATCAATAAACAAAACCTCGGCGTGTGCAGGGGCCCTCTGCACAATCCTCGGGGAATAGCTATTAACCACGAATTATGCTTATGAACAAAGTATTCTCATGTATTCAAAATGCAGTCATAACAAGGAAATAATGTCACGGCACAGTGGGCTTTCTTTACAGCAAAATTACATTACAAAAACTAGCTACTATGCGTATGAGAACGCATTATTTATAACAGAGGATGACATAACTACTTTCCTACAATCTGCGTTGATAAAAGACATGAAGGCAATACGTCCGGAAATCTAGCCATTGCAGTGAACAAATCTATGGAGGGTGGGCTGAAATTGGATTGAAACATGAGCAGTTCACAGGTGTTGATATATCACTAGCAGTTTGGGCAGGCTTAGCAAGTCTTCATTGATGAAAATAGATTCATCACCGTGAATCTTGATTGACACATGCTTTACTTTGTCCCACGGCCTTCTTTGGTGAATTCGACTGAGCCAATAGGACTCGGTCCATATCCATGTCATTTCCAACTTGCCCATGTGGCTTGATTTTCCTGAAGACACCTGCAATATAGACTTTAACAAAATGGCTACGGAAAGTTGAAGCGGCTGCGGAAAGTGACAAGATTCTGCAGCTTAATGAGAAAAAATCTAATTCAAACAACATACACAAAACATAGTTAAAAACCACTTTAAATGCTCTTTTATGATTAATATGCAATGATGTTGATGACTTGGGAGCTCCAGGTAAATGGAAAAAGTCTAGAAAGGTGTATAGGAAAGATGCAAGTTTTGGGACTCAACACCTGGTAACAAGGAAGCGACCCAAAGAGTTTTCCGAAGAAGGAGATGAAGAGCCCGAAGAGGTAGTAAAAGGTTGGCGGGGAGGATGACCTCGGCTGGTGCCTCGACGGCATCGCAGACGGGGCATTGTGCTTAGTGCAGGGTGAGGAAAGCGGCCAGCATAATGGTAAGGAACAGAGGTCATGGGAGGATAAGCTCGCGGAACAGAGAAAGACTCAAAGGGTGGCCAGAGCCCCCGTTGGCAAAGGAAGCTTTGCGAGACATGAATACTTGGGGCGAGATCAATACAACAGGCGATGGAGCAGCGACGCCCAGTGCGGGTTCTGGTGCTGTGCTCTGCTATGACCGGGGAGAAAAATTAATGAAGAGGCGACATAACAGGGGTGAAGCTTCCAGAGGAAGCCATTCTCAAGGTGAAAGGGCGCGAGCTTGGGCGACTGCGCTGCATTAATGTAGCAGGGTAGGTGATAGCGACGAATTTAATGAAGGCAAGGATGTGTGTAAGGGTGGCGGAGTTATGAGCCCACGCGCCTACCCACATCCCCTGCCACGTATCAAGCCATCTAAGCACCCGCATCCGGGGGCATTTCCTAATCTTTGAATAAATTATCCTTAAGATATTTTTCAATCTTTGGGAGATCAACATTCTTCCCTTCCTCATGTTATTGCCAAGAAATAAATTCAAGAATTTTCTTATCAATCATTTCACATTCCAACTTTCTGTTTGCCACCTGTTGAGTCAATATGTTACTTATTTCATAGTATGAGTTAGTAGCAGAGATTTGTTGGCAGAAACTCTCTTGATGTTGTTTCAAATGTGAATTCCATTCAAGTGCTTCTTTAATGAATTCTTTGTTGGGTATGTGTTATATTCTTTCCACAATTAGTCGCCCATGGTTTTGTGCATGGGTTTGCACATGGTTTTGGAGCATGATGGTTTTCGGCCCCTGGTATTTTGTAGATCCGGTCAAGGGAACTACAATTATGTTCTAATCCAGGGTTAATGGATTGGAGTTTATGAATGCTTCGGCATGTATATATGTGTTGTAACACTAAAAGAAATATAATGAAAAATCACGCTGGTAGTCCCGATTTGGGATCCGGGGGAAATCTCTGAGTATATTTGTTTTATGTTTTATTCTCTCGCTATTATTTATTTTCTGTTTTTAAGATTCATTTGCAGATAATTTCTGTACAGGGTTAAAACCTACTTTTTTCTGTTTGAGTTTGACTCTTGAGCTTGTCCATTGCTTCTTTTATCTGTGCATCTTTTTCAGAGATGTGTACTTGATGCTGCAATTTCAAACATTCAAATTCTTTCTGGAACTATGCCATTTTCATTTCAGCTTGCTTATTGGCATTATGTTTCTCATGTTCCAATTGTTTTTCTAGCACTTGGGCTCTTTATTCTCTTTGTCTAAGCAGAAGTTACACTGCTGCTGCTTTATCAATTAGATATTCAGTTGGATTAGCAAAAGTATCTTTCCAAACAACATCTAATGACTCATTATTAATGGCTATCATTGATTCAACAATTCTTTTTCTTTTTTTCTCCTCTTCACTACAACTTTATGATTTGGACTGTAGAGTCCAATGGAGGTATCAATTTGATATTCAAAACAATTTCTTCAGTAGGGAAGGCCGGAATGATTTCCTAATTTTGAACACCTGGAGTTTGTTGAAGTGTTATTTCTATTTCTGGTAGTTTCTGAATATGTTCAGGAGTATGAAATCTTGATGATCCTTCAGGATTAGGATTATGTGGTACCAGAAGTTTTTCAGTAAAATTCTGCCATTCTTAGCTCAAATGCTCCACTTCGGATTTTACCATCTGCTTAGGTGTAGAATGAAATTCCTGGAGCTCTTTAAAAGATTTCGTTTCTAATCCAGCTTCATCAGTTCTTTCCTCAGTATGTATGCCAATTCCTTTAATTACATCTTTAATTATTTTATCAAGGTTTTCATATTTATTTTCAGATTCCTTTTCAGAATGATCTGAATCTTGGGACTCATGTTGGGAATGTTCTGAATCTTGAACTGATTTCTCTTGGGATTCATCTTCAGACATATCTTTTGAATCATCATCTAGGCTTAAACTATGATTTGGCTTACTAATTTCCTCTATTTGCAACAGGTCCTATGCTATTGTTTCCAATCTTTTATTTTTGTACTCATGGAAAGATTTGATATCTGTTACACTGAGTCTGTTAGATGCCATGTTCAATACATCTAAAAAATTTTCAGTCCCTTCAAACAAATCCTCAAAATCATCTGTCTCATGCATGAATGGTCTAATTTTAAGATCAGTAGTAAAATTCTGGATTACATTGTTGGGGTCATACTGTCTTCCTAGCATAAAATCTAGATTCAAAGAGGTAATATTTGGGATCTCCTTTGATGTATGACCTATATAAAAAAGAGCAAAGGTACCACACTGTACTGGAAACGTAGGCCAAATAGACTTCTTTGAATCTTTGAGATGCTTGTTTATACCATTTCCTAATGTTTGGTATGCAATCTCCCTGGACAAAATTTTGTCTGGGACATAATAGGGCAAAACATGGGGAGACGGAAGACTCCCGAAAACTTTGATATAAGTAAAAGTTTCTTCTCCAAACCATTTGGCTATAGGCATAATGTTTGCATTGGCCTCTTTAGAAATCCTTGGGGTTCTATCATTAAAAATGATTGGGTGGATAGGAAACATGACTCCATGGCAAATTTTATAAAAATGAGAACGAAATTCAAATTCCCATAAGGCTTTGTGATAGACATGAATAGGACTAGGGTCTTGACTGGTCCATTTCCAACCCATAATAGGAAAATTTGAACAGAAACATATGGCGTCCATAATGTATGCACTCGTGTAAAGAGGAGGGGTTGTTTTAGTAGAAAAGACCCTATTTTGTCTGTACTCTCTAATAATCATGGCCAAATTATTGGATAAGATATTGGCCCAATTCATAATGGTAGCATTGACGACAATGTCTATTAGGGGAACCCATTCAATAGAAAATTTGGTGGTATCATGTTTGAAAATAACCTACACATCATTGCTGCTATAAAACAGTGGGGTGTTGGTAATTGTGCAATTGGATACATACCAAGTTTATCCCACTTAAATTTGTTGTGATCAACGTTCCATTATTTTACTAGCTTCACCAGTTCTTCATTTTCTTTCGCGAAATTTTCAAGAAAAGCTTTATCATAAAATTTCTATGCTACTGTAAGATGGTACATAGTGTGAAAATCTTCAGGGGTAAATGAACCCATGTCTTATTGTCTTTGGTTCTTGAAAGTTCTGTCTGCGACATTGACATTTTCTATGACCCATCTCACCATGTCAGTGTATGGTAAAATCTTTAGTCTTGCGACTATCCTGTGTAAAAAGGAACATGCAGCCTCGAAACAGGAAGGCGTAGATGATTCAGGTGCATCTGTCGTTGCTAATTTTTTCAATTCCCTCGGTTTCTCTCCCAGGAAGTGGTTCCACTATCCTTATTGCAAGCAATATCTGAGAAGAGTGGAGGCATATCCGTGACTTCGGAGGTAGATGTTTGGGCAATTTATTTTTCTTTCTTCATCATTTTTTTTATATTGCTTTCTCAGGTGATTTCCTGAATTCAAGAAAACATGGAAATCAGAGTAGAGATGAAGAGCAGAGGCGGAAGGAGAAAACAAAGTTTAGTTACCATAAATCACAAACCCAATTCTTTTATTTGAAACATGCTATAGAAATATATCAATCTTTTTTAGTCCCTAAACCATTAAATGTTGTTAATATATCATTAAACATTTATTAAATCTTTTACGTGTTTACCATATATGTCCAATCAGAATATTTATATCGTGAGATCTTTTTAATGAATTATTTAATCATCATTTCTAGCGCTTTGTGATAAATAATATATCGCAAATATCACATCGTACAGGCATTGAAATTATGTGTCTTGACCGTGAGTGTTTGCGAATTGAAATATGCGCAAATTGCATATCGCACTTTATCAAAGCGAACATGACTTTTCGCTTAGCTTGATGTTGCGGGATGCAATAAGCGATATAACTCAAAGTATTGTGATTTATCGGATTTTTTGATGTCTTTAAATTTTGTTTACTTTTGTATCGGGTCTGACATTATCGCATTTCATTTTTCAAATGATATTTCTATTGGTTTGTTTTAAGGAAGGAGAAATGCGATTTATGGTTATAAGGGATTTTAAACCTTTTTAACAGGAAATTTGAACATAACTTGAAAAAGGTCTTAGCATTATCGAAATTCGCGAGTTGTACGTGTGTTCTATCATTTTTACCTTAGCAATTTGCGATCTACGCTTAAGCGGAATAAGATGAAAGCGGAAAAATGTTCTTGCCTTTTATTTCTAAAGTTTTTTTTTTAAGACTTAAACAAAAGTGAAGTAATACATCCTAAGCTTTATTTGCTTGTTTTTTAAAGGGTCCCCATTTATTTTTAATTGACGTAAAAATAATTTGGGGGGGGGGGTTGTTTGATAGTACAACAATTGGTGATTCACTGGAAGAACCAGTTATCTCTGATAATTTTAAAACTTCTGTCTTTTTCAAAATAAAAATAGTTCAAGAAATGTAAATAACATGAAATTTAAAATAAGTAATATTTCTCTGAATCATAAAAAGAAAATAATTTCATTACTATTCACTTGATATCCTCTTAAAGATGAAAATTATTTTGTCTAAATCAGTCTTTACTGGGTTAAAAGATAAAGTAGCAGATATTTTTTACATATTAGTTTAAACTATCCTCATTTGTCACAGGTAGAGCCTCTGCTGCAATTAGTTATTAATAACCTTGACAGGGTTGCCTTTTAACCAGTCAATGATTCAATATCCTATCCAAATAAGAATTCGGTTTTTAAAGATAAATCCTAAGTCATATACTTATTCTTATTTCCTCTTTTTTATTTATTTTTGCTACTTAAAATTCATTGTCTTGGTTTGGTGACCAAATAATGATAATGCCATTCACTAGTTGTAACTTAGTTGAACAAGTTGGCTCGTGATAATACCCATTGTATTTTGATTAAAATAATCTCAAGCCATTGCCCTATTTTGATATGCAGTTTTGGTAATGTCAGTTAGTTATTCCCCTATGAATATGGTAAGCACGCTAGTGATGAGACCTTTTATCTTTTAAGCTTCTTGAAAATCTATTTCATAAGATTAGACTTTAAAAACAGAAAATTTTATTGGATGGGGATAATCATTGACTCCTTAAGAGTTTCTCAATGAAAATTTTGGAGTTAAAAATGCCTATCTGCAAAGAGTCTTTTACTTGGTTAAAGATACTTTTCTTAACTGATAATAGATCAAAATTCTCTTATAAAGTTGGAGGTTTCTCAAAGAACAAATAACTTTGTGAATACCAAGAATTTTTTCAGAGAGCCAAAACCTTTTTTATTTTTCAAATGTTATAAATATTTCTTTAACTGTCACTATTTATAAAAGTGGAAATAATAAAATATTCAAAGAAATTTTATTGTGAAGTCAATAGTTATACTATTTCAACTTTATTTTCCTATGAAAATTAAAATCAATAATGTACAAGGGATAGAAGAGGTTACCTTCTATGAAAAGTATTTCTTCAAAATCTTCCCATTTACAGGCAAGGATTCTTTCATGGGTGATAAATCTTGCAGTAAAAATGTTGATGAGTTGATTTGCTCAATAATCTGAAATGGTCCAAGCCACATTCTTTGGAATTTGGTATGCTTACACTTTTCCTCGTGTGCCTTTTCCCACTTCAATACTATGTCTCCTAGTTGAAATGTTTTTGGGCTAACAGAGTGCGTATCAAAAGAAGTCTTAACTAACTGCTGATGGTGAGTATGTGTGATTCTGGATTTATTTCTTTCTTCTTCAAGTTTGAGGATTTGTGCTTGCCTTAATTGCAAGGAATAAGAAGGAGTTTCCTAGATAAACTGGACTAGGGATAGAGAAGGAATAGCTACATTTGCGGAAAGAACAACTTCTTTCCCATTAACTAGACTAAATGGAGAAGTGCCTATTGAATCCTTCTGTGTAATCATGTCTGCCCATAGAGAAAATGTCAAATATTTGTGCCAATTCTTCATACTTTGATAAACAGTTCGTTTTATAATTCTAATGAGATTTTTGTTGGTTGATTCTGCTAGACCATTTCCCTGAGGATAATAGTTGGCAGAATATTTAATTTTGAAACCTCTTTTAAGAGAAAATTTTATCATTGCATTGCCTGAGAAATAATATGCATTACAAAAAATTAAGGCAGATGGTAAACCAAATCTAGTAATAATAAATTGGTCAATGAATTCAATGATGTTTTCAAAATTAGTTACCTTTAATGGAATTGTTTCCACCCATTTTGTGAAATAATTTGTTTTCGTAAGAATATATCTATGTTGCTTTGAAGAGTGAGGAACGATCTCACCTATTATGTCTAGTCCCCATTGTTCGAATGGTTGTTCTATGTTTACTGACTGTAAAAATACTACATGTTTCCTTTTTCTTCCAGCAACAGTTTGACAGTTTTTACATTTTCTTACATATTGATGTGCATCTTTAAAAAAATTTGGCTAGTAATAGCCAACATGCAGAATTTTGTGTGCTGTTGTGTCTCCTCCAAAATGTCTGCCAGCTAAGCCGTCATGGATTTCCTGCAAAACCTTTTCTGACTCAAATTTTTCTAGACATCTTAATAGGATAGAGTCATAGTTTTTTCTTTTTCTTTTTTTCTGAATAAGAAATCATTGATGACCTGATATTGTTTTGCTTTTAATCTCAAATCTCTTTTCTTTTTGTAATTGAGCTATAGAGGAGCATATCCATTTTTTAAGTAAAATATGATATCAACATATTGAGATTCAATATCGTTGAGGCTTAGCTCAGATACCTATATATCATTACCTGGATCTTCTTCTATTGGTGAATCATGCTCCAGCCAACATTCTGCAAAGACCTCAACCTCTAAAAATTTTAGCTGGTCTAATTTCTACATCATATTCTTGTAAAGCAGTTACCCAGTTGGCTATTTTTTCTCCCAACTCTCTTTGCATCAATAATTGTCTGACTGCTGAAAATGGAACTATGATTTTGGTGTGAGTTTTTAGGAGAAATGGCCTGAAATGTTTTAGTGCTTTAAAGATGGAAAATGCTTGTTTTTCAACAGCATAATAGTTTAATTCAACACCTTGTATATTTGAACTTAAGAAATAAATAGGTAATTCAATCTATTCTTCATTAAGTTGAGTTAAAACATTTGCATATGATGTTTCTGAAGCGAATGTATATAATACAAAATGTTTTGAAAAATAAAGAGCGACCAAAGAAGGAGCATTGATGATAGTCTGCTTGATTAATTTAAATGATTCCCTTTCAATGTGACCCCATTTAAAGATCGAATTTTTCTTGATCATGGATTGTAAAGGAAAAACTATTTGTGAAAATTCATGAACAAACCTTTTTACAAAATTTATTTGACCCAATAAATACTGCATTGATTTCTTATTGTGGAGAAAAGAGATTTTATATTGATCCATTCTGGAAAGGGTATTTATATTGATCCTGTCCTAAAGATGGATCCCCGTTTGGATTCGAAACGTCGACCATTGTTTCTTAACATTGTGGATAATCTAGAAATTTCTGCAATAAATGATAACCACATAAACTTAAAAACCATGATATCTGTAATACATGAACATGTGGTATGGGCACAACCATCCATAATAGAGTACATATAAACTGAAATACGAGGTATAGACGCAACCATCCAGCAATAAATATCAATAAATAGACTCAGGTATGGTCGCAACCATCCAATCAAAAGAGTCATGCATATAGTCATGATAAACCAAAATATCTCACAACCTGGATTCTATCAAACAAAACCCAGGGTTTTGCGCTCCTTCTCGATCCGAACAAGTACAAATTCAAGTATGTGAATATGTGAGCTGAAGTCGAACATGCAAGAAAATCACCTGATTACCAGCCAATGATGTAATTTGTTAACAGGCACGAGAGAAACCACCAATAATGAAAATGGCTCTCAAGGTACAACAAGTACAATCCACGGAATGTGAACAGTGATTTGGCGTCGAACACCCGCAAAATCACTCGATCGAAGGCCAATGATGAGAGCCTATCGTCGAATGCGAAGAACTTTCCATCGAGGCATGCAAGCTCCAAGGTACCGGAAGGGAGTCTCTAGATCAGCTTCCTGGATAATGACCTGAAGTCGAAAGGAAGTGACCTGCTCGAAGGAGGGCCATAATGTTTCCCACATCATCGACACAAGACAGAGGAATAAGATGATAGTGAATCAGGAACAAAAAAGAGGATCAGAGGGAGGTTGAAAACTGCAAACAAATATTTCTCTTGAACATATAAGCGACACGACTCCGGAATTGGCAGTATTTGACATCAAGGGATCAGAGGTCATGGTGAAGTGGAAAAGAGCAGATGAGAGGTCAAAACAGATTACCCAAACCCATGGAGGAAAAAATGACGAAATGAGATGTCCCCAACCCGATACAAATGCAGATGAGTGTCATGTTCAAGAACGACATACTACCGACACAACTGAGAACTTGTTCCATTTTCCCCCACCATTGCTGGCGAGTACCCCAATTATTTTGGAAACAAGCTTGAAGGGGATAACATGTGCTTGTCATGTAAGTTTTTCCTTCAGAAAAATCCATCCTAGTACATTTTATGAGCCCTAGGAAGGAGGAACTCGATTACGTCATGGTGACGATTTACGATTTCATTTAGGTTTTAACAAGTCTGACAAAGGAATAACTCGACATATTTTCATGTTTAGAGAGTTTGAAAAGAAGTGGAAAAGAAAACTCCAACAGGTCCCTTTTCGTAGGTAGTCTCACAGATCCGAAAAGGTAGAAGACTATGTCTGAGATAATCTCTTAGTCGTGATAGGCTAAGGTATTCCTTTTTCGTAAATAATCTATCCCAACCCGAAAAAAGGGGTAAACTTATACTCGGTAGATATCGTTTCGCAGTCATTTAACGAGTTCAAAATGACAAGAGTCTCGGCAATCTTTTCAATTTTCGAGAGTAAGAAAAGAGCTGAAAGATGACTCTAGGAGTGACTTTTTCATGTTTTTACCGAGTCTGAAAAGTATAAAATACAACTCGTCACTTCATCGTCGTCAGGTTGAGGACCTGTCACTGCACAAGAGATGCACGTAAAACCCATTTTTCAAAATAAAATAGAAAAATAATCGAAAAATATTTTTTAAAACCTAATTAGGGTTTTGAAAAGTTTATAAAATGCCAAAAATGGTAAAAAATAAATTGCTTTACATTTTTACCTCTTGTGAGCACATTTGTTACCCTTTTTCATTGTGATTTTGCGGAGCTGACAGCGGGCAATCCAGAAGGCCAATCGCGAATCTGTCTGTTCCAAGTAAGAACTCAGATCCTTCCCTTCATTTTGATATCATTTTCATTACATGCAACCCATTTTGTAGATTTATTGGGGGGGGGGGGGTTTGTAAAACTTAGGGCACGGCGGTCGGCGCGGGTATCGGGCACAGACTCGCACCAACCGGCCGTTAATCCAAAAGGGGGTGTGCCAACCGTGGTGACCATTTAAAATTGTGAATTCAAACAATGAGCCCAATTTTACCATTTCAAAAGAATTGTATTTGAATAATGACAACCATATGGATGTTTTTGAAGGTGTGAAAGAACAAAATTGCGATCAAATGGAAAGAACGAGAACATAGTGAAGAATATGAGGAAGCCATGGGCAATGTGAGATGCATGAAAGTTCTCAGGGACTGCGGGCTCAAGAAATTCTTCAAGGTGCCATGCCTCAAAGCTCAACCGGAGCTATATTAGTACTGATCAGTTTCTGGGACATTGATAAGGCACTCAAGATTGAATTCTCAGATGTCTACTTCATAACCAGATTGTTGCGGAGGGGGGCAGTACCAATACTGACACATACTCGGCCCATAATGGAAAACATGAGTATGGTTATTGACAGAGTGTGCCGAGGACCACGGAAAGGATCCAAAAGCGGGAAGGTGGATATCCAAACCATCCCCAATTTGGCACTCAGAGTAGTGCTACACACCATTACGCGAGTTGCTAGATTTCAGGTTCCACATGAGGCCACAAAAACACAATTACTTCTTGCAGTGGATTGCATGGCACCAACACTCTACAACTAGGTAGAGGCAGTAACAATCAACATAAAATGCCAGTTGAAAAATGCAAGAATGGTAAGATGAAGCAGTTCGGCTACGAGTCCATATTGGTACCTTTCATCTTGGAATGGTTACCAATTTTCCAATGTCAGGAGGTGATAGTTCCTACATTTCCAACCCAGGAGCCACGGATGGTCCGTTGGGCAGCTTTGATGCCAAGATAAGGGGGCGGTCAACAGATGTCCTGGAGACCGGAGTTATTTGAGTGGCTCCGTCGATAGTTGTTCATTGTGGAGGGCTGGCCCTACTCTGGCACAGACTTCACCGGTGATGCGGATCTCCCACTCCCAGCAGGAGAGGATTGGGATGAAGCATTGGGTAAGGCTCATTTTTTATTTTGATGAGTATTATGATTTTTTTGTTTGTTATGCATGTCCTGAAATTAATCCATATAATTGAAAATGTTGGCCTAGAAATACCTGCAAGCATGTCGCCAATAGCACGGAGGACTCCTCGCGACTTTGATGTGGACCCTCATGGTGAGGGAGGCGAGGAGGAGGAAATCATACGCAACTTGGAGGGAATGTCCCATGGGATCCCGGACTATGCAAGATTCAATGATGTTCCTCACGTGTACCAGAGACACACTACAGGGGTGTCGAACCTTGTTCACCACTTATTGAGGCGGCTTGTACGGGAAATGACGTGCTATCATGAGCGTCACACTGACTAGACACCTAGGTTTTATTTTCGCATATTTTTTGAGAGACATGATGTCTCAAGATGTAATCGAAACATACATAGTTTTTGAAATTTTGATGCACTTTGATGCAAACACTCGATATATACATATACATATATTTTCCTGTATGGATTTTTTTATGTGATGATGATGTTTTTACAAATTATGCAAATGTCTATCTAATACAATATTGGCTATTGTATCAGTTAACGCATTCATTCGTATAGAAATATGTTGATATGTAATGTAATCAAAATTTCATTCCAGTAAACGAACATGTAAATACAACCTTAAGATGTGAGGGTTTCTGACAGAATAATTCCCATTAAGCTGAAGAATGACAAGCTTCGAGTCTAGGTTAACCATCAATGCACGAATGTCGAGGGAAATGACCTTGGTTAATAGTTCAATAACAACACTATATTCAACGACATTGTTTGTACTTCGTCCTAGGCAAATACCTTGTAGGTCTATCAGCTCACAAGCAGGATTATAAATCACCCAAGCTGTTGAATACAGGTTCCAGGTACTACGGGAAGCACCATCAATGAAACCGACATAAGGGGTAATAGACATATGCACAATAAGAAACAATCCAATAAGCAGGAAAACGCTCGCAAAGCACACCAAGTCCAAAATGTACAAAAATGAAAAAACACCTATGTACAAAAAAATAAAAAATGCACAAATGACTCATGCATAGTACTTTTTAAGATTTAAGGAGGAAGGAGAGGGGAGATTAAAAATAGCTTCAACTTTGAGTGGATCAAGACGAATCTCGTCTTTGGAAACGATAAACCCTAAGAGTCTACCAGAGTGAACATAGAAGATGCACTTGTGCGGATTGAGCCGAATGTTATAGCGTCAACAGTGAAGAAAAATTTGATGGATATGATCACGGTGGTCTTTACGCTTAGCTGAATGAGCCGGAAGGTCATCTAGATAAGGCTGAACAATGTGCTTGATGTCATGGAAAGCATATGACATTTCTCGCTCAAATGTAGCCCTAACATTTTTAAGATCGAAAGGGAACTTTTTATAGGTGAAAGTACCCCAAGGACAGATAAAGGTGGTCTTATGTTGATTAGTCAGAATTATGTTAATATGGTTATACGCAGAAAACCCGTCCATAAGGGAAAATATCTCACTCTCGGCACAGTCATCAATGATCTAGTCAATAAAAGGAGTGGGATAATTATCCTTATGGCAAGCATAGTTAATGTCACGGTAATCAACACAGACCCGAATAGTACCCTATTTCTTATCCACAGGAATAATATTGGAAACCAATTTTGTCAAGGGAATCAGATAGATAAAACTAGCCCGAAGAATTTTTTCAACTTCACCTTTAATAGCGGCCGCCTTTCTAGGGTGTACGGGACGAAGATGCTAGCAAACAGGCTTCACAGCCAGATAGGTAGGAATCTCATGCACCACTATTATGGATCGATGCCAGGCATTTCTTCGTAAGACCATGAAAAAACGTCGTGAAACTCGTGGAAGATACTAGTATAGACCTGGATCTCATCGGGAGAACAGGTCACCCCAATATGGATGTTCTCGATAACCCCCAGTTTAACGAAGATGTCTATAGGAATCGTTTGTGTGATGTTACCCAAGTTACCTTCTGTAAAGACTTTGTATGTTAGGATAGGAATTTGAAGCAGAGGAGAAGGAACTTGAGAAGCAAAATTCTTGAGACACGTAGACATGGCCCCAAGGTCAGGCATGAATGAGGAACGATGATGACTATCGTCCCAAGGAGGATCCTCAAGTGACATAGTTTCCACGATGGATTCATTCGAGGGAAATATCTCACTTAAGGGATCGGGCAATTCCAAATCACTGAGCCAAGGGGATTGAGAATAAGTATTAAGAGAAATGCCCAAAGGAGCATGATCAGAGGGCAGAGGATCCAACGCCGAAATAAGTTCACAATAATTAATGTCGATCGGAATTAACGTCATTGAATCTCCAAATGAATCAGTCTGCCCAAGTGAAGGGATGACCCATGGTTCAAAAGACCTGGAGGTCATGTTAACTTGAACAGTGTTGGGTGGAGGAAGAGGAAAATTACCCATGAGGGTAGGATATTTGAAAAGACCCAGCCCGACGCTCTCATAAGGCGTAGGAATTTTATCTACGTATGGAACGTTGCCCTCGGAAGATGAAGAAGTGAAAAAAGACAACTAATCGACAGTAATGATCTTTCCTTCATGTGGAAATCGCAAAAACATGAAAGAGAGTGGATAGAACGCACAACATGGTGTGAGTCCAAATGCGACTGAGGAGAATATTGTAATTGAGCTTTGCATCAACTACTTCAACCTCGAAGTTGATTGTTTTCCCTTCTAAAGTAATCAGTAAACTAGTGAGAACACCAAGAGGTTTATATTCCCTTCCATCAAATGCTTCTAGAGCATTTGGAGATGAGTTGAGAGCTAGAGAACCAATGGCTTTCCAACATGCAGATGACATGACGCACATAGACGCACCCTCGTCCATGACTGCTTGATGGATATTCAGTCCATTAATCCCAACTTGGATGATCAACGCAAGCTGGTGAGGGAGACGTGGGACAAAATTCTCCAAGTTGAAAGTGATAAGGCTCGAATCAACGAGATCAACCCCATCAATAGAAAATAGCAAATCCTTTCGTTGAGACGGACAACTCTGAAGCACTTCTAATGTAGACATAGTAGATGGCACCTGAGCCAAATCCTCAACAATATTGTAATGCTGAGAAACACAAGCATTAGGATTGTAAGAAGACTTATGGAGTACACCTTTAGAAGGTGGCTAGACAACGGGCTCAGTACTGGGCCTTTCAATCTGAAGAGGGCCAAAAGTAGGTGGAGGAGGAGGACCATCAGCGATCTCTTTCCTCTCTGCCTGACGCAGTTCAGTATAATATTTCAACCGAGTAGCAATAGAAACAAATGCACAACCATTCATCATGAAGACCTAAGAGCTAAATGGGATAGAGGACTGAGGTTACTCTACCAACTGAGTCTGTTGTGATGGAAATGGTTCTTTGAGAACAGTCGGAGTGCCTTTGAGTAATCGACTCACTTTGACTCATCGAGGACATTCCTTGGTGTAGTTATCTTTGTCACAAGTCAAATAAGGGTACTTCAGTTTACGTTGTGAACCATTATCAGCACGAGATTTCTGAGAGTCCTATTTCGGGGTATCGTCTTTGGCCTTACCTTTACTCTTCTTTTTATCCTTGGAATTTTTATCCGCCGGATTGGCCTGAATGACATTTAATTTTGTGGTTTTACCAGAATTTGGGATCAGCTGAGAAAAAGTATCATTGGAAGGAGTAGATTTTTACTTCCCAAGATTTGGAGGGGAAGACTTATGAGAAGTCTGAGACACGGAACCGATGATACCATCGACAGATGGCATCGTCGGGGCTTTGGAAGTTCCAGGTCTAGGAGCATTAGGCAAGAGTTCATACAATGTGTCGAACTAAGAGTACACAAGATCAAGGTACTGGGCACGAGCAATGGCCCGTTCCTCAGTAACGCATGCCCTCATAGCAATGTCCTTAGCAATCGAAGCAATGAAGGAGGTGGTGAACCAATCGTTTAGAAGATGATTAGGAATATCAAACTTAATCAAGCGACGACGATGCCTCCATTCATGAATATGATCAGAGATATGGGTAGCCTGATCTTGTTTCAAGGATGTGAGGAGGTGTGTCTCGGTTTCATACCGAACCGGTAACTTAAAGTGTGTGAGAAATGCCATGGCTAAAGAGTTGAAGTCTTGGAATACACCACGAGATAATTCGATGTACCACTTGCAGCGGAACCAGTAAGAGTCCGTTGGAAAAGACGGAGTCAGATAGAATCGTCAACCCAAGAGTTAGAGGAACACCAAAAGTGGTAAGTCATAACATGCGCTTAGGGGTCTTCTTCGAACTTGCCATCAAACTTGGGACAATCGCCAGGAATTTTGGTTGGAGTTGGAGGCCAATACGGGTTATGAAGGATGGGATCGTTCATTAAATTTGACACATCAGGCAGTTCCAACGTAGCAAGGAAAAGTAATTGAGTATTGAAAGGCATCGTAGGTCATTGATAAAGACCAGCATTCGGATTCCACCCAAGTTGAGAGACGTTCTGCCCCCATATGTTTTGTCCATGAGGATTCTGCCCATAGGGTTTATATGGCTGAAAGTTCTGCCCATACGTGGGTTGAGGACCAGGATATTGATTCTGAGCATCCCACTAAGGTCCTTGCTGAGAAACATATGAATTTTTTTGCGGAATGAAAGTAGTGCCTTGAGGTGCATTATACAACACTTGAGTTTGACCTAGCGGAAGATATGCGGGGCCTTGTGGAGCACTGCATACCATTTGAGATTGACCTTGAGGGATATAATTAACACCTTGGGGTGCACTATATACGACCTGAGATTGACCTGGAGGAAGATAAGTGGCGCCTTGCAGCTGAATGGGTTTCCCCTGTGGTGCAGGTTGACCCGGATACTAAGGTTGGGCAGGCTATCCCCGTGGAGCAGGTTGGCCTAGATACTGAGGGCCACCAGGTTTCCCTTGTGGAAAAGGTTGGCCTGATGGTTGGGATGGGCCAGGTTTCCCCTGAAGACCAGTTTGACCAGGCGCAGGACCATAGGGTTTTCCTTGTTGCACAAAAGTTTGGCCTTGTTGAACATAAGGCGGATGTTGTTGCACAAAAGTTTGTCCCTATTGTGGATAGATTTCCCCCCTGGGAACATAAGATGCACCCTGTTAAAGATGAGATTGAACAAAAGAACGGAAGGGTTGTCCTTTTTGGACCAAAGGTTGTCCCTGGAAGGGTTGTTCTTGTGGACCATAAGGTTGTCCCCGTGAACCGGAGGGTTGTCCTTGTTGGATCGAAGGTTGTCCCTAAAAGGGTTGTCCTTGCAAACCAGAAGGTTGTCCCTGTTGGTATGTGAACTAACTGGAATCAATTGGAGGTAAATAAATGAGATTATCTTATACGTCATAATGATGTGAGGGATTTCCAGAAGTTACTAACTGTTGAGAACCCCGAGGGGTGGCAATCTGCTGCTGAGGACCCTGAGAGGTAGAATATTGTTGTTGAATGGCCAACAGATACTCATCAAATGTATAACCGCTGGGAACGGAAGTAGAAAACATAGGAGCAGTACAAGTAGGGTGGATTTCTACAATGCGAGGTTGTGATCCACTCACGACGGGCCTAACAGGTATCGTGGGATTGATAAAAATAGACCTACGGACAGTAGAAGGCCCTGATGATGACGGAGTCGTACTAAAAACTGGTGCAGATGAAGCCACACAGATGGTGGGTCGGATAGGAACAAAGGTTACAAATGTCGATGTCGTAGGAGTCGAGGGTGATGCCCCTGATACTGAGACAACCGAACTCCCGGAGGGAGTTGATGTATTGGACCATACTGGACTATGATACAATGATTGAACGCTGAAAATGATCTGACCCAAGGTTATATAACCACGTGGGAGAGACACTAGTTGTGAGGAAGGTTGATATAATACAAAAGGAAAGTTCTACGGAGGAACTAATAGTCTCCTGTACAAACATAGAGTTCTTCACTACTAAAGGGACTTGAAGAATCCATGTCAGATGAAGACATTTGATCTTGAAGGTAGTAGCTAGCAAAGGTGGTTCCGAAGTAAGAGGAGGGAAGTCTTGAGCGTTCCCAAAACTAGACCAAGCGTCTTAAGGTTGCAAATTGATATCAAATGGCTTGTCAAGAGGAGATCGGGTAGTAAGAGGTCAGATACTCAGAAGGAGAGATTGCTAGAAATCGACAGACCTAGTGGGTTGAGATGCTTCCGAAGAAACTCCAGGAGAAGGATCACCATCAGGGGGTAGTGAAGAGGACGACGATAATGGTGGTTCTGCCACTATGACAATGTTTCAAAATAGAAAAGAAATGGGATAGCCTATCCAAGGCTTCCAAACCAAATGCTAAGGAACTACTAAAAACAAGCCAAACAAATATCTTTAATGAGCATGTGATCGCAGGCAATTAATTTTATGACATTGAAAAGAAAATTTGTTATTTCATGTTTTAAGAGTCAAGAAATAGGCAAAATATGACTCTAGTCACTTTCATATTGAACGAGCATGAAAGGACAAGTGCTCGATGATCTTTTCACTTTTAGAGAGTCACGAAAAGACCAAAATGACTACTCAGGTAATCTAAGCAAGAGGGTGTACCAAGTTTCCGTGAACTGAAATATACACCTTGGTGATCAAATGAAAGAGAAATGACCAAGGACTTGACATACCTGCAGGCAGTCTCCCCGAATGTTGTGTTCGGTGTATCACGGTTACAAGGTGGAAGACTCGGCTTCCTATGGATAAAGGATTGCAACCTACGAGGGTCTCCCTTTATATACGCAACAGTAAGGGGAGCACAAGTCTATGCTAGTGTTGTCTAATGCCAAACGGCGAATGACAACTACTAGGTTTAACGACGTCGAAACACGTCACTAGCCTAGACCTATAAAATATGTGTGTATGTTTCAATGCTTCCTTAGGTTAATTGAATTCATTTTAAGGTTGATCTTGAATTAATGTTGTGATTTCAAGGCCTTACCGAATGTGATCTCGAATTCTTAATGCAAACTATATGCAAAGAAAATCATTTCCATTCAATGAATGCTAGCTAAGAGAAGGATAGGAATCTATGACAAAGCAATAACCAATTGAATCACGAGAAGGATTTCACTAATGCATCTAATACAACCAAATCAAAAAAAAAAAAATCTTTCCTATTTTAGTAAGAGCTAGTAATGCAAAAGGACATTTTCATTTTCAAGTTAAGCGAAAGAATGCAAATGTTGTCTTTTTAGATGAATGAGGAACACAATGCACTGTTACACTAAAAAGAAAAATAAACACTAGTTTTGAGCGCTACAAATGTAAAGATCTAAAGAGAAGATATCAATGCAATACAAACATAAAAATCACTCAAAACGACGATGCACTCTTCCAAGCAAACAAAGGGCTTTTGAAACGATCCAACGAGCAATGTAATCTATGCTCAAAGTGACGAATGGAGAACTAAACGAAAACAAAGGTGATCATTCAACAAACCAAAGACACGAAGAACTGGAAGAAAGACAAAAACAATTAGTCAGCGAATTGAAATGACAAAGATCAATGTGACTAGAACTCAACTCAGAAGGATCAGTGAGGAGAGGGACGATCAAATAGAACAAGGCACCTAGAAACCCTAGGGCAATAAATCCCACTGATAAGATGATGGAAAAACAGCTGAGAAGACCGAGACTACATAGTCAAACCAATCCCAGTAGACCAATTACAAAGTAAAAAACTATCCAGAGCCAAGAAATACTAAAAAAACTAAGAAAAGAGGCCAAAATTCCATCTTACAGGATTCGACGCGACTGTTTAGTTGTAATCCGTGCTAAATATGGGTTGGTGCACCTATGACAAAATCAACATGCGCCAATCGGCACGACTGTTCAAAGAGAAGAAACACCGAGCTAGAAAACCATGGGAAAAAATAAAAACCACTGAGCAGAGGTCAGACTTGACACTCTAGAACTGAACATGATGGTTGAAAATAGTTAGACAAGTCAAGCAAAGTAGAAAAATGATGAAACAAATAAATTTGACTTGACAAGAAAAACACTCGATGAACAACTATATGATAAACACACACTGTTCCCCAGCGGAGTCGCCAACTTGTTGTGTAGGTAAATCCCGTCTGCGGACAAAGGCGATCCCTCTAGACCTATGGTGGGTCTAGCAGCAAGAGGACATGCTAATGCATCGATTCCTAGTTAATGAATGAAATTGAGTCGAGATAGATGTCCTACCTTGTTCCAATGCAGTTGTCATAGCTGTGGCAGCAGTCTCCTGATCTTCGTCCTGACACGTCGCAGTCTGTTAGCGATGGTACTTAGGTGCCTGCACAAGGATCAGAGAACGATAGCAACATACGAAACAATATTTTCATTCATAACTATCTAATTGGTCAAGGATAATTAAACGTATTTCTGAAGATTAATCATATCAAACACAAGACGGGAACCAAAACATCAGTCATGTATTAATAAGAAGAGAGAAAGAGTTTACATCCAAAATAGCCTTCATGTTGCAACCTTTTTCAGTGGGTCCATTAGAACACGTCTTGAGCATTCATCGGGGAATTAGACTTGACGGGGCAATAAGCTTGGACTCTCTCTTGATAATAGGTCTTTCTTTGCTCGATCTCACACCAGCTATATCAGACTTCTTCAGCTATTGTACAAAATGTTTAGCTAGTTGCATCTATGCGAGAGAGATGTATTTATAGGAGAGGAGGAGGAGGTTGGGATCCCTCAAATGGTGGAAGGGAGGCCTTATCCTTTGGGAGGTTGCTTAAATGTAGGAAACAAGAAGCCAAAGGAAGATGTTCGACGTTATTCAGTCGAACAAATCATGTTGACTCCGCTCACGAAGTAGTTGGTAATGGAAACTTCGCTTCTATTTTAAAAAACGTTCCAAAAATAGCTCGGCGCGAGCAGTCCACTGAGACAGAGCACCAATGGGCGCAGGGCCCAGTGCTAATTTCTCTATGGGCGCGAGGCCATAATTGCCTACCAGCGCTGACCCAAAATCATGCGCTTTTGAGAGACTGCTCCAGGAATAGTCAACAGAGGAAATGTTCTTCCCATGGCAAGGGATGCAATGACACTTTTTGCAAGGCATGACACTACATAGAAGTCACAGATTCGACCCTCCAATGTGTGGGATGGGGATTGTAGGGACAGTGACAAAATGCCTTATTGTTGTTCAGGGGAGGCTTATCTCATTTGCAAGATCAGTCCACATTAGCACATACATGTATAATCATAAACATATCTAGATAATCAACATATCAACATATACCATCATGCATGACCATACCCACAATATAGCCTGATCCCATGCATGACAAAAATAACTTTGACAACATCAGACTTTCCCCTAAGAGAGCACAACCACACTCTGATACCACCTGTCATGGGCCCCTCCCCTCACATCTACCCACTTTCACCAACTTACCCAAGTAAACATGAGATGAGGACCTATTATGACAAGACTCAACCTCCTAGGTGACCTTAAGGAAATGGAGTCGAAAACATACCTTATTGACTTCCCTTAGGTGCCATAGGACCCTCCAGGAGTAACCAACCCCTCCAGGTTTCCATTCACTGAGCCAACCTAACTTTTACATGTATTTTACCCCCACTCGCTCCCTTGCCAAGGTCTCGGTGCGACTGGAACCTCCCAGTCGCTCCCATGATGCTTGCATGAGTGCGACCAGGGAATTTTTCACCTAGTGTTATGCCTACGATTGCAGGTTTTAAGGCTAAATTCTAGGGTTGGGGCTAGGCCTCTTCCCAGAAATCCCTGTAACTTCTAGAATCCATATATTATGCAAGGACAATTATTGTAAACTAAAAACTGACATAAGGAATATACCTTACCATCCCCAACCGAGACTGACATTCTATCAAACACTTGGCAACAATGCAAACTACAGGTCCTAAATACAATACTGAGCATAAACGACAGAAAATTCATATGATACTTAACAAGAAGGATCACCACCCTCACTCTTTACCTATTTTAACATCAATTAGGTCTTGCATCCATTATTCTCCCAGTTACATGTAAAAACATGAAATGAACCATGACTATAACCAATCACAAAACCATGCTTATAACCATGTAAATAACAATGAAATAATAGCCATTAAAGCCACACATTAACAAGTACAAAAGCAAGAGAAATTAACTTTCATTAAACAAAGGTAAGAGCCAACCAGGTTCAAGACTTCCACGTACACCATAGACATGGCTAAGCCAAATCTCTCTTCAGCCAATCAACCTCGTGCCATATTCCAAGCATGAATGTGGGATCTCATGGATAAACCAATCCAAAAAAAACCAAGGGAATATAGAGGTTAAACCAACTCCACCCTCACCATACCTTGATCACACCAGAACCGATGCCGAGATCACAAAACTGAAAAATCTTGGAATGCCTTTGAATCTCATCACTATCCTTGAGGAATTTTTCACGTCCCTCTCTCTAGGCTTTACCACAATACACACCAGATCACTAGGAAATCACCGAGAAATCTCCCTTAGACTTTACCGTGTATCCCAGCAAAACTGGTCAAGGGATTCCTAGGCCTTTGAGAACAATCCCGAGACCACCTCCGCCCCAGATTCTGAAACCATCCAACAATTCCAAAGCTAAAAACCGAGAATATTAATCCCATCACACCATGGCTATCCAGAAAAAGGAAAGGCTGGGTTGAAAACCACTGTCAAAACCTGACAAAACCATGCCACCAACAACAAGAGAACCAAATACCAACATTCATATGCCATGCATGTCAAAACTAGCTAGGAAATCACACATGCAATATGTTACCTGCAATTATTCATGTTGAAGCTACTTGATCCTGCCTTTCATTTCATTTCCTTGTCCTTCCTTTTATTGCTTGATTTCTTTCTCCTCTTGGTGTACTTCTCCTCTCTAAGACTAGTCACAACTCTAAACTGACAAAAGGTTAACCAAAAAAAATCTTAACTAACAAAAGCTTGCCAACAAATGCTTTGAGGTAACTTTATTGACGAGGCCTTTAATTTCTTCAATTTTCCATTATTTTCCTTCAATTCCTCCTCACATGCAACATGTTACCTTTCACCTTCCTTTTCTCCTAATTTCCTTTATTTTCATACATAAATGTGCCAAAAGTACTTTTTGCCTTTCTAAGGCCTTAGCCATTTCTTTTCCATTTTCCCCTTAGCCATAAACACATCCAGTGATGCCCACTAGGATATCTTTTCCCAACATTCAACTTGGAATAATTGTTCCTTAACCGTGGTCTTAGTTTACCTTTATTAAATTTAATTATATGAACTTTTAAACCGGGTCTATTACAAACAAAAAATGAACCAAATACAGAAATGCATGAACCGTGCATTCACACCTCCGCTAGGAAATCACACATGCAACTTGTTACCTACAAAATATTCCTATTGAAGTTGATGATCCAACCGCCTCCTTGCTTTCCTTTTCTTTCCTTACTTTTTCTTGCTTGTCCTTTTCCTTATTTTTCTTGCTTGCTTGATTTCTCCTCTTGGTGCTATCCCTCTCTCAAACTAATTCCAAAACCAAACTGACAAAAGTTATGGATTGGTTCTCTAAAGCCTTTTTATTATTGATGTCTCTATTTTGTTCATTTTCCTTACTTTTTCTTCTAATTTCCCTCTCATGAAAATCTATGTCTCTTCACCTTCCTTTTCTCCTATTTTACTTTATTTTCATAAATACATGTCAATTAATGCCTCCTTGAATTCGCCAATTTCCTTAGCCATTAGTAAACCAAAAGTGATTCCCACTATAGTGTTTTGCCCAACATTCTACTTGGAATACATGTCCCATGAACTTGGTCTTATTATTTTTGCCTTTATTAGCCTTTATTACATGAAACTTTAACTAGGGGTTGTTACATTCATCGTGAGGGACTTTGGTGTTTATTACAAGAGAAAAAAAACCCCTTATTTTATCCTTTATTTATCAATTAATTATTTTATAAAATTATGAAGGATTCACTTTCATCATCTCATAGGCTCTAGACATGAACTCATTATGGGTGAAGTGATAGAGGGAGATTTCATGGTGAGTAAAATCCCTATGGAAAACAACCCATTGATTCTTCTCCATGTAAATATGTCACAGAAATGGGCAAGAGGAGAAAAAAATGGGTGGAAGCTTCTTGGGGAATTCTATAGGATCATATAGAAGAAATTCATTTTATTAAGATAATTGGCAATAGAATCGAGTTTTGTGATGCATGAAATTCAAATGATGGGGAAAAATGTAAATGATGCATGATGAGGCACAATTACAAAAAGAAAAGAGGATCAACCACAAGCTTCCTTTAGAAAGCTTGATGAAGAGACGTTGAGTTCATTTGATAATTGAAGATGCCTTGATCAAAATAAATAATGAAACCTTGGCATAAATGTGTGACATTGATGGGAGGGAATAAATAGACGGTAGTGTTGCTCGTGGAATTGTAGAGTGTAAGAGTTTACGAGGGCATATATAGGGTTGAAAAGAATTTTCTTCATCTACTTGGGAATATAATCAATTTTTGTAAGTCTTGTGCTCAAAACGATGCGACAAAATGTCAAATGGTAGATGATAATCCACAATTAACAAAGGAATAAAGGAACATCAACATGCCACTATAGAAAGCTCAAGAAAGATACATAGCCTAGAACACAATGAATAACAAATATGCATGTGGACTCCCCTCTATGTAGCTCAATCTCCTCATTTGCAAGACATGCTTAGACCTAGATATAAACATATTGTTGGATCCCATGTGTGATTCATAAGTTGAATCTTACATTCAAAGCATTGTGAGAATGGATTTTTGAAAGACTTGTGGAAGTAATTGAGATCGTGACATCTTCGAAAATCAAAAGCCATGCCACTCATGAAAGACAAGGACCCATTCAAGTAGTAAGTTAAGAATGGGGCATATTTACTGATATGCTATGTGTTTCATTATCTTTCCTATTCATGTGATCCGGATTTATGCAGGGACGCAACAGAATACAGAAATAACCATGAACATAGAGATGCAGCAGAAATAATGCTTCATTTCATTAATATCAAATAACATAAATATGCTTACAGACATAATGGAAATAAAATAGCTAGGGTGTTGGTAGCGAATATCTGAGAAGAGATGTGGCGGCTACAGACCTCTGAATTGTGTTACAATGAGGCTTGAGGGCCTATTTATTATTGAGAAATAATAGATAACTCTAAACGTCCAAAAACCTAACGCTAGGAGATGAAGCGCCAAAACTATGGGCCCCATTTGGGTAAATTGGTGTTTCAAATTCCCAGGGTCGTAACTTTGGCATACTATATTTGTTTGATGCACATGATACATCATTAGGAAGATCTATCCGAGGGCTACAACTGCTACCGCTAATATCAATTTTGAAACGAAATCATATTCATCGGACAAACAATGCCCAAAAAACGTTGTTTAGGGCCTCAAAACGGCTCTGGAAGTTCAGGACCCGAAAAAACTGCTAAAAATAATAAGTTGTGATGCAACTTAAAAATTGAAAGAACTAATGGTGGGGGTTCAAATGGAATAGGTGGGTGGCCACCAATATCCACCTAGATCATTAAGGCCCTAAAAAGCTCCGGGAGTGGAGGACCCGAAAACCTGCTAAAAATAGTAAGTTGTGCTGAATGTGAAAAACTTCAAGAATTGATGGAGCTGGTCTAAATGGAATAGGTGGGTGGCCACCGATATCCACCTGGGTCACTTTTCCCTCCTTAGGAAGCAATGGTCCCCATTGCGTTGAGATCCTTCATGAGATGAGGCAAATTCTGTTGAACTGGGTATTAGATTTGTTGAAGATGTCATGGACCTGCGGGTGGACATGTTGGATGCGTTTAGTAATTTTGGTTTCTTTATCAGCCTCAGACACGTGTGGATTCTGTATGTGTAGTTGCAGGATGTATGGAAACATCAGGCGGTGATGCATTGGGGGTCAGATCAATGGAGTGCTTGTCTTGACAGTGTAGAGGAACCTCTGTGAGTGAGGAGAAAATGTCCTCGTATTCCTCCATGACTTTGTCCATCTACTGTAGTTGTGCAAGGGAGCACTGTTTCGAGGTTGTGGCCACAATATTCTTCTTTCCCTATGAGCGAGTTGTAAGGAAAATAAATTTCCTGGTTTGGGAAAAAATCTTACTGTGTTGTTCTGCAGTAGTCAAAGAGATGACAGATGGCGGTACTACCTCTGGTATCCTATACAAGTTATTTCCCAAAGTAATAACAAAAACACGAGGCATAGACTCATACACAACGTGTCACCTCCACAAGTATGGTTGGCCCAATAATACATCAGCTACATCAAGAGGAGCAACATCACACAATACCTCATCTGTTACACAGTATTTTGTCACCGTCCCTGCAATCCCCCATCCCGCACATTGGAGGGCTTTTCGCGTGACCTGTGAGCAGTGACATGACCTGAAACCACTTTCATGGCATCCCCTTGCATAAGGTAAAACATTCCTTTGAAGAAATTTTCCTCTGAAAAACCCTAAAAACTGATCTTTTAGCCTTGGCGCGACTAGCCAGTTCAACCCTCGCGCTAATGGGGGAAATCTACCATAGAGGGCGCGCCAACTGGCGCTCTGTCCCTGTGTCTCACTCGCGCCAAGCTTAATAAGGGATGTTTAAAAAAAATAAATGGCAGAAGTTTGATTCCAACAAACTCCTGAATAAGTCACCAAAAGGAGTTAGGTGGTTTGGCTCTGGATCTCCATGTATGGGAAGTGGTTTTCCACCTATCATGGAAGCTTCCTTAGAGATAGGGCCAATCCCATGATTATAGGGATCCCAACTCCCCTTCCTCCATCTATAATAGCTTGCCTTCTCCCTTAGCAAGCTAGTTGAACTTGTAGGAAGGAAACTATAGCCAGACAGTTGTTGAGAGCCAAGCCGAAGAGAGAGAGCTTCGTCCCGTTTCCGACAAGCTTTGTTGAGACGTGCTCTGCTGTTAGCCCCGCCGAAGGAAGATCAAGCGTCAGAGCTTTGGGTTGTATCTTTCTTTTCTTATTTTAATGATAAGCGACTTTGATTATGGTTCTATTCATGTGTATATTTCTTTATGCAATGAATTACATCCTCTCTAACTGATGTATGGTTACAGGCTTTAGATTTTACATTGTATGTCATTGTATCCTTTGCATGTGTGCAGGTGTTCGGATGTGTCGAGCAGAAGAATCGTGATCTGCCAAGCGAGGGATGGGAAGCGTCATCCTTTCTTCAATGACCACTGCGTAGGACTTGAGGTAGGCAATTCGTTATGATTTTTGTCGTTTTGTAACTAGGAACCTGCATCACTGCGTGACCTGATTGTTGCTAGTCCCGATCTGGGCTAGTAGGGACTGCCTCTGTCCGCAGAGAGGATTTACCTCTCCAAAAAACTGGCGACTCTGCTGGGGAAGTTAGTTGGAGTTAGTCTTGTCTCTTTTGGTTGTTTTTGGCTTTTGATTGATTGATTCGCTCTTCTGGTTCGCCTCCTTTTGGTGTAAAACCCTTATTCAGCCCCCAGAAGACCTGATCCAGTCTCTTTTTGCTCTTTTTCATTTCTTCCCACAGTAAACTCGATTAGTGCGGTTTATAGCTTGACAGTCGTGTGAAATGGTGCTTGTTGCTAGTTAGCCCCCCGCGCCAACGCTGTTTTGGCGTAGAATACAGCCAGACAGTCGTGCCAAATCTGTTTGGTGTTAGGGTTTGCTTGTTTTTTAGCCCCCTGAGTTTGATTTCTGGTCCTGGTGTCATTTTTATGAGTGATTGAGTGCCTTGAAGTCTTTTTTGACTGTGTTTGACCCTTGTCCTCTGGTTGTTTTCCCTTTACCATCAGTTTTTCATTCTAGCCCTAGGGTTTCTAGGTGCTATAATGTGCTGAGCCTCCCATGGGAGTTTTTGGTCCTTCTTTTCCCAGTCAACTTCGTTTTCGCTTCTTTGCATTCATTTTTTTGGATTCCATTGTATCATTGTGTCAGTTGAGTGATTGTTCTCTTTTTCATTCAAGTTTCGCTTTGTCTCATTTCGAGCCTAGATTACAAGGTTTGTATGAGTCTTTTTGAGATTCTTCTTCAATTTGAGGGATTTCTCCATCAGTTTGATTTTTGATTGTGTGTGTTGGCATTGAGTGAAATTGCTTGTTTCAACTCTCTCACTGTCACTTCTCGAATTGGTTTCTTCATTAGTTTTTCATTTCGTTTGGTGCATTTTCTCTAAAACATTGAAAAATACAAAAACAAATCTCTTTGCTTTTTGATTAGTTAGTGAAAATTGAAAGCTTTTCCGCATTATTAGTGTTATATAAATCTAAGAGAAAAGTTTTTTGTTTCATTAGCATGCATTAGCGATAGTAGTGGATGTTTTGTGATCATTTTGTTGTTATTTTAAAAGCTCTCAACCTTCCCGTAGTTAGCTCCTCATCGAACAAAGTGATACATTGTGGCGTGTAGTGTGCATTTAGAGGATTTTTGAGATACAACATTCGATAGGGCTTGAAATTGAAACATAATTTAAAGATCAACTATAAAATTTATTCAATTAACCTAAGGCAACATTGAAACATTAACGGAATATCTAGAGGTCTAGGCTAGTGACGTGTTCCGGCGTCGTTAAACCTAGTAGCTGTCATTCGCCTTTTGGCTTTAGACAACACTAGTATGGACTTGTGCTCCCCGTACCGTCGCGTATATAAATGGAGACCCCACTAGGTTGCTATCCTTTATCCATAGGAAGCCGAGTCTGCCGCCTTATACCCGTGATACACCGGACACAACATTCAGGGAGATTACCTGCACGTACATCAAGTCCTTGGTTGATTTCTCTTTGATTTTTAACCAAGGTGTATATGGCATTTCACAGATATCTGGTACACCCATTTGCCTAGATTACCATAGTAGTCATTTCGATCTTTTCTAACTCATTAAATTTGAAAATATCATCAAGCGCTTGTCCTTTCACGCTTGTTTCCAAATTGAAAGAGATAGAGTCATCTTTTACTTGTTTCTAGACTCTTAAAACATGAAACAATAAAATTTTCCAGTTTCAATGTGGTAAAATTAATCACGTACGATCACACGCCCATTTAGAGATTGTTTTTCGGCCTGTTGGTTGTTTGCCTTAGTTTTTGCCCGTGTGTTTTTGTTTTGATCTCTTCCTCTTTTTGTTACAGTCACAGTGGCGGAACCCTCAGTTTCGTCTACTGGTAGTCCTTACACAGACGATTCATCAGAGGTCTCTCAGTCCTCTACTAAACATTAGCAGCCTCTTGTATCCGAGTTTCCCGACGAGGGACCGGTTATATCTGAACTTCCCTTTGGTGGACCAGTTGACTTCAATTGGCCCTTGTCCAACGCTTGGTTTGGATTTGGAGTAGGGGAACATTTCCCTCCTCTTACGTCGGGATCACATTTCTTGGCTGCTATTATACCTCCTAGTCCTTGCTGTCTTTTAGAAGATCTTGCGGCAGGATCAGATATGGACTCACCCAGTCCTTCTCCTAGTGAGGAAATTCCTACATCTGGTGAAGATTACCAGCTTTTTCCAGAAAAATATTCCTGAATCTTCTGTCATGTCTTCACCTAGTCCTTCGCTTCCAGTGGGATAGAGGTCCTTAAGTCAGGTCATGGCCGCTGTGGCCTCTATGGGAATATCGACTCCGTCCACGAGGCTGGTTATTCCTTCATTAGGGATGTCGTCATCAAAACCTCTCACGACATCTCCTTTCTGCTGAAAATGCAACAAGATGATGGAGCTTAGTGAAATGAAGTCGCCTTCACTAAGTGGGCCCGCAGGCTATTTTTGGCGCAAAGTCTATTTTTAGACATATGGATCATGGTCTATGAGTTGCAAGATGCTATTTATGGATGATTGGTCGAGTTGGTAAAAATAGATGGACCTCTATTTTTAGACATTGGGTGGTTTCTATTTTTAGACTGTCGAGCTAAAAATAGAACAGTCAAATATTATTAACCCTTAATAATATTTAGACCATAAACATTATCTTATCCTCTTGGAGCACTTCAGTTTGATGCTTGGATGTGGCACATGCAGCTGACAGAAGGAAATACGCTTTTCCTAAGGGTTAGTTGAGCTATTGCATGGTTGACTTGGAGTTGATGAGACAGTTGGTGGAGTTGTGTTCTGTTTAACTTAGTTGAACTAGTTGTATTTAGTCTAACTGACAAATACACTAGTGATGAGTGGTGTGAATTAATTTTTAATTAATTCACTAATTATTAACTCATAATTCAACTAAAGAACACATCATTTAACTGCAATGCATGGACAGTTCAGTGGAGACCAGTGTTAGAGGTGGGTGAAAGGGTGAGTTTGCTATCAGTTGTGACTATTGGCTGTGCATGAGATTTGCACACACATTGATGGAGATTGCCAATGAGGATTGCGCAGTTGGAGCTAGTGGGATTCGAACTTGGATCTCATTCATTACTCACTTGGATTGCGCAGTAGAGGTAGGCAGACTTGTGGAGAAGATTTGAACCCATGACTTGTTCAAATCTCAGTTAGTTTTGTGTGTAACTTTTTGGAGATAGTACTCAGTACTTGTGAGGAGTATTGTGCTATGTATTGTTACATGTTCTCTATCATTATACTATACATATAGTTGGGGGTTTTCAGCTATTACTTTCCCCATTACATACTGTGTTGATATGTGTGCTTGATTATTGTTTTATGAGCGCATGCGACTGTTTCTATTTCTGCATATTGATGATCATTTGTAGAAGAGGTTATGTATTATGCATGAAGCTTAAATAGTGTATAATCAGGATAATCTCGGTGAAGAATTCAGCAAATTATTCAAATTTGTACACTTTCGTTACATCAATACCTGTTAGGCCTACTGTCTCCGTAGCTGCGTCTACCCCCGTTGTCACTACTCAGTAAACCAGGACCTCCTCAGTTCCTGAAGACATTTATAGCCTTTATCGAGTATCGATTGTCTTTATAGCCGTCGAACTCCGAGGTTGGTCAGTCCTCTCAAGATCTCAAACGCATTATGCCCACGTCAAGAAGTTGGCGGTCGCCACTCATGAATATGATCTGAAATATGAGTGGCTTTATCCTGCTTCAGAGATGTCAGGAGATGTGTCTCGGCTTCGTAACGAACCGGTAATTGGAAATGTGTCAGGAATGCCATAGCTAAAGTATTAAAGTCTTGAAAAATACCGTGGGGTAGTTCTATATACCACTTAGCAGCTGCGCCGGTAAGAGTGCACTGGAAAAGATGTAGACGGATCGAGTCATCAACCCAAGAGTTCGAAGAACACCACAAATGGTAGGTCATGACATGGGCTTGGGGGTCTTCTCCAGCTTTACCCTCAAACTTGGGACAGTCACCAGGCACTTTCGTTGGAACCGGAGGCCAATATGCATTATGAAGAATCGGATCATTGGTCAATTTAGATACATCCGGTAATTCCAACGTGGCGAGGAAAGGTAACTGAGGATTAAAAGGCATGCCAGGTCCCCGATAAGGACTTGTACCTGTACTCCACCCTGGTTGAGCATAATTCTGCCCCCATTGGTTCTGTCCTGGAGGATTCTGACCATAGGGGGTATAAGCCGTATAATTGGGTTGATACGGTTGCTGATAACCAGTGTATGGGGGTTGATAACCAGGGTACTGACCCTGATTATATGTAGGCCCTGTTTGAGCAGTGTATGGATCTGATTGCTGAGTATAAGTATAGCCTGGCTATTGGAGGTAATAACCAGAACCTTGGGGCGGGTTGTAAACTGGTCGAGACTGACCTTGAAGGTAATAGCCGCCTTGGGGTCGAGCAAGCTGCTAGTAAGTGGGGCCCTGCTGAGCTTGATAAGTTGGGCGCACAGGCGAGTTCGACTGTGGCATAGAATAGATCGGTTGTTGAGCAGGGTTAACTGGATGTGCAGGTTGTCCTGGTTGAACAGGTTGACCTGGATGCGCAGGCTGCCCTGTTTGAACAGGTTTGCCTGGCTGAACGGGTTGTCCTGGTTCAATAGGTTGACCTGGCTGATGAAGGAAACCAGGCTGCCCCGGCTGATCAGGTTGGCCTGATGGCAGGAGAGGGCTAGGTTGTGCCTGATAACCAAGTTGACCTATGACAGGACCATAAGATGGCCCTGGCTGTGCAACATTCGGACCAATTGGAAACTGAGGGTGCTGAGGTTGCACCAAAGGTTGAGAAGGATGGATTTCCCCCCCAAGACCGTACAACGGTCTGGGTTGATACCTCGGTTGGCCTGCGGGTCCTTGAGGTTGCCCTGGTTGGACCACAGGGTGAGGCTGTAGAGGTTGACCTTGAGGGTTGTAGGACTGCCCTTGCGAACCGTACAACAATCCCTGCTGGCCCAAAGGTTGTAGCTGTAAGGGTTGTCCTTGCGGGTTGTATGGATAACCTGGCTGGGCCGAAGGTTTTCCCTGGAAGGGTTGTCCTTGTGGGTTAGAAGGTTGGCCAGCTTGGGCAGATAGAAAACCGTTAATGTACTGATAAGCCTCAGGAGTAGGAAAACAAAGAGGGTTGCCCTGCTCATCGTATTGATAAGGAAATACGTAAATAGGGGTATCATCTGGTCCATAATGGGAAAAGTAAGGACAGTTGAGATCTTGAGAGGACTGACCAACCTCGGAGTTCGACGACTGTAAAGACAATCGATACTCCTCGGGAGAAATATTCCCCGAAATAGCAGAAGCTATGTAAATGTCTTCAGGAACTGACGAGGTCCTGGTTGACTGAGTAGTGACAACGGGCATAGACGTAGCTACGTAGACAGTAGGCCTAACAGGTACCGATGCAATGAAAGGAGATGTCGTGAGAGGTGTCGACGGCGACATCCCTAATGAAGGAATAACCGGCCTCGTGGACGGAGTCGATATTCCCATAGAGGCCATAGTGGCCATGACCTGACTTAAGGACCTATATCCCGCTGGAAGTGAAGGACTAGGTGAAGACATGACAGAAGATTCGGGGATGTTTTCTGGAAAAAGCTGGTAATCTTCACTAGATGTAGGAATTTCCTCACTAGGAGAAGGACTGGGTGAGTCCATATCTGATCCTACCGCAAGATCTTCTAAAAGATGACGAGGAATAGGAGGTATAACAGCAGCCAAGAAAGGCGATCCCGATGTAAGAGGATGGAAATGTTCCCCTACTCCAAATCCAAACCAAGCATTGGACAAGGGCCAATTGAAGTAAATTGGTCCACCAAAGGGAAGTTCAGATATAACCGGTCCCTCATCGAGAAACTTGGATACAATAGGCTGCTGATGTTCAGCAGAGGACTGAGGGACCTCTGATGAATCGTCTGTGTAAGGACTACCAGTAGACGAAACTGAGGGTTCCGCCACTGTGACTCTAACGAAAAGAGGAAGAGATCAAAACAAAAACACACGGGAAAAAACCAAGGCAAACAACCAACAGGCCGAAAAACAATCTCTAAATGGGCGTGTGATCGTAGGTGATTAATTTTACCACATTGAAACTAGAAAATTTTACTGTTTCATGTTTTAAGAGTCTAGAAACAAGTAAAAGATGAATTTATCTCTTTCAATTTGGAAACAAGAGTGAAAGGACAAGCGCTTGATGATCTTTTCAAATTTAATGAGTCAGAAAATATCGAAATGACTGCTCTGGTAATCTAGGCAGATGGGTGTACCAGATATCCGTGAACTGCCATATACACCTTGGTTAAAAAATGAAAGAGAAATCAACCAAGGACTTGATGTACGTGCATGTAATCTCCCTTAATGTTGTGTTCGATGTATCACGGGTATAAGGCGGCAGACTCGACTTCCTATGGATAAAGGATAACAACCTAGTGGGGTCTCCCTTTATATACGCGACAGTACGGGGAGCACAAGTCTGTACTAGCGCTGTCTAAAGCCAAAAAGGTGAACGACAACTACTAGGTTTAACGACGCCGGAATACGTCACTAGCCTAGACCTCTAGATATTCCGTTAATGTTTCAATGTTGCCTTAGGTTAATTGAATAAATTTTATAGTTGATCTTTAAATTATGTTTCAATTTTAGGCCCTATCAAATGTTGTATCTCAAAAATCCTCTAAATGCACACTACATGCCACAATGTATCACTTTGTTCGATGAAGAGCTAACTACGGGAAGGTTGAGAGCTTTTCAAACAACAAAAAAATGATCACAAAACATCCACTACTATCTCTAATTCATCCTAATGAAACAAAAAACTTCTCTTAGAGTTATATAACACTAATAATGTGGAAAAGCTTTCAATTTTCACTAACTAATCAAAAAGCAAAGAGATTTGTTTTTGTATTTTTCAATGTTTTAGAGCAAATGCACCAAACGAAATGAAAAACTAATGAAGAAACCAATTTGAGAAGTGATAGTGACAGTGAGAGAGTCGAAACAAGCAAGTTCACTCAATGCCAACACACACAATCAGAACTCAAACTGATGGAGAAATCCCTCAAATCGAAGAAGAATCTCAAAAAGACTCATACAAACCGTGTAATCTAGGCTCGAAATGAGACAAAGCGAAACTTGAATGAAAAAGAGAACAATCACTCAACTGACGCAATGATACAACGGAATCCAACAAAATGAATGCAAAGAAGTGAAAATGAAGTTGACTCGGAAAACAAGGACCAAAAACTCCCACGGGAGGCTCAGCACACTATAGCACCTAGAAACCCTAGGGCTAGAATGCAAAGCTAATGGTAAAGGGAAAACAACTGGAGGACAAGGGTCAAACACAGTCAACAAATATTTCAAGGCACTCAATCACTCATAAAAATGACACTAGGACCAGAAATAAAACTCAGGGGGCTAAAAAACAAGAAAACCCTAACACCAAATAGAGTTGGCGCAACTGTCTGGCTGTATTCTGCGCCAAAACAGCATTGGCGCGGGGGCCTAACTAGCAGCAAGCGCCAGTTGGCGCGACTGTTAGGCTATAAACCGTGCTAATCAAGTTTACTATGGGAAGAAATGAAAAAATAGCAAAAAGAGACTGGATCAGGTCTTCTGGGGGATGAACAGGGGTTTTACACCAAAAGGAGACGAACCAGAAGAGCAAATCAATCAGTCAAAAGCCAAAAACAACTGAAAGAGACAAGACTAGATCCAACTAACTTCCCCAGTAGAGTCGCCAGTTTTTTGGAGAGGTAAATCCCCTCTGCGGATAGAGGCGATCCCTACTAGCCCAGACCGGGTCTAGCAACAATCAGGTCACGCAGTGACGCAGGTTCCTAGTTACAAAACGACAAAAATCATAACGAATTGCCTACCTCAAATCCTACGCAGTGGTCGTTGAAGAAAGGATGATGCTTCTCGTCCTGCGCTTGGCAGATCACGATTATTCCGCTTGACACGTTTGAACACCTGCACACATGCAAAGGATACAACGACATACAACGTAAAATCTAAAGCCTGTAACCATACATCAGTCAGAGACGATGTAATTCATTGCATAAAGAAATAGACAAATGAATATAACCATAATCAAAGTCGCTTATCATTAAAATGACAAAGGAAAGATACAACCCAAAGCTCCGACGCTTGATCTTCCTTCAGTGAGGCTGACAGCTGAGCATGTCTCAAAAAAGCTTTTCAGAAACGGGACGAAGCTCTCTCTCTTCGGCTTGGCTCTCAACAACTGTTTGGCTATAGTTTCCTTCCTACAAGTTCAGTTAGCTTGCTAAGGGAGAAGGCAAGATTTTATAGATGGGGGAAGAGGAGTTGGGATCCCTACCATCATGGTTTTGGCCCTATCTCTAAGGAAGCTTCCATGATAGGTGGAAAACCACTTCCCATACATGGAGATCCAGAGCCAAACCACCCAACTCCTTTTAGTGACTCATTCAGAAGTTTGTTGGAATCAAACTTCCGCTATTTATTTTTTAAAAACATCCCTTACTAAGCTTGGTGCGAGTGAGACACAGGGACAGAGCGCCAGTTGGCGCGCCCTCTATGGTGGATTTCCTCCATTGGCGCGAGGGTTGAACTGGCTAGTCGCGCCATGGAAAAAATATCTGTTTTTAGGGTTTTTCAGAGGAAAATTTCTTCATATGAATGCTTGTACTTATGCAAGGGAATGCCATGAAAGTGGTTTCAGGTCATGTCACTGCTCACAGGTCACAAGAAAATCCCTCCAATGTGCAGGACGGGGAATTGGAGGGACGGTGACAAAATGTTGTGTAACATATGCTTCCTAAAGCATGAGGCCCGAGAGAGAGGGAGGGGTGAAATGCTTTATGAGAACGTGCCCAACTAAAAACACTGCTGTCAAAAGACCTGCATACAAATACAACTGATATATCTGATACATGATATGTGGTATGGGCGCAGCCATCCATAATAGAGTGTACAATAACCAGGATCCAAGGTATGGACGCAGCCATCGAGGAAGGATCAATAAGTAGACTCAGGTATGGTCGCAGCCATCCAATCAAATGAGTCATGTAACTAATCATGATAATCCACAAAACCCGCAGCCTGGATTTCATTAGAAAAAATCCAGGGTCTTGCGCTCCATCTCGACCCGAACAAAGTGCAAGTCCTAGCATGTGAATAACTGAGCTGAAGTCGAAAATGCAATAACATTGTCTGATAACCAGCCAATAATGAAAGTCGTTAACAAACACGAGAGGTACCACCAATAATGAGGATGGCCATCAAGGTACAATAGGTATAATCCAAGGAATGTGAACAGTGAGCTGGCGTCGAACACTTGCAGAATCACTCGATCGAAGGCCAATGATGATAACCTTGCGTCGAATGCGAAGATAAGCTTCCTGGATAATGAGCTGAAGTCGAGAGGAAGTGACCTTGATCGAAGGTGGGCCATAGTGTTTCCCATATCATTGACACGAGACAGAGGAACATAATGTTTGTGAATCAGGATCAGTAGAGAATCAGAGGGAGGTTGAGAACTACAGAGGCCAACTTATTTTGAACATATCGGCAGCACGACGCTGGATTTGGCAGTATTTGACATCAAAGGATCTGAGGTCGTGATGATGTGGCAAAGAGAAGATGAGCGGTCAAAAAGGATTACCCAAACCCATGGAGGCAAGTAGAGAACAAGATGAGATGTCCCCAACCTGACACGAATGCAGACAAGTGCCATGTTCAAGAGCGACATACTGCCGACACGATGGTGATACTGGTTCCATTTTTCCCCACCATTTCTAGCGAGTACCCCAATTATTTTTGAAAGAAAGCTTGAAGGGGATAGCATATGCTTGCGATATAAGTTTGTCCTTCGGAAAAATCCAACCTAGTACATTTAACAAGCCCTAGGAAGGAGGAATTTGAGTATCGTCATTACAACAGAGTTCGATGTCATCAGGTTTTAACGAGTCTGACAAAGGAAGAAATCGACGTCTTTTCATGTTTAGAGTGTTTGAAAAGAAAGTGGAAAAGTAAACTCCAACAGTCCCTTTTCACAGATAGTTCCTCAGATCCGAAAAGGTAGAAAAATGTGTCTGAGAAAACCTCCTAGTCACGATAGGCTAGGGTATTCCTTTTTTGTAAATAATCTATCCCAGCCCGAAAAAGGGGTAAACGTATACTGGGTAGATGTCGTTTCGCAGCCAATTTAACGAGATTAAAATGACAAGCGACTCGACGATCTTTTCATTTTTAGAGAGTCAGAAAAGAGCTGAAAGATGACTCCAGTAGTGACTTTTTCGTGTTTTTACCGAGTCCAAAAAAAGTATAAAATACAACTCGTATCGTCGTCCCTAGTCGCGTGAAAACCTGTTGCTGCACAAAAAGAAAGCGTAAAACCCATTTTTCGACAAAATATAATAAAATATTGGAAAAATAAGCTTCAAAACCTAATTTGATTTTGAAAAGTTATAAATATGACCAAAATAGTAAAAACATATTTACTTTTTACTTTTTACCTCTTGTGGAGAGCAACAGTGAGTTTTTTCCTTGCGAGCTTGCAGTGACGATTGTGGACGATTCGGTGCATCATTCTGAATCCTGTCTTTTCCAGGTAAGAGGCGCTTCCATTAGCTATGTTTTAATTCATATTTCATAGCATTCCATCGTGATTTGGGATCCCTGAGGGGAACTGTCATTTGCAAATTTAGGGCTCGCACAATTGGTGCGGGTATGAGGAACGGACCCGCGCCAATCGAGTTCTTTTTGCAAAGGGGTTGCGCCAGCTGGTGCGACTATCAACAAAACAGTCATGCCAACCGCACAACCTCATTTTCCGCTCAATTTTACAAAAAATGAACCAATAAATTAGATTTTTGAATGCCCAAGGGATCTTATGATGTTCTTATGACCATTTTGATGCAGGTATAAAGCCACAATGGTGATCGAATGGAAATAAAGGGAGCACAGTGAAGAGGATAAAATGTAAATGGGGAACGAGTAATGCATGAATGCTCTCCGGGATTGCGGTTTAAAGAAATTCTTCTTGACACCATGTCTCAAGGCACAACCTAAATTGTTACGATACTTAATCAGTATCTGGGATGAGAATAAGGAGAAGTTTAGGCTTCGAGATCAAGTGCTGGAGCTCGAAGTGTCCGATGTTTACTTCATCACTGGATTGTCTCGGAGAGGTCCAGTCCCGATCATGATAGGTACTAGGCCTTCTGGCGAAAAGATGTCAATGGTTATGGAAAGAGTGTGCCCAGGGGCACAAACATGATCAGCTAGCGATAAAGTGGACATTCACACTATTCTCGATCTGGCACTCAGAGTGGTGCTCCATACCATTACATAGGCTGCGGGGTCACAGGCGCCGCATGAGGCCACCAAAACACAGCTCCTTTTAGCATCAGAATGTATGAATCCAACGTTATTTGATTGGGCTACAACCGTAACCATGAATATCAAACGATAATTGACTAAGTGTAAAAGGACCAAACTGAAGCAATTTGGGTACGGGTCAATCTTGGTATTGTTCATCCTCGAACGACTACCTATCTTCCAGGGCCAGGGGGCGATAGTCGCAGATCCACCTTTGAGAGAGCCACGGATGGCTCGATGGGCAGCTTTGATGCCCAGAGCAGGAGGGGGCCAGAAAATGTCATGGCGGCTAGAGTTCTTAGGATGGCTACGGTGACAGTTGATCATCGTAGAGGACTGGCCCTATGCTGGTACTGATTTCACAGGAGACCCAGACCTTCACTCCCGGAAGGAGAGGATTGGGATGAGGAGCTGGGTAAGACTCTTTTTGATTTTATGAATTTTATGAATTTTTTTTGGTATACATGCATGTTTTGACAATCGATCCTATATGTATGCAGATGTTGGCCCAGAGAGGCCCACCGGGATGTCGCCGATCGTGCGGAGGACCCCTCTCGCCTATGACCCTCAAGGTGAGGGGGGCGAGGGGAACGAGCTAGTTCAGAACTTAGAGGGAATCACCCATGGGATTCTTGATTATGCTCGTCTAGCAGATGTCCCCATGGCTTATCAGAGGCACAATGGAGGGGTGCCTAGTCACCTTCATCATTTACTGAGGCGATTGGTGTGGGCAGTAACATGTTACCATGAGCACCATGTTGATTAGTCACCTAGGCTTTTCCTATGCATATTTTTGAGAGACATGTTGTCTCCGGATATTATTAAAACAGACATGTATATTTTTGGATTTTATGTGATGCAGACAAACTGCAAACATTCGACATATATATATATATATATATATATCTATTTCTGGATGGATCTTTTTCATATATGATGATGTTTTTTTACAAGTTGCGTAAATGTCTATCTAATATCATGTTAGCTACTGTGTCTGTTAACGCATTCATTCGTCTCGGTATATGCTGATATGTAATGTAATCAAAATTTCTTTCTAGTAAATGAATACGTAGATACAGTCTTAAAATGGATGGGTTCCTAACTAAGTAATGACCATTGAGTTGTAACACTACAAGCTGTGAGTCCAGATATACAAGTAATGCACGAATGCCGAGGTTAACGGCCTCGTTCAATAATTCCAAAACGACACTATATTCCGCAACATTATTTGTAGCAGGTCCTAGACAAACACCTTGTAAATTAACTAACTCACCAGCAGGATTGTAGATTACCCAGGCTGCCGAAGACAGATTCTTGGTACTGCGGGAGGCACCATCCGCGAAACGGACAAAAGGAGTACTAGACATCTGCACAATCAGGAAGACCCAATCAGCAGAAAGACGCTTACAAAGCAAACCACACCACACATGCACAAAAATGAAATCACTCACTTATGTACACACACCACACAAGAATAATTCCAGCATAGTACTTCTTCAGGTACGAGGTCCCCTTCGATGAAAGAATGTGGAGAAACCGTTTGATCGAAATGAGCTTTAACCCTCTTTTTCTGTGCCTCGATAACCAAAGCAGCCAAGCGGCGGGTTTCGTCTAGTCATTCCATATACACGAGAAGTTCTTCCTCCGGGGAAGTGTCGAGCAGTAATTCCACAGCCAACTTCAGCGAAGGGATCTGAAATTCAACCAAAAGAGTTGCTTCCAGACCATACACCAACTGGAAAGGTGTGAATCCAGTCGCACTCTTTACTGACATTCGGAAGGCCCAGAGAGCTGAGAACAATTGGAGATGCCAGTTGTATTTGTGAATACCAATTGTTCATTGAAGCATCGTGACAAGTAATTTTTTCATGGCCTCAACATGGCCATTCGCCTGAGGGTAATATGGCGTTGAGATGTCATGACGCAAGCCCAAATTTGATGTCAGTTCTGCCATCATGTAGTCCAGAAAATGAGTGTCATGATCGGTGACAATGGCTTGAGGAACTCCGAAACACATAATCACATGGTTGAAAATGAATTGAGTGGTTGTCTTACCTTCAGTAGCTAATGTAGGCATCGCCTTGGCCCACTTGGTGAAGTAGTCTATGGCAACGATGATATAAGCATGCCCCCCGGCCAAGTGAGGGTTACATGTCATAAAATCAATGCCTCATTTGGCGAAAGGGCCTATGGTAATGACAGGATGTAAAGGGAGGGGTGGCGCACGCATCTTGCATTGAAAGATCTGGCACGCATGACACTTTCTTACTGCAACAATACAGTCTTTAAATATAGACGGCCAGAAGTAACCCGCACGCAGAATCTTCTGGGTGGTAGCATAACCGGACATGTGACTGCCACAGGCACCACTGTGATAGTCATTCAGGACTTTCTCAGCCTCTTCCAAGGTCAAACATCGACGGAGCACAGAATCGACTCCGACATGATATAAGGTATCTCCAACAATGCGATACGGTTGGGATTGATGTTGACTACGACGTCGAGAATCGTTCATCAACTCGGACCGGAAGGTAGATGTCTGAAGGTACACGATGATGTCACCGTACCATGTATCATGAGTGTTGATTAGAAAGAGGGTTTCATCCGGGATATGATCCTCGGATTGAGATGGAATAGAATCAATAGGGAGAGAGCAGATGAAATAAGCAAAAACCAGTGATTTTGTCAATTTGGCAATAGTGAACTCCAAATCAAACTCCTGAAGGATTACAATCCATTTAGAGTACTTTCCCCCAGCAATTGTCGAGACAAGATGTAAGTCATGGGGTTGCAGTCGGAAATCACGGTTACAGTGCGCAACAAGATGTAATGGCGACTCCGCTGGGGAAGTTAGTTGGAGTTAGTCTTGTCTCTTTCGATTGTTTTTGGTTTTTTATTGATTGATTTACTCTTCTGGTTCACCTCCTTTTGGTGTAAAACCCCTGTTTAGCCCCCAAAAAACCTGATCCAGTCCCTTTTTGCTCTTTTTTCATTTCTTCCCATAGTGAACTTGATTGGTGTGGTTTATAGTCTGACAGTCACGCCAACTAGCGCTTGTTGCTAGTTAGGCCCCAGCGCCAACGCTGTTTTAGCGTAGAATATGGCCAGATAGTCGCGCCAACTCTGTTTGGTGTTAGGGTTTGCTTGTTTTTGAGCCCCTTGAGTTTGATTTCTAGTCTTGGTGTCATTTTTATGAGTGATTGAGTGCCTTGAAGTCTTTGTTGACTGTGTTTGACCCTTGTCCTTCAGTTGTTTTCCCTTTACCATCAGTTTTGCATTCTAGCCCTAGGGTTTCTAGGTGCTATAGTGTGTTGAGCCTCCCGTGGGAGTTCTTGGTCCTTGTTTTCCCAGTCAAATTCGTTTTTGCTTCTTTGCATTCATTTTGTTGGATTTCGTTGTATCATTGCGTCAGTTGAGTGATTGTTCTCATTTTCATTCAAGTTTCGCTTTGTCTCATTTCAAGCCTAGATTACACGGTTTGTATCAGTCTTTTTGAGATTCTTCTTCGATTTGAGGGATTTCTCCATCAGTTTGAGTTCTGATTGTGTGTGTTGGCATTGAGTGAACTTGCTTGTTTCGACTCTCTCACTGTCACTTCTCGAATTGGTTTCTTCATTAGTTTTTCATTTCGTTTGGTGCATTTGCTCTAAAACATTGAAAAATACAAAAACAAATCTCTTTGCTTTATGATTAGTTAGTGAAAATTGAAAGCTTTTCCGCATGATTAGTGTTATATAACTCTACAAGAATTTTTTTTTGTTTCATTAGCATGCATTAGAGACAGTAGTGGATGTTTTGTGATCATTTTGATGTTATTTGAAAAGCTCTCAACCTTCCCGTAGTTAGCTCTTCATCGAACAAAGTGATACATTGTGGCATGTAGTGTGCATTTAGAGGATTTTTGAGATACAACATTCGATAGGGCCTGAAATTGAAACATAATTTAAAGATCAACTATAAAATTTATTCAATTAACCTAAGGCAACATTGAAACATTAATGGAATATCTAGAGGTCTAGGCTAGTGACGTGTTCCGACGTCGTTAAACCTAGTAGTTGTCGTTCGACTTTTGGCTTTAGACAACGCTAGTTTGGACTTGTGCTCCCCGTACCATTACGTATATAAAGGGAGACCCCACTAGGTTGCTAACCTTTATCCATAGGAAGCCGAGTCTGCCGCCTTATACACGTGATACACCGGACACATCATTTGGGGAGATTTCCTGCACGTACGTCAAGTCCTTGGTTGATTTCTCTTTCATTTTTTAACCAAGGTGTATATGGCAGTTCACGGATATTTGGTACACCAATTTGCCTAGATTACCAGAGCAGTCATTTTGATCTTTTCTAAATCATTAAATTTGAAAAGATCATCAAGCGCTTGTCCTTTCATGCTTGTTTCCAAATTGAAAGAGATAGAGTCATATTTTACTTGTTTCTAGACTCTTAAAACATGAAACAGTAAAATTTTCCAATTTCAATGTGGTAAAATTAATCACCTACGATCACACACCCATTTAGAGATTGTTTTTCGACCTGTTGGTTGTTTTCCTTGGTTTTTTCTCGTGTGTTTTTGATTTGATCTCTTCCTCTTTTCGTTACAGTCACAGTGGCAGAACCCTCAGTTTCGTCTACTAGTAGTCCTTACACAGACGATTCATCAGAGGTCTCTCAGTCCTCTGTTGAACATCAGTAGCCTATTGTATTCGAGTTTCTTGACGGGGGACCGGTTATATCTTAACTTCCCTTTGGTGGACCAGTTGACTTCAATTGGCCCTTGTCCAACGCTTGGTTTGGATTTGGAGTAGGGGAAAATTTACCTTCTATTACATCGGGATCGCCTTTCTTGGTTGTTGTTATACCTTGTAGTCCTCGCCATTTTTAGAATATCTTGCGTTAGGATCAGATATGGACTCACCCAGTCCTTCTCCTAGTGAGGAAATTCCTACATTTGGTGAAGATTACTAGCTTTTTCCAGAAAACATCCTTGAATCTTATGTCATGTCTTCACCTAGTCCTTCTCTTCCAGCGGGATATAGGTCCTTAAGTCAGGTCATGGCCACTGTGGCCTCTATGGGAATATCGACTCTATCCACAAGGCCGGTTATTCCTTCATTAGGGATGTCGCCGTCCACAACTCTCACGACATCTCCTTTCGTTGCATTAGTACCTATTAGGCCTACTGTCTGCGTAGCTGCGTCTACGCCCATTGTCACTACTCAGTCAACCAGGACCTCGTCAGTTCCTGAAGACATTTACATAGCTTCTGCTATTCCGGGGAATATTTCCCCTGAGGAGTATCGATTATCTTTACAGCCGTTGAACTCCGAGGTTGGTCAGTCCTCTCAAGATCTCAACCGTCCTTACTTTTCCCATTATGGACCGGATGGTACCCCGATTTACGTATTTCCTTATCAATACAATGAGCAGGGCAACCCTCTTTGTTTTCTTGCTCCTGAGGCTTATCAGTACATTAAAGGTTTTCTATCTGCCCAGGCTGGCCAACCTTCTAACCCAAAAGGACAACCCTTCCAGGGACAACCTTCGGCCCAGCCAGGTTTTCCATACAACCCGCAAGGACAACCCTTATAGGGACAACCTTCGAGCCAGCAGTGATTGTTGTACGGTCCGCAAGGGCAGTCCTACAACCCTCAAGGTCAACCTCTACAACCTCACCCTGTGGTCCAACCAGGGCAACCTCAAGGACCCGCAGGCCAACTGGGGTATCAACCCGGAAAGTTGTATGGTCCTGGGGGGAAAATCCATCCTTCAAAACCTTTGGTGCAACCTCAGCAAACTCAGTTTCCAATTGGTCTGAATGTTGCACAGCCAGGGCCATCTTATGGTCCTGTCATAGGTCAACCTGGTTATCAGGCACAACCTAAACCTCTCTCGCCATCAGGCCAACCTGCTCAGCCGGGGCAACCTGGTGTCCTTCATCAGCCAGGGCAACCTGTTCAACCAGGAAAACCGATTCAGCCAGGCCAACCTAGTGTCCTTCATCAGCCAGGGCAACCTGTTCAACCAGGACAACCGATTCAGCCAGGCCAGCCTGTTCAACCAGGGTAGCCTGCGCAGCCAGGTCAACCTATTCAACCAGGAAAACCTGGACATCCAGTTAACCCTGCTCAACAACCGATCTATTCTATGCCACAGCCGAACCCGCCTGTGCGCCCAACTTATCAGGCTCAGCAGGGCCCCACTTACCAGCAGCTCGCTCGACCCCAAGGCGGCTATTACCTTCAAGGTCAGTCTCAACCAGTTTACAACCCACCCCAAGGTTCCAATTATCACCTCTAATAGCCAGGCTATACTTATACTCAGCAGTCAAATCCATACACTGCTCAAACGGGGCCTACATATAATTAGGGTCAGTACCGTGGTTAACAACCCCCATACACTGGTTATCAGCAACTGTATCAACCCAATTATACGGCTTATACCCCCTATGGTCAAAATCCTCCAAGACAGAACCAATGGGGGCATAATTATGCTCAACCAGGGTGGAGTACAGGTACAGGTCCTTATCTGGGACCTGGCATGCCTTTTAATCCTCAGTTACATTTCCTTGCCACGTTGGAATCACCGGATGTATCTAAATTGACTAATGATCTGATTCTTTATAATCCATATTGGCCTCCGGTTCCAACGAAGGTGCCTGGAGATTGTCCTAAGTTTGAGGGTAAAGCTGGAGAAGACCCCCAAGCCCATGTCATGACCTACCATTTGTGGTGTTCTTCAAACTCTTGGGTTGATGACTCGATCCGTCTACGAATTTTCCAGCGCACTCTTACCAGCGCAGCTGCTAAGTGGTATATAGAACTACCCCGTGGTATTTTTCAAGATTTTGATACTTTAGCTATGGCATTCCTGACACATTTCCAGTTATTGGTTCATTACGAAGCCGGGACACATATCCTGACATCTCTGAAGCAGGATCAAGCAACTCATATTTCAGATCATATTCGTGAGTGGCAACGCTGTCGTCGTCTGATCAAGTTTGATATTCTTGATCAGCTTCTAACTCACTGGTTCACTACCTCATTTTTTAACAAGATCGCTCAAGACATTACTATGGGGGCATGTGTAACCGAGGAACAAGCCATCGCTCATGCCCAGTACCTCGATTCGGTGTACTCTCAGTCTGGCACATTATATGATATCTTGGCTGATGCCCCGTGGCCAGGGACCTCTAAAGCACCTCCTACCCCATCAGTTGATGGTGTTATTGGTTCCGTCTCTCAGACTTCTCGTAAGTCTTCAAATGGGAAGCAGAAGTCGAATTCTTCCAATAATTCTATTCCTCTCGCCACTCTAGATTCTAGTAAGACTACGAAGGTCAATGCCGTTTAGGCCAATCCTGCAGAAAAGACCTCCAAAGGGAAGAAGAAGGGAAAATGCAACTCCAAATCCGATGCCCCATAACCAGAATCCTCCAAACCACGTTCTGATGATGGTTCACAATGAAAACCAAAGTACCCTTTCTTGATCTGTGACGGAGACCACTAGACCAAAGACTGTCCCCGACGATCCGAGGTTAGTCAACTTCTTAAAGGCTCTAAGGGAACTCCAGCAGTTCTGAAAGAAACTTTTCCAGCTCAGCAAACGCATATGGTCGAGTAGCCTTCATTGTCTGCACCATTTGGGTCCCAAGTTTTCATGATGAATGATGTTGCACCTGTTTCGATTGCCACTCGTTCGAAGGATTATGCCGGATCACGCCAGGCAGCTAGAAATGAAGTCGTTGATGGCTCGCCTCCCCCACCTACCTTTGGTCCTTTAGAAATTGAGAAGCCAAGCACTGAACCTGTTGTACGGCCACCTTCCAAAGGTGTTCTTCAAAAATCTTCCTATAATCCAAATGCCCGTGCTGCTCAGCATTACAACATTGTTGAGGATTTGGCACAGGCGCCTTCCGCAATGTCTGTGTTGGAAGTGCTTCAAAGTTTCCCATCTCAACAAAAATCTCTGTTATCTGCAATCGGTGGAATTGATCCTGCCGATTCTAGTCTTCTCACCTTCGATCTAGAGAATTTTTTCCCCCAAATTCCACATCAAATCGCCCTTGTTATACAAGTCGGTATCAATGACCTCAACATTCACAGAGCCATTGTGGACGAAGGTGCCTCTACCTGTGTTATGTCATCTGCTTACTGGAAGGCCATTGGCTCTCCAGCCCTCACTTCATCTCCCAATGCCCTCGAGGCATTCTATGGTAGGGAATGAAAACCCTTGGGTATTCTCGCGATTTTACTGATCACGTTACAAGGTAAGACAATCAACGTTGAAGTAGAAGTGGTTGATGCCAAACTCAACTACAATCTTCTTCTTGGTCGTAGCTGGACCCACACCGTGCTATGGATTCCATCCACCCTCTTTCGGCTTTTAAATTTTCCACATGAGGGCAAGATTATTACTGTCGATCAGTTGTCTTTCTTTACCTCGTCCTCCGAGAACAATGTGCCATACGTGGATCAAATTCCTAATCCCCCTAACAGTGTAGGACCTGGTCTTTTCAATGACCTCGTTCTCATGGGTATTTTTCCCATGCCACCACCGAACACCATTCAAGTCAACATGATCTCTAGGTCAGATGACCCGTGGATCATCCCTTCTCCTAAACAGGTGACCTCTTTTGGAGAATCGATGCCTTTGACCCCAGTTGAAATTAATTATTGGGAGATCATTGCTGCATCAAATCCTCCTCCTCCTAAAAATGCTCCTTTGAGCATGGCTCTAGATTTTTATTCTCAATCCCTTTGGCTCGACGAAGCAGATTCGCCCGATCCTTTGAGAGAAGTCTTTCCGTCTGACGAAGCTATCGTGGAGACGATGTCTCTCGAAGATCTGCCGTGGAGCGATGGACATCATCATTCCTCGTTCATGCCCGGCCTAGGGGCAATGTCTAATTGTCTCGAGCGTTTCGCATCTCAGGTTCCCTCTCCACCTCTCCAAATTCCAATATTGACTCGTGAGGTTCTTTCGAAAGGAAATATGAGTACTATCACTCAAAAAATGCCTATCGACATCTCTGTTAAACCGGGGGTCGTCGAGAACATTCACGTGGGAGTTACTTGTTTTCCCGAAGAGATTCAAGTATACACTAGCCTTTTCCGCAAATTCCAAGATGTTTTCGCATGGTATTATGAAGAGATGCCTGGGATCGATCCCAGTATAGTCGTGCATGAAATTCCTACCTATCCTGGTGCGAAGCCTGTGTGCCAGCGTCTGCGCCCAGTGCATCCTCGAAAAGCCACAGCTATAAAAGCAGAAGTTGATAAACTTCTTAACGCGGACTTCATATATCCAATCCCCCTCAAAGAATGGGTTTCCAATATCGTCCCTGTAGATAAGAAGTAGGGCACGATTCGAGTCTGTGTTGACTATAAAGACATCAATCGTGCTTGTCCCAAGGAAAACTATCCCACTCCCTTTATAGATCAGATCATCGATGATTGTGCGGGGAGTGAGATCTATTCTCTTATGGACGGCTTCTCAGGTTACAATCAAATTGATATTTTACCCTTTGATCAACATAAGACCACCTTCATCTGTTCGTGGGGCATGTTCGCCTATAAGAAGCTCCCGTTCGGCTTGAAAAACGCTGGAGCCACTTTCCATTGCACAATGTTCTACGCCTTTCATGAAATACGTCACATTTGTCAGCCGTATCTAGATGACCTACCAGCTCATTCATCTCGGTGCGAAGACCATCCCAAACACCTCCGCCAGATTTTTCTTCGTTGCAGACGTTACAACATCAGGCTTAATCTTCACAAGTGCATCTTCTACGTCGACTCTGGTCGTCTTCTGGGATTCATTATTTCTAAAGATGAAATTCACCTTGACACCATCAAGGTCGAGGCTATTTTTAATCTCCCATCTCCATCCTCGTTGCATCAACTTCAGAGTCTTCAGGGGAAAGAAAATTTCTTACGTCGCTTTATCCCGAACTATGAAAAAGTGGCCAAAGGGTTTACGCGGATTCTAAAATAGGACATTCCCTTCCATTGGGACGATATTTCTCAGCAATCCTTCAATAAACTTAAAATGTTGCTCTTCAACACTCCGTTAATACCTCCTCCCAATTACCATCGCGATTTTACCCTCTAATTGGCTGCTGCATTCAGCACGATTGCCATGGTCCTGGTACAGGATGACGATGACGGAAATGAACATGTGATTTACTATATGTCTCAGAATATTCTCGACACTGAAATGCGTTATGCCCACGTCGAGAAGTTGGTGCTTGCCACAGTACAGGCCATTCAGCAGTTTCGCCATTAGATCATGTTGCGCATGGTAACCGTGATTTCCGATTGCAACCCCATGACTTACATTTTTTCTCGACAATTGCTGGGGGGCCAAGTACTCCAAATGGATTTTCATCCTTTAGGAGTTTGATTTGGATTTCATTACTGCCAAATCGACGAAGTCATTGGTTTTTGATGATCTCATCTACTCCCTCCCCACTGACTCTGTTCCGTCTCAATCGGAGGATCATATCCCAGATGAAACCCTCTTTCTAATAAGCACTCACGATCCATGGTATGGTGACATCATCATATACCTTCATACATCTACCTTCCATTTCGAGTCGATGAAGGATGCTCGACGTCGCATTCGGCATCAATCCCAACCATATCACATTGTTGGAGATACCTTATATCGTGTTGAAGTCGATTATGTGCTCCGCCGATGTTTGAACTTGGAAGAGGCTGAGAAAGTCCTAAATGACTCTCATAGTGGTGCTTGTGGTGGTCATATGTCCGGTTATGCTACTGCCCAGAAGATTCTGCGTGCAGGTTACTTCTGGCTGTCTATATTTAAAGACTGTATCGTTGCAGTAAGAAAATGTCATGCGTGCCATATCTTTCAAAGCAAGATGCGTGCGCCACCCCTCCCTTTACATCTTGTCATTACATTAGGCCCTTTCGCCAAATGGGGCATTGATTTTATGACATGTAACCCTCACTCGGCTGGGGGGGCATGCTTATATCACCATTTTCGTAGACTACTTCACCAAGTGGGCCGAGGCGATGTCTACATTAGCTGTCGACGATAAGACAACCACTCAATTCATTTTCAACCATGTTATTACGCATTTCGGAGTTCCTCAAACCATTTTCACCGATCATGGCACTCATTTTCGGGACTACATGATGGCAGAACTGACATCAAAGTTGGGCTTGCGTCATGACAGCTCAACGCCATATTACCCTCAAGTGAATGGCTAGGTTTAGGCTGTGAACAAAGTACTTGTCACGATGCTTCAACGAACAATTGGTATTCACAAATCCAACTGGCATCTCTAATTGTTCTTAGCTCTCTGGGCCTACCGAACGTCAATAAAGAGCGCGACCAGATTCACACCTTTCCAATTGGTGTATGGTCTGGAAGCAACTCTTTCGGTTGAATGTGAGATCCCTTCGCTGACGTTGGCTGTGGAATTACTGCACGACACTTCCCCAGAGGAAGAACATCTCCTGTATCTGGAACGATTGGACGAAACCCTCCGCTTGGCTATTTTGGTTATCGAGGCACAGAAAAAGCGAGTTAAAGCTCATTTCGATCAAACAGTTTCTCCACGTTCTTTCATCGAAGGGGACCTTGTCCTCTTGTATGACCAAGCACATGATAAGCTTGGGGCAGGAAAATTCCAGCCCATGTGGCATGGGACCTATATCGTTAAACGTGTATTGAATAATGGGGCCTATGAGATAATCGATTATGAAGGTATTCCTTTGGTGCAGCCTAGAAATGGGCTATACCTAAAGAAGTACTACGCTTGAATTATTCTTGTGTGGTGTGTGTACATAAGTGAGTGATTTAATTTTTGTGCATGTGTGGTGTGGTGTGCTTTGTAAGCATCTTTCTGCTGATTGGGTCTTCCTGATTGTGCAGATGTCTAGTACTCCTTTTGTCAGTTTCACGGATTGTGCCTCCCGCAGTACCAGGAATCTGTCTTCGGTAGCCTGGGTAATTTACAATCCTTCTGGTGAGTTAGTTAATTTACAAGGTGTTTGTCTAGGGCCTGCTACAAATAATGTTGCGGAATATAGTGCCGTTTTGGAATTATTGAACGAGGCTGTTAACCTCGTAATTCGTGCATTACTTGTATATCTGGACTCACAGCTTGTAGTGTTACAACTCCATGGTAATTATTCAGTTAGAAACCCATCCATTTTAAGAATGTATCTATGTATTCGTTTACTAGAAAGAAATTTTGATTACATTACATATCAACATATACCCAGACGAATGAATGCGTTAACAGACGCAGTATCTAACATGGTATTAGATAGACATTTACGCAACTTGTAAAAAAAACATCATCATATGTGAAAAAGATCCATCCAACAATATATATATATATATATATATATATATATCGAATGTTTGTTGTTTGTGTGCATCACATAAAATCCAAAAATATACATGTCTGTTTTGATAATATCTGGAAAAAACATGTCTCTCAAAAATATGCACAGGAAAAGCCTAGGCGACTAATCAGCATGGTGCTCATGGTAGCATGTTACTGCCCACACCAATCGCCTCAGTAAACGATGAAGGCGACTAGGCACCCCTACGGTGTGCCTCTGATAAGCCATAGGGACATCTGCTAGATGATCATAATCAGGAATCTCATGGGCGATTCCCTCTAAGTTCTGAACTAGCTTGTTCCCCTCACCCCCCTAACCTTGAGGGTCATAGGCGAGAGGGGTCCTCCGCGCGATTGGAGACATCTCGGCGGGCCTTTTTGGGCCAACATCTGCATACATATAGGATCGATTGTCAGAACATGCATATATACCAAAAAAAAATCATAAAATTCATAAAATCAAAAAGAGTCTTACCCAGATCCTCATCCCAGTCCTCTCCTTCCGGCAGTGGAAGGTCTGGGTCTCCCGTGAAATCAGTACCGGCATAGGGCCAGTCCTCTGTAACGATCAACTGTCGTCGAAGCCATCCGAAGAACTCGGGCCGCCATGACATTTGCTGGCCCCCTCCTGCTCTGGGCATCAGAGCTGCCCATCAAGCCATCCGTGGCTCTCTCAAAGGTGGATCTGCAATTATCGCCCCCTGGCCCTGGAAGATAGGTAGCTATTCGAGGATGAACGATACCAAGATTGACCCGTACCCAAACTGCTTCAGTTTGGTATTTTTACACTTAGTCAATTTTCGTTTGATATTCATGGTTACGGCTGTAGCCCAATCAAATAACATTGAATTCATACATTTTGATGCTAAAAGGATATGTGTTTTGGTGGCCTCATGTGGCGCCTGCGACCCCGCATTCCGCGTAATGGTATGGAGCACCACTTGGAGTGCCAGATCGGGAACAATGTGAATGTCCACTTTACCACTACCTGATCCTATTTGTGCCCCTGGGCACACTCTTTCCATAACCATTGACATCTTTTCGCCAGAAGGCCTAGTACTTGTCATGATTGGGACTGGACCTCTCCGAGACAATCCAGTGATGAAGTAAACATCAGACACTTCGAGCTCCAACACTTGATCTCGAAGCCTAAAGTTCTCCTCATTATCATCCCAGATACTGATTAAGTATTGCAACAATTTAGGTTGTGCCCTGAGACATGGTGTCAAGAAGAATTTCTTTAAACCACAATCTCGGAGAGCATTCATGCATTGCTCGTTCCCCATTGCCATTTCGTCCTCTTCACTGTGCTCCCTTTCTTTCCATTCGATCACCATTGTGGCTTTATACCCGCATCAAAATGGTCATAAGCACATCATAAGATCCCTTGGGCATTCAAAAATATAATTGATTGGTTCATTTTTTGTAAAATTGAGCAGAAAATGAGGTTGCACGGTTGGCGCGACCCCTTTGCAAAAAGAACTCGATTGGCGCGGGTCCGTGCCTCATACCTGCGTCAATTGTGCGAGCCCTAAATTTGCAAATGTTCCCCTCAGGGATCCCAAATCACGATGGAATGCTATGAAATATGAATTAAAACATAGCTAATGGAAGCACCTCTTACCTGGAAAAGACAGGATTCAGAATGATGCACCAGATTGTCCACAATCGTCACCGCAAGTTCGCAAGGAAAAAACTCACTGTTGCTCTCCACAAGAGGTAAAAAGTAAAAAGTAAATATGTTTTTACTATTTTGGTCATATTTATAACTTTTCAAAATCAAATTAGGTTTTGAAGCTTATTTTTCCAATATTTTATTATATTTTGTCGAAAAATGGGTTTTACGCTTGCTTTTTGTGCAGCGACAGGTTTTCACGCGACTAGGGATGACGATACGAGTTGTATTTTATACTTTTTTTGGACTCGGTAAAAACACGAAAAAGTCACTACTGGAGTCATATTTCAGCTCTTTTCTGACTCTCTAAAAATGAAAAGATCGCCAAGTCGCTTGTCATTTTGATCTCGTTAAATTGGCAGTGAAAAGACATCTACCCAATATACATTTACCCCTTTTTCGAGCTGGGATATATTATTTACGAAAAAGGAATACCCTAGGCTATCGAAACTAGGAGGTTTTCTCAGACACAGTTTTCTACATTTTCGGATCTGAGGAACTATCTACAAAAAGGGACTGTTGGAGTTTACTTTTCTGCTGTCTTTTCAAATACTCTAAACATGAAAAGACGTTGAGTTCTTCATTTGTCAGACTCGTTAAAACCTGATGACATCGGACTCCGTCGTAATGACGATACTCGAGTTCCTCCTTCCTAGGACTCGTTAAATGTACTAGGTTGGATTTGTCTGAAGGACAAACTTATATCGCAAGCATATGCTATCCCCTTCAAGCTTGTTTTCAAAAATAGTTGGGGTACTCGCCAGAAATGGTGGAGAAAAATGGAACCAGTATCACCGTCGTGTCGGTAGTATGTCGCTCTTGAAAATGGCACTTGTCTGCATTCGTGTCGGGTTGGGGACATCTCATCTCGTTCTCTACTTGCCTCCATGGGTTTGGGTAATCCTTTTTGACTACTCATCTGCTCTTTGCCATGTCATCACGACCTTAGATCCTTTGATGTCAAATACTTCCAAATCCAGTGTCATGCCGTCGATATGCTCAAAAGAAGTTGGCCTCTACAGTTCTCAACCTCCCTCTGATTCTCTACTGATCCTGATTCACAAACATTATGTTCCTCTGACTCATGTCGATCATGTGGGAAACACTATGGCCCACCTTCGATCAAGGTCACTTCCTGTCGACTTGAGCTCATTATCCAGGAAGCTGAGCTAGACACTCCCTTCTGGTACCTTGGAGCCTGCATGCCTCAATGGCAGGTTATTCACATTCGACGCAAGGTTTTCATCATTGGCCTTCGATCGAGTGATTCTGCGGGTGTTCGACGCCAGCTCACTGTTCACATTCCGTGGATTGTACCTATTGTACCTTGAGGGTCATCCTCGTTATTGGTGGTACCTCTCGCGTCTGTTAACGTCTTTCATTATTGGCTGGTAATAAGATGATGTTCTTGCATGTTCGACTTCAACTCACTTTTCACATGCTAGGAATTGTACTCTGTTCGGGTCGAGATGGAGCGCAAGACCCTGGATTTTGTCTGATGAAATCCAGGCTGCGGGTTTTGTGGATTATCATGATTAGTTACATGACTCATTTGATTGGATGGCTGCGACCATACCTGAGTCTACTTATTGTTCTTTCCTGGATGGCTGCGTCCATACCTTGGATCCTAGTTATTGTACACTCTATTATGGATGGTTGTGCCCATACCACATGTCATGTATCAGATATATTAGTTGTATTTGTATGCAGGTCTTCCGACGGCAGTTTTTTCAGTTGGGCACGTTCTCATAAAGCATTTCACCCCTCCCTCTCTCTCGGGCCTCATGCTTTAGGGGGCATCTGTTACACAACATTTTGTCACCATCCTTGTAATTCCTTGTCCGCACATTGGAGGACTTTTCCCGTGACCTGTGAGCAGTGACATGACCTGAAACCACTTTCATGGCATTCCCTTGCATAAGCACAAGCATTCCTCTGAAGAAATTTTCCTCTGAAAAACCCTAAAAACAGATCTTTTTTCCTTGGCGCAACTAGCCAGTTCAGCCCTCGCACCTGTAGAAATTTATATAACTGATATGTTATATCCGAGATTCTCCTGATCACACACTATTTGACTTCATGCACAATACAGAATCTCTTCTACCATTGATAATTAATTTCGGAAATAAAAAAACAATCGCATGCGCACATTAAAACCATGAACATTCACACATATGAACATAGTATTTAATGGGAAAGCTTAAAGCTGAAAACCCCCAACTATATGTATATTATATGTCATAGAGATCATGTAACAATAATTATACAAAGCTCCTCACAAGCTCTCAGTATAATCTCCAATTGCTACACACTAATCAGTTCCGATCTAGCAAAACACATGCTCCAATCTCTGCCACCTGCTAGCCTGCCTCTACTGCGCAATCACTTCTGAAGAATGGCTCTGAATGAACTCAAATTGGTCCAGCCTTGCTCACGCAATCCTCATTGGCATCTCCAACCACTGTGTGTTGCAAATCATGCAACACTATAGTCACAACTGATAGTCACATTTCTCTTTCACCTACCTCTTCACTGGTCTCCACTGAAACTGTCCATGCATTGTAGTTAACTGATGTATTCTTTAGTTGATTAATGAGTTAATAATTAGTGAATTAATTAATAATTAATTCACACCACTCTCACCAGTGTATCAATCAGTTAGACTAGATACAACTAGCTCAACTATGTTTAACTCAGTTAAACTAAACACAACTCCACCAACTACCTCAATAACTCCACCAAACTCTGTCACGAGTTCTAACTGAAGTATCCATGCAATAGCTCCACTTAACCCTTAGGAATAGTGTAATTCCTTCTATCAGCTCCCATGCCACATCTTTCCACTTAACTGAAGTGCTCCAAGAGAATAAATGTTTATAGTCCAAATATTATTAAGAGCTAATAATATTCGACATATCTATTTTTAGACTGGCAATCTAAAAATTGATTCCGCCCAATGTGTCTAAAAATAGAAGTCCATCTATTTTTCCAACTTGACCAACCATCCACAAATAGCATCCTGCAACTCATAGAATATGATCGACATGTCAAAAAATATACTTGCGCCAAAAATAGCCTGCGAGCCCACTTAGTGAAGACGACTTATTTCCACTAAGCTCATCATCTTGTTGCAATCTCAACACTCCCTCTCAACAAGATAAGGATTATCTGCCACCCCTATCCTGCCCCTGTGGTATTCGAATTTTCTCCTGGTGAGTGCCTTCATCAAGATATTAGCATCATTCCAGATATTAGCATCACGATCCTCCTGATCCTCATTGGGAATGTATGAAAGTAACATAGTCTTCAGCTACACAATCTACGATATGATGATGCGGGATGTCCAATGTGTTTAGATCTATCTTTGAAATCTTGGATAGCAGAGTTTGATGCAGCTAATTGTGACATATCACAGTAGGTTCTAAGTGTGAACCGAACAACCTGACCAGGATCTTCCTCATCCATATAGCCTCGCATGCAGCCAAACTCGCTGCCATATACTCGGCCTCTGCTGAATTGAGTGCCATGGATCTCTGCTTCCTGCTGTACCAAGAAATTGTTGTCGACCAGATACTAAAAATCCCTCCAGATGTGCTCTTTCTGTTTGTTGGGCTCCCTGCCCAATCTGCATCCGTGAAGCCACACAAATTCACCTCATCCGACTGTCTGTACCATAATCCATATCCCGATGTGCCTCTGAGATATCTCAATACATGATTTCCTGCCTTCCAAAAGAGATCGGTAGGCTTAACCATAGCTTGTGAAAGCTGGTTAATAGCGTAGCATATGTCGGGTTGTGTATTGACCAGATACATAAGCGACCCCCCCAACTATTGGTAAACAGTGGCATCCACTACCTCTGCCGATGTAGCATCCTCTTTCTTCCATCCACCAGGAAGAGGAGTGTCGATAGGCTTGCAGCCATGCATGTTGAACTTCTCTAGTATCTCCCGGGCATACTTGCCTTGAGACACAAACAATCCATCACTGCGCTGCCAAATTTCCAATCCCAGGAAATAATGAGGGAGGACCAAGTCCTTCATCTCAAACTCCTTTGCAAGATCAGCCTTGCATGAGTGTATCAACAGTTCATCACCTTTCAGAATAAAATCATTTACATAAAGTACAATGATTAGAAACTTACCCTCCACCACAATCTGGCATAGGTTTGGATCCGCCTCACTCTTGGAGAATCCAATTCCGGTGAAATAACTGTCTATCCGTGTGTACCAAGCACGAGGTGCTTGTTTCAACCCATACAACGCTCTTTCGAGCCTGCACACATGCGACTCGTTGCTGAAGATCTTGAAACCTTCGGAATGCTCTATGTACACCTCCTCCTCAATCACTCCGTTGAGGAATGCAGTCTTCACATCCATATGATGAATGTGCCACCCCATCTGCGCTTAGAGAGCAAGAATCGTCCATATGGAAGAATACATTGCGATAGGTGCAAAGGTTTCCTCATAATCGATCCCCTCAATCTGTGAGAAGCCTTGGGCAAAAAATCTTGCCTTGTACTTCTCCACACTCTCGTCAGCTGCTTGCTTCACTTTGTAGATCCATCTCGAACCTACCACTGATTTTCCTTCCAGCCTTGGGACAATCTCCCATGCACTGTTTCTGACAATCGAATCATAATCTTCCACCATGGCATCTACCCATGTGGGGTCCTCCACAGCTTCCTTGAAAGAGGATGGCTCTGTCACGATACACTTGCTCATAAGAGCCATGTATCCAGTGTACTGGTCAGGTGACTGTCTCTGTCTGCGTTGTGATGTAGGTGCTCCTACAACGTTCTCTGCATCCTGAATCAGTCGCTCAGCTTCTGTAGTGCGCTTCCGCCCTCTGATGGTTGGCGCTGCATGAGTGGTCTGTACCACTCCATGAACCTCCTATTGTGGCTAATTCACATCCTGAGGCTCATCCTTAGGAACTAATAGCTCCTCATCTGCATGCAAGTGTCGCTGCCTCTCAATTGAACACTTCATGGCTTTCTCCTCATGAAATTTGATATCCCGTCGCACAACAGTCTTGCGACTGTCTTGCAAATACACACGATAGTTGTGGGGCGTATCATTGTACCCCACAAATATCCCAACCTCTGCAGTCGGCTCCAAATTCTTCCTGGCATCCTTCGTCACATGAATGTAAACAAGTGAACCAAAAATTCTCAAATGAGAAATATCAGGCTTCTTACCAGAAAACGCCTCCTCGGGTGTACTCATGCCAAGTATCCTGTGAGGACAACGGTTTTGCACATAAACCACAGTATTGCATGCCTCAGCCCACAAGTGTATGGGAAGGCCCTGACCATGCAACATCGCCCATGCAGCACCCACGATCATTATGTTCTTTCGCTCAGCGACCCCATTCTGCTGTGGGTTATCAGGCGCTATGAGCTCTCTTCGAATTCCTTATGCGCTGCAAAAGTCCTTGAATTCGCCAGAGACGAATTCACCACCATTTTCGCTCCTAAGAGCCTTCACCTGCTTCCCCAATTATTTCTCAACCAGTGCCTTGAACTCATAGAACTTTGAGTATGTCTCGTTCTTCTTCTGCATGAAGAAGATCCAACACTTCCGAGAAAAATCATCAACAAATATCACATAGTACCTGTGCTTTGCTGTCAAAGCTACTGAGAAAGGTCCACACACGTTTGTGTGAATTATCTCAAGGATCGTCGTGTCACAATTATCCTTCTCGTGAAAGTTGGCTTTCATAAATTTTCCCAAAGTACATCCCTTGCATTGATCTGACTGCGCAAGTGTACCTTTGGGAAGCCTGGTAGAAATTTGCTGCAAAATTTTCAAGGCACCATGGTGAAGATGGCCCAATCTCCTGTGCCATAGCTCGCCCTCATCCCGGATCCCACTCCTTCTGCCTTGCCTGCCATTTTTTCATAGCCATCTACCTGCAACTGATAAAGGTTCTTAACTCGAACTCCTATCCTCTAGGTTTCACCAGTTGCCTTACTGCGTAGGAAATCCTTTCCCTCGCTAAAGACAACATCATATCCCTCATCTTCCAACATCGCCACAGAGATAAGATTCTTCTTCAATCCTGGAACATGCATCACTTCCTTCAATACGAAGGGTTTACCAGACTCCCTCTCAAAGGAAATGGTACCGATACTAGTCGCACTGTATCTACCATCATCTCCCATCTCGATTTGCACTCCAAGATATTTCTCATCCAGATCAGTAAACAAATCTTTATCTCCTGTCATGTGAAAAGACACACCACTGTCAAGAAACCACACTGAACCCATCACACTTGAGACCAAGCATGCGATCAGCGAAAAATCCAGCTCAAACTGCGAGGCTAAGGCCTCTCCAGTTGCAGATCCAGTAGCCTGCTTATTTTTCTTCTTTTGTGGACAATTAGTGGCGTAATGTCCGTGTTGGTGACAGTGAAAGCACTTCACCTTGGACATGTCCTGCTTCTTGCCTTTCGCACCGGATTGAGAAGCATTCTTCTTGCTCTTCCCCTTCCTTGCTTTGGCAGCCAAAGCACAATTTTTTTCATCTAAATTCTTTGATGAAGATCCGTCCCTGGTACTTTGCCTTATTTCCTCTTGCACAAGATCTGACCAAAGTCGCTCCCATCCTGGCAATTTCTCCTGACCATTGACAGAGTCCTGATAGGAATGCCAACTCTTCGAAAGCCCAAGGAGAGCTAAGCTCACCAAGTCCTCGTCATATACAGTCACCCCCACACTTAGTGAAGGCGACTTCTTTCCACTAAGCTCATCATTTGCAAAAAATAAATGGCGGAAGTTTGATTCCAACAAACTTCTGAATGAGTCACTAAAAGGAGTTGGGTGGTTTGGCTCTGGATCTCCATGTATGGGAAGTGGTTTTCCACCTATCATGGAAGCTTCCTTAGAGATAGGGCCAAACCCATGATTGTAGGGATCCCAACTCCTCTTCCCCCATCTATAAAATCTTGCCTTCTCCCTTAGCAAGCTAGTTGAACTTGTAGGAAGGAAACTATAGCTAGACAGCTGTTAAGAGCCAAGCCAAAGAGAGAGATTTTCGTCCCGTTTCCAACAAGCTTTGTTGAGACGTGCTACGCTGTCAGCCCCGCCGAAGGAAGATCAAGTGTCAGAGCTTTGGGTTGTATCTTTCCTTTGTTATTTTAATGATAAGCGACTTTGATTATGGTTCTATTCATGTGTCTATTTCTTTATGCAATGAATTACATCCTCTCTAACTGATGTATGGTTTCAGGCTTTAGATTTTACGTTGTATGTTGTTGTATCCTTTGCATGTGTGCAGGTGTTCGGACGTGTTGAGCGGAAGAATCATGATCTGCCAAGTGAGGGACGGGAAGCGTCATCCTTTCTTCAACAACCACTGCGTAGGATTTGAGGTAGGCAATTCGTTATGATTTTTGTTGTTTTGTAACTAGGAACCTGCGTCACTGCATGACCTGATTGTTGCTAGACCCGATCTGGGCTAGAATTAACCCACACAAAGAATCTTCTAGGCGGTAGCATAACCGGACATGTGACCGCCATAGGCACCACTGTGACAGTCATTCAGGACTTTCTCAGCCTCTTCTAAGGTCAAACATCGGCGGAGCACAAAATCGACTCCGACACAATATAAGGTATCTCCAACAATGCGATACGGTTGGGATTGATGCCGAATGCGACGTCGAGCATCCTTTGTCAAATCAGACTGGAAGGTAGATGTCTGAAGGTACACGATGATGTCACCGTACCATGGATCATGAGTGCTAATTAGAAAGAGGGTTTCATCTGGGATATGATCCTCGGATTGAGAGGGAACAGAGTCAGTAGGGAGAGAGCAAATGAGATCAACAAAAAACAATGATTTCATCGATTTGGCAGTAGTGAACTCCAAATCGAAATCCTGAAGGATCACAATCCATTTGGAGTACTTTCCCCCCAGCAATTGTCGAGACAAGATGTAAGTCATGGGGTTGCAGTCGGAAATCACGGTTACCATGCGCAAAAGGATGTAATGGCGAAATCGCTGAACGACCTGGACCATGACAAGTGCCAACTTCTAGACATGGGCATAACACGTTTTAGTGTCGAGAAGATTCCGAGAAAAATAATAAACCACATGTTCATTTCCGTCATCGTCATCCTATACCAGAACCATGGAAATTGTGCTGAATGCGGCAGCCAAATAGAGGGTAAAATCGCGATGGTAGTTGGGAGGACGTATTAACGGAGAATTGACGAGAAAAATTTTAAGTTTATCGGAGGATTGCTGAGCAATCTTGTCCCAACGGAAGGGAACGTCCTGTTTTAGAAGTCGCGTAAACCCTTTGGCCACTTCTGCATAGTTCGGGATAAAGCGACATAAGAAATTCGCTTTCCCCTGGAGACTCTGAAGTTGATGCAATGAGGATGGGGATGGGAGATTAACAATAGCCTCGACCTTGAGGGGGTCAAGGTGAATTCCATCTTTAGAGACAATGAATCCCAAAAGACGACCAGAGTCTACGTAGAAGACGCACTTGTGAGCATTGAGCCTGATGTTGTAACGTCTGCAACGAAAAAAATCTGGAGGAGGTGTTCGGTATGGTCTTCGTGCTGAGCTGAATGAGCTGGCAGGTCATCCAGATACAACTAAAAAATGTGACATATGTCATGAAAGGCGTAGGACATTGCGCGCTGGAAGGTGGCTCCAACGTTTTTCAAGCGGAACAGGAGATTCTTATAGGTGAATGTGCCCCACAGATAGATGAAGGCGGTCTTATGTTGATCAGGGGGTAAAATATTAATTTGATTGTAACCTAATAAGCTGTCCATAAGGGAATAGATCTCAGTCCCCGCACAATCATCGATGATCTGATCTATAAAGGGGGTGGGATAATTGTCCTTAGGACAAGCGCGATTGATGTCTCTATAGTCAACACAGACTCAAATCGTGCCCTGCTTCTTATCTACAGGGACAATATTGGAAACCCATTATGTGAGGGGGATTGGATATAGGAAGCCCGCATTAAGAAGTTTCTCAACTTCTGCTTTTATTGCTGCAGCTTTTCGAGTATCCACTCGGCGTAGACGCTGACGCATGGGCTTCACACCTGGATAGGTGGGAATTTCGTGCACGACTATACTGGGATTGATCCCAGGCATCTCTTCATAAGACCATGCCAAAACATCTCGGAATTCGCGGAAAAGGCTAGTGTATACTTGAATCTCTTCGGGAGAACAAGTAACTCCCACGTGAATGCTCTCGACGACCTTTGGTTTAACGAAGATGTCGATAGGCATTGTTTGAGTGATATTACTCAGATTTACAGAACCTCATGAGTCAATATTGGCGTTTGGAGAGGTGGAGAGGGAACCTGAGATGCGAAACACTTGAGACAATTAGACATTTCCCCTAGGCCGGGCATGAACGAGGAATGATGATGTCCATCGCTCCACGACAGATCTTCGAGAGACATCGTCTCCATGATAGCTTCGTCAAACGAAAAGAATTCTCTCAAAGGATCGGGCGAATTTGCATCGCCGAGCTAGGGGGATTGAGAATAAACATCTAGAGCCATGCTCAAAGGAGCATTTTAGGAGGAGGAGGATCTGATGCAACAACGATCTTGCAATAATTAATTTCAACTGGGGTCAAAGGCATCGATTCTCTAAAAGAGGTCACATGTTCAAGAGAAGGGATGATCCACGGGTCATCTGACCTAGAGATTATGTTGACTTGAATGGTGTTCGGTGGTGGCATGGGAAAAATACCCATGAGAACGGGGTCCTTGAAAAGACTAGGTCCTACACTATCAGGGGGATTAGGAATTTGATCCACGTATGGCACGTTGTTTTCGGAGGACGAGGTAAAGAAAGACAACTGATCGAAAGTAATAATCTTGCCTTCATATGGAAACTTTAAAAGCAGAAAGAGGGTGGACGGAATGCATAGCATGGCATGGGTCCAGCTGCGACTAAGAAGAAGATTGTAGTTGAGTTTGGCATCAACCACTTCTACTTCAACGTTGATTATCTTACCTTGTAACGTGATCGGTAAACTCGCGAGAACACCCAAGGGTTTTGATTCCCTACCATCGAATGCCTCGAGGGCATTGGGAGATGAAGTGAGGGTTGGAGAGCCAATGGCCTTCCAGTAGGAAGATGACATAACACAGGTAGAGGCACCTTCGTCCACAACGGCTCTGTGAATGTTGAGGTTGTTGATACCGACTTGTATAACAAGGGCGATTTGATGTGGAAGTCAGGGGAAAAAATTCTCTAGATCGAAGGTGAGAAGACTAGAATCGGCAGGATCAATTCCACCGATTGCAGATAACAGAGCTTTCTGTTGAGATGGGCAACTTTGAAGCACTTCCAACGCAGACATTGCAGAAGGCGCCTATGCCAAATCCTCAACAATGCTGTAATGATGAGCAACATGGGTGTTTGGATTATAGGAATATTTTTGAAGAAAACCTTTAGCAGGTGGTCGTACAACGGGTTCAGCGCTTGGCTTCTCAATTTCTAAAGGACCAGACGTAGGTGGGGGAGGCGGGCCATCAACGACTTCCTTCCCAGCTGCCTGGCGTGATCCAACATAATCCTTCGAACGAGTGGCAACTGAAACACGTGCAGCACCATTCATCATGAAAACTTGGGACCCAAATGGTGCAGACGGTGAAGGCTGCTCGACCATCTAGGTCTGATGAGATGGAAAAGGTTCTTTCAGAACTGTCGGAGTTCCCTTAGAGCCTTTAAGAAGTTGACTAACCTCGGATCGTTGGGGACAATCTTTGGTGTAGTGGTCTTCGTCACAGATCAGGCAAGGGTACTTCGATTTTCGTTGCGAACCATCATCAGCATGTAGTTTGAAGGATTCTGGTTTCGGGGCATCAGATTTGAACTTTCCCTTGCCCTTATTCTTCCCTTTGGAGGTATTTTCCGTAGGATTGGCCTGAACGACATTGACCTCCGCGGTCTTACCAGAATCTGGAGTGGCGGGAGGAACAAAATTATTGGAAGAATTCGACTTCTGCTTCCCATTTGAAGACTTACGAGAAGTCTGAGAGACGAAACCAATAACACCGTCAACCGATGGGGTAGGTGGTGCTTTAGAGGTCCCTGGCCGCGTGGCATCAGTTAAGATATCATATAACGTGCCGGACTGCGAGTACACCAAATCAAGGTACTGGGCACGAGCAATGGCTTGTTCCTCGGTTACACATGCCCCCATAGCAATGTCTTGAGCGATCTTGTTAACAAAGGAGGTAGTGAACTAGTGAGTTAGAAGTTGATAAGGAATATCAAACTTGATCAGACGACGACGACATCGCCACTCATGAATATGATCTGAAATTTGAGTGTCTTTATCCTGCTTCAGAGATGTCAGGAGATGGATCGAGTCATCAACCCAAGAGTTCGAAGAACACCACAAATGGTAGGTCATGACATGGGCTTGGGGGTCTTCTCAAGATTTACCCTCAAACTTAGGACAGTCACCAGGCACTTTCGTTGGAACCGAGGCCAATATGGATTATGAAGAATCGGATCATTGGTCAATTTAGATACATCCGGTAATTCCAACGTGGCGAGGAAAGGTAACTGAGGATTAAAAGGCATAACAGGTCCCCGATAAGGACTTGTACTTGTACTCCACCTTGGTTGAGCATAATTCTGCCCCCATTGGTTCTGTCCTGGAGGATTATGACCATAGGGGGTATAAGCCGTATAATTGGGTTGATACGGTTGCTGATAACCAGTGTATGGGGGTTGATAACCAGCGTATTGACCCTAATTATATGTAGGCCCCGTTTAAGAAGTGTATGCTTTTGACTGCTGAGTATAAGTATAGCCTGGCTGTTGGAGGTAATAACCAGAGCCTTGGGGCGGGTTGTAAACTGGTCGAGACTGATCTTGAAGGTAATAGCCGCCTTGGGGTCGAGTGGGCTGCTGGTAAGTGGGGCCCTGCTGAGCCTGATAAGTTGGGAGCACAGGCAGGTTTGGCTGTGGCATAGAATAGATCAGCTATTCAGCAGGGTTTACTGGATGTGCAGTTGTCCTGGTTGAACAAGTTGACGTGGCTACGCAGGCTGCCCTGGTTGAACAGGTTGGACTGGCTAAACGGGTTGTCCTGGTTGAACAAGTTGACCTGGCTGATGAAGGACACTAGGCTGCCCTGGCTGAGTAGGTTGGCCTGATGGCGGGAGAGGGCCAGGTTGTGCCTAATAACCAGGTTGACCTATGACATGACCATAAGATAGCCCTGGCTGTGCAACAATCAGACCAATTGGAAACTGAGGTTGCTGAGGTTGCACCAAAGGTTGAGAAGGATGGATGCCAAACATTGAAGTAGAAGTGGTTGATGCCAAACTCAACTACAATCTTCTTCTTGGTCGCAGCTGGACCCACGCCATGCTATGCGTTATGTCCACCCTCTTTCGGCTTTTAAAGTTTCCACATGAGGGCAAGATTATTACTGTCGATCATTTGTCTTTCTTTACCTCGTCCTCCGAGAACAATGTGCCATACGTGGATCAAATTCCTAATCCCCCTGACAGTGTAGGACCTAGTCTTTTCAAGGACCCCATTCTCATGGGTATTTTTCCCATGCCACCACCGAACACCGTTCAAATCAACATGATCTCTAGGTCAGATGAACCATGGATCATCCCTTCTCCTGAACAGGTGACCTCTTTTGGAGAATCGATGCCTTTGACCCTAGTTAAAATCTAAAGCCTGTAACCATAAATCAGTCAGAGAGGATGTAATTCATTGCATAAAGAAAAATACACATGAATAGAATCATAATCAAAGTCGCTTATCATTAAAATAACAAAAAAAAGATACAACCCAAATCTCCGACGCTTGATCTTCCTTCGGCGGGGCTGACAACGGAGCACGTCTCAACAAAGCTTGTCGGAAACGGGACGAAGCTCTCTCTCTTCGGCTTGGCTCTCAACAGATGTCTGGCTATAGTTTCCTTCCTACAAGTTCAACTAGCTTGCTAAGAGAGAAGGCAAGATTTTATAGATGGAGGAAGGGGAGTTGGGATTGTTAGCCACCTATAAAATTTGTTATAGCAAAAGGCGGCTAAATTTTTTTGGAGCCTTCAAGGAACAAATTTTATTGCTAAAAATTGCTGGCTCTTGAAGACTCTTGAAGGACTCATGCCTCTATCCAAATATTCATTGTTGTTCCCTTTTTATTCCCAGAAGTTCTGCTGATTTCATGAGAAAAGACTGCTGAAAAACCATAATTTTCCTCCTTCTCCCACTCAAAAATAACCTTCGTTTTCTCCCCTTTTTCTCCATAAATCTCCTTTGTTTTCATGATTCCTCTTCTTCCCTTCATGAAAATCATTTTTTCAAGGTTAAAAACTCACTTTTTAGCCTTACCAAAACCCCAAAATCCATTGAAAACTCTGAAAAAATTCATAAAAAACAAGTTTTTATTACTATGGACTTAAGCCCCCTTGGGCTAAGTCCTAACCACTTCCCCACCATACGCTTTGAGGCTGGAACCAAGCGCTAACCCTTCTCGGTGCTTATCGCATCGCAAACATCCAAGTGTGCAAGTCTTTGTGCCATTTCAAAAACTCCGATGAGATTATCCTTTTGTATTTAAAACCCCCGATCTTATCTTTGTTTTATATAATCCATGGTCCCACATCAGGCGCTTAAATCATTGTATAAACCATCTCTGATCAATGTTTTTCTTTTTTAAAGTCATAAAACCCATTTTCCCAAAGTTTCAATCTAATGTGCTAAAGTCACGTGTTAAATATAAAATGGTTAGATTAAAAAGACCCGATCGTGCAATCGCATCAGAGAAATTCACAATGGGTTGATTGAAATACCACATCAAAAATTCCGATGCGATTCAAGTTTCATATGTATAAACCCCGCCCCCCGCTTCTTTCCATTCATATAACCTACGCCCGGGACCGGTAGTTTAAGTCTCGAGGCGCCAATCGCATCACAAAAGTTCAATGGGTTGATTGAAAAGCCCGAGCCCGAGGCTCCGATTGCGATTGGCCCTTTGTTATGAAAAGCCCCGGGCCCGTCATATTCCATAGACCCATGGCCCCACAAACGGGCGCCTTTTTATATATATATTTTGTTTTTTCCGCCCCGATCCACCAAAACCTTTGTTTTATTAAACTTTTTTGGGGTTTTGAATATTATAAATGTTTTCCACTGGTTCGTTCTAAAAACTAATCTCCACCGTTGATCATAAGCCGATCAAACGACCAGCGCTCAGTCGCATCACCCTCCCCGATCGCCCGATCGCATCACATTTTTCGATCGCATACATTTGTTTGTCCCCTCCGATCGGCCATTCCTCTGATTAATTACCCACCGTTGATCTGATCCTCAGATCAACAGTCATCGCCCAATCACATCGCGAGTTTTCAGCTTTGTGCAATTGTTTTCCCCGCCGATTGCGATCCTCTGATTAGATCTGGACCATCCACGTGTCCAGATCGGACGGTCCCAGATCCTTCCCGAATTTCTTATCGCCCTCCACCCTCGCCAAAGGTTTAAACTTTGGATTTTCGCATTTTCTTGTTAAGTCCGAATAATGTGAATCCTCCACATTATTAGTCTGCCGCTTATCCCGACCGTTGATCTTCTTGATTACTCATATATCAACGGCTTTGACTTAATTATCCCTTCGCTCTCCTTTTTTAACCTCTTCTACGCAAATCTCCACCGTTGGATGTTGCCATCCAACGGCTACGCTCCTTCCTTCCGCCTTCTGGAGCAGTTTTTCCAAATAAACGCAGGATTTTATAATTATTGTTTGTATTTTGCAGGGATTAATGGTTTTTCCATTATAAATGAAAAAAAGCCGAGGGCCGGGAAAGATGTTTTCTGTGCCTTTTATTTATCGAAGGGAACCATTCATGGGGCTCTACTCCATGTCTCGTCATTGCTTCGTGAGGCAGTGATGCCATAAGAGCCCTACGCGGCCTGCACATTAAAAATACACTGTGATTTTAAATCACAATTAAAAGAGTATCAGTGTTGAAGACAGAACGCAGCAGAACAAAAGATTGAAGACAAATTTGGGGATTATGGCTAAGATTGATTATCAAAAGCCTAATCCTCCAAATTAAATCAGAATTAAAGGAAATCATAAGTGTTTTATCAGACAAAAAGGCCTCCATTGCCACATCTGAGGCAAATTGATTCCTCTCAGCTACCACGAAGCCACCTATGCCTCAAAGCATTCAAATAGAAGCCGAAGTTATTGAGCAAAATCAGATATTTGCCTCAGTGCAACCAGAAAGTTAATTCTGCAAAAGAATTTAATGACAAAAATATCTGCAGAGTTACTTTAACATAACACAGAGCCTCAAAAGTCAAGAAAAGCTCCCACCGGGCTTAAACTTAAATGTAAATCAATTAATACAGTAAGAATACATGTACGCTTCTCCATTGAGCCCCTCAAAGGCCGAGAAGTCATTAATATGTATTAATTTCCATGGGAGATCTTTTATTCAATCTCACCTCCTCATTCTTCTATAAATACCTCTGTAGAAGATGAGAAAATGTTGGTTGCAGAACTTTGAAATACACTTGAGCTGAAACTTCTGATTGTAAATAGTATTCACTAGCCCTTGAAGCTCTGTTTGTGCTAGAATTAGTTATGATGAATAGTGAAGATGATTGCTGAACTGAAACATTGGACTTGAAGACTGTAACTGGTTTGACATCAATAACAAGCTATTTCTTGGGATCCTGGTCTATATCACTGGTGAAGTGCCCCTTTCTTTGTTATTGTTTTTCCTTCTATGTATGTCATATTGTCCACTTTTCTCGGATAAAGAATAGCATTTATAGAGTTAGGACCTACTGTATATCAATAACCTTCTCTGACTGATAAGCTTTATCTCAAATATTTTCCTCCAATTTGTTTATTTGAGAATAATTCAATACAGTTTAAGCAGTTAGGAATGTTGGAGTTCCCTCGTCCTACTGTTTGCTTTAAACATTGTTCTTGAAATTTATTTTCCTTATTTGCTTATTAAAGTTAGACTAGAAAATTTATGGTTTGCCCTGTTTCTAGCTTCTACTCTCCAAAGGCAGATTCCGAAAGTTTCCCTTGGTGTTGGCTGAAAGCAGACTAAGTTTAAAAGTACCTTATCTGATCTTAGGTTATACTTTGTTTCTCTTATGTGTTTTCATACTTTCTTAAGGTAATTATGCGGATTACTGGATTGTTTGTCAATTAAGCTGGTTTAATACAAACTTGCCCAAGAATTCTATGGTTAGCCCTGTTCTTGGTTGGTTTTAAACAGTTACTTAAGAGGCTTTTCTTGTTTGGAATGACTATAAATCCTTGGTGAAATTATTATCAGTTTCCACCCCTCCGACACTTTATTGTTTCCATCCCATCACTCTAATCTAAAAAATCTTGTGATATAGATGACTTGCCCCTTGGATCACTCTTGATGTTGTTGCTCAATTAAAACCCTGATATGACTCCATAGCCCAATGGACTAAAAACCATCGTTATATCTATCTTTTTAGCCAAAGCTGTCCTATTCACTTGCAACTTCACACCTTTGAAACTTTTTTCATTTAGAACTTTCCACCTCAAACAGTAATCATGCTCAACCATCCAAAAACCAAAACAAACCCTTGGCCTTCATAACTAGCCTAATATCATTACCCCAAACTTCAAAGACGCATCCATCTTTGCACTTATTGGAGAGATCCCTCTGCGGATTCAGGAGGGCTAGATCCTATAATCCCAAAGTGGTTGAAACGATGTTGTTTCTGTGATCGAACTTTTCCAATCTTTCTGATTACAGATTCCTAACATTTCTGGCGACTCCGCTGGGGACCGAACCCAGAATCATTTTCATTTTAGGGTAACCATAGGACATCATATCGCTTTGGGTTCCTTTTAAAACTTCATAAAACTTGTGAGTAAAAAGCAGCCTTTTCAAGCACTACCAAGGAATGGTAATCATGGTGAAACTTGTTTGAATTGGTGACAAACTAGGAAAACCCTAGGATTCTTGTAAGACTTTATCTAACCTTGAAAAATCAGCTGGCTTAGCCATAAGAGTAGACTTTCTTTGTCTCATAACCGTAGCTAAGTTTTGAAACAGAGTTAGGATATTCTTAGAAACCACACAACTGAAAAATAACTCAGAAAAACCTAAAAATATTTCAGATTGGTACTTAATAAATATGGTGGTGGACCATAAGACCTTTTACCTCTGAAGAGAGCTAAAAAATTACACTTGGCGACTCCAAAAATCTTGAACAGACCTTAAGACTCCACTGGGAAGAACCCTCATCATTGTAATATCATTCAAATTCAGTTAGAGGACTGTAGGATTAAAATTTGTGTAAAAATATTAGTCAACCTCTTAAAGACTGTCATATCTGGTTGAGCTTTTCTTGTTTAGTTGGGTCTAAAAACACAACATAGTGGCTCCTAGAAAGATTCACACTAGAGTCCATCCTGACCCTCACCCACCTGAGATAGTTGATGACCCAGAAAGTATCCTTAGGAAGTCTCCTAAGATAAAATCTTCAACTGTTTTCAGATCACCCTTGAGAGCTAATTCAGTTCTCGAAAATATTTCAGCTGTACATCAATCACAAGTTGCCTTAGTAAATCCATTTAGAAATAGGTCATTTGATGATATAATTCAGACAGAATCTGAGTCTTCACTTTCATCCCCGGAAGCAAGTGAACATCTTGGTAGTAGAGAAACAACACCACCTGATTTACACTTCCTTCACAATTTAGGTGTCTCTTATCCAAGATTAGCTCAGCAATCTACTGTCGTTCCATCCACATCCCTTCCTCCTTCATTCACTGTCCAAACCATTCCACTTCAACCCACTTTTCCTCTTCTTAATCCACCTCCACCACATATCATGGCAGCATGGTATGCTCCCTTAGTCCTTCCTGTACCTTTAGTCAATCTTCCACAGGACTATCAGTCCAAAATTCCGTTATATGATGCTAGTAATGCTACTACTGCATCACAACATGTGGATAAGATGAATGACTACTTTGAAAGAAATGAAATTGATGATGATTCTGTCAAACTTAGACTATTTGCTCAAAGTCTGGGGGGAGAAGTAAGAAAATGGTTCAAAGGTTTAACCCCCCATAGTATCCATGATCTCCAAGCCTTCCATCAGAATTTCTTAAATAAATGGAAAGTGAAGAAAAATCCTCTGCAAGTCCTTTATGACTACAAGAACCTCCATAGAAACACTGGGGAAAGTGTGCAAGCTTACTGCACCATATTTAACAGTGTACAATGCACTTTCCCTAGATCTAAAGCCTCCACAAGGCTCAGCTTTAAATAAGTTTCTTGAAGGGTTCGACCCTGATATGGCCTATCAGCTGAGAGAGAGAGATCCTGCAACTCTTAAAGAGATTCTCTTGCTGTGGAAGTCAACTTGATGGAGAAGAGAACAAGAATGAAAAATGAAAAGAGAGTATCTTTTAGAGAGGAATCCACACCTTCTACTTCCAGCTCAAAGATGGAGAAAATGATGGAGGAGATGATGAAAGAGATGAGCATAATTAAGAGAGCACAAGCAAGCCAAAACCAAAATGCTCCTCAAAACAGAAACTAGAACTAGAATCAGAATTTTAGAAGGAACCAACCTCCAAACAGACCTAGGGAATATGATCAACAGATCACTCCTCCCTTTCAACAAAACTATGTAAGTGAGATTGAGGAAACGGATGAGATAACAGAGGAAGATGATATCAACATGTTGGGGGTAGATAATGATGACTTTGAGATTCATTATAACAGAAAACAAGGTCTTTATACACCTTATGATGACAAAAGAGATGATGATGAAAATTATTATCAAGACATGGAAAATGTTATCATAGAGCCTCAAAGAGAATGTGACCTTAGAAGCAAAACCAGTCAACAAACTCCCAACACCAAAACCTCTGAAAAATCTTCACAAAACAACACTGCAACCAAGTCTAAAATGGTCAAACAAAAGGACAAAACAGTGGCTATAAATTATGGTAATGGTAAAGAGAAAGGCACTCAAAACAATGAAAAACAGAGTGTAGACCTTAGTAGTACTAACACTTCAGCTAGTACTACTGTTAAAACAATTTCGTCAAAATAAATAGAACAAATCAGCAAGCTGATATTGCTGATAGAGTGACAGCTAATAAGGCTGAGACCAACATTTTAAAGAGTCAAAACCCTTTCAGCCTGGAGCAAGAAATTTCAAAGATCAAAATCTCTGTTCCTTTGACTGAGTTAGTTGCCCAACATGTATATAGGACCCAAATTTTAAAGGCTTTAAACACTGAAGAGAATGAGGACACTGTCAATCTTAATGATGACTAGCCAGAGTTTATTTTCGGTCCAAAGATTGAAGGTAGATATCCAGAGGGACCTATTCCTCCTTTTTATGTGAGCTTAAACGTTCATGACAAGATTTTGCACAACGCTATGCATGATTCCAAGGCTTCTCACAATTTAATGCCAAAAGATGTAATGGAGAGCCTGGGTCTAGAAATCACCAGACCTTACAAAGATCTTTACTCCTTTGACTCAAGCAGAGTGAAATGTTTAGGATTAATCAAAGATCTCTGTGTTAACTTAGCCCAGATTCCAGCCAAATGCTTAGTCATGGATATTTTGGTGGCTGATGTTCCCCCCAAATATGGAATGTTATTATCAAGATCTTGGGGGGCTAAGTTACAAGGGACTATGCAGATGGACATGGCCTATGCGACTATCCCTGTTTTCAATCAAACTAGAAGACTTTACAGGGAGTCCCATATGAAATACACAGTTACAAGTCAAGACCGGCCACAAAACTCTCCTTTGTATTCTATAAATACAGGCCTTGATTCTTTTATTATGTTTAATGATGAAACACTTAGTGAACAAGTCACTTTAACAAAATTAAGGGCCGATAGGGAGGAAGAGAAACACAACGCAGAAGTGTCAAAACAATTTGCTGCATTTGAAGACATTAGCAAACTAAACAAAGGTCTTGAGCTACACGTTAGGCGTACATTACTTTTGAACATTCAAAATCAAGAAAACAACCCTCAAATAAACGAAAATCTTGGGGAATCAAAACAAATACAACTAAGTGCCGAAATTCCAGAACAACCCTTGAGCACGTTATTTAAAGAGGACAGTAACCAGGATGAAACTGAAAACAGTCCTCTATGGAGTATGTGTTTTGATGGGTCATGCACTAAGAACAATGCTAGTGCAGGTGTCTGAATTACCAACACTGAAAATAACCGCGCGGAAAGCATTTCCTGCAAATTAAACTTTCAGTGTTCGAATAACATAGCAGAATTGAATCCCTTCCCCTAGGCTTACGTTTGTTGAAAAAGTTAGGAGCCAGAAGAATCAATGTATATGGGGATTCAGAGTTAGTCATTAGGCAATTCAATGGGGAGTATAACGCAAACCATTCCAGACTTAGGGCCTACCGAAACGATGTCATGGACCTTTTAAAAACTTTCGAGGAGTCCAAATTAATTTTTGTCCCAAGAAAAAGAAATATTGCGGCCCACAATTTAGCTTTTGCAGCTAGAACATGCTTAACGCCGTATAACACTAAAGACTGCACAACTCAGATAAAATCTAGACCAGCTGTGCCTGATAATGAAAAGTATTGGCAGGTGTTTGATGGAGACAAACAAATAGAAGACTTCATACAATTCAGAAATGAATTCGAACTACACAGTTCGGACTCAGATTATGATACAGACTGCAGTGAAGAAAATTTTATTAGTGAAGAAGAGTCATCTCCCGAACTTGTCAATATCAATCTTCTGGCTGACAAACTTAAAAACAAAACGGAAACAACTGCAGAGTTTGAAACAGAGGAGTTAGAAACTCTGCACTCTAAAGATGAAAGTTTGCCTAAGGGTCTAGTCCCTTTAGAAGAGTTGTTCGATTTTAACAATGTGGCAAATAAACCAAAACTAGAACCTGTAGAAACTGAAGTGGAAGAGTGCAATATAGGCAGTGAACTTAAACCTATGATTATTAAACTGTCTAAGACTTTACCAGCTCACATTAAACTCAAATACATAGAGCTATTTAGAGAATTCTCTGATGTTTTTGCATGGAGTTACGAAGATCTTAAATCTTATGACACTGAAATAATACAACACAAAATTCCCCTCAAAGAAAACCAAAAACCATTCAAACATAAACTGTGCAGAATAAATCATGTTCAGTTGCCTTTGGTTCAGAAGGAGATCATGAAAATGTACGATCTTTAGGCCAATATTGTCCCTAATGAAATCTTCACAGTGGTGTCTAATGCAGTGTCGATTGGAAGAAAGCTGGAGAGATCGGCTTTGTATGAACTTGGGAGCTTAAACAAAGCTTCATTAAAAGACAACTACCCTTTTAAGATGGATCATATTTTGAGGTGGTAGGGTCTAAAAAGAAATTTCTTTGAGATGGCTTTTCAGGTACAATAAAATATTTTAGTTCACCTGCTGATCAATTACAGCCTTTACCATGGGGCATTTTTCATGTATGTGAAAAAATTCACTTTTGGTCTAGTGAATGCGAACCTTTCAAAGATCCATGGACATAGCATTCTCAGAAGAATTGGGATATTTCATCATTATATACCTTAATGATGTCAATGTGTTTTCAAAAACAGATGAAGAGCACCTATAACATTTAAGAAAGGTTTTTGAGAAATGCAGAAGGTTTGGAATATCTTTAAACCCTAAGAAGACACTATTTGGTCTCCAAGAAGGTAAAATTCTTGGGCACATCATTTCCGAAGAGGGTATAAAGATAGATCCAAAGAGGATTAGTACCCTGTGCAAATCTCATTCCTCGGTATTCATCAAGGAGTTACTTAATATTTCATTGGAAAGATTAACTTTTTGAGAAGTTCATCTAACCCAAACTTGAACTCTTAGAATCTCTGTAAGTTGAAGAAGGAGCAAGGGGTGTTGGACCTGGAAACAAATAGATCCTATGAAATTTGGTGAAACATAGACAACTTAAGCTTACGATTCTTACAGTCTGGAGTACAAAAGATTTTATATCTTTCATTTGCATGTGAACATACTGTTCTTTCCTTCTACGAAAAATCACAAGGACAAGAAACTATTGCATTCTTTAGTAGGCATTCAAGGATGCCCTTTGGTAAAATTACGCAAAACTGACTTTGCACAGTTAGGGCACAAAAACCAAATTATTACCTCCTAACTCCACATATTTGCCTTATTCAAACTTGCTCCGATTTGTTAAAGACATTCTAACACAGGACCCAGATGGTAAGAGAGGTAAGTGGATTGCTGTTATTCTTGAATCTGATTTAGAGATAAAGCCCACTAAACTCATCAAAGGCCAAGGTCTAACTAGATTAATGGCTGAATCCAATTTTGAAGTTCTTGATATTAATATGATTAATGCTTTGGATGACCAAGAAGGATTCTCAACTCCCATTGTTGAAGACCATTTTATGACTTCTCCTTGGTATGCTGATATTACTTATGTTTTGCTTAATTTAAATATACCTCCTAGTTTGACAAAGACGAAGGCAAGATTCCTAAAGTTAAAAGTTGTAAACTATTGCATTATTGATAAATGTATTTATTGGAAAAATGCAAGTGGTCTATTGCTTAAATGTTTTCTTGAGTTGGATGCAGAGAAGGTTAAGCACGAGTTCCACGAAGGAGAGTGTGGAGGTCATTTATACTGGAAGACAACAACCAACAAAATTTTGAGGGCTGGTTTCTCTTAGCCTACTCTTTTTCCTGATATACACAAAATGATCATTGCCTGTCATAAATGTCAACTTTTTGAAGGCAAAAGAAAACTACTACCCTTGCCTCTGCATCCAATCACTGTTGAAGCCCCTTTTCAACAGTGGGGACTTGACTTCATAGGAGAAATCCATCCACCATCTTCTGCCCAACATAGATGGATTGTTACTGCCACAGACTACTTCACTAAATGGATAGAAGCCATTCCTTGTAGGCAAGCCAATGACTCTGTTATTATAAAATTCATTGAGACTAACATTCTCTCCAGATTTGGCTGTCCTACCAAGATCACCACTGATAACGCAACAGCATTTGGATCAAAGAGGATGGTTGAATTCTATCACAGATATCAGATAACATTGGGGAATTCCACGACCTATTACCCCCAAGGTAATGGACTTGCAGAATCCTCAAACAAAATTTTAGTGAACATAATCAAGAAACTGTTGGAGGATAGCAAAAAGTCCTAGCACACAAAGCTTGTGCATGCACTTTGGGTTGACAGATTGACATTGAAGAAATCTATTGGCATGTCACCTTTTCAGCTTGTGTATGGTACTAATGCAATTTTTCCAAATAGCCTTGGTGTACCAGTGATGAAGTTGATTCAAGAGTTGAAAACTGAAGATAATGACAGGTTCAGAAGAATAAATCAGACCATTCATCTTCAGCAAATCAGAGAAGAGGTTTATATGAAGGCATTGCAGAAGCAGATCAAAATCAAGAAGATTTTTGACAGAAGAACAAAGGCCAACAATTTCAAAGTTGGGGACAAGGTTTTAAAGTGGGACTCAAGGAGGGAAGACAAGGGCAAGCATGGAAAATTTGACAACTTATGGCTTGGCCCTTACTCTATTCATTCAGCTGCTGGTAACAATGCATATTTTTTACAAGAGTTGAGTGGAGCAGAATTGTTTGGGGGTCCTGTCAATGGTAGGATGCTTAAACATTACTTCTCTTGATCCTTGACATATTCCAAAAGCCTTTTTATCTTTTTTCTCACTATAAATATTTCATCCACCATTGCATTCAAAGTTAGAAAAATCAAAATACAAAAACAATAGAAAATAGAAAAGAGGGCAGATTGTGAAAACAAGAAAGGTATAGCCCCATACCAAAAAGAGAAACAAATTTGAAAGTGTGCAAGCTTAAATGCCACTCCTCCAAAACACACTTCTAGTTAGTCAAACAGCCTAATCTTGACTAATTAGTTTTAAATTTACTACTGATAGGATAGTGAATTTGATTTGCCAAACTGTTTAATCTTGGCTTATCAATAGGTAGATTAGGCTAGAAATTAAAGGTTCAAACATGCTCAAAATCTGAACCTAAGTCTCAAAGAGAAAATAATTCAAATTTCTTTCAAATATTGAGTCAAAAGATGTAAATCTAGTTCTAATTAGCTCAAAATCTGAACCAGAGAAAAAAAAGAGGACATCTCAAACAAGGTCAAAACAGAGCTGTAAAAAAGATGAAAGAAGTGATTTAAATTTTCAGATCCTATGCCTTCAATTTTGATTTAAATTTTCTGCAAAATAAATATCTATGTGCAGCTTGTTGTTTATGCCATAGATCACAGCAAGTCAAACAGCTTAATCTTGACTTGACTGCTTTTAAATTTCTATTGTAGAATTTAGAGAATAAAATCTATTGGACAGTTTAATCCCAACAGATGGTAGATTAGGTAGAGAATTATATGGACTGAACTGTTTAATCTGAGCCCATGGAGAAATAAGGAGTAGAAATAGATTAGATTTCCTGTTTTCAAAAGAATAAAATGTTGTAAAAGAGTTTGCCAATCCAAGTGCACTGTAATGAAGAAAAAATGCTAGATCAGTAGGATTGGGTAGGTAGAAATTTTGTATTGATGAAGATCCATTGTTTCTATGACTGCTAATATGTTTTCAAAGCAAGATCATCCCAGCAAAGGAAGGGCAGCCCATTGGATGAGGCACAGTCACCCTCCGTAGAACATAATGGATGAGGCAAGGAAGTCACCTTCCCAGAGAACATAATGGATGTGGCATGTGATCAGCCTCCCGTAGAATGCAAGTCTGAAGTTCTTTGATGCCTTCAAGAAGGTACCATCCCCAAGTGGAGCCACCGTTAGCCACCTATAAAATTTGTTATAGCAAAAGGTGGCTAAATTGAGTTTCAAGGAACAAATTTTATTGCTAAAAATTGCTGCTCTTGAAGACTCTTGAAGGCCTCATGCCTCTGTCCAAATCTTCATTGCTGTTCCCTTTTTATACCCAGAAGTTCTGCTGATTTCATGAGAAAAGACTGCTGAAAAACCATCATTTTCCCCCTTCTCCCACTCAAAACTAACCTTCGTTTGCTCCCCTTTTTTTTCATAAATCTCCTTTGTTTCAATGATTCCTCTTCTTCCCTTCATGAAAATCATTTTTACAAGGTTAAAAACTCACTTTTTAGCCTTACCGAAACCCCCAAATCCATTGAAAACTCTGAAAAAATTCATAAAAAAAAAGTTTTTATTACTATGGACTTAAGCCCCCTTGGGCTAAGTCCTAACCACTTCTCCACCATATGCTTTGAGGCTGGAACCAAGCGCTAACTCTTTTCGGCGCTTATCTTATCGCAAACATCCAAGTGTGTAAGTCTTTGTGCCATTTCAAAAACTCCGATGCGATTAGCCTTTTGTATTTAAAAACCCTCGATCTTATCTTTGTTTTATATAATCCATGGTCCCACATCGGGCGCTTAAATCATTGTATAAACCATCTCCGATCAATGTTTTTCTTTTGTAAAGTCATAAAACCCTTTTTCCCAAAGTTTTAATCTAATGTGCTAAAGTCACGTGTTAAATATAAAATGGTTAGATTAAAAAGACCCGATCGCGCAATCGCATCGGAGAAATTCACAATGGGTTGATTGAAAGACCGCATCAAAACTTCCGATGCGATTCAAGTTCCATATGTATAAACCCCACCCCCCGCCGCTTTCCATTCATATAACCTACGCCTGGGACCAGTAGTTTAAGTCCCGAGGCGCCAATCGCATCGCAAAAGTTCAATGGGTTGATTGAAAAGCCCGAGCCCGAGGCTCCGATTGCGATTGGCCCTTTGTTATGAAAAGCCCCGGGCCCATCATATTCCATAGACCCATGGCTCCGCAAAACGGGCGCCTTTTCATATATATATTTTGTTTTTTCCGCTCCGATCCACCAAAACCTTTGTTTTATTAAATTTTTTTGGGGTTTTGAATATTGTAAAGGTCGTCGGTTCATTCTAAAAACTAATCTCCACTGTTGATAATAAGCCGATCAAACGGCCAGCTCTCAATCGCATTGCCCTCCCCGATCGCCCGATCGCATCGCATTTTTCGATCGCATACATTTGTTTGTCCCCTCTGATCGGCCATCCCTCCGATTAATTACCCACAATTGATCTGATCCTCAGATCAACGGTCATCGCGCAATCGCATCACGAGTTTTCAGCGCTGTGCAATTGTTTTCCCCATCGATTGCGATCCTCCGATTAGATCTGGACCGTCCACGTGTCCAGATCGGACGGTCCCAGATCCTTCCTGCATTTCTTATCACCCTCCACCCTCGCCAAAGGTTTAAACCTTAGATTTTCGCATTTTCTTGTTAAGTCCGAATAATGTGAATCCTCCACATTATTAGTTTGCTGTTTATCCCGACCGTTGATCTTCTTGATTACTCATAAATCAATGGCTTTGACTTAATTATCCCTCCGCTCTCCTTTTTTAACCTCTTCTACGCAGATCTCCACTGTTGGATGCTGCCATCCAACAACTACGCTCCTTCCCTCCGCCTTCTAAAGAATTTTTTCCAAATAAACGCAGGATTTTATAATTATTGTTTGTATTTTGCAGGGATTAATGGTTTTTCCATTATAAATGAAGAAAAGCCGAGGGTCGGGAAAGACGTTTTTCATGCCTTTGATTTATCAAAGGGAACCATTCACGGGGCTCTACTCCATGTCTCGTCATTGCTTAATGAGGCAGTGATGCCATAAGAGCCCTATGCGGCCTGCACATTAACAAGACATTGTGATTTTAAATCACAATTAAAAGAGTATCAGTGTTGAAGACAGAACGCAGTAGAACAGAAGATTGAAGACAAATTTTGGGATTACGGCTAAGATTTATTATCAAAATCCTAATCCTCCAAATTAAATCAGAATTAAAGGAAATCATAAGTGTTTTATCAGACAGAAAGGCCTCCACCGCCACATCTGAGGCAAATTGATTCCTCTCGGCTACCACGAAGCCACCTATGCCTCAAAGCATTCAAACAGAGGCCAAGTTATTGAGAAAAATCAGATATTTTCCTCAATGCAGCCAGAAAGTTAATTCTGCAAAATAATTTAATGACAAAAATATTCGCAGAGTTACTTTAACATAACACAGAGCCTCAAAAGTCAAGAAAAGCTCCCACCAGGCTTAAAATTAAATGTAAATCAATGAATACAGTAAGAATACCTATACGCTTCTCCATTGATCCACTCAAAGGCCGAGAAGGCATTAATATGTATTAATTGCCATGGGAGATCTTTTATTCGATCTCACCTCCTCATTCTTCTATAAATACCTCTATAGAAGATGAGAAAATGTTGGTTGCAGAACTTTGAAATACACTTGAGCTGAAACTTCTGATTGTAAATAGTATTCACTGGCCCTTGAAGCTTTTTTTGTGCTAGAATTAGTTAGGCTGAATAGTGAAGATGATTTCCGAATTGAAACATTGGACTTGAAGACTGTAACTGGTTTGACATCAATAACAAGCTGTTTCTTGGGATCCTGGTCTATATCACTAGTGAAGTGCCCCTTTCTTTGTTATTGTTTTTCCTTCTATGTATGTCATATTGTCCACTTTTCTTTGATAAAGAACAACATTTATAGAGTTAGGACCTACTGTATATCAGTAACCTTCTCTGACTGATAAGCTTTATCTCAATATTTTCCTCCAATTTGTTTATTTGAGAATAATTCAATACAGTTTAAGCAGTTAGGAATGTTGGAGTTCCCTCGTCCTACTATTTTCTTTAAACATTGTTCTTGAAAGTTATTTTCCTTATTTGCTTATTAAAGTTAGACTAGAAAATTTATGGTTTGCCCTGTTTACCTCCAAAGCAACATTCCGAAAGTTTCCTTGGTATTGGATGGTCAAAAAGAAAACTAGGTTTAAAAGTACCTTATTTGGTCTTAATAGGTTATACTTTGTTTCTCTGTATGTGTTTTCATACTAAGGTACTATGCAGATTACTAGATTGTTTGTCAATTAAGTTGCTTTAATACAAACTTGCCCAAGAAGTCTATGGTTAGCCCTGTTCTTGGTTGGTTTTAAACAGTTACTTAAGAGGCTTTTCTTGTTTGGACTGACTATAAATCCCTTGTGAAATTATTATCAGTTTCCACCCCTCCAACACTTTATTATTTCCATTCCATAATTTTAATCTCAATAATCTTGTGATATAGATGACTTGCCCCTTGGATCACTCTTGATGTTTTTGCTCAATTAAAGCCCTGTTATGACTCCATAGCCCAATGGACTAAAAACCAGCGTTATATCTATCTTTTTAGCCAAAACTGTCCTATTCACTTGCAACTTCACACCTTTGAAACTTTTTGCATTTAGAACTTTCCACCCCGAATAATATTCATGCTCAACCATCCAGAAACAAAACAAACCCTCGGCCTTCATAAGTAGCCTAATATCATTACCCAAGACTTCAAAGACAAATCCATCTTTGCACTTATTGGAGAGATCCCTCTCCAGATTCAGGAGGGCTAGATCCTAGAATCCCAAAGTGGTTGAAACGATGTTGTTTCTGTGATCGGACTTTGCCAATCTTGTTGATTACAGATTCCTAACAGGGATCCCTATAATCATGGAATCGGCCCTATCTCTAAGGAAGCTTCCATGATAGGTGGAAAACCACTTCCCATACATGCAGATCCGGAGCCAAACCACCCAACTCCTTTTGGTGACTCGTTCAAGAGTTTGTTGGAATCAAACTTCCGCCATTTATTTTTAAAAAACATCCCTTATTAAGCTTGGCGCGAGTGAGACACAGGGACAGAGCGCCAGTTGGTGCGCCCTCTATGGTGGATTTCCGTCGTTGGTGCGAGGGCTGAACTGGCTAGTCGCGCCAAGGCTAAAAGATCAGTTTTTAGGGTTTTTCAGAGGAATGTTTTTCCTTATGCAAGGGGATTCCATGAAAGTAGTTTCAGGTCATGTCACTGCTCACAGGTCACGGGAAAATCCCTCCAATGTGCGGGACGGGGGATTGCAGGGACGGTGACAAAATACTGTGTAACAGATGCCCCCTAAAGCATGAGGCCCGAGAGAGAGGGAGGGGTGAAATGCTTTATGAGAACGTGCCCAACTGAAAACACTGCCGTCGGAAGACCTGCATACAAATACAACTGATATATTTGATGCATGATATGTGGTATGGGCGCAGCCATCCATAATAGAGTGTACAATAACTAGGATCCAAGGTATGGACGCAACCATCTAGGAAGGATCAATAAGTAGACTCAGGTATGGTCGCAACCATCCAATCAAATGAGTCATGTAACTAATCATGATAATCCACAAAACCCACAGCCTTGATTTCATCAGACAAAATCCAGGGTCTTGCGCTCCATCTCAACCCGAACAGAGTACAAGTCCTAGCATGTGAATAAGTGAGCTGAAGTCGAACATACAAGAACATCGTCTGATTACCAGCCACTAATGAAAGTCGTTAACAGACGCGAGAGGTACCACCAATAATGAGGATGGCCCTCAAGGTACAATAGGTACAATCCACGGAATGTGAACAGTGAGCTGGCGTCAAACACCCGTAGAATCACTCGATCAAAGGCCAATGATGAAAACCTTGTGTCGAATGTGAAGAACCTGCCATTGAGGCATGCAGGCTCCAAGGTACCAAAAGGGAGTCTCTAGATCAGCTTCCTGGACAATGAGCTGAAGTCGACAGGAAGTGACCTTGATCAAAGGTGGGCCATAGTGTTTCCCACATCATCAACACAAGATAGAGGAACATAATGTTTTTGAATCAGGATCAGTAGAGAATTAGAGGGAGGTTGAAAACTGCAAAGGCCAACTTCTCTTGAACATATCGGCGGCACGACACTGGATTTGGTAGTATTTGTCATCAAAGGATATAAGGTCGTGATGACGTGGCAAAGAGCAGATGAGCGGTCAAAAAGGATTACCCAAACCCATGGAGGCAAGCAAAGAACGAGATGAGATGTCCCCAACCCGAAATGAATGTAGACAAGTGCCATGTTCAAGAGCGACATACTACCGACACGATGGTGATACTGGTTCCATTTATCCCCACCATTTCTGGCGAGTACCCCAATTATTTTTTAAAACAAGCTTGAAGGGGATAGTGTATGCTTGCGATATAAGTTTGTCCTTTGGACAAATCCAACCTAGTACATTTAACGAGCACTAGGAAGGAGGAACTCGAGTATCGTCATTACGACGGGGTCCGATGTCATCAGGTTTTAACGAGTCTGACAAAGGAAGAACTGGACGTATTTTCATGTTTAGAGTGTTTGAAAAGATAGCGGAAAAGTAAACTCCAACAGTCCCTTTTCGTAGATAGTTCCTCAGATCCAAAAAGGTAGAAAAATGTGTCTGATAAAACCCCCTAGTCGCGATAGGCTAGGGTATTCCTTTTTCGTAAATAATCTATCCCAGCCTGAAAAAGGGGTAAACGTATACTGGGTAGATGTCATTTCGTAGCCAATTTAACGAGATCAAAACGACAAGCAACTTGGCAATATTTTCATTTTTAGAGAGTCAAAAAAGAGCTGAAAGATGACTCCAATAGTGACTTTTTCGTGTTTTTACCGAGTTCGAAAAAGTATAAAATACAACTCATATCATCATCCCTAGTCGCGTGAAAACCTATCGCTGCACAAAAAGCAAGCGTAAAACCCATTTTTCGACAAAATATCATAAAATACTGGAAAAATAAGCTTCAAAACCTAATTTGATTTTGAGAAGTTATAAATATGACCAAAATAGTAAAAACATATTTACTTTTTACTTTTTACCTCTTGTGGAGAGCAACAGTGAATTTTTTCCTTGCGAACTTGCGGTGACGATTGTGGACGATCTGGTGCATCATTCTTAATCCCATCTTTTCCAAGTAAGAGGCGCTTCCATTAGCTATGTTTTAATTCATATTTCATAGCATTCCATCATGATTTGGGATCCCTGAGGGGAACATTTGCAAATTTAGGGCTTGCACGATTGGCGCGGGTATGAGGCACGAACCCGCGCCAATCGAGTTCTTTTTGCAAAGGGGTCGCGCCAGCTGGCGCGACTGTCAGCAAAATAGTCATGCCAACCGCACAACCTCATTTTTTCGCTCAATTTTACAAAAAATGAACCAATCAATTAGATTTTTGAATGCCCAAGGGACCTTATGATGTGCTTATGACCATTTTGATGCAGGTATAAAGCCACAATGGTGATCGAATGGACAGAAAGGGAGCACAGTGAAGAGGAAAAAATGGAAATGGGGAACGAGCAATGCATGAATGCTCTTCGGGATTGTGGTTTAAAGAAATTCTTCTTAACACCATGTCTCAGGGCACAACCTGAATTGTTGCAATACTTAATCAATATCTGGGATGAGAATGAGAAGTTTAGGCTTCGAGGTCAAGTGTTGGAGCTCGAAGTGTCCGATGTTTACTTCATCACTGGATTGTCTTAGAGAGGTCTAGTCACGATCATGATAGGTACTAGGCCTTCTGGTGAAAAGATGTCAATGGTTATGGAAAGAGTGTGCCCAGCGGCACAAACAGGATCAGGTAGCGGTAAAGTGGACATTCACATTGTTCCCGATCTGGCACTCAGAGTGCTGCTCTATACCATTATGCGGGCCGCGGGGTCACAAGCGCTGCATGAGGCCACCAAAACACAGCTCCTTTTAACATCAGAATGTATGAATCCGACGTTATTTGATTGGGCTACAGCCGTAACCATGAATATCAAACAACAATTGACTAAGTGTAGAAAGACCAAACTGAAGCAGTTTGGGTACGGGTCAATCTTGGTATCGTTCATCTTGGAATGGCTACCTATCTTCCAGGGATAGGGGGCAATAGTCGCAGATCCACCTTTGAGAGAGCCATGGATGGCTCGATGGGCAGCTCTGATGCCCAGAGCAGGAGGGGGCCAACAAATGTCATGGCGGCCCGAGTTCTTCGGATGGCTTCAACGACAGTTGATAGTCGTAGAGGACTGGCTCTATGCCAGTACTGATTTCATGGGAGACCCATACCTTCCACTCCCAGAAGGAGAGGACTGGGATGAGGAGCTGGGTAAGACTCTTTTTGATTTTATGATTTTTATGATTTTTTTTTGGTATACATGCATGTTTTGACAACCGATCATATATGTATGCAGATGTTGGCCCAAAGAGGTCCGCCGGGATGTCGCCGATCGCGAGGACCCCTCTCACCTATGACCCTCAAGGTGAGGGGGGCGAGGGGAACAAGCTAGTTCAGAACTTAGAGGGAATCGCCCGTGGGATTCCTGATTATGCTCGTCTAGAAGATGTCCCTATGACTTATCAGAGGCACAACGTAGGGGTGCCTAGTCGCCTTCATCGTTTACTGAGGCGATTGGTGCGGGAAGTAACATGCTACCATGAGCACCATGCTGATTAGTCGCCTAGGATTTTTCTATGCATATTTTTGAGAGACATGTTGTCTCCAGATATTATTAAAACAGACATGTATATTTTTCGATTTTATGTGATGCACACAAACTGCAAACATTTGACACACACACACACACATATATATATATATATATATATATATATTTCTGGATGGATCTTTTTCACATATGATGATGTTTTTTTTACAAGTTGCATAAATGTCTATCTAATACCATGTTAGCTACTGCGTCTGTTAACGCATTCATTCATCTGGGTATATGCTGATATGTAATGTAATCAAAATTTCTTTCCAGTAAACGAATACGTAGATACAGTCTTAAAATGGACGGGTTTCTAACTGAATAATGACCACTAAGTTGTAACACTACAAGCTATGAGTCTAGATATACAAGTAATGCACGAATTGCGAGGTTAACGGCCTCGTTCGATAATTCCAAAATGGCACTATATTCTGCAACATTATTTGTAGCAAGCCCTAGACAAACACCTTATAAATTAACTAACTCACCAGCAGGATTGTAGATTACCCAGGCTGCCGAAGACAGATTCCTGGTACTACGGGAGGCACCATCCGCGAAACCAAAAAAAGGAGTACTAGACATCTACACAATCAGGAAGACCCAATCAGCAGAAATACGCTTACAAAGCACACCACACCACACATGCACAAAAATTAAATCACTCGCTTATGTACACACACCACACAAGAATAATTCAAGCGTAGTACTTCTTCAGGTACAACCCATTTCTAGGCTGCGCCAAAGGAATACCTTCATAATCGATTAGCTCATAGGCCCCATTTTTCAATAGACGTTTAACGATATAGGGCCCATGCCACATGGGCTGGAATTTTCCTGCCCCAAGCTTATCATGTGCTTGATCATACAAGAGGACGAGGTCCCCTTCGATGAAAGAATGTGGAGAAACCGTTTGATCGAAATGAGCTTTAACCCGCTTTTTTTGAGCCTCGATAACCAAAGCAACCAAGCGGCGGGTTTCGTCTAGTCGTTCCAGATACAGGAGACGTTCTTACTCCAGGGAAGTGTCGGGTAGTAATTCCATAGCCAACTTCAGCGAAGGGATCTCACATTCAACCGGAAGAGTTGCTTCCAGACCATACACCAACTGGAAAGGTGTGAATCCAGTCGCGCTCTTTACTGCGTTCGGTAGGCCCAGAGAGATGAGAAAAATTGGAGATTCCAGTTGGATTCGTGAATACCAATTGTTCGTTGAAGCATGGTGACAAGTACTTATTTCACAGCCTCAACCTGTCCATTCGCCTTAGGGTAATATGGCGTTGAGCTGTTATGACGCAAGCCTGACTTTGATGTCAGTTCTGCCATCATGTAGTCCTGAAAATTAGTGCCATGATCGGTGACAATGGCTTGAGGAACTCCAAAATGTGTAATCACATGGTTGAAAATGAATTGAGCGGTTGTCTTACCGTCGGCAGCTAATGTAGGCATTGCCTTGGCCCACTTGGTGAAGTAGTCTACGACAACGATGATATAAGCATGCCCCCCGGCAGAGTGAGGGTTACATGTCATAAAATCAATGCCCCATTTGGCGAAAGGGCCTACGGTAATGACAATATGTAAAGGGAGGGGTAGCGCACGCATCTTGCGTTGAAAGATCTGGCACGCATGACACCTTCTTACTGCAACAATACAATCTTTAAATATAGACGGCCAAAAGTAACCCGCATGCAGAATCTTCTGGGTGGTAGCATAACCGGACATGTGACCGCCACAGGTGCCACTGTGACATTCATTCAGTACTTTTTCAGCCTCTTCCAAGGTCAAACATCGGCGGAGCACAGAATTGACTCCGACACGATATAAGGTATCTCCAACAATGCGATACGGTTGGGATTGATGTCGAATGCGACGTCGAGCAATCTTTGTCAACTCGGACCAGAAGGTAGATGTATGAAGGTACATGATGATGTCACTGTACCATGGATCGTGAGTGCTAATTAGAAAGAGGGTTTCATCCAGGATATGATCCTCGGATTGAGATGGAACAGAGACAGTGGGGAGGGAGCAGATGAGATCAGCAAAAACCAGTGACTTTGTTGATTTGGTAGTAGTGAACTCCAAATCGAAATCTTGAAGGATGAAAATCCATTTGGAGTACTTTCTCCCCAACAATTGTCGAGACAAAATGTAAGTCATGGGGTTGCAGTCGGAAATCACGGTTACTGTGTGCAACAGGATGTAATGGCGAAACTGCTGAATGGCCTGGACCGCGGCAAGCGCCAACTTCTCTACGTGGGCATAACGCATTTCAGTGTCGAGAAGATTCTGATACAGATAGTAAACCACATGTTCATTTCCGTCATCTTCATCCTATACCAGAACCATGGCAATCGTGCTGAATGCGGCAGCCAAATAGAGGGTAAAATCGCGATGGTAATTGGGAGGACGTATTAACGAAGCGTTGACGAGCAACGTTTTAAGTTTATCAAAGGATTGTTGAGCAAACTTGTCCCAATGGAAGGGAACGTCCTGTTTTAGAAGTCGCGTAAACCCTTTGGCCACTTCTACATAGTTCGGGATAAAGTGACGTAAGAAATTTGCTTTCCCCTGGAGACTTTGAAGTTGATGCAATGAGGATGGGGATGTGAGATTAACAATAGCCTCGAACTTGAGGCGGGCGAATTCTGTCTTTATAGACAATGAATCCCAAAAGACGACCAGATTCAACGTAGAAGACGCACTTGTGAGGATTAAGCCTGATGTTGTAATGTCTACAACGGAGAAAAATCTGGCGGAGGTGTTCGGGATGGTCTTCGCACCGAGTTGAATGAGCTGGCGGGTCATCCAGATACAGCTGAACAATGTGACATATGCCATGAAAGGCTTAGGACATTGCACACTGGAAGGTGACTCCAGCGTTTTTCAAGCCGAACGGAAGCTTCTTATAGGCAAACGTGCCCCACGGACAGATGAAGGCGGTCTTATGTTGATCAGAGGGTAAAATATTAATTTGATTGTAACCCGAGAAGCCTTCCATAAGGGAATAGATCTCACTCCCTGGACAATCATCGATGATCTGATATATAAAGGGAGTGGGATAGTTGTCCTTAGGACAAGCGCGATTGATGTCTCTATAGTCAACACAGACTCGAATCGTGCCCTGCTTCTTATCTACAGGGACAATATTGAAAACCCATTTCGTGAAGGGGATTGGATATATGAAGCTCGCGTTAAGAAGTTTCTCAATTTCTACTTTTATAGCTATGGCTTTTCGAGGATGCACTGGGCACAGACGCTGGTGCACAGGCTTCACACCAGGATAGGTGGGAATTTCGTGCACGACTATACTGGGATCGATCCTAGGCATCTCTTCATAAGACCATGCAAACACATCTCGAAATTCACGAAAAAAGGCTAGTGTATACTTGAATCTCTTAGAGAGAACAAGTAACTCCTACGTGAATGTTCTCGACGACCCCCGGTTTAATGGAGATGTCAATAGGCATTGTTTGAGTGATATTACTCAGATTTCATTCTGAAAGAACCTCATGAGTCAATATAGGTGTTTGGAGAGGTGGAGAGGGAACCTGAGATGCAAAACGCTCGAGACAATTAGACATTGCCCCTAGGGCAGGCATGAACGAGGAACGATGATGTCCATCACTCCACGGCAGATCTTCAAGAGACATAGTCTCAACGATAGCTTCGTCAGATGGAAAGACTTCTCTCAAAGGATCAGGCGAATCTGCATCGCCGAGCCAAGGGGATTGAGAATAAATATCAAGAGCCATGCTCAAAGGAGCATGTTTAGTAGGAGGAGGATCTGATGCAGCAACGATCTCGCAATAATCAATTTCAACTGGGTTCAAAGGCATCGATTCTTCAAAAGAAGTCACTTGTTCAGGAGAAGGGATGATCCACGGGTCATCTGACCTAGAGATCATGTTGACTTGAACCGTGTTCGGTGGTGGCATGGGAAAAATACTCATGAGAACATGGTCTTTGAAAAGACCAGGTCCTACACTGTCAGGGGGATTGGGAATTTGATCCACGTATGGCACGTTGTTCTTGGAGGACGAGGTAAAGAAAGACAACTGATCGAAAGTGATAATCTTTCCCTCATGTGGAAATTTCAAAAGCCGGAAGAGGATGGACGGAATGCATAGCATGGCGTGGGTCCAGTTGTGACCAAGTAGAAGATTATAGTTGAACTTAGCATCAACAACTTTCACTTCAACGTTGATTGTCTTACCTTGTAATGTGATCGGTAAACTCGCAAGAACACCTAAGGGTTTTGATTCCCTACCAACGAATGCCTCAAGGGAATTGGGAGATGAAGTAAGAGTTAGAGAGCCAATGGCCTTCCAGCAGGCAGATGACATAACATAGGTAGAGGCACCTTCATCCACAATGGATCTATGAATGTTGAGGCCGTTGATACCGACTTGTATAACAAGGGTGATTTGATGTGGAAGTCAGGGGACAAAATTCTCTAGATCGAAGGTGAAAAGACTAGAATCGGCAAGATCAATTCCACCGATTGCATATAACAGAGCTTTCTGTTGAGATGGGAAACTTTGAAGCACTTCCAATGCAGACATTGCGGAAGGCGCCTGTGCCAAATCCTCAACAATGTTGTAATGCTGAGTAGCACGGGTGTTTGAATTATAGGAAGATTTTCGAAGAACACCTTTGGAAGGTGGCCGTACAATGGGTTTAGCGCTTGGCTTCTCAATTTCTAAAGGACCAGAGGTAGGTGGGGGAGGTGGGCCATCAACTAATTCCTTCCCAGCTGTCTGGCGTGATCCGGCATAATCCTTCGAACGAGTGGAAATCGAAACAGGTGCAGCACCATTCATCATGAAAACTTAGGACCCAAATGGTGCAGACGGTGAAGGTTGCTCGACCATCTGGGTCTGCTGAGATGGAAAAGGTTCTTTCAGAACTGCCGGAGTTCCCTTAGAGCCTTTAAGAAGTTTGCTAACCTCGGATCATCGGGGACAATCTTTGGTGTAGTGGTCTTCGTCACAGATCAGGCAGGGGTACTTCGGTTTTCATTGCGAACCATCATCAACACGTGGTTTGGAGGATTTTGGTTTTGGGGCATTGGATTTGGACTTGCCTTTTCCCTTATTCTTCCCTTTGGAGGTCTTTTTCCGCAGGATTGGCCTAAACGACATTGACCTACGTGGTCTTACCAGAATCTAGAGTGGCAGGAGGAACAGAATTATTGGAAGAATTCGACTTCTGCTTCCCATTTGAAGACTTACGAGAAGTCTGAGAGACAGAACCAATAACACCGTCAACCAATGGGGTAGGTGGTGCTTTAGAGGTCCCTAGCTGCGGGGCATCAGTAAAGATATCATATAACGTGCCGGACTGAGAGTACATCAAATCGAGGTACTGGGCACGAGCGATGGCTTGTTCCTCGGTTACACATGCCCCCATAGCAATGTCTCGAGCAATCTTGTTAACAAAGGAGGTAGTGAACCAGTGAGTTAGAAGTTGATCAGGAATATCAAACTTGATCATAGGATGACGACGTCACCACTCATGAATATGATTTAAAATATGAGTGGCTTTATCCTGCTTCAGAGATGTTAGGAGATGTGTCCCGGCTTCGTAATGAACCGGTAACTAGAAATGTGTCAGGAATTCCATAGCTAAAGTATTAAAGTATTGAAAAATACCGCGGGGTAGTTCTATATACCACTTAGCAGCTGCACCAGTAAGAGTGTGCTAGAAAAGACGTAGATGGATCGAGTCATCAACCCAAGAGTTCGAAAAATACCACAAATGGTAGGTCATGACATGGGCTTGGGGGTCTTCTCAAGCTTTACCTTCAAACTTAGGATAGTCACCAAGCACCCTCGTTGGAACCGGAGGCCAATATTGATTATGAAGAATCAGATCATTGGTCAATTTAGATACATCTGGAAATTCCAATGTGGGGAGGAAAGGTAACTGAGGATTAAAAGGCATGCCAAATCCCCGATAAGGACTTGTACCTGTACTCCACCCTGGTTGAGCATAATTCTGCCCCCATTGGTTCTGTCCTGGTGGATTCTGACCATAGGGGGTATAAGCCGTATATTTGGGTTGATACGGTTGCTGATAACCAGGGTATGGGGGTTGACAACCAGGGTGCTGACCTTAATTATACGTAGGCCCTGTTTGAGCAGTGTATGGATTTGACTGTGGAGTATGAGTATAGCCTGGTTGTTGAAGGTAATAACCAGAACCTTGGGGCGGGTTGTAAACCGGTCGAGACTGACCTTGAAGGTAATAGCCACCTTGGGGTCGAGCGAGCTACTGGTAAGTGGGGCCCTGCCTAGCCTGATAAGTTGGGAGCACAGGCGGGTTCAGCTGTGGCATAGAATAGATTGACTGTTGAGCAGGGTTAACTGGATGTGCAGGTTGTCCTGGTTGAACAGGTTGACCTGGCTGCGAAGGTTTCCCTGGTTGAACAGGTTGGCCTAGCTGAACGGGTTGTCCTGGTTGAACAATTTGACCTGGCTGATGAAGGACACCAGGCTGCCCCGGCTGATCAGGTTGGCCTGATGGCGAGAGAGGGCCAGGTTGTGCCTGATAACCAGGTTGACCTATGACAGGACCATAAGATGGCCCTGGTTGTGCAAAATTCAGACCAATTGGAAACTGAGGTTGCTGAGGTTGCACCAAAGGTTGAGAAGGATGGATTTTCCCCCCAGGACCATACAACGGTCCGAGTTGATACCTCGGTTGGCCTGCGGGTCCTTAAGGTTGCCCTGGTTGGACCACAGGGTGAGGCTGTAGAGGTTGACCTTGACGATTGTAGGACTACCCTTGCAGACCATACAACAATCCCTGTTGGCCTGAAGGTTGTCCTTGCGGGTTGTATGGATAACCTGGCTAGGCCGAAGGTTGTCCCTAGAAGGGGTGTCCTTGTGGGTTCGAAGGTTGCCCAGCCTGGGCAGATAGAAAACTGTTAATGTACTGATAAGCCTCAGGAGCAGGAAAATGAAGAGGGTTTCCCTGCTCATCATATTGATAAGGAAATACATGAATCGGGGTACCATCTGGTCCATAACGGGAAAAGTAAGGACGATTGAGATCTTGAGAGGACTGACCAACCTCGAAGTTCTACGGCTGTAAAGACAATCGATACTCCTTAGGAGAAATATTCTTCGGAATAGCAGAAGTTATGTAAATTTCTTCAGGAACTGACGAGGTCCTGGTTGACTGAGTAGTGACGACGCTACGCAAACAGTAGGCCTAATAGGTAGATGCAGCTACGCAGACAGTAGGCCTAACAGGTAGATGCAGCTACGCAGACAGTAGGTCTAATAGGTACTGATGTAACGAAAGGAGATGTCATGAGAGGTGTCAACGGCGACATCCCTAATGAAGGAATAACCGGCCTCGTGGATGGAGTCGATATTCCCATAGAGGCCACAGTGGCCATGACCTGACTTAAGGACCTATATCTCGCTGGAAGTGAAGGACCAAGTGAAGAAATGACAGAAGATTCGGGGATGTTTTCTGGAAAAAGCTGGTAATATTCACCAGATGTAGGAATTTCCTCACTAGGAGAAGGACTGGGTGAGTCCATATCTGATCCTGCCGCAAGATCTTCTAAAAGACGGCGAGGACTAGGAGGTATAACAGCAGCCAAGAAAGGTGATCCCGATGTAAGAGGAGGGAAATGTTCCCTTACTCCAAATCCAAACCAAGCGTTGGACAAGGGCCAATTGAAGTCAACTGGATCAAAGGGAAGTTCAGATATAACCAGTTCCCCGTCGGGAAATTCAAATACAATAGGCTTCTGATGTTTAGCAGAGGACTGAGAGACCTCTGATGAATCGTCTGTGTAAGGAATACCAGTAGACGAAACTGAGGGTTCTGCCACTGTGACTGTAACGAAAAGAGGAAGAGATCAAAACAAAAACACACGGGCAAAAACCAAGGCAAACAACCAACAGGCCAAAAAACAATCTCTAAATGGGCGTGTGATCATAGGTGATTAATTTTACCACATTGAAACTGGAAAATTTTACTGTTTCATGTTTTAAGAGTCTAGAAACAAGTAAAATATGACTATATCTCTTTCAATTTGGAAACAAGCGTGAAAGGACAAGCGCTTGATGATCTTTTCAAATTTAATGAGTCAGAAAAGATCGAAATGACTGCTATGGTAATCTAGGCATATGGGTGTATCAGATATCCGTGAACTTCCATATACACCTTGGTTAAAAAATGAAGGAGAAATCAACCAAGGACTTGACGTACGTGCAGGTAATCTCCCTGAATGCTGTGTCCGGTGTATCACGGGTATAAGGCGACAGAATTGGCTTCCTACGGATAAAAGATAGCAACCTAGTGGGGTCTCCCTTTATATAAGCGATGGTATGGGGAGCACAAGTCCATACTAGCGCTATCTAGAGCCAAAAGGTGAACGACAACTACTAGGTTTAACGACACCGGAACACGTCACTAGCCTAGACCTCTAGATATTCCGTTAATGTTTCAATGTTGCCTTAGGATAATTGAATAAATTTTATATTTTATCTTTAAATTATGTTTCAATTTCAGGCCCTATCGAATGTTGTATCTCAAAAATCCTCTAAATGCAAACTACATGCCACAATGTATCACTTTGTTTGATGAAGAGCTAACTACGGGAAGGTTGAGAGCTTTTCAAATAACAACAAAATGATCACAAAACATCCACTACTGTCTCTAATGCATGCTAATGAAACAAAAAACTTTTCTCTTAGAGTTATATAACACTAATAATGCGGAAAAGCTTTCAATTTTCACTAACTAATAACAAATCAAAGAGATTTGTTTTTGTATTTTTCAATGTTTTAGAGCAAATACACCAAACGAAATGAAAAACTAATGAAGAAACCAATTCGAGAAGTGACAGTGAGAGAGTTGAAACAAGCAATTTAACTCAATGCCAACACATACAATCAGACCTCAAACTAATGGAGAAATCCCTCAAATCGAAGAAGAATCTCAAAAAGACTCATACAAACCGTGTAATCTAGGCTCGAAATGAGACAAAGCGAAACTTGAATGAAAAAGAGAACAATCACTCAACTGACGCAATGATACAACGGAATCCAACAAAACGAATGCAAAGAAGCGAAAACGAAGTTGACTGGGAAAACAAGGACCAAAAACTCCCACGGGAGGCTCAGCACACTATAGCACCTAGAAACCCTAGGGCTAGAATGCAAAACTGATGGTAAAGGGAAAAAAACCGGAGGACAAGGGTCAAACACAGTCAACAAAGACTTCAAGGCACTCAATCACTCATAAAAATGACACCAGGACCAGAAATCAAACTCAGGGGGCTTAAAAACAAGCAAACCCTAACACTAAACAGAGTTGGCGCAACTGTTTGGCTGTATTCTGCGCGCCAATCGATTTTACTATGGGAGGAAATGAAAAAAGAGCAAAAAGAGACTGGATCAGGTCTTCTGGGGGCTGAACAGGGGTTTTACACCAAAAGGAGGCGAACCAGAAGAGCAAATCAATCAATCAAAAGCCAAAAACAACCGAAAGAGACAAGACTAACTCCAACTAACTTCCCCAGTGGAGTCGCCAGTTTGTTGGAGAGGTAAATCCCCTCTACGGACATAGGCGATCCCTACTAGCCCAGATCGGGTTTAGCAATAATCAGGTCACGCAGTGACGCAGGTTCCTAGTTACAAAACGACAAAAATCATAAGGAATTGCCTACCTCAAATCCTACGCAGTGGTCATTGAAGAAAGGATGACGCTTCCCATCCCTCGCTTGGTAGATCACGATTCTTCTGCTCGACACGTCCGAACACCTACACACATGCAAAGGATACAACAACATACAACGTAAAATCTAAAGCCTATAACCATACATCAGTCAGAGAGGATGTAATTCATTGCATAAAGAAATAGACACATGAATAGAACCATAATCAAAGTCTCTTATCATTAAAATAACAAAGGAAATATACAACCCAAAGTTCTGACGCTTGATCTTCCTTTGGCGGGGCTGACAGTGGAGCACGTCTCAACAAAGCTTGTTGGAAACGGGACGAAACTCTCTCTCTTCGGCTTGGCTCTCAACAGCTGTCTGGCTATAGTTTCCTTCCTACAAGTTCAGCTAGCTTGCTAAGAGAGAAGGCAAGATTTTATAGATGGAGGAAGGGAAGTTGGGATCCCTATAATCATGGGATTGACCCTATCTCTAAGGAAGCTTCCATGATAGGTGGAAAACCACTTCCCATACATGGAGATCCAGAGCCAAACCACCCAACTCATTTTGGTGACTCGTTCAGGAGTTTGTTGGAATCAAACTTCTGCCATTTATTTTTTTTAAAACATCCCTTATTAAGCTTGGCGTGAGTGAGACACAGGGACAGAGCACTAGTTGGTGCGCCCTTTATGGTGGATTTCCCCCATTGGCGCGAGGGCTGAACTGACTAGTCACGCCAAGGCTAAAAGATCAGTTTTTATGGTTTTTCAGAGGAAACTTTCTTTAGAGGAATGTTTTTCTTTATGCAAGGGGATGCCATGTAAGTGGTTTCAGGTCATGTCACTGCTCACAGATCACGGGAAAAGCTCTCCAATGTGTGGGACGGGGGATTGCAGGGACGGTGACAAAATACTGTGTAACATCATTTGTGAATGGCTTGATACTGTGTGGAAGGCGGCACTGTTGGCGGATGCGGAGATCTCTCCCTGGGTGGAGCTACCCGATGGTATACAGCTGCGGGTGTGCTATGGTCGGTAGGTCGAGCCGCTTCACGACCTTTGGTGAAATGAGGTTCTTTTGGCTTCCGCTATCGACAAGAAATTGCAGCAGAGAACCCTTCACCCACATCTGTGAATGGAAGAGGCGCTCCCCCTCCTCTAGATCTTGGTGGTGGCAACAATGGCACTGGGATCCGCATCAATGATCTGCTTCCCTTTGTCATTGCCTTTGTCTATTTTTGACTCGGGATCAGAAAATGCATCTGATTCGAGTGCCTTTAGTTCGACCACCAATGACTGTTTGGCTCGACACTCGTTTTTGCTGTGAGTGGGGCTGTTATGAAATTCACACCACTTCCCTGTGTCCTTCTTTGGATTTGTGGTGTTGTTTTGAGTCGCACCGCTTTGGCCTTGCCCCTTGTTCTTTGGTTTGGGGGCACCTTTCGAATTCGTAGATCCAAAGTCTCGCTTTTTCTACTTAAATTTCTGCTCGATCTTGGCGGCATAGCGATATGTCGTGCCAAGCGATGTAATGTCGATGAACTCCATTTCCTCTTGAATGTGTTTGTGCAGAAAACCGCGGTAATTGAGCACCAAATGTCTCTCTGAATCTTTATTACCCAACTTTTTGCATAGGGTATGGAACATATTTGTCAGTTCGTGCACATCTTGATCCCTTTGTTGCCGCAGCATGGTCCATTGGATGTATTTATTCTCATAGCTCCCCACAGGGTAATATTGTTCCTTGATGCTTTCTTGGAACGAATTCCAAGTGGGTGTGGCTGAGAACAGAGAGGGTTCCCTTTCGCCCTCTTGCTCACAATAGGTTTCCCACCAGTCTTTGACATGGGGGACAACTTTGAGGAGTGTAAAAATAATATTTTCTCGGTCAGAGAAATCATGAACCGAGAAATACCCTTCTAAAAAATTCCACCATATATCTACGACATCTGCATCTATTTGGCCTTCAAATACAAGAATGTCAAAGTTTACCTGTACCTTGAAGGGAGTGGTGCCTCCAGAGTGGCTGTTGGATGTAGATGCGTCGTAGGTGGGCAGTTGTTGAAGGATTTGAGAAAAGTTATCCATCATCGCGTTCCTTTGTTTCTCGAGGGCCTCCTCGAGTAATATTTTGATAGGATCTCCTGCTCCCTCGTCTTTCTTTTCTTCCGCCATGGGAGTTCGTCAGGGTTTGCAAGGCTGATCTTGCAAGGGTTCAACTAGATCGAGCCCTAACTCCTTATACCCTGACCGCGTTGGGGACATGCAAAGAAAAACAGAGAAAGAACATACCCGCTCTGATACCACTGATCCAGATTTATGTAGGAACGCAACAAAATATAGAAATAACCGTGAACATAGAGATGTAATGGAAATAATGCTTCATTTCATTAATATCAAATAACAGAAATATGCTTACAGACATAATGGAAATAAAATAGCTAGGGCGCTGGTAGCGAATCTCTGAGAAGAGATGTGGCGGCTACAGACCTCTAAACTGTGTTACAATGAGGCTCGAGGGCCTATTTATTATTGAGAAACAATGGAGAACTCTAAACATCAAAAAACCTAACCCTAGGAGATGAACCGCCAAAACTATGGGCCCCGTTTGGGTAAATTGGTGTTTCAACTTCCTGAGGTCGTAACTTTGGCATACTATCTCTATTGATGCACATGATACATCGTTAGGAAGATCTATCTGAGGACTACAACTACTACCGCGAATATCAATACCGAAACTGAATCATATTCGCTGGACAAACGATGCCCAAAAAACGTTGTTTAGGGCCTCAAAACGGCTCCGGAAGTTCAGGACTCGAAAAACTGCTGAAAATAGTAAGTTGTGCTGCAACTTAAAAACTGAAAGAACTGATGGTGGGGGTTCAAATGGAATAGGTGGGTGGCCACCAATATCCACCTGGATCATTAGGGCCCCAAAACGGCTCCGGGAGTGGAGGACCTGAAAACCTGCTAAAAATAGTAAGTTGTGCTGAATGTGAAAAGCTGCAAGAATTGATGGTGCTGGTCCAAATGGAATAGGTGGGTGGTCACCAATATCCACCTGGATCATCATGTGTACAAATTATTGTAGACTTTGGATAATTCTTTATCTATTTCGACATTTTCAATATTGTGAATATTGTGACTCATGGAACAAACTCCACCATGCATGCCTCTACATTAATTAAGACTGGGATTATGACATTGGGTTCTCCGTGTTAAATCAGACCATTAAAAAAAATATCGTAGATGGTATGAGAACCAAATTTTCAAGTGTTAATAAATTTATAGGTTCAATCAATTGACGTATCATCCAAAATGAAAATAGGAGGACTTGAATCTAATCTTTGCTTGGTCCTGAAGTTGCCTTCATTTTCAGTGGATCTGGTTATTCAATGGGCTTTGGTCCCGACTCTCAATATGCTCAAACTCCAAAATGATTTTCCCCTACATCTATACCTGGAGTTGGAATTTATTGTGTGACTAACATATTCATTTATCTCTAGGCTTCCTAAAAAGAAGTTAGTTTTTCCCACCTTTGACACCAATGCCCCTTTAAAATTCGTTTTGTTGTTCTTAATGATCTGGTTTCCATTCTCATCAATGGTAGTGATTTCACTAGGTTCTAAAATTATTTTCCTTGACATTTCTAAAACAATAAAAGATAAATAATTCAGAACAATGACAACAAAAAAATTTATATATTTTACTTGGTTTTTGTTACAAAATGTCGAGTGAAATCAAAAGTATACACATATCTCATTTCAAACTATTCAAAACATAAATTTTAGGTAAGCAATATTTCAAAAAATGAGTAGATAAAAAAATCCATGGCATGGTAGGGAAACCTTGTTTTCCAAAGAATATTGTAGTACCACTTAGTAGTAAAGTCTCTTCTGAATTATAACTATTGCTATCTTGTGTTAAAGTTTTGTTGGCATGCACTAAAGCAAGCTATTGGAGGGTGCAGAGGAACGAGAAGAAGGCCACACTTAAAAAAGCAACATATAATAGAATTTTATTAAACACCTCATAACAAACAAAACTATCATATTAACCCGACGTATTAAAGTAGCCATAGGCATAACATAGTGCCAAAAGAACCAATAGCTTACAATAGAGGTATTTTTAACTTTGGCATATCCAATAAAACACAAAGATATGATCATTAAACTTGGCTAATAAATTACAAACGTTTTGATCACTTTTAAATGTATTAATTCTAAACATATTTTAGGTGTCTTTTTAAACAAATAAAATTTTAAGTGACACTATAATATTTGGACATGTGGTACAAATCACACATGTGTAAAAGTATACCACCTCATGGGCCCATCCTCTGACCACTTGTCCACACTCATATAACATTGACATGTATGTATTTAACCATATGCATGTCCATTATACCTATTGCTTCCATTTTCTCTAGTAAAGCTACTATAAGTTCCACTAAAAGAAAACTACTCTAGTAACAAATGAGTATTTGCAGGGCTACATGTCTGTGTAAAAGATGGAAACAACTTTCTTGGCTAAATGGGGAATACTCTTTCTTGAGCAAACTTACTTTCTCTATGTTATATCAACGAGCATCTAAGTTTAGGACCTATTGTAGGTGTTTGGATTTGATCCGGATTTATGCAGGAACGCAACAGAATAAACATATAACCATAAATACATAGATGCAATGGAAATAACACTTCATTTCATTAATATCAAAGAACTGAAATTTGCTTACAGACACATTGGAAATAAAACTAGCTAGGGTGCTGGTAGTTATCTCTGAGAAGAGATGTGGCGGCTACATGCCTCTGAACTGAGTTACAATGAGGCTCCAGGGCGTATTTATTATTGAGAAACAATGGAGAACCCTAAACATCCAAAAACCTAACCCTAGGAGATGAAGCGCCAAAACTATGGGCCCTCTTTGGGTAAATTGGTGTTTCAACTTCCCAGGGACGTAACTTTGGCATACTATCTCCGTTTGATGCACATGATACATCATTAGAAAGCTGTATCTGAGGAATACAACTTTCACCATGAATATCATTATGAAATGGAATGATATTCACTGGGGGCGCGATGCCAAAAAAACATCGTTTAGGGCCTCAAAGCAACAAAGTTCGAGGTTATTCTCGAAAAATAGTAAGTTGTGCAGAAACTAAAAAAATGAAAGAGACAATGGTGGGAGTGACTTCTCAATAGGCGGTGGCTGCAATAAAATTAGATCATTCCTCCCCCTTGGGAAGCAATGGTCCCCATGCACGTTGAGTTCCTCCATGAGATGAAAACCTGCTTGAACTTGTTCACTGATGAACCACTTGCCTTGGTGCGAGAGTTGACGACTTTGACAACTTGGAAATACGGTTGGATACCGGTAGTGCTCTTTGTTCATGTCCATGATACAATATTGGTGGCCTGTTCCATGCAGTCTGGGTTTAACTCTGTTGGTGTGAGTTGTTCTGCAATGTCCGAGGTGTCCAGTAGAGGTGGGAAGTAAGGACGAAGGCGATCCACATTGAAGACTGGGTGCAGACCAAGGAATGGTGGAATACTGAGCTCGAATGCATTGTTCCCTACGGCCTTGGTGATGGTGTACGGCCCGTATCGGAGCGGGCGAAGCTTGCGGTGGGGTCCAGTGAGGCGCTCCTTCTGCAAATGTAGCCATACTTTGTCGCCCACCTGGAAGTTGTGTGGCACCCAGTGTTGATCATGGCGTTGCTTGTACTTGGCATTGGCTCTGTCCAATATATCATGAACCTGTTGGCGGATGTGTTGAATGCGCTCGATGAAGCTACTTGCTTTGTCAAATTCAGACTGGACATGAGCTGAATCGGCCTGAGCAGCTGCAAATGGTATGGCTACGTCAATAGGACATAGTGGCTGGAATCCCAAGCCCACCTAAAAGGGGCTATGGCCGATTGAACTGTGTAGAGCCCGATTATAACTATGTTGTACATATGGGAGGCTCTCGTCCCATGTGCGTGGATGCTTTGAATTGTACATGCGCAGAATGTGTACAATCATTCTGTTGACGACCTCTGTCTGGCCATCTGTTTGGGGATGGAAAGCCGTGGACTTGGTGAGCTTGGTATCCAACATCGACCAGAGGCTGGACCAAAATGTGCTGAGGAACCTGCTATCTCGATCTGATATGATAGACTGTGGGATCCCAAAGTGCACCCACACTCGTTCAAAGAAGAGTTTAGCAGTGGCTTCTGCTGTGATATTCTTCTTACAGGCCGCCATAATGGCCATCTTCGAGAATCTGTCAACGACCACGAAAACACGGTCATTTCCACCTTGGTAGCGAATGCTGTAATCATGGAGATGGATTCCCAAGGTCTAAGTGTGAGTAGCGGGTATATAGGTGACCCCTGGGTGAGGTCGGTTTAAATAGCACGAACGTTACGGCTGATGTGTGTCTCGACATCCTTTCGAGTTCGTGACAAAATATGCCCGAGTTGCTACGGCACTGCTACGAACACAAGTGTGACAACAGCGCAATCGCCCATGTCATCTTGGCACACTCGCCGAAGAGCCTGGTGTCCCCGGGTGACGTAAAAGTGCATGTTGGAGGGTGAAAATTTGGAGCAGCGCCCCCGAGTGCCTTGTAGTGTGGCGATTAAGGTCTTGTTAGAGAAACGGCCAATCGGAAGTCTCCTTGCAAAAGGTTGAGCATGGTGGTTAGCTCCATGATCGGTGGTTGGATGAGGTAGTATGCAACATTATTGGTGCTTCCCTTATTGTACATGATGTTAAAATGAAACTGTTGAAGGTATGTGGACTAATTTTGATGGTGATCGTTCTGTAACTTCCCTTGTGTCTAGGGGTTGTCGGTTTGTGTGGATGATTGTTCCCTTCCCCAAAATGTAATGCTTCCATTGACATCAAGCCTGCATAATCGAATACATCTCCCTGTCATAAGTGGGACACTTATGACTGTGTGGAGCAAATGTCTCCTTGTGATATGCCTTGAATGTCCACCAGGTAGGCGCCCCAATTGCATGGTCGGAGGCATACTGTCTCGATCTCAAATGGTTATTTACAGAGTACGGTAAGTGAACGCGAGAGAAACAAGGCGATTTTCAGGTCTGTGGCGCCCAACTACCCATTTCGGGGTTCGACCAAAATAATTTTTCTGTCGCTCCTCCCTTGGTGACTTGACTTAAGGGCCAAGTGATATGAGAGAATCCCAGCACAAATCTACGGTAGAAATTAGCAAGACCCAAAAAGCTGCGAAGCTCTGTTATAGTGGTTGCGGCTGGCCAATCCTGAATGAATTGGATCTTGGCTGGATCCACGTGCACCCCCCTTTCATCGATAATGTATCCCAGATATTGAACCTAGGTCATGCCAAACATGCACTTCTCCAAATTGGCACACAATTCAATGCGCGGTGTTTGGAGGACTTGTCGGATGTGGTGAAGGTGCATCTCTCCAGTACGAGTACAGAATCAAATCCCAGAATGTCATCCAGAGACACCACCACTGCGTAGGTTGGTGAATGGCCGCAAGATGTCATCCATCATCCTCATGAAGGTGGCGGGAGCATTCGTCAACCCGAAAGGCATGACCGGCCATTCGAAAAGGCCTTCCTTGGCTTTGAAGGCAGTCTTCCACACATCGGAGGGTTCAATTGGTACCTGGTGATACCCAGACTTCAGGTCGATCTTGCTGAAATATTTTGCACCTTTGATTTGGTCCAGAAGGTCATCAATCCGTGGGATTGGGTACCTATTCCGGACAGTGATCTTGTTCAGCGCCCGATAGTCAATACAGAGTCTCCACGTCCCATCCTTCTTCTGTACCAACACGATCGGGCTCCCACAGGGCGATGAACTTGGTCTGATGTGACCTTTCTGCAACAGCTCCTGAATCCGCCTCTTGATTTCATCATTTTCCAGAACAGAGCGTCGATAGATCGGTCCATTGGGTAGTGGCGCACCTGGGGTCAGATCAATCGGGTGCTTGACCTGGCAGTGCAGAGGAACCCCTGTGGGTGAGGTGAAGATGTCCCCGTACTCCTCCACGACCTTATCCATTTGTTGTTTTCGTGCAGAGGGGCCCTGTCTGGAGGTCGTGGCCACAGTCTTCTTCTTGCCCTGGGGGCGGATCATCAGGAAAACGAATTTCCTGGTTTGGGAAATGAGCTTACTGCATTGTTTTGCAGTAACCAAAGAGATAGCGACAGGAGGTGGCACCTCTGGTATCCTGTACAACTTATTTCCCAAAGTAACAATAACAGCACGAGGTCGAGACTCATACACAGCATGACGCTTCCACAAGTAAGGTTGTCCTAATAATACATCGGAAAAATCAATAGGAGCAACGTCACATAATACCTCATCTGTGAAGGGCTTGATGCTATAAGGAAGGCGGCACTGCTGGCTGACGCGGAGATCTTGTCCTTGGTGAAGCCACCCGATCGTGTATGGATGTGGGTGAGCTGTGGTTGGCAAGCCCAACCACTTCACGGTGTCTGCTGAAATGAGGTTCTTTTGGCTCCCATTGTCGACGATGAACTGTACAGGGGAGCCCTTTACCCACATCTGGGAGTGGAAGAGACGTTCCTCCTCCTCTGGATCTTCCGGTTCCTCCTTCTGGACCTTTGTAGTGGCAACAGTGGCGTTGGGCTCCGCATCAATAATCTATTTCCCTTTTTCATTCCCCTTTTCAGGTTTTGATTCGGAGTCGGAGCATGCATCTGACTCAGAAGCCCTCATCTCGGCCACTAGCGACTGCTTGGCCCGACACTCACTTGTGTTGTGAGTGGAGCTCTTATGGAACTCACACCACTTTCCGTGTCCTTCTTTGGCTTTGCGGTGCTGTTCTTTTCTTGTGGCTTCGATGAGTTGTCTTTAGCCACCATGTCTTGGCTCGGTCCTTTGTTCTGCGGTTTGGAAGCACCTTTCCCTTGCTTTTTATTCGCAGATCCAAAGTCTCGCTTCTTCTGCTTGAATTTCTGCTCAATCTTGGCAGCATACCGGTATGCCGTACCAAGCGAGGAGATGTCAAGGAACTCCATTTCCTCCTGAATGTATTTGTGCAGACAGTTGCGATACTTTAGTACGAGATGTTTCTCTGAATCTTTGATACCCAACTTTGTGCGCATGGTATGGAACAAATTCGTCATCTCATGCACATCTTGATCCCTTTGTTGTCGTAGCGTGGTCCATTGTATGTACTTGTTCTCATAGCTCCCCACAGGATAGTATTGTTCCTTGACGGTGTCTCGGAAAGAATTCCAAGTTGGTACGGCCGAGAACAGAGAGGGTTCTGTCTGGTCCTTGTTCTCACAGTAGGTTTCCCACCAGTCCTTAACATGGGGGGTAGCTTTGAGGAGTGCAAAAATAACCTTCTCCCGGTCTGAAAAGTCATGAACAGAGAAATATCCTTCTAATAGATTCAACCATCTATCTACGACATCTGCGTCTATTTGACCCTCAAATATTGGAATGTCAAAATTTACTTGTACCTTAAAAGGAGTCGTGCCTTCAGAGTGGCTGTTGGATGCAGATGCGCCGCCGGTGGGCAGCCGTTGAAGGATCTGAGCAAAGTTATCCATCATCGCGTTCCTTTGTTTTTAGAGGGCCTCCTCGAGAAATATTTTGATAGGATCTCTTGCTCCCTCATCTTTCTTTTCGTCCCCCATGGGCGTCCGTCGAGGTTTGCGAGGCTGATCTTGCAAAGGTTCCACCAGATCAAGCCCTAGCTCCTTATACCCTGACCTCGTTGGGGACATGCAAAGAAGGATCGACAAAAAGCAGACCGCTCTGATACCACTGATCCGGATTTATGCAGGAACACAACAGAATAAACATATAACCATAAATACAGAGATGCAGCGGAAATAACACTTCATTTCATTAATATCAAAGAACTGAAATTTGCTTACATACACACTGGAAATAAAACTAGCTAGGGCGCTGGTAGCTATCTCTGAGAAGAGATGTGGCGGCTACAGGCCTCTGAACAGAGTTACAATGAGGCTCAAGGGCCTATTTATTATTGAGAAACAATGAAGAATCCTAAACATCCAAAAACCTAACCCTAGGAGATGAAGCGTCAAAACTATGGGCCCTGTTTGGGTAAATTGGTGTTTCAACTTCCCAAGGACATAACTTTGGCATACTATCTCCGTTTGACTCACATGATACATCATTAGAAAGCTCTATCTGAGGACTACAAATTTCGTCATGAATATCATTCTGAAACGGAATGATATTCACTGGGGGCGCGATGCCCAAAAAACGTTGTTTAGGGCCTCAAAACGGCTCCGAAAGTTCAGGACCCGAAAAACTGCTAAAAATAGTAAGTTATGCCAAAACTAAAAAACTGTAAGAGACAATGGTGGGGGCCCAAGTGGAATAGGCGGGTGGCCACCAATATCCACCTGGATGAGGATTAGTGGCAATGACAGACGTTTGAAAACATTTTTTTCAAATCTATTTGTTCACGTGATACCTTAAATTGGCATCTGCTGGTGGAGTTATGGGATTTGAATTTCAAAATGGATGTATAACTGGAAGGGATTCCATGCACTATGGATCTGTATATGAATAAATAACTATTGGAATGTGAACAATTGTGAGGAACATTGGGAAACATAAGGTGTTCCAATTCAATAATGGATGTAAGGGTTTTGTGTTGGTCACGGGTTAGCATTTAAACCACTTCATATTCCGCTCATCCCCTTTATCATTTAGCGCATGCACTAAGAGGCGAGAGATGATAATTCTTCATTGGATGTGGCAACCTTCATATTCCTTCTTTCTTGCTCAAGTTGGTCGAAAAAATCTGCCATTGAATCGTATGGGAATCCACTGTGGCTATGGGGCTATTGATTGAGATGTATGGGCTCCTGATCTCTCAATTGTAGCTGTCCAGATCAACAATTATGAGTTTGAAGCTAGACACAAAACCTCAGGCATCAGTGAAAGCATCACCAGCCTTTGTACTAGCAATAGATCCTAGATATGGACCCTTCATGACACATTTTATATATCGGCTCCAACTCCTGAAGTCGATAAATAGGGAAATTTTTTAATATATCCACAACTTCATTACTAGAAGCCAATGGACCTTAATCAATAAGTATGTCTTTGATCAGTGAGAGTCCCTTTTCAAGGGTAGAATAATTATGTCGTGCTTATTGTTTTGCTTCATGCACTTTCCCCTCCAAAATAATATGGACATCCCAATGATCCGAACTCATGCAGGAATGCAAAAAAATACAAGAATAAACATAAACACAAAGATGCATAACAAATAAATTTATTTTCATTAATATCAAAGAACTAAAAGATGCTCACATACAGAATGGAAGTAAAATTAGCTCGGGCGATGGTAGCTTATCTTTGAGAAGAGATGTGGTGGCTATATGTCTCTGAATTGTGTTATAATGAGGCTCAAGGGAATTTTTATTATTGAACAACAAGAAGAAACCCCAAACAACCAAAACCCTAACCCTAGGATATGGAATGACAAGAGTTTGTGGGCCCCATGGGGGTTAGTTGGACAACTAACTTCTCGGGGTCATAACTTGGTCATATGATCTATGTTTCGCGCATACTATACCTTGTTGCAAAGATATCTTTGAGTACTACTTAATGCTATGGGCTTGCTGCAGACCTAAAAAAAACACCGTTTAAGGGGTCAAAACAACTTCAGAAGTTCATGACCTAAAAAATGCTAAAAATAGTAAATTGTGCTATAAACAAGGAAACTAATGAAAGAAACTAGAGGTCTAAGTGGAATAGGCGGGTGGCCACCAATATCCACCTCGATCACCCAATCCTCAATTTCTTTGGCTATGCATACAAATACAACATTAACCAACACATCCCAGTGAAGCCCCAACCCTAAAAGACATGATAATAAATAATGGTTCTTGATCCAAGCCCTTCTTAGAATAGCAATCCCATGATTCAGGTGTTCACTACTAATATCTATTAACAATGAAACATTCATATAACACAAGCTTTGTTCCAGGTGACGCTTAGCCATCTCTAATATCTTACTAATGAAATCTAAATCAGGGCATGGGGATTGCTTCTAAATTAGGCCAACTCGTATGATAATAGACACAATTTTATGCCTATTGACCAGATCTTTATAGATTCACTTCACATATTTATGCCTATTGACCAGATATTTACATATTCACTTACATAGTCGTAAACAATTTCAACCTCCACCAAGGTTGTTGTTGGATTTGAAAGCCTCGTTTTGGGTGAAATGTTAACAACAACGAATAGATTTATGTGCCCTATAGTTATAATAGTAGTATGAATACAAAACCCTTTAAAAAACATGATATGTGGGCTACTGTTGCATCAAAGAAGAGTGGATTTTTAAACATCATCCTGATTTAAAAATGTGCAAATATAATTTTATCTCAAGGAATAAATGTGCATATATAGCCACTAATATTTTCCCTTAAGAAAAGGCATTTAGGCCATTGTAATTTCAGAATCAGGTTTATCTATGGTCAAGAATTACAAAAAACATCACAGTAGATACAAATATTACGATAGATTTTAAACTAATATTATTTTAGCTTTTTGGAACTAATTTATGACATTCCTATGTTAGGACAGGGTATTCTTATGCTAGGATAGACAAATGAATTATTTAAGGTTGGATAGTACTCAATTTTCAGTTTCATTTTAAGTTCTCAATCAAATATTACAGGGAATGGAGATTGAGTTGAAGAAGCTTGAAGAACATGTGAAGCCAACACCAAAAGGAGTTTAATCTTACTCATTTTACTTGAAGCTAGGTTATCAGATTAAAATGCTAGCAAATATGTTTTATATATTACACTATTTTGGAAGCATTTGTAACATATTGGCCTCACAAACATGTCAGGTGACCAAAATACATGTGACATAGAATATGACAGATATTTGCACACTTTTTTTGAGAAGAAGAAGATACAAGATATAATACTAGGAAATCAAGTAGATTTTACCCAACCAAATCTTCGCTAACTTGTCCTAAAATCAAGTAGATTTACCTAGTGGAATCTTCGCTTACTCACCCTTTTTCGTTTTGCTAATTTGTTTGCCTCAATCCAAAATTCTTATTGCTCAACTAAGGACTAATTCTCATAAACTCTGTTGTGAAACATGGCACTGGAAAAAGCCACTAGAAGTGTGGGAGGAAAGAGTATGTATTTTTTTCTCTTCTAGAAAAGTGGAAACAAAAAAGCATATCATTTTAGAATGTGAAGCCTTCAAAGACAACATGGTAAGTTATGTAGATATTATGGCAGCTAGCTCTTGGGATTATCTATTCAGCGAGGGGTTTGTCGAGAAGCTGGGAGCGTTTATTGTGATACTTCACAAGAAAAGGGCGGAATACAAGAGCCATATGGAGAAACAATCTGTCCCATAGGCTATCTTAAGCCTTATGGACATTAAAATGATAATTTTTTTTCCTCTTCACTTGTTATTGTATGCCCCTTCTCGTGTTATTATATGTCCATTTTGGTTTCAAATTTATAATTTTTGAATCAATGAATTATTTCTACAAACAAAAAAAGAGTAAGATGAACAAGGAAGCATTGTACTAGAGGAAAAAAATGATGTAAAGACATGTGGAAAACATGTCACATCCAAAAATCATAAAAAATACCAAACATACACATTCAAACCATGAACATTTCAATTTTATAATATAATTATTAAAAATCTAACATTTCAATTTTATTACACCGAAGGTGTTATCTATTGTGGGGTTTTTCGTAGCGATACTGTAGAGATTCGTCGTTACTGACAGAATCTGAATAGTGTCATGCTACGTCATGATTCACTGTACGCTTTGTAACCACCGACGCCAAGAAGCAGATCATTGTAGGAGCTCATGACTTCGGCTACGCTCTCAACGGTCTGCGATGCGATTTGTCATTTACGTTAAATTGCACACCTGTTCTGCGAGATCCATGTACACTGCGCCATAATGCACAACTGCGTCACACGACGAGGGCAACACATCGCATAGACATGTGCATTGGTCGATTTGATTATGTTTGTATTGACTGATTATATTCTCTGTGGGAGTGCGAGTTCATGACTCAAGGCTATGAGCATTTGTTCATTTAATCCCTAAGTGGAAATGTCTTGAATCCCCATGGGTGGGTAAGGCTCTGTAAATTCAGTTAAGAGTCTGCCTGTATTCGAATTCCCATTTCTGTGAATTTATTAAAGTGGTTAATTGCATTGGCATCGTGCCTTTGAAGCATGAATAGAAGAAGGGCAACCTAAGGCCTTAGAATCGAATGTGAAATGAACCATAGGGTAAACGTAGAAGGAAGACGTGATGATTGAACTCGTTGATGGGATAACGGACTTGCCAGAGAGACTGTGTGACAGCAGAATGAGCCGAATCGAATCATGTTACTTTGGTTTGTTATCATTCATACATTCTTGAGCTTATGTCGATTACTGATTTTCACCATTGACTGTTTTATCACTGACGGGAATGTGATTCCGATGGATTGGGGAATTAAGCTATAGACTGAAGGGAATTCGACTCGTCTTCTGAACAGAGGATAATTGCAGGGGAATTCAGTGGATCTTGATTTTGCGATGAATGAGTCTCCACATGCCAAAAATTGTTTGAGACTGTGAAAAAACACCAAAATTACAGGAGAAGGCGGGGAAATTTGAGTAGACGTGCAGGTTCGACTTCTCTAGGGCAACGCCGACAGCCATGGCAATAATAGTAGAATTAAATACCAAGCTATACTTCGCACTCAATTCCCAAATTTTGCAAAAACGCAGTTGTAGATTTATTCCTTGCTCACTAGAATTGAAAGTATCCGCACCGGTTCAAAGAAATCTGGCAATTTTCTCTTTCTTCATCAAAGTCCAGAGGAAGCTGAGTTTATCCTTTAGGGTTCTTTTGCTCTGCAAAAAAAATTAAAAAAACGAGGGTTGCAAAGGACCAGCCCTCGAATTTGGTGAGGGGTGGGTAAAACCACATCCCTTTAACAACTCAAAAGCTTCTTCCATTATCTAGCTTGGCTTTTGTTGATGAGAAATTGCGTGGCTATGCCCCAGCCTGGACTTGTGAACGGATCTGCTATTTCTGTCCAGAAATTGGCTAATTTTTTGGGGTTTTTGCCTAAAATGCATGCGAGGAAGCAGAGAGCTTGTTGCTAATAGGCTATGGAATGATACTGGGACTTGGTTTATCTACAAGCGTTTCCATATTAACTGGATTGCTGAAATTGGAGGTGAAATTTCAGAGTCTCTCTGTGGTTGTTCTGGCCCAAATATGGGTCATCAAAATAAATTCTTCCCATATCTGTTCTAGAATAATTCCTTTCTCTCAAAAGTCTGACCAAAATGAAGTACTTCATGCATAGATCCACATTACCTAAAGACTACATATTGGTTTCAGTTTCCTTCTTTAATTTCAAAGATTCCCAAACTAAAAATACAAAATTCTAGCAATGCCCAAAAGTCCTACAGATAGATACACGGCTAACAATTCCTGTTTAGCAAAATGGTAGAGCAAATTCAAAGATTACCTATACAAAATTTAACTTTCTGTATGGGGTTTCAAAGGAGATGACAGGTAAGAGGTGTATGGTAATTATGTGAAGGGACGTAACTTAACAATTACGTAACTTTCATATTGTTTTTCAGACTTAACAATTTTCTAGAGACTTTATATATATTTTGATTTGAATTTTCAATTTGAATTTTTGAAAGTTGAAAGATTAATCCATGGATATTAATCTAATTTCTTTAATAACAAACCAAAGCCTATAATGACTATTTAAACGCCTGTACCTAATCCCTAAGACACGTAACTTTCATATTGTTTTTCATGACTTAACAATTTTCTAGACTTCATATATATTTTGATTTGAATTTTGAATTTTAATTTTTAACCGGAATGAAAGAACGAGAAAGCCCTGAAGTTGTTATCAAACAAATCTTTTATGTTATGCCGAGCAACAATCTCTGAAAGATTTGATCATTTTAAGAATATGGTAGTCATGGCGGTGGCCATGGCCGAAAGATTCATGAGGGAAGAATACGTTACCTCCACCGATACGTTACCTCCAGTGAACCTTTCATACGAAAGTCTATCGGCTATGAGTAAAATCATGATGTTGTTTATTTTTAACAATCAACATGGACAACTCCAAAAGAACAGAGAAAAAACATGAGTGAGGATGGAAGCATTCATAAATTCATTACGCCATTCCTACCAAGTTGGCGGGCTTCAAGGGCTTCTATAATGATAAATTGTGCTGGGGGAAGAAATTATAGGTAATGCCGGACTGACTAGTGCGTAGAGGAACCACAACCAGAGAATAATGATGCAATGGTGTTTTAAGGACGCAGTTGTGAAATGCCAAGCTGGAAATCAGTGAATTTGTTGATCAACGATGAGAGGTTGACCTGTAGAGGTTGAGAACTCTGAAGAAATCAGAAGAATTAAATTGAATGTACAGAGCGTTGCATTTCAGGTCGAAAGTAGAATGGATGGAACCATGAAGCTGAGCAGAACTGTGAATATGGAATAGTGAAACCAGGAGTTGGAAAGCCATCAGTATATCACGAGACACAAAGGCGGTAAGTTGTATTTCAGAAATTGGAGCGATTCCATAGACTGAGGGACGCGTGTCCCTGAACGATTTTGAAAAACCCCCCTCATCGCAAGTTAACGATAGTGTAAGTAACTCGCGCGATATTGATTTCACTCGTCAGATCTTTCGAATTGATCCGACGTTGTTTCGACCGTCGGATGGGTGCACTGATTTAACAAAGGTATGGACACTGTTGAAGTCAATTCGTTAATAAGTTGGAAGGCGTGGCGCTATGCTGTCAAAGTCACGGGTTCTAATGGAATGGGTTAATTGTAACGTCGGAGTATTAACACATGACACCGAAATTATATATAAAACCTTTGATTGCTAACTCCAACCCTTAATATGCATACGCTTCGTTGAATATATCATATCGGACCCACCTTAATATAGCCTTTCGAACGAAGCCATAGTGTTTAATTAAAGCTTGATGCCATAGTAATAATGGAATGGGTTAATATAATTATGTGAATAACCATATCGTGATGTTTCAACATTTGAACGGAGGCCGTGACCATATATTGATATAGTATTATATGCAGGTTGGGTGACATCGTTTTAGATATATATAAGGGTTTTATATGGTGTGGTTGCTTTATTGCATAGGCCTTGGGACTTTTACAATCTTTGAAGGAGGTTCCTACAGTTAAAAGAGTTGCCTTTGATTTTGATTTTGATTTTATTTTGATTCGTTTATTTTTATATTTTTCATTTTATTCATTTTTATTTTTATTTTTATCTATTTATTTATTTATTTTATTTATATTTATATTTTATATGTTTTATATTTTTATTTCTAATTTATTATATATATATATTATTCTTTTTATTTTTTATTTTTTTTTAAGCTTAAATAAAATTACTTATAAAATAAGGTAACTGATGTTATGAATTTTGAATCAACTAACATATAATTATTTAAAAAAAAAAAAAAAAATTATATATTTAAACTATAAATAGTATTTCATTATTCTTAACATTTAATTTATTCGAAAATGTCAATTGTTAATCTCAATCAAAACTCTTTGATAGGCACAAGAGTTAATACAAAGTCTACTCCTTCAGTGTACCTTTGCACCCTTAGGGACAAATGCTAAGAATATAACTATTAAAAATCTGGAATAATACTAAAAAAATCTAAGATCTAATATTTCATCTTATCTAAAATTTAAAGTTACTTCGTGTATTTTCCTAAAATATAAAACTAAGACAATAAAGCTTCTTGCATAGGAAAAAAAAGGCAAATAAAATAGTGAATCTATAACTTTATATAAAATTAAAATTCCAATCCAAACACTTAAGCATCAGAAGAGAAGGCTCATGATCATTTATAACTTTACATAAAAATGAAATTCCAAACCAAAAAGTTAAAAAAAATAAAAGACCAAAAAACCTTTCCAAAAAAACAAAAAAGAAACATTGGTCTTTGTGTCAAAGTAAAAAAAGCCTCTTACGTTGAGAAGAGACCATAAGAGAAAAAAAAGACTAGTAAAGAAACTTTCCTTAAAAGCAAAAAAGGAAACCTTGGTATTTGTGCCAAAGTAGTGGCGGCGGGGCAGAGACTAATAAGGCAAGAATTAAACATTTCACCAATTTCTTATCGTGGGGATAGACACGTTCCATAATGATGTCGTTAGTTATGTGTAGTGCACCGACACATTGGCGCGTCAGGTTAATCCAAAGGCATGACATAAATGAAAATTTATGGGGTAATTTTCTGGTAACAGGTCTAAATCTTTTCTACATTGACATGGCAACCATAGCTAGCCTGCACGAATTATTTAAACATATCTGTGATTAGAAAATTTTGTATAAATTCGATCAGAAGAATGCCGTTGAAAAAGCATTGCACGATTTGAAGTTCGCGCCCACGATTATATAAATAGGGTATTGTCTTGGCAAGTTGACATACAGGTACAAAGCTTTATAGTGTCGGAAAGTCTTATTTCTAAGTCTATACGCCCATTAATACATCTCATTGACAGTGTTGGGAGAAGGAATCTGACATTTGCGTTGATTGTGAACAGTGTACATAATTTTTTCTGAAGAACATTTTTTCCGACCAAAACACATACATGAGGTTGATATCTGCCTTGTGTCTATCGGCGAGCCTTATTTCAGCTGCCATAGGCCCATTAATGCGCCCAGGCAGCAAATGCCCACCGTCGGATTAAAGCTGTAGATCATCGAGCGGCGGGCATTTCCTGCCTGGGCGCATTAATGGGTCTATGGCAGCTGAAATAAGGCTCGCCTGTGTCTATCACATAATCATCCATAAAACACATATCCACAAATTTGAAATTTAAAATTCAATTCGCGCCCGATGTTGATGGCTCCCACCCTGTTTTCGTTACATTGATTCCCGCACTTATCACAGGCTGTAAATATAAACGTACATCATCTGTTCTCCCGCTCCACAATATACATTTCATCGCTGTCGACGTTCAAAATTTTCGAAGGATATTTTATTATATTATATTATGTAATAAAATAACATGGGTTATACAATAATGGGATGTGTGATAGGCACAATATTATTGGGAGGAGCTAAAAAATTAAAAAGATTGAGCTTTTTATTTTATTTTTTATTATAGTATTATGTAGTTGTTATTTTATTAATTTATTTATGTTTTATTGAAATGTAAATGTTGAAATTTTATATATGTAAAGTGGGTTATAATTTTAATTTTGAATGAAATTTTATATAAATAAATTATAATATTTATTTTATTTATTTGTTAAAGATTATATATGTATATATTTTATAAATAATTTTTTTTTATATGTTTATTAGAAATGTATCTTATTGTATTTTATAATTTATAATTTAAAAGTTTATATATATATTTTTGAAAATTTGTTGTTATTTAATTATAATTGTTAATTGGTTATTTTGATGTAAAGTTTTAATGAAAATATAAATCTTAAGTTTTGATTAAAAACAATAGTTTTGATTTATTTTTATGAAAGTAAAATAAACATAATTTAAATAACATAACAATAAATATAGAATATACAAAGTTCATGATAAATAAATTATTATTGTATATGAAATATTTTAAAATATGTTTCTTCATTTATTTGTTTTGGATAATTGTACAAAATTGTCTTATAACTATTTAATCTTAGTAGGGAGTTTCATTTACTTTTGGCATCATTTTTGGGTTCATGAATAGGTTGTAAGAGCTAATGAATTCTTCTATGGAATATAGAAGTTGATTCGTAGACTTTTTGGCATCACTTACAATATATAGGAATTAAGACTCTCTGTACAGTCTCCTCTCTAGACCTCCAATAACAATATGGTTGCATAGGATAAATCCATGTGCAAGGTTATGCCTAATTTTCTGGCCCAAGATCTAGAAGGTAACATTGTATAGACCACTGGAATGTTAGCCACAACAATGTCCATGACCATGCTCTTCATGGGGATTTGGGTGATAGACATTGTAGAAAATCCACGTAGAATGAACTGATCTTGTAATATGATAAAAAAATACTTGAATTTATTCTACAAATTGCAGAAATTAATTACGATCACAAAATCACATGAACAAGAAAGAGAAAGAATTTCAATCACACGACACAAAGATTTATCTGGGGAAAGCCTTAGTTAAAAACCCCGCTCTTTCTCCTCTAAGTCACTAAAGAGATCTCTATTACCCATCATACAGAGCGAGACACCGATGTCAAGATACAACATGCTTCCCATTACTGTGCTTTCCATGCATGCAATGCGAGTAAAAGTAATCTTAAATTGTGAAGCTAGAGCTTCACATGTTGTTGCAACTGCAGGTTCCTTCTTGCTTGCCTTCTTCTGTGGACATTTCATGGCACAGTTCCCGAACTCGTGACAGTGAAAAGACTTGATGTTGGACAAGTATTTCTTCTTTCCCTCTTTACCTTGGGATTTATTTCCCTTGGCTTTCTTTCCTTTGTTGATTAAAGCAAAGTCTTCTTTCTTTTCTTTGGAAGAGGTATCGTCTTTAGTGTTTCGCCTGATCTCCTCTTGCACCAAGTTGAACCATATTCGCTCCCACTCCAATAACTTCTCTCTCCCATTTACTGAATCCTAGTAGTTATGCCAGCGCTTGGGAAGGCCTAGAAGTGCTAGGCTCACGAGATCATCCTCAACAATGGTAACACCAACACTTCCAAGCTCATCCTGACATTGGGTGAAATTGGTCAAGTACTTTGGTATTGTGTTGCCCTCCTCCATCTTGATATTTTTGAATTTTTCCTTCAGTGCCAACTTCCTATGGTCATTGTTTTTATGAAACAAATCAGTTAAGGCCTTCCATGTAGCATATAGAGTAGACTTGCCATGGAGGTTCGAGACAATATCATCTCGAACTCCTTCTAATGGAATCCTTCTTGCCTTCGCTACGTTCTTCTTCCATGTTGCCAAATCTTAAGCATATGTTGTTGTGGGCCGCCAAAATTTAGGGAACACTCTACATGCCTCCCATTAGACTCTCAACTTGAATTAACTTAACTAACTAAGTCTTCCTGACTTAGTTAACTCGTATAAGTTGTCATGTGATGTGGAATTAAAATTTACTTCTAATTTAATTAAGGGAATATTAAATTAAAATCCTTCTTGATGCGATTTTCAGGATTTCTTGTTGCCATTTTCAACAGATATCACTAATTGTTTGATGAGACCTAGGCACCTGACACTTCTAGAATAAAATGAATAAAGGTCATGGTAAGGTTTGGTGATGTTTACGCCAATTCTAGCATGACTGATTTAGGCATGAGGTTGTGAGACACTCCTGATTCTAACATAAAATTGTGAATAATTTTATCATAACATTGAGGGTGATGTAGAAAGGAGGGATATCCTCATGTTGTTCCTCTACATGTGGGCCACATACCATGGTAGGGTGATCTTATTGAATGTTCAAGGTATCGTTGTGACAGGATAATTCAATGTGGTTCATGAACTTCTGTATGTGAGACTAATAGGTTGGATTCTGAGCTAGTTCTCACAAAGGGACTGGGACCCTTATCTTGCTCAACTCTTGTTCTAGGTTGAAGAATGAGACTGTGGTTTTTTCACTTTCTCTAGCTAGTTTAAGTCGTGATTTAGGCGGAAAGGTCTCTTGTGATTTCCTTACTACTAGTTCGGGTAGGGATTGGAATTATCATTGGGCTTACTTCTCTGATACTTAGAGGTCTTTGTCGATCTTCCGAACATGAGGAAAGTTTTTAAGCACGAGGGCTAAAATATTGCTTGATTGAGATATATTTTGCTCATCTGACCCACACTACTACATTTGGCGGAAATTCCGACACTTGGTTTCGACGCTTTTGACCAAATGTCGGAAATTTCCCCAAATTTTTTCCATCCCGCCCGAAACCGTCGCTATACCGACGTTTATAGAAAAGTGTCGCAATACCAACACTTAGAAAAGTGTCGCAATTGCGACGTTTGGAGGAAGACGTGGCAATTGCGACACTATGGCCCAAAGCATTGCTATTGCGACGACTGCCTCCAAACGTCGCAAGTGCGACACAATGTCTAAGTGTCGCAATTGCGACATTTGGAGGCCTTCGTCGCAATAGCGATGCCTTTTCCGCCGTCGGTATAACGACACTTATATGCGCGCTAAATAAAAATACGAAACTTATATGCGCGCTACATAAAAATGATTTTATTGTTTCGTATCCGTCGCAATAGCTACATTAACGTCTGATATCACGGGCGCATTCGCCCCTCTCGGCTCTTCGCGAGCCGGCCGGTCGCCCTTGGCTCTTGCAGAACAACATTCGCCCTCAGCATTCACCCTCAGCTCTTGCAGAACAACATTTTCCCTCAGCATGCACCCTCATTGTTCGCCCTCAGCTCTTGCAAAATGGTAAGTTCTTACTGCAGGCCCTTCCTCCTATAGTAGGGTTGACTCTATTTAGGTTTTTTTTGTCAATTCCATTGGATTGTGTTAGGCTGTAGGGTTCTCTCTAGATGTCCAGAATGATTGATACCCTGTTATCTTCATCACCCCGATACGAGGTTACAATTTTTCTGACTTATTAATTTGGCGACCATTATTTCTCACTGCTTTAAAAACCCTACATTTAAATGAAAACGAGCATTGCAGAACAACTACAAAAATCTATTAGTGTTCAAATGTACATGTGTGCTACATTAACGTACGATATCACCGCGCATTCGCCTGCGCTCTTGCGGAAACGACGTGCTTTGCGGCATTTGCCCTCGGCTCTTGCGGAAACGACATTCGCCCTTAGCATTCGCCACGAGCTCTTGCGAAATAGCATTCGCCCTTAGCTCTTGCGGAACAAAATTCGCCCTGAATTCACCCTCGGCTCTTAACGAACAACATTCGCCACACGTACAACCCTCGGCTCTTGCAAAATGGTAAGTTCTTACTGCAGGCCCTTCCTCCTATAGTAGGGTTGACTCTATTTGGGTTTTTTTGGTCAATTCCATTAGATTGTGTTAGGCTGTAGGGTTCTCTCTAGATGTCAAGAATTAAGATTCAATACCCTCTATTATCTTCATCACCCAATACAAGATTTAAATTTTTCCTAAAGAAACGCTTATTAATTTGGCAGCCATTATTTATCCCTGCTTTAAAAATCCTACATTTAAATGAAAACAAGCATTGCATTTCAACTACAAAAATCTATTAGTGTTCAAATGTACATGTGTGCATCACTTGTGTAGGGTATTCCTTTTCCACTTTCACATTACCCAAGAATGTGTGCAGTATAGTTCATATTTTTTGTGATTTAGATTATCTTGAAAAAGGAAAGGTAAATTATTTCCCATGGAAAAAGAAGGTTTTCCCTTTTTACTACAACAAAGTTCCATTTCTACCCGAAACTCCTATGAAACAGGAACCAAATAAAGGCCATGTCCTCAATGGACATCATTTGGCTTTGAAAATGGCCATTGCACCGTGTTGTTTCTTATATTACATCACAATAGTTTCTTAGGTCATTTCTTGTTTCTTGAGATGAAAAACAACCAAAGAAATTGTGAAGATCCTTTCAAGAAATAAATGACCATTTCTCAATCATATCTCAACTATTTTTTATTTTATTCGGTGGTTGCTTACTTTGAGAGAAATTTGACACTTTTATAAGGAATATAACATAAAAACACAAAATGGGAAGGAATTGATGAGGTAGATGACCTTTAGTTGTTGTCAATTAAAAATTGATAATACACGATGCATGTTCTGTACTACAAACTAGATTCCTTCCTGGAGTTAGGACACAAAGTATTGAATCAAAGTTGTAGTTTCTAACTTCTTGTATTGGTTCATCAATCTTGAAATTTAGACATTGCATGTCTTCATTGCTTCATGTTTGAATAATTTGCATCATATAGTACAATAGGAAATTAGGAATTATGATTATTATTACTTTATGGATCTGTTAAGTTACTTTTAAGTTTGCATGGTTTAGTGTGAAATTATTCTAGTCCCCAAACACATATAATCAAGGAAATATAACGTGATTTCAAACATTAAATATCAAAAAAATCGTTTAAAGGATATTGAAAGGAAAAAGGTGATGGAAGATAGAAAGTGCCTTACTTAAATTCTCTAAGGATTTTTCAATAGTTGCTCGAAAAGCTTCACTTCAAGGCCCTTCAAGATCGTCTCCAACAATGCTATACCATCAGCTTCAACAATGTTGCTCCAAAAATGTCCTCAAGGTCTTCACAACAAGTTTACTAGAAGTTGCTCCAACAATATATTCAATAAGGTCTTCATTGTCAACTCGTCTCTTGTTTGGGTGCCTTAATGTGCAATTACATGTTTCTAGGACTAAATTCAATGCAAGGCATATTTGAAACTCTAACTCTGTCGTCTGGTGTCTTATTATAAATTATTTCAGTTTTCATTTTGTGTTTTCAAGTTAGATATTGTTTTCAAGTTTTTACATTTATAATTTTATTGCAATGTGGCAGACTGATGAGAGCAGTGTAGGAACAACCCAAAGACGGGATGATCGCGGAAAGAGGCCAGCGGAAGAACATGTAAAGTGCCAGCATTGCTCTATCTTAAGGTATTTTAGTTATTTACATAATTGAAATAATATTAATTTTGTTCAAATATGCAGACACCTAGCCATGGTACGCATGATGATTCCCTCTTTGAGGAAGAGCTTTCTTCATCCCTATCTCCAGTGTTCTTGTTGCGAAAAAAGGCACGAGATGCAAGGTCGGAATTTAATACTTTGATAGACGCGCCTCAAACACCTGAAACAGAGGAGAGGATAAAACAACTTATGAGCCAGCTAGAAAGAAATCAGGTAATAATAAAAAGTCAAAAGGATATTTTTTTTTTTTTTTCTGCATGAGAAGAATTGTGATAGTTTGATTTTTAATTTTTACATTGACTAAACTAACAAAAAGTTCTTTTGTATGTAGCATTTTCTGGCACTTGCTAAATCCGGTGTTGGTGGTAGTGGGACACAAGGGCAAGAGATTGCCCAACAACCCTCTCGTACACCTTCTACTCCTTTAGGTGCCAGCCAAGAAACACACCCTGCCCAAGCAGACACCCAGCCAACCGCTGAACGTGTTGGCAACAACGAGGCTGATATGGCCAACTACATTATTGCGTTTCCTGGAGCTACACGTGTCAGCTCCACAGGGACCATTAATGGCACGTTGTTGGTGAACGATGAAGGTGTCCCTATAAATCATGTACAACTCCCAGGTAAATTTTAATATTTTAACTATTTCATGTACTTTATATAAAACATATTTATCATGATTTTTATTTTTAAATTAATGATAATATCTTCTTTTTCTTTTGGTTTTATTCTGTGTAGGAAACAATGAGTTCTACAGGATTCTGGAGAGCCATGCGTTGGTAAATTTTGGCCCAACCATACGTACAGGGTGGAATTCCCAGAATTCCAACCTGAAAAAAGAACTTCTAGATTATCTAGAAGCCCTTTTTGGGGTCGGCACATTTGACAGAAAAGCGGTGGCTCAGGTAGCAGGCAAATATTTGAAATATACCAGGGACACCTATAGGACGCAATTGCAATTTAACCCTAGATATGAGCGTCCTCTCGCAGTTTCAGAGAGTGAGTGGAGAGCACTCATCCATGACGGAAAAGAGAAAAGGGCAAAGAAAGAAGGAAAAATGCCAACTGGACCCGCAAGGTAAATTACAACTTTAATTCAATAGCTTTAATTTTCTATATGTCTAAAATAAAAGTGTGCTACGTCATATCTGACTTCAATATTTTGATGCTAGGTTGCCTGACACCTCAAAGGCAACCAAAGCTAGGATTGAAAAAAAAGGGCCATCACAAACTAGGCTAGGGCGGCTACTTGAAATTAGCCGCAAGAATTGTAATTAAGTAGCTAAACATCTTATAATTAATTGTATCGCCTTCCAATGTTTTTGTAATCCTATCAAATATGATTAAAAATACACAATCATATGTAATGTAGGGTGATGACTTTGGAACAGAAACTACAGAGGAAGATAAAAATATCACTTTCCATTTCGGCTATCAAGCCGTAGTTGAACGTCGCAGAAGCTTGGGGCAGGTCCCAAGATCTAGAATGCCTGATAAGGTAAAACATTAACCTTTCAATATGTTTTTTTTCATCCATAAATTTAATGTCTAACAACTTTGTTTAAATCAGGGGAGCAACACTACCGACGACGCAAATAACCCAGTTTTAGAGCCAAATGTAGATGATCCTCACGTGCAACCTGATCATTGTAGTAGGGACTAGGCCGACAATGCTACTATCAGTGAGGGCCGTGACGGTAATTAATTTCCACTTATAATTTTTTATAATTATACCTTGATGGTTGTCCTTATAACGTTTTTTGTTTAAATGACAGAGAATGTTTCCCTTGAGGATCTTACCACCAGAGAGGAAGACAGGGCAACAGTCCCAACGGCGACAACTGGTGCACCAGGGAAATAATCTCGTTGCAATTTTTTATTATTAATATTACCGAACTAGTTCAATGATATTTAAAAACTGACAATTAAAATTTAATATTATTTGTTTTTGTAGGTGATGCCCCGTCACTGGATGAGACCAGACATCGTGACTATGCAACTAGGTCAGCGCCGACAACTGGTGCACCAGGTAAATAATCTCATTGCAATTTTTTTTATTAATATTACCGAACTAGTTCAATGATATTTAAAAACTGAAAATTAAAATTTAATATTATCCGTTTTTGTAGGCGATGCCCCGTCACTGGATGAGACCAGACATCGTGACTACACAACTAGGTCAGCGACGATAACTGGTGCACCAGGTAAATAATCTCATTGCAATTTTTTTTTATTAATATTACCGAAGTAGTTCAATGATATTTAAAAACTGACAATTAAAATTTAATATTATCTGTTTTTGTAGGCGATGCCCCGTCACTGGATGAGACCAGACATCGTGACTACGCAACTAGGTCAGCGCCGACAACTGGTGCACCAGGTAAATAATCTCATTGCAATTTTTATTTATTAATATTACCGAACTAGTTCAATGATATTTAAAAACTGACAATTAAAATTTAATATTATCTGTTTTTGTAGGCGATGCCCCGTCACTGGATGAGACCAAACATCGTGACTACGCAACTAGGTCAGCGGCGACAACTGGTGCACCAGGTAAATAATCTCATTGCAATTTTTTTTATTAATATTACCGAACTAGTTCAATGATATTTAAAAACTGACAATTAAAATTTAATATTATCCGTTTTTGTAGGCGATGCCCCGTCACTGGATGAGCCCAGACATCGTGAATATGCAACCAGGTCAGCAGTGCAGGTGAAAGGCATGAAACAGGAGCAGAGCACGATGATATTGATGATGTAATTAGGAGCTTTAAAAATAGGAAGAAGAAAAAGAAAATTTGACAATGTAAAATATTGTATTATTATAAGACAAACGTTACCATACTTGGAACGTTTTTTTGCGTTATATAAAAACTCATTTATCATACTATTTTTATGTCAAGCATTAATTGCAATGTTTCCTTGCGTACTTTTTGTTGAATTGTTTTTTTATTAGTTATTGAATATTTTTTTATGCTCATGAAAGTAAAAAATGAAATATAGATTGGGTATTGGGGAATTGAGAGTGATGTGAGGGGGGGGGAGGGGCCATAAGAGCTTCCACCTTCACGTGGTTGGCCCTGTTTAGTAGAGAATAATTTATTGGAGCGATTTAATCTTGGAGCAAACCTCCCTTGATCTAGCGTAGCAACTAAAAGTCACTGTTGACTTAGTTGCTACTCTTTCAGATCGTGGGAGGCTTGTTCCAAGTTCATGCGACTCCAATAAATTGTTCTTGAAACGAAGAGGAGCTTATTTAGGTATGTTTTGACATTTTCAACATATGTTCTAACATTATCATAAGAATGCATCTTAGAGTTAAAAATACTACATCAATTACTTGTATTTATTGTATAGATAATGATGGATTTTGATTGACTTGGCAGTGCAGGTACAAATCCTCTCGCATCATGAGTAATACAACTTGTCCACCAGGGTCATGTCCAGGATATTTTTGCTTGTGCGCTTGACCAGGTTCGTAATGTCACATTTTGTAAGTTCCTTTACAGTTCATAATTCAATATTAAAGCAATGCATAAAGCTTTTCACAACAATAAAAGGAAAGGGTTATGGCTGAATCAAATTTTATTGTTATTGACAGTGTAATGAAATGTATCTCAATGCTATGGTTTTGGCCTTTTTATTGGTTTAATTAGAGGACCCAGTTGAAAATATTGGGGCCAAGTAGGCTGGTTTTCCTTTTTGCTGATGGTTTGGTGTATCTAATTGAATTAGTTGCCTAAGGTATTTTTGTTTGCAAACTCCTTTTCATTTTTCATACAATATTGGCCTTGTGGAATACATTTGATTGTGTGGTCTTGTTAGATCTACAACATTTGTAGTTTTTTAGTCTTATGGCCGAGGTGCACTTTTATTATGGAAATAGTTGATGCAATATTGTCATTTAATCCTTAATGCAGGGTAGCATGTTGAGAAGTTTCTTGTGAAACATTTGGTATTCAAAATGACACTTGATCCTATACAGCATCATGCACTTGACTTCAAAATTCATATTCAAAGTGTGCCAAACAATTCTTGAAAAATTTCAAATATTTATGTTGTTTTAAACCATTATCTTTTTCATGTATTGGATGCTGAAAATGTGAAAAAGACTTTGGTATGAAACCAACTGGTGAATAATTTCCAGCAAAACAACCACTTCCAAGACATGATTTAGAAGTAGAACATATGTACTTATGAAGCATAGAAAGATATCCTCGATGCATTGTCAATGTTTGGCTAGGGTTATTTTTGGAGAAAATAACTCCTTATTCCTAGAATAGTGATCTTCAATACAAGTAAATGCCAGAGAAGAGAGATCATCGTGTGACGCAAAAAAACTGAAATTGGACCCCTAAGGAGAGTTGGTGTGTCTACAATCACTCTGTCAGCATCTTCCCTTGGTTTACCCTGTTCTTTTCCTCCAGCCTGAGTCTTAATTGACTTCTTCTTTCTTCGGGTTTATTTATCAAATTCGTAGAATTTGATAAATAAATACTATCCACAATGGTTGGACTTTAATTTATATTATCTCCAAGCCTTATAACCAATGTTAAAATTTCAACACTTTGAATTTATACTCCACGTTTATTTTTAAATAAATAACTTGTAATGAACTTTCGGCTCTATATTTCACCACCCAACCTTACAACAATCACGCTCCAGACTTATGCTAATTATCTGCCAATCGTTTAATTAAACAATTTCATTATACTCCGGCCCCACCTATATATATCAATAACCAATCAAACACTCGTATTGTACCTGGCTATCATCCGCACACCTTAGTTAACCTCCAGGCAAGTTCAACGTGCGACCACCATCCGATGGCCCTTCTCCAAATCAACGACTCTTGGCAATTTCGCTCGGCTTCCAACGTCGGGCTTTAACGTGCGATGGCGCGGGTTAAACGGTGGTTTTCTGGGGGTCACTTTGCCACGTGTTGCATTCCCTATGGAATCGCTCGCGAATAGGAAATACCGCCTACTCCGCAAAAGCGGTGCGAAATGGGCAACCCGCTTTTGTGATTCCGCTCGTGGTTTTGGTACAGGGCTTGACCATGGGTGCAAGTCTGGTTTCGCTATCCTTTTGTTTTTTAACTCATGTCCAATCCTTGGGTCAGGTTCTGAAAGCACAACAATCTTGTCTCTTTATTAAGCGGGATTTTTATATTTGAACAGTGTTCACGACCCCGGTTCTCTACACAGACCTCGCCTTCGGGTTGGGTGAGTTCACAGGGTTATCCAACAATTTACGGGAATTCAAAGACAGAAGAATGGAATTATCAGTACCCAATCGCCTCACAGTTAAACAATTCTTCACAATTATCAGTTTGAGATAATTCAATGGCAACTAAGCTTGGAAATCATTTAACTGGAAACAATTGTTCACACACAGAGGTTTATTGCAGAAATCCCCTCTCTACTCTCCTCTTCCCTCTCTACTTTTATTCATCCGAGGAATTACAATTTATATACATAACATATGGCTCTTCGGTTCCTCTGAGAGGACCGTTGTAGAAATCAAAAGGTCTAATTATAATAAATCAACTAACTGAAACTGTTTGACTCCTACAACTCTAACTAGTCTAAGTAATACAGTCAGCTGAGGTATTGACACCTAGCTGTTACAACTCAAATGTTTTCGAACCCTCCTAGCCACAACATGTGGACAAAACCTCCTACATTGCTGGCTAGTGCCTAATGCCCATGCATCATCATGTGACATAAACCTATTAACAAAAGTGAACAGGGAATGATTATTAATTATGGCATACTAAGTTGTCAGTGATTTTGACTATTTGTCTTTAACATGTAAAAATGTTAAATTCCAAACTTACATCATCATGGTTTGGCATCATGAGCTTGACTAATTGTCCACCATGCTCATAATTTCATTTTTGTATTCATATCTATAAACAATGTTTCAAATAATAATAAAAAAGTTCTATAAGAAAAATCTAGACCTCCATGCTGCTGCTCCTTGTGAGACAAATTCAAAATTGCATTACACAATCTGACACATAAGAATCTCCTATATCCCGGTGGTATGTATCCAAACTCTTATAATAGTGTCTTCAAGACTAATGTTGACATTGCCAATGAGATATTTAAGCAATGAAAGATGGAGCCTTCTTCATTGTTGTATATGTAACAGTCTTTTATTAATATAAATATTGATGGTTTTGTCTTTCTGAAAATGAAATGTAAAAATAATTTATTGTGGTCAATTGAAAAGTTTTTTTTTTTAAAGCTTTTCATTATGGAAGGGCGACATAGATATATGCCCTTCTAATTGAAATTCAGACCTACCCTTCAAATTTGATCACTGTGTGGGACCTTAACAAACAATAAAACTATTCCGCCACGCTTTATATAAAACATATAACAAAACCTTTGTCAAAACTTCAAACGAACCCTTTAGCCATGGGTATTTCATCATGAATTGATCATTTTACCATGTACCTTCTTCTAGAGGAATATTCTTCCACTTGATTAGGTACTTCATAATGGTTATATGTCAAAGAGATACAGAATGTTTATCTATAACTTTTTGTGGTTCAAGAATCAACTTTCATTCTTCATCTAATTTTGGAAGTTTATTTACATTGGCATATTTTTTCCCAAAACCTTTTTTAGGCAAGATACATGAAAAACCTTATGAATGCGAGAAGAAGGAAAATATAACTTCTATACCACTTGTGAAATCCTATGAATAATTATTTAGGGCCATAACAGTTTTGCAGTGTGGAAAAAGTCGGCAAAAAGTCCCAACTTTTTGAAAAAATCCCGAATTTTTCCCGGAGCCGACTTTATTGGCCGACTTTTTGCCGAATTTTTCATCCCTGAAAAAGTCGCAATTTTATCCTCGAAGTCCCGAATTTTTGCCGACTTTTTCGAAAAAATCTTGACTGAGGTAGTTTCTTTAATAATTTTTTTTGAAAAAATCATGATTTTTTCCAAAAATGAATATTTTTGTATTTTTTTAGTTTTTCCGACTTTTTCAAAAAACTCCCGACCTTGTCGAGTATTTCAACTTTTGGACCCTTTCCGATTTAATCCCGACTTCGACTTTTTCCACATTGCATTTTTGAGCTAATTCTTTATTCTTCTTTTTCTTGAATGAAGATTGCTTATAATGCTATAATCTAAAAAATACCCAATTACCCTCCTAAAATTATCTTTCACTTCAATGTTGTTCCCTTGTTGTTTTATCATGTTTCATGTCATTTGAAGGTTTTCCATAATAATTTTCAAAGTTTCTTTAGTATTTTCCATATGTGACTCTGTTTCCTATACTTTGGACTTATCTTGCAAAAAGTATGAGATACTAGGAGTTGGATATCTATAAAGGGCCTTAAATGGGGAAATTTTAGTAGATGTGTGATAGGTAGTATCATATTACCATTCCTCCTTGACGAACCCACTTCATCCATTAAGATTGGTTTTCTAAAGAGTAACATTGTAGATAACCTTAAAAACATTTGTTAACTATTTTTGTTTGACCATTTGATTGTGTTTGATATGTAGAACTCATGGCAACTAGTGTTTCTCCACTCATATTAAATAATTATTTCCAAAAGTTTTTTGTTACTATTACTTTAGGAAAACCATGAAGACTATGAATTTCTTTCACGGACACTTCTGCCACTTGGCTTGTTGTTTATGTACTTTGAGCTCTACAAAAAAAAATCTACAAAATTTGTCTATATAAATGACCACAAAAATGTAATACTTACCTTTATATTTTAGTAACCCTGTAATAAAGTCTATTGATATATCTTCTAGTCTTTGAATATGTATGTGGAATGGTTGAAGTAACCCTAGAGATTTTACTATCTCTCTTTTATTTATTATGCAAACTCGACCTTCTCTTACAAAATTTTGAATATCTTTCTTCATTCCTTCCAAAAATATATTTTTTGATCCTTTGAGATGTTTTAAGGAACCCTGCGTCCTACCATCAGAGAGACATGGGACTCCCTTAATATTTGTTTATTCAAATATGCTTGCGTGTATAAAAATATTCTACATTTGCACCAAAGTATATCTCTCTTTCACTCCCAATGCTCCATAGAGTTCATCCCATCCTTTATAAATTTTAGTTTTTGTTTAGTACTATTGTCATTTTTCCATTATGGCAAGCTTCTTCTAGCCACCTAGGAATAGAAATGTAATTGGATATAAATTTGAGGCCTCTTCTATTTTAGAAAGAGCATCATGTACTAAATTTTCCTTACCCTTTTTGCAGATTATCTCAAAATTAAAACTTTCCATTTTTTCTCCTCATTTTTGTTAATCTTCCAATGAAATCCATAGCTTCAAAAAATAATTTATACTATCATGGTATATCTTGACTTTAAAGTACCTCCCAGTGATATACTATCCCCATTTTTTATTCCATGTAATATTGCTTCCATTTATTTTTCATACATAGATTTCACCAAATATTTTCTTTGAATTCCTTGCTTTTAAAAGCCAATGATATCCCTTATTGTGTTAATGTTACGTAAATTCCTTGTCCTAGTGCCTCACACTCTACTATGAATGTTTTACCAAAAGTAGGTGCAACCGATGTTGGTGTAGCCATTAAAAGAGAGAATGCCAAAGTAGCCTCATCATTCCATATAAATGATATTTTCTTCAAGAGATATGTGAGTGGACTTGAAATGCATGCATAATTCTTAACAAATGATCAATAATATCATGTAAGTCTAAAAATCTTCTAAGAACCTTGATTTTCTTAGGAATAGGTCATTTTTTAATAGCTTGCATCTTTTGAGGCTCCAACTTCACTCCTTCCTTTAAAAAAATATGAACCAAATACTCAAATTCTTATTTCCCAAAAGCACATTTGGATATTTTTACATAAAAATGATTGTTCTCAATAATTTATATAACTTTTCCACATGTTTACTAGTGTGGTATTCCCATGATTTATTATAAATATGTGAATTATCAAAGAAAACCAACACAAATTTTATAAGATGGGATCAAACAAAATTGTTCTTAAGTCGAGCCCGCCGGACTTCAAACGGCCATAAACCATAATTCAAACCAAATTCGCGTTCCAAAATAGCCTGTTGACGTCGGACAATTTTGTGACGCGAAAACCAAATGAATTCCACCCTAATATTTTTCGAGTTTGAAGTTGGGCTGGCGTACGAAGGGAGAATTGTGACGTGAATTTCTTATCAAATTCGCTCTAATCTTTTTCGGGTCCGGATTTCCACTGCGCGAGCGGCCCAAACAAAGATCCGCTCCTATCCCTCTGTGACGAAACCATCGTACATGCTGACGTCATCAATCAAAACCCGCTACCCTTTTGACTTTGTAAATAAAACAAATTGCGTCTGCGTCATTTTCATTGTTCCGTGCGCTAGCCAGTCTTCCATGCAACAAAATTCAAAAAACAACTGTTAACGCTTGCTGACCGTTACCTTGCTGAAGAGAATTGAAGTCGAGTATTTCAGGGTTCTTCTGTCATAACCAGCGCCTGTTTAAACACGTTTCATTTCCTGTAAACAGGTATTTATTCCAATTCCCCCCCAAAATCTGTAAAAAATCCTGGTTTTAGTTTTAATTCTGCACTAAGGTCTGAAAATAAGTTCAGTTTGGTCTTTTTTGTTCCCAGAACTGCAATTATATTCCCAAAACTGGTAATTGTGCCCCTTTTCCACAAAAACCCCGAAATTCCGTTTCTGAATCCACAAGAACCAGAAATGGAAGTTCCTGTAGCTCTGAATGTCGTGCCCATCAATGCCCCTCACAAGGACTTGGATTATTTGCCTTTAGCCGATATGGATTTTCAAATTAAGGACTTGTGTCTCAGTGAGAATCCTCTTTGAATATTTTGCCGTTGCAGAGACACTTATTTGAATGGTTCTGACATCTTTGGACTTTGGGAATCAAATATTCCTATGTACCTTCTCCCCTCAGTCCATATTTTTCCTGAGTTAATCCATTATTGCTACGCAAATTATGATCCCAACCAACGAGCAGTTTTATCCCCAAGTCAAAATGTCCTTTTCCCCATAACTGCTCAGTCCATAAATGAAATGCTACAATTCCAACCTGGTCAAGCTCTCACTCCCCTGTCCATGGTTGAATTACTTGAGAAATCTACTAAGTTATCCCATGAAGATTTAAACCGCCTATGCCAAACCTTCATGTTACCAGAGCATCAGCCTAAAAACCCTCCCCCTTATGGTTATACTTTCTTTATTGATGAGGGTAGACTTATTTTAAACATGATATCTTCCATAATGGGCTTCAATACTAGTGAGTATGTTGTTCAGTTAACCCTAGTATTGTTATCCATTTTTACCCCTGGACAACCTCCTGCTGTCAAGTACGATTTTGCATCTTATATTGCTGACAAAATCCATGATCAGTTCATGAGATTTGAGAATGAGAGAATATTTAAGTATTATTCTGTCATATATCATCTCATGATTTAATTTCAGTAAGAAAATTTCCCTTTTTATGTTAAGAAACTTGATGCCAAAGGGAATCCTAGGTTAGTCATCTTTTGGTCTGCCATTACTCACAATTCCTCTCATTCTCCTTATTCCTATAATGAGTTTGTCGACCTTTTTGTTCATCCTACAACTACCTTGTTGACAGGAGTCTCTCCTCCTAGAATTAACAATGAAATCAAGAAAATCCTTCAGCTCTCAAAGCATTACAAGATAGGTGACTGGTACCTATATCAAAACTACACAGAGATCAGGATATATGGATGTGAATTATGCCCATTCAAACCGCCCAAGTATTAGGTCCCTATATCACTAGTATAGCCCCTTATTATTGTTAGTGTAAACCCCTTATTGTTATTAGTGTACCCTTGTAACCCCATTTTGTTATTATTGTGCCCTTAAATTATTATTGTTAGGTCGGCTAGGATTACATTGTGGCCCACTAGGATTATATTATGGCCCCATGGACTCCTATATATAGAAAGGAGGGTTTGTAAATTGTATCATCCAAGAATTGTTCATTTATGTAATGTATTGGAGGTTTTAAGTGGCTTATTTCAAGGCGCTGATATCTTTTTCTTCTATTTTTGGAGCTGGTTACACAACATTTGGTATCGTAGCTTTGGATTCTAGGGTTTCGCTGCTCCAAACAGGTCATCGTGGAATTTTCACTATAACTTTTTTTCTACGAAGTTTCAGAAGCTGAAATTTTTAGGGTGCGAAGCTGAAATTCTGAGGAAGATTTTCTAAAAATTTCAGAGCTTGGTTCGCAATATTTTATGAGATATAATATGTGGAATTTAGGTTTGTTTTCAAGCTCCTAAACAGGTCATCGTGGCATTTTCGCTATAAATTTTTTTCTACGAAGGTTCAGAATCTGAAATTCGTATGGTGCGAAGCTAAAATCCTGAGGAAATTCTTCAAAAAATTTCAGAGCTTGGTTCGCAATATTTTTGGAGATATGATCTGTGGAAGGTTGGATGTCATATTTTTGGAGATAGCATCTTACTCCGTCCAAAAATTTCCCGTAAAAATGGGATTTCTGTCGCTCACAATAACCCTTGGGCTTCCATGTAGCTTTTGAATTCTGTCCACAAATGTAGTAGCAACTGTACTTGCTTTAAATGGATGAGATAATGCACAAAAGTGTGCATACTTGGTAAGTCTATCAACTACCACCATGATGACATTCTTGCCTTCGAACTTCGGTAAACCTGTGATAAAATCCATTGAAATCTCTTCCCAATGTTGACTTGGAATGGATAAAGGTTGTAGAAGTCCCGGGGTCTTAATTGTCTCCACTTTATTTTGACATCCAATAGGGTAAGATGCCTTCAGAGAAAGATTGAAATTTTGTTAAATAGAGGATTGCCCAGTCCTATAGTTGCAGAAGATAAGCTAATGGACCTTGATAGTTATGTTGAAAAATTGGACAAATATGCTGATAATCAAGCTATTTCTTCAACCAGTTCATCAACAGCAGCATTGCCTACAAGGAAAAACCTTCATGACAGATTGGAGAATTTATTTTATCTCGAGCATGAAGTAAATCATTTGCTCCCAAATCAGCCTAATTTCTTCAGATATACTGAGGCTGATGAAACACTAAGAAAGTTGTAAAGGACTAGAGTGCCATAAGTTCAATGGTGGGAAGAAATGATGGAACTTTTGTAAAAAATTATCCTTACATAAATTTTTGCCTATTTACCACAGTATATCATGATAAAAAGGATAAAAGGATGAACAGAGGTCAAAGAGTATCAGAGCAGTTAAAGAGTATCAGTGAAACGAAATAATCAACATATAATTACTTAAAAGGACAACAACAAGCCAAGATATAGGGCCTGCCTCCAACACATTCTTAAAAGAAGGAAACAGCACAACATCAGTTATCATTTTTCTTATCTACGAGACCATCTGTCTCTATATTGTTGTAAAATACTTATTAGTTATCCTAGATAATATCTCAATTTGTTATGAGATATTTTGTATGATTTTTTGTATAAATACTCCATCAATTGGAGTAGTAAGTGTGGATTCATATACTTTGCAGTAACATTGAATTTTTCGGAATAAAGTGCTGTTGGAGAAATTTCTTTGTGGCTTGCTGGATGATGAATTGACGCTAGAGACTTTTTACAGGATTCATGTGTCTGTAAAACAACGTTTTTCATGGACTGTTTTACTTCATATAATATATTCAAAACAACGTTTTTTCTCTTGTGAAAAAAAAATGATTAATGTTTATCACTCTGCCTTCAAAACTAGCGATGCTGGTCTATGTTGTTGGTTTATTGATATGGTCTTATGGTCTTTTTATATTTTGGACATATCACACTCCTCACATGATTAGCGTTTTTCTCTGTTCAAGGATTTTGGGTACTTTAATTTGTATTTGGAATAATGGACGTCGGTACTCTATCTGTTGCTTTACTATTCTACATAATGCTATTTCACTTTCTTATAGATGCCTCGGGCATATTTGGATGCTTTCTCAGATTGTCGATAATCTCCATGTGGACCGTTACTGGGTTTTATATCAAGTCCCCGTATGTGACATGGGGTATTTTTCTATCACTGTCTGGGGTGGGACTTCCACTTTTCTGGATGGATATTTGGGTTCCAATCTTCAGATGTGAAAATGTAATGACTTCATGGACTGTTTTACTTCATATAATATATTCAAAACAACGTTTTTTATCGTGAAAAAAAAATGATTAATGTTTATCACTTTGCCTTCAAAACTAGCGATGCTGGTCTATGTTGCTGGTTTATTGATATGGTCTCATGGTATTTTTATATTTGGGACATATCACACTCCTCACATGATTAGCGTTTTTCTCTGTTCAAGGATTTTGGGTACTTTAATTTGTATTTGGAAAAATGGACGTCGGTACTCTATCTGTTGTTTTACTATTCTACATACTGCTATTTCACTTTCTTATAGATGCCTCGGGCATATTTGGATGCTTTCTCAGATTTGTCGATAATTTCCATGTGGACCGTTACTGGGTTTTATATCAAGTCCCTGTATGTGACATGGGGTATTTTTCTATCACTGTCTGGGGTGGGACTTCCACTTTTCGGGATGGATATTTGGGTTCCAATCTTCAGATGTGAAAATGTAATGACTTCATGGACTGTTTTACTTCATATAATATATTCAAAACAACGTTTTTTCTCTTGTGAAAAAAAAATGATTAATGTTTATCACTCTGCCTTCAAAACTAGCGATGCTGGTCTATGTTGTCGGTTTATTGATATGGTCTGATGGTCTTTTTATATTTTGGACATATCACACTCCTCACATGATTAGCGTTTTTCTCTGTTCAAGGATTTTGGGTACTTTAATTTGTATTTGGAACAATGGACGTCGGTACTCTATCTGTTGCTTTACTATTCTACATACTGCTATTTCACTTTCTTATAGATGCCTCGTGCATATTTGGATGCTTTCTCAGATTGTCGATAATCTCCATGTGGACCGTTACTGGGTTTTATATCATGTCCCTGTATGTGACATGGGGTATTTTTCTATCATTGTCTGGGGTGGGACTTCCACTTTTCTGGATGGATATTTGGGTTCCAATCTTTAGATGTGAAAATGTAATGACTTCATGGACTGTTTTACTTCATATAATATATTCAAAACAACATTTTTCCTCTTTTAAAGTTTCATTTAAAAAAATAAAATTGAACTTGCCGTCGCTATACCGACGCCCTTGTGTTACGGACCAAGTACACACTGAAACGTCGTGAAGAGTGACAAACATAAAACGTCGACGCAGCGACGTTCAAAACGTCGGACCACATTTCGTCGTAATTGTAGAGTTTACAACGTTTAAGAGCGAATGTTCAAAACGTCTGACCACATTTTGCCGGGAAGTGCCATACTTTACAAGAGCCCAAGTGCGACGGATTGGGAAACTTCGGAAGAGTGACGCTTGTTTGGAAGCGATGGAAAAAGTGTCGATAGTGCGACACTTTTTAATTGTGTTGGAACTGCGATGGTATGGTAAACCACGTTTTTCCCGCCCTCGAACTATCACTCTTGCGACGACTATGTGTCGGAATAGCGACGAATTGGCTGTCTGAATTTCCGCCAAATTTTCTAGTGCTAAGGTAAGCCATGAAAAAGTTTAAATGAGCTTCATGCATTCACCGTTGATTTACTATATTTTTTAATGTTATGTGTTGATTGAATCAAACAATGATTCATTCTCTTTCCAATTTTATGGTATTAGTATTAATTTAGCTTGTGAGTTAGGATTTCTTTATCATAATTTGCTAGTATCTCATCAATTTATGAGCATTTGTATTGCAAATTTTAGGAATGAGTAGTTAACTTGATCAAGACACCCATTTACTTTATTGTTTGTGTGTTCACTTTCCAAGAAGAGTGTTTTAATTTCATTCCTATGTGTTTTCTTTTCAGCATAGTGATTTACTTTCTTGTCTATGTGATTACCTATCTAACAAAGAATGATATACATTTTTGCATGAGTGTCGTAGTAGTATTCGAATTCCTGCTAGTGTGAAGTGTGACATTTCAATTCCTACAAGTGTGAATGGGGATATTTCGATTCATGCAAGTGTGAACCTTTCATTTCCTGCTAGTGTGAAGTGTGACATTTTAATTCCCACAAGGTTTCATGTAGGTAATTATTCTATCCATGTGCTGACATAGTCAGTTGGATATTGTCACATACAGATAACAAGACCATGACTCTTACCTGTGCCAGTGGATACAGGCTTACCTCTTTTATGGCACACGATTACCACCTTATGTATCATTACCGATGCCAGAATTGCACATGGATTCCCACTTTTACGTAGTCACCAGCTAATTGAGCACAAAGGATGTCGTCAAAGGTTGGGTGAAAGAGCCTTCAAAATTTCGTTAAACACCCAACAATACTTACAAGACAAAATATATTAGGAATGCCTACCAGAACTTGATAATATTATGATGTTGAATCTATGGTCAAAGAAATACCTAGACCTTCCCATAAGGCTGGGAATTATTACTTAATCAGGTTGTGAATGAAGGAAAATAATTCAACTGGTTAGACTTGTTAGATCAAGAATTGAGAATTCATGTAATGAATGCTAAGAACCCTCCCAAGGGTGAACATGATAGATTGTGACAAGGTGATTATGACAGAGACTGGGAGAAATACAATAACCATTGTTTCATCCAACTTGGCCTTTGAAGGTGTTTCCAAGTCAAACACGAAGTATCTCATGGCCGAGAATAGAAAAATGGTGAATAAATTATAGGCTGCAAGGCAAGAAGTTGAACAACTCCAAGAAGAGTTCTAGAAATAAATTTTCACATAGGCATGTCTCGAATAACTTAAGGCATCCATACTTGGAGAAGTATCAACATGTAGAGCCTTTATGAGGAGCTTTTCACCGTGCATAAATTGGATTTCTGCTTGCATGACATGTAACAAAAGTGCAATTATATTTCTAAAGACCTCAAGGTTTTTTCACGCAGCCATTGTTGTCATGCATGAGTGGTCAATGCAATACAAAGGGGCACTGTCCGAATTGGGAAATAAAACAAGACAACAGGAAGGGCTGGAGAAATCATAGGTTTGGATGATCATCTAGAGTAACAAACAACTCACCTCGTTCATTTTCAACATTCAAGCCTCATATGCATGATTATACAATACCGTGGATTTCATGGCGAAATCACACAAGATCCCTTGAATTGGCTCACTCACTGAGGCTAAACGTGAAAACCAAGTTAGGAAGGAGGTAGAAGAATACTTGGACCAACTCATACATATCGCCACCAAGGAATATATGGAGGTGAGCAAGAAAAATATGCAAAAGTACATTGGTGGCCCTATCTATATCAACACTATGTTGCTCATGCTAAAGAAGGAAATTCAGACTGGCTCCAAATCAGTCTACCCGGATGCAATGGAGGCTAGAGTATGCTTCCAACCTGATCCTATCACACAGTTTGGCCGGGAAATCCCTTCCTTAACTGTAGCACAATTTACTATTTTTGGTAGTTTTTCAGGTCCTAAACTTCCAGAGTTGTTTTGAGGCCCTAAATGACGTTTTTTATTTTATTTTAAATCAACTGTGGAAAATGTGATTTTTCAACTTGAAATTCGTTGTCAGCAGTTGCAGTCCTTAGATAGATCTTTCTAATGAGGTATCATATGCACCAAACATGGATAATATGACCAAGTCCTTGAATCAATTCCGATATCAAAGGATGCTAAATTTTAAAGTTACATATTTTTATGGGAACATGATAACATTTATTCTATTCATATGCATTTTGTAGATTTTGTTTTTTAAAGGTATAGAGTCTTATTTTAAATCAATTTTATTTTCCTCAAAATGTAATTTTTTATTTTATTTTTTATGTTTCAATTATTTATGAAATTTATGGTAGATTTATTCTCTTATTTTTTTTAGTGATTTTGATTTAAAAAAAAAGAATATTATTAAGAAATAAAATATACATTGTTTTTTCTTATTTTTATTCTTTTTCATGTTATGAGTGGACATTTTCTTTACGATATTTTTAACATATAAGTATTTATTGTTTCTTGTTTATGTTAAATAATATGTATGTCAGAAATGGAAATGTTGAAGGGTATTGGGATTGGATGAAATTTTTATTTTTTCCATGTATGTAATCAGTTTCCTTCAAATTATATAATATATTTTTTTTCATATCAAATGTGGTAAAAATTCACATTCAATATGGCATTTCTGTACATCTATATTGACATAGTTATGAATCCAACATACCCAAAGTGATTGGTTGTAGAAAAAAATTCTCCATAGTCTGAGTCTGATTTATTAAAGGAGCTGAAAATTTTGTATGTTAGGATTCCACTACTACAAGCTATCAGAGATCTTCCAATTCGTACATAAATAGTAAGGTATCTCTGTATTAAAATACTTAGTAGGAAACCTCAATATCCTCACACTATTGGTGTTGTGGGAAAATTTTCATAATCAATGTTTAGAAAGACCCCACCTACAAAATATGACGATCCTAGGAATTAGGCAGTAAGTATTCAGATTGGAAAAATGACTCTTCCAAACACATCAGTTGATTTGAGGGGTGAGCAACTGTGTATGGGCCAATCCATCCTACATCAAGGTGTACCTATGTCATTTCAAATTGTTAGTGTTTATAGGGTATATAGGAGACCTTGGATTTAGTGCAGTATTACTCATGAAAGCTCTCATAACATAGCAGTCTCCTATGACAATTTTTATGTTTACCAAGGTAGTTCACGGTTCCCAATGTAAAATGGTATAGTTGGTCAATAAATAAACTTAATTTCAAATTGCACATCATGATTAGAGGATTGCATGTCATGTGCAAATTTTCTAATCATCACATTTAATGAAAATTTATGGCTTGGTCAAACTTGGGTAGGGAATAATCCAGGTGGATTTTCAAGAAGGGAGTTGGGAAAAATATTGCAAACATTACATCCAAAGTGATAAGCACAATGAGATAAAGAATATATAGATAATAAAATTTTGAGATCATGGAGGGTAATAGAGATCAGGCATAAGGGAAAGATGAAATGGTAGTCAAGATGATGAAGTGGCAATGCCCTATATGGTCGAAGGTTAGATCCCTACCATCCACCTAATAGTTATTGAAAATTAAATTAAAATTTTGGAAGTGTTATTCCAACATAGACATGTCTATAAGTGTAATTAGGTGAGTGGTATGGATTTAACTCCGACATGTCTATAAGTGTAATTAGGTGAGTGGTATGGATTTAACTTCGCAGAATATTCTGAAACATTTTTAATAATGATCATAGATCAATGATTGTGATTTATCTCCAAAGTAGTTATGTTTTTTCTATTGTTTTCATTAAATTGACTAATTAAAAGGAAACATGTCATATGAACATGAGTTATGTTTTTTTGGGCATGTATTATTAGTAAGCCATGGTGTTGTAACATAGCCTAATTACATATAAAAAATCTCCATGGTAAAGGGGAGTGAATCTGCATTGTTAAAATTCTTGTTAATAACAATTTACAATAAAGTTATATTTCTTTTTTTGATAAATATGAGATGTATCATGCGATAAATGTTTTGATGTCTATAAATATTTACCAACCATTTAATTTATATGTCTTCCTTAGGATATTAGGTTGTTTTTTCATGGAGTTAAAAAATAAAAAAATTAACTTTAACAAACTGTTCAAGACTAGAAAATGGCAAAAAAAAAAATTGCCCCGCCATGAAGAAAACCAACTGCTAGAAAAAAAATGGACAACCTTTGGTGATTGCATAGTTTGAGTCAACAAGAAAAGTAAACAAAATAGAGACTAAAAGAGAAACATATAACAACAATCAACAGTCCTAGGGGAAAAACTAAAAGAGAAATACCAAACCTCATCATGAGGATGAAGGTGAAAATCAAGGTTAATAGGTTTTTCATCAACCATGCACGGCGAAGGAATTGGAGAACTAGGTGGCAAACCCATCTAAAGTGTAACTAATTGTCCTTCCACAACTAGCATAAGATCTCTAAGCTCATCTAGCCTATGCATGAGATTGACTTAGGACCATATCCTATCAACTAAAATTTGTCCTAGTAGTAGTAGGAATGGATAAAACCTTATATCCCTATTTGAAATATAGTGGCTCAACCCACTAAATGGAATAGTGGACAAAAGGGAATAAAGTGAGAACAAAGTCATGTAAAGGAACTTGGTTTCAATGGTTTCAAAAAAGTCGACACGCTGCTTACCAATTGATTGCTAATCATGATCACCTAGTTAAGTCATGTGGTATTACTGAATATTTCGAATAAAGTGAAAACAAATTCACATAAAGGAACTTGGTTTCAATGGTTTCAAAAAAGTTTACATGTTGCTTACCAACTAATTGCTAATGATCATCACCTTGTCAAGTCATGTGGTATTGGTATTACTGAATGCTTCGTTTATGACAATGAACAAACTATTTGCTATTGATCATCACCTAGTCAAGTCATGTGCTATTGCTGAATACTTGTATTATTGCTGAATACTTCGGTTATGACAATGAACATAAATTCGGGGTTTGCTTTTGCAATGTTATCAATCACTAACTTTAAGGAAACAATTAACTTATATGGATATTTTATTATTTAACCTTCATAAGGTCTTATATTTGGCCTAAACAATGTTCTTTTCAACCATTAATTGATTTCTTTTATAAGATTCCCATAATGGTTTTAATATCAGTTTAATCTCAACATGCCTTTGAAAATGTAGGAATAAGAAGACAAACCACGTGAACATAATGGTTTTTAATATCAGTTTAATCCCAACATGCTTTTGAAAATGTAGGACTAAGAAGATAAACCACGTGAACACTAGGAGAGATGATGGTGTGGTTCTTAGGATCGAAACATTTGCATAAAGTTCTTTCAACCATTAATTGATTTCTTTTATAAGATTCCCATAATGGTTTTTAATATTAGTTTAATCCCAACATGCCTTTGAAAATGTAGGACTAAGAAGACAAATTGAGATTCCCAATGGTTTTTAATATTAGTTTAATCCCAACATGCTTGTGAAAATGTAGGACTAAGAAGACAAACCACGTGAACACTAGGAGAGATGATGGTGTGGTTCTTAGGATCGAAACATTTGCATATAAAGTAATTAATCAGTGAAACAATATTCATTCAAGGTGTGCAACAACTTGAAGTAGCCATCGGGGCTACCAAAGGACTTTCTTTCCTTCAAGGTAAAGAAAAGAAAATCAAGTAATATATTGTGATTTCAAGACGCCAAACATAATTCATACTTCTTGACTCAATATGTTAACTCATTTATGTTGTTTTGCAACTGAAGTATTGCTTCCAATTGTTCGATTTTCTACTCATAAAGTGCTTTTGGCCAAGTTCGTCTTTCATTTTTTTTGCTTGGTCATTACAGAATTACAATGTAAAACTTTCTGACTTTGAACTTTCCAAGGATGGCTCATTTGTGATAGAAACACCTTTCTACAAGGATCATGAGACTCATGGTTAAGATTCTCTTGATTATGTAGCAACAGGGAACTACGTGAGTTTGTTAGTATTACAATTACATAGTCTACTAAATTTGATGCAGGAAGATGCTTTCCATTTTATGTTTTCATAAAGATACATAAAATTTATGTAAATTATTATTGACTATGGCCTTCCTTACCAGACTTCTGCCCCTTCTAGTTGCGGCCAATCCCCCTTGCTCGACTATCACTCCTTAATCACGACTTGTTCAAGACCTAGTCCAACAGTCTTCTCAACCCTTCAAATAGACCCTACTTGACCTCCTTCTCAGCAACACCAACCAAAGAAGAAACTTGGCTAGTTTTCTCCAAAATTCCTGTTTGCCACAACATATTTTGCTGCCTTGGCTTGACATCATCTTGCCCCAACTCTTGACTTGCTAGAACTAGACCTGCTTGCCCCATAACATGAAGAACGCAGTGATTCACATGTTCTTATACCTTTCCCTTATCAGCGGATAGGATGGGTGGAATCCTTACCTTGTACCTTTTCAAATCCACATGCTTCCCATAGATATATACCTAACCCTAGGACCATTGGATGGAGGAAGTTATGCCCAACCTCTTTTTCACCCAAGATTTCATCTCAGTAGAGTAGAGGACGACGATTAGACCTTATCACCCACATAACTACCTTCTATGGAGGGAGCAAAATCATGAAGTCTTACAAGTTACCAGTTACCAGTTAGAGGCACGAATATTATACCTTAGGAGCACCCAAATTGGATCTTGGATCGTGGGATGGGAATGGGCATTCAAATTGGTTCATTTATCCGTGTTCGTACTAGGGGAATCCTTAAACAACAAGACAACTCAGCTCCCTCATAGACCTGCCACCTGTGAACAATTTTGACCCAATTATCATGTTAGAATTCCATGCACACTAGTTTTAATCTATGCTTTAGACATAAAACATGTTAATTTTTGAACATGTTCTATGCCATTTCAAATTAGGGCACACAATACTGAAGGAGATATAACATACTAATACATCGATGGAAGACAAGCCAAAATAGAGATAATTAATGGTGGCGTTACAACGATCAACAAGATGCTTCTACCAGCAAAGTCTCCAACAGGTCATTCAGCCAAGCGTGTCACACATAACCTCATAACAACCCAAACAAAGAACACTCCATAGATACGTAGTATCAAGAACGCGGCTCCAATGCCATCAAGAGAGAAGAAATTCCTCCACACAATGTGTGTCAAATGAACTCCAAGTCTCTTCAATATATAGGCATCTTTGGGGGTGTGTGACACGCCCTTTAAGACATTTAAGTCTATATTTTATTCCAGGCCGACCTAGCACATAAGTGGAATGAATTCAAAGTACATGTTCTGCTCATCCGATCGAGATGATATTTAGAACAATCTTACACCTCTCTGAAAGAGGAATCCAATAAAAATATTGGGATCATCATCTGAGCAGCAAAACTCGGATTTTGGACCTAGTTGTCCAATTTTAACACTCACTCTCAACTAGGGAGAACTCTGTCCACTAGTGCAATCCAAACATCGTGCGTCATCCCGCCGTAACTTGCTTTGCTGGCCTCTTTATTTCATAACAAAAGTGGGTCAATCACAAAGACATCATACCCGACTGACAAATTCAACCTAGAGGTCCGAAACATCTATAGGACTCACAAAGAGTCACATACCAACCCAAAGTTGGTTTACCTGACCCGAAGTCAGTTGGAGGTCTGAAACCTCACTAGGACTCAAGAGAGTCATATACTAACCCGAAGTTAGTTTTACTGACTCGAAGTCAGTTGGAGGTCCGAAGCTTCGCTAAACTTGATCGCAGATCAAGTTGTTGGACACGTGCCATCCTAGACATAGAGAGTACGACAATCTCCGATGCGTCCATCGGTCTTGCTATGGTCTTTATTCACATTCCCCACCTCATTTCCAAATGAGAGGTACTTCCCATGAGTCCGAAACTCCATGGGTAGGATGCATATGGGGCACAGATCAGAGAGAGGTAAACCATCTCAATATCATCACGGTGGGGTAGAAGCACACCAACTAGGTTGGGAAAGCCTAGCCCTGTGGTTGCTTATAGCACCAAAGCTATCCCCACTACCCCCTTGGAGCTCCCAGAGCTCATCGTCCAACAGGACCCTTAGAATAGGGTCGTTCCATGATTCCAAGATTTTCACAGAAGGTTAGGAGCATGACCTTCCCCAAGGGCATTGTGAGAATATCCGCGACTTGCTCATCAGTTCCTATATGATCGAGCCTTACGGCGCCTCGCTGTACCATATCCCGGATAAAGTGGTACCAGCCATCAACATGCTTGGATCAATTGTGGAACCCGGGATTCTATGAAAAATGAATCCACCTTTGGTTATCACATAGGATAACGATGGCATCTAGCACATGCTCGAACAACTCACTGAAGAGCTTTCGCAACCAAGTGACTTCACAATGGGCCATACCTGTTGCAATGTATTCGACCTCAACGGTGCTTAAGGCTACGAACTTCCATTTCCTGCTTGAAGAAGATTTACTTGTGAAGTAGCATCCAGATGTGCTCTTACGATCCATCACACTACCAGCCCAATCGGCATTAATATATCCAAGGAGTGTCATGCTCCCGGCAGTGTAACTCAGCCCATGATCTATCATGCTCCAGAGATATCTCAAGAGTTTCTAGGCACCAACCCAATGAATGTTATGAGGATCAACCATGTGTTGACTCAAAGTGTTCACTGCACAACATACGTCCGGACAAATGTTCCCTAAGAACATCAGGGCCCCTACGAGTTGACGATACTCAGTAGGATTTGCTAACATAGGCCCAAAAACGCTTTCACTCAACTTCTTAAAGTTGAGCTCCATTGGTGTCGACACAGAATTACAGTCCACCATTCCAAGTCTTTCTAGCAGGTTCACAATACATTTTCCTTGAGAGAGGAAAATCTCGCTAGGTCTCTCCCAGACCTCCAGGCCTAGGAAGTAATGTATCAGTCCTAGGTCCTTCATCTCGAACTCGGAAGCGAGCTCCCTCTTATACTGATGAATGAGAGGGTCAACACCTGTCAAGAAGAGATTGTCCACATAGAGAACCAGAATGAGATGCTTTTCTCTATCAGCCTTGAAGTAAAGGTTCAGATCAACATTACTTCAAGTGAAGCCCAACTTCATCAAGTAGCTATCTATCCTCTCGTACCAAGCCCTGGGGGCTTGCTTCAACCCATAGAGGGCTTTATTCAACCTACATGCATGAGAGTCTCTATCCTAGACTTCGAACCCCAGAGGATGCTTCACATACACCTCTTCCTTTATCGAACCATGTAGAAAGGCGGTCTTCACATCCATCTGATGAAGATTCCATCCTTGCGTAGCAACAAGGGTAATAATATATCACAGTTGCAATCATAATCAATGCCTTTCTAGAGAGAAGTCTCAGGCAACACATCTTGCCTTGTACTTTTCATCACTCCCATCAAATCCATGCTTGATCTTATAGAGCCATATCGAGGTGACAACAACTATGTCCTTCGGTCTCGGGACCATATCCCAGACATCATTCTTCATAATGGACTCGTACTCTTTGCGTACATCATCCTTCCAGACTTGATGCTTTATGGCTTCTTCAAATGATCCAGGATCATATTGTACTCATGGCTACTAGATACCCTTGGTATCTATATGGCTTCTTGCTTTCCCGAAATGTCCCCCCTTGGGGCCATATGTCTCTCGCCATCCTCAAGATTATCCCTGATCCATAAGGGTCTTCTCTTCTTTCTTCCAGCACGTCATTTGCTTAGGAGCATACACGGTTGTGGTCTCCCTCTTAATGCCAACTTCTCTTGTGAGAGAAAACATCTATAAGAACATCCTCCTAAGGATTTCACAAGCAACATATTAGATAAGAGTGAATCAGATGTCTTTATGACACTAGAATAAAATTTCCCTAAGCTTTCATTTGGCACAACCCTGACAAAATGCCTCCATGAATATTTTTGAATTTGGGCATCCCAGACACCAACTTGGAAAGGGTTAATCATGGGCCTGAATATTACTCACCCACGGTCAAGACCATATAAGAATCATAGCCATATACTGCCATATATCTGACCTACTGATTACAATGTTGGCATGATATTATCATACACATCACTATTGTCTTCATCATTCCCATACTGCCATATAGTACTGAAGATATCAAACTACACGGCCATATATATATTTTCCCTATGACACTGATCTAAGGCTCATCAACCATGGATCTATGCACCAGTTTGTAGGTGTACCAAACGGGTACATTCTGGGAGCACACACAACATTGACTGAGTCAGGTTTCATTCCTACTCTTTGCATTCGATGAAACAGAGCCAAGGCCTCGTTGGCATTCCCATTGCGAGTGTATTGCATTCCATGACACCACATTTCTATTGGGCATTTTGTCAAACACTCAGCATGTAGTCCTCACACTCCGACATCATACATATCTATGATTCCAGTACCCACATAAACATGAGATTCAAACCCTCTCCGAATTATGTAGCCATGGATCATCTCACAGATTAAGAAATATCTTAAGTGGGAAAAGGCAAAAACCACACTCACAATGGTAACCGGGTCGGGTTTCATGTCTTCCACTTGCATCCGGTTGAAGACTTTCAAGGCTTCAACAATCTTCCTATTTTGCGCATATCCTGCGATCAGGGCAATACATAACACTACATTTCTTTGCGATATTTTGTCGTGCATCCTTTGTATTACAACACTTTGCATACATGCTAATTAGAGCAGCTCCCACAAAAATATCCATATTGAAACCCATTGTAATTACATCGCTATGAATCTGCGCTCCCTCCTACATTGCTGAAAAGGCAGTGCATGTCTTCAACACAAAGGGCAAGGTGAAATTATTAGGTTGTATACTTGCACATAGCATTTTAACATAAAGTACAATGGCCTCTTCATATTGTCCACTCCTGGCATACCTTCTGATCTCTCTGTTCCATTTCTGATTTTGTAGGCATAAAGATGCTTCACTTATTTTATATTGGTAACTTGACTGTGCTATCGCTTTGCCTTTTTTTTTTTGTTTTTTTGTTTTTTGATGTTTGTTTTTTTGTTTGTTTTCTGTTTTTTGTTTTTTGGTTTGTGTTTTGGGTTTGGGGTTTTGGTTTTGGGTTTGGGTTTGGGTTTTTGGTTTTTGGTGTGTTGTGTGTTGTGTGTTTTTGTTTTTGTTTGTTTGTTTGTTTTTTTGTTTTTTTGTTTTTTGTTTTTTGTTTTTTGTGTTATTATTATAAATTAATGGGCAAACCTGTAGCGTGAACATGTGTAGAAATGGAGGGACGGAGTAACCTAGCCTCTTGAGTACTCGATTTAGAAAGAATATGAGTTCTGCAACTTCTACCGTGCCGATGGAAACAGTACGAAGGGGAGCATGACGATGCCAGTTCCATACGCATCTGGTCAAACTATACTTACGCATAGGTGTCATCATCGTTTCATTGGTGAATAATTTCAACGCTCAATTTTGAGCACACTGTCATCGCATTAGTAAGTTAAAACTGCGCCATGTCCAAAACTCGCGTAGAGGGCATGTAAGACCTTACACTCTTCTGTACCGTCCACGTCCTTGTTTGAGCTGTTTCGGTCTTGAAATTCAGAAACGACGGCTCAACAAACTTAGTCGGCTCTTTTTATGCGTGCTTTGGATTAAATTTGGCTTCGCGAGTTCGTAAATTCGACCCTCTACTACCACGATGTCTCGTCCGCCTGCAGATTCAAATTCGTCCAACCTGCTCGGATTTTCAATGTACACGACATCCAAAATTTGATGAGGCCACTCTGTCAACAAATTTCTATAATCCCACCTACAACGACAAATTCAATGCCTAACAATGGCCACCGAGTGCAGCGGAATGGCCTTGTCGTTGCCAATCTTCGACGAAATCTTATTTTATGAATTTTGGATTTAAAACATGACTCTTGTACATTAGACTTGGCCACCAAAAATTTATTTAACCACTCCACGACCCCACCAACCTCTCGGCTTCCCACTTGATTTTTATCAGCAAATTCTGATGATGAAATATTGTGGGCTTTTCTTTGAAATAGGTGATAGGGCCGAGCAACGATAGCGCCAGGAGGTCCCGGAAGACGCAAAACACCGCTTGATTCATTCCCACGATCACTGCCAACTTCGTTATGACGTGATAACCTCCGGTATTCAATTGTACTAAAGTCAATGCAGTGTGTGCCTTCCATCCGTCGACTACCATGGGTTTTCCTCGTGAAGAACCAACTGACAGGATCTTTGAGGCTCGAAGATAGACTCATACTTTTTTTTCTTTTTCTTTTTGTTTGTTTGTTGTTGTTGTTGTTGTTGTATTGGTCTTAGATGCAATTGGAGAATCCCTAGACCTATTGATGCAATCTGTCAGCACAGGATCGATTCCTCGAAACTACTTATAAACTTTAATGTGAGTTATGCGTTTCCACGTCTCTCCCTGTATCGTATGTACACACTTCATATCCCTGGGCAAACCGGCAGACTTAGATCGTATCTGCGTATAAAACCATGTCAAAAATGAAAACAATACATTCATATGAATTTGTTGAACCTTCATTTTAGTTCCTCGGTCTCCAACACAGACTTTTTTACGCTGAAGGTTAGGGGCACATTATTTCGACCACATCAAACAGTCCTTATCTCGCTGTCCTAGATTCTCAATAATTTGGGCTTTGTCTTCTCCTTAGCTCTGATACCATGCTAATTTTTGAACATGTTCTATGCCATTTCAAATTAGGGCACACAATACTGAAGGAGATAGAACATACTAATAGATCGATGGAAGACAAGCCAAAATAGAGATAATGAATGGTGGCGTTACGGCGATCAGCCGGATGCTTCTACCAGCAAAGTCTCCAACAGGTCATTCAACCAAGCATGTCACACATAACCCCAGAACAACCCAAACAAAGAACACTCCATAGATACGTAGTATCAAGAACGCGGCTCCAACGCCATCAAGAGAGAAGGGAATAAATTCAAAGTACATGTTCTGCTCATCCGATCGAGATGATCTTTAGAAAAATCTTACACCTCTCCGAAAGAGGAATCCAATAAAAATATTGGGATCATCATTTGAGAAGCACAACTCGGAGTTTGGACCTAGTTGTCCAATTTTAACAAAACATAAACACACTGAAAATTCCTAACTTTACAAGCAACTTTTGGATAGTAGAAATTACATTATCAATTAGATCAGGGCTCTCCCATCGGGGATGGTGACCCTTTACAATCCTTGTGCTCTGCCAAAATACAATGTCAGTTCATTAACAAGAAAAACTACAGGGCTCTCCCACCGAGGATGGTTTCCCTTTACAATCCTTGTACGCTGCCAAAATACAATGTTAAATCCTTTTGACCAAACACCTAGGGCTGAGGCTTTGTCTTCTAAGTCTTTCCTTCCCAAACAACACTTACAACACTCTAAATTACATAGCTTTAGCCACCTTAAATCATCCAAACAATAATCTACTTTCCTTGGCTTACTCCTTTAGTCTTAGGTGCTATTTCTGAAGTACTGTTAACCCTCTACCAGCCCTGTAGCTCACTCAACCCTCTCTTTTAGCCCTTGGCCAGTGTGTCCTATTCACAGATCACCTTTTGGATGCCCTTTAACCCCTCGGGCAGCTGCTGTAGCCTTCTCATGGTCTCGACCTGCTTCCTTAGGGTTTGTGGCCTGCACTTTGATCTCTGTCCAACCTTGGCCTGCTCTAACCAGGCCTCTGTTTGCCGTAACAGACCTGCTCTAACTAGGCCTCTGTTTTCCCTAACAAGCTTGCGGCCTATCTCTTTCTTGTTGCAGACTTCATCCTCTTCTAGTTGCAACAACCCTCCCTGGCTCGACTATAACTCCTTAATTGGAGCCTATTCAAGACACTGTCTTGTGGTCTTCTCAACCTCTAAACAGACCCTACTTGGCTTCCTTATCAACTATACCAATCACAGCGTAGAAGATGAATTAGCAAAAAATTCATGCTTAAGGTACATCAATTGAAGTCTAAATTAGTATCAAAGACAGAAAGATATAACTTCAGTTTATTTTTAGGGCATGGCCGAAATATTAACTTAGTTGAAATCATTAGAATCAAAGACATAAAAATGTAATGTCAGTTTATTGTTAGGCATGGCTTATTTTATTTTCTGCATGTGAATAAGCATGCGTGAATTATTTGGGTCAATTTCACCACCCAAATCTTGTGAAGCTCATGGGGATGATCATCGTATATTATTCTATGAATTTTTGTCGAGGAGTTTGGAGAATGGACTCTTTAGAAGCGAGTACCTTGCTCAATATTTTTCCTCTTCATGAGTGCAATGAAGATGAAGCTCATGGGATATTGCACTGAAGATGATCATCGTTTATTAGTCTATGAATTTCTGTAGAAGAGGAGTCTGGAGAATCAGCTCTTTAGAAGTGAGTACCTTACTCAATATTTGGCCTCTTCATGAGTGCCTTGCTAGGTTGAGACTTGCCACTTCATGAGTACCATGATAGGTTGAGAGAGATGTTGTCTATCAATGTGATCGAAATTAATCACATTAGTCATTTGAATTCAATCACAACTTCATCTATTTGTATGTTTTGGCGGTTTTCATATGTAAATTTTATTAGTTAAGTCATTGAAGATTTGTAGACAACTCTTTGCTCAAGCTTGAATTCGATCAATCACAACTTCATCTATTTGTATGTTTTGGCAGCTTTCATATTTACATTTATTAGTTAAGTAATTGGCAATTTGTAGACAACTCTTTGCTCAAGCTTGAATTCGGTCAATCACAACTTCATCTATTTGTATGTTTTCACAGCTTTCATATTTATGTTTATTAGTTTAGTCATTGGCAATTTGGAGACAATGCTTTGCTCATGCTTTAATTTTGTCAAAGTTGTAACTTGTTCACAATATTTAATTTAATGTTGAGTTATTAACAGTCTCAAAACATTACATTTATTAGTTAAGCCATTGACAATTTGGAGACAATGCTTTGCTCATGCTTGAATTTTGTCAAATTTGTAACTTGTTCACAATATTTAAATTAAATGTTGAGTTGTTAACTGTATCAAAACATATCACTTGCCACAAGTGAATCCTGTTGTACTATTTGTATTTTAGGATGCTTTTCTCATGCTTGAATTTTGTCAAATTTGTAACTTGTTCACAATATTCAAATTAAATGTTGAGTTATTAACTGTCTCAAAACATATCACCAGCCACAAGTGAATCCTATTGTACTGTTTGTATTTTAGTGCACAATTCATTGTTTGGTCGATCCCTAAGGTAAAATTGTTAATCAAGTTTAAGTGGATGATATGGTTTTAATGTGCTTATCATTTCCTATGTTTCAGGAAGTTCTAGCTATCAACCCCCTTTCTTGGGCTATAAGAATGGAAGTAGTCTTGGGCTATAAAAATGTAATATTCCCAAATGGGAAAAGCAGGAATATAGTGAAAAATCATGGGATAGCAATGTAAAAAATTACATCAAAATACGAGACCAATATGGAGACCTTCCATTCATCAAAACAACAACATATATATGTAAAATAATGGGCCACAAATCATAATACAAGATAGAACAAGCCTCCAATGGAAAAAACCCTTAAAAGAGGTGCTGCTACTATATATCAAAATGTCAGAACACTGCTACAACGTAGTTTTAAAAGCACTGTTACAGCAAATGAATATACAAAATAACATGGGTTGATATATGCCTCAAAAGATGGATCCAATACAGATCTGAGCACTATACAACCTCCAATGAAGAACCCCTTAAGGGTTTCCAGCAAAACACCATATGCAAGATGGGAATCTAAGCCCTAGGGCTGAAGATCCATTGCAACATCTAGATCTGGAAAGTGTGGCTGATCTGATATGAGAAATAATGCAGCCTCCTCCAATAGATCTCCTAGATGAAAGGAAGATCCCTTTCTCTAGCAAACCCTCTTTCCAAATGGTGTGCCAAAACCACCCTGCAACTCCTCCCTCAAAATAATGCAGATCTGGAAAGAAACTGCGTTGTAGGGGTAAATAAAACAATGGCCTGATGCCAGGATTTGAAAATAAGCACAAGGACCTTCCTTACTGTCCTCCCAATGGAAAGGAACCCTTCTCCACTGAAAATAAGTAATGAGGTGACTCAAATATGGTCTCCACTGCTGCAACCTGCAAAACAACTCAACCCTTAACAGGATCTGCGCTGTAAATGAAAGGTGAAGTTTGGCCTTAAGCCTGAAAGTGGAAAATGTAGTACAAACTCCTCCAAGAGCTTCTTAATGGAAGAGGTGGGATTCTCGATTAGGAACACCTTGTGCTAAACAACAATGAAATCATTGCTAAACAGCTGAAGAAAACAAAGTTTAAACATGTTGAAAAGTGTAACTAGGTCGGTCTTCATATTGACTGTGTAATTATGTATTTTATATAAAGAAGAAGACAAAGATAATAAAATGTATTTTCGGTCTTCTTCTTGATGTCTATTAGGGTTATCTTCTAGTTTTATAAGTGTCTAGTAAATAGGTATATGCTCCAAACCTATTCATTAACCTTGAAGAAATAGTCATGGACAAACTACATCAACGTTGGAATATAAGCATCATATACATTGAAGAAAATACCTCATTAAAATGTTGGAGTACATACACTACTGGTCGACTTATATACTTGGTGATCTAGTCGGCCTACTCACTGGCTGAATGGTTGGCCTAAAGAAAGAGATATCACCTCTATATAAACACTGAAAATTGCGGATTATTTGAACAGAAAACAATGTGGATTCTCTCTGAAATAACACAGCGTAATAGTGCAGATCTCTGAAGTAACATAGCAACAATATAATGCAGTCACACTTGGAATATAATGCAGTCATATAATACGACCACACCTGAAGAACTATGTGGTCATTTCTGAAGTGTTCAACGATGATCTATGTAACAATAAGTGAGGATTAGACAATATATAAAATGCGGACAAGACAAGATATACAATGCGGACAATATTAATGAATAAATGAGGGCTTTCTCTTTCATATTTGTGAAGAAGTGCGGATAGCCCTTGCGGATATTCCTAAGGTATTACAGAGATATAATGCGGATTTGAGATCAGCAAAATAGTGTGGGTATAATACACAGAAGCTGCATATTGGGTCTAAAATTCAGATGATATATATATATATATATATATATATATATATATATATATATATATATATTGTGTATCTAATCTCTGATGTGATGCAAGAGTGTGAGAATAGAAGGAAGGTAAATCTGTTCCTATCTTCAGTACATGAAAGAAAGAAATATATCTCAAGAGAGTATGAAGCAAGAAGTGTTTTGGCAATCGAAGACTAAATTAAGGAAGACTTAATTAGAGACCGAGTTCTCTAATGGTGATGCAGGTCAATTTATACATAAGAGAAGGATCAGCGTTGTAAGCATACTATGAAGCATTGACAAGGTCTTGAAGGAATTCCTAGGTCAAGGGTTTGAGTCATGGTCATGGTACTTGTCATTTGAAGATCTATAAGAAGAATTCCTTACGATTTTTCCTCTCCAAGAGAGAGAGGTTTTGCCTTGGCTCTAGGAGCCTAATTTTTGTGTCTTGTGTATTTTGATAATTGACTTGATGAAAGAATAAAAAAGATAATGAAGAGAAGACGTAAGTAACTCAGGTAAACTCACTAGTAATTATCAAGAAGAGAATTTGAATTAATCACTAGCCCTCCCAATTCTCAACAAAACAGACCAAAGATCTAAAAAGATCAATTCATAAACATATCATACATAATGATCTAAGGCTGCCATCCTCTTCCTTATATAATTTGTGAGCTTCCAAATCCTAAGCCCCATCCAATAATAGCACTACTTCCTTGCAAAGCATCTCCATCTAAAACTGCGCTGTCTTTCATTGATGGCCACTCCTCCAGGACAATGTTGTTGATTTGGTCAAAGCTGACCCAGTCAAGGTGTTCAAGCCCCTTTCGACACCTAAAAGTGCTCAATTAAGCTGCCAAGATATATCCTTTTCACATTGGCATTGATTTATTCATTATTAAGGAGAATTATGGACCTCCATTGTCCTCTTATTCATAAAATAAAGCAGCAAAACAAAAATTAATATTCCAACTAGCTCATGGCTAATTGGGAATATTACAAATGAAAGTAGCCATTGGAGCTGCCAAAGAGCTTGTTTTCCTGCACAGTAAAGAAAAGAAAAGCAAGTAATATATCTTGATTTCAAGACGTCAAACATATTTTTGGATTTAATATGTTAACTCCCAATGCTATTGTTTAGCAACTAAAGTATTACTTGTCTAATTTTCTACTCTTGGAGTACTTTTGGTCAAGTTTGTGTCTCATTTTTTCTACTTGGTCATTGCAGAATTACAATGCCAACTATTTCAGTCTTTGGCCTTTCCAAGGATGGCTCATTGGTAATAAGACACCTTTCTACAAGGATCAACCCTCTTCTTGGACTATAAGAATGAATGTAGTCTTGGGCTATAAGAATGAAAGTAGCCATTGGAGTTGCCAAAGTGCTTGCTTTCCTGCGCAGTAAAGAAAAGCATAGCAAGTAATATATCTTGATTTCAAGACGTCAAACATACTTCTTGATTCAGTAATGTTAACTTTCATTGCTGTTCTTTTGCAATTGAAATATTACTTCCAATTGCCCGATTTTCTAATATTGGAGTACTTTTGGTCAAGTTTATGTCTCATTTTTTCTACTTGGTAATTGCAGAATTACAATGCCGACTTTCTATGTCTTTGGCCTTGCCAAAGATGCTCCACTGGTAAGAAATGCCTTTTTACAAGGATCATGGGACTCGTGGTCAAGCTTCTCCTAATTATGTAGCAACAGGTGACTACGTTGACTTTATAGGTTTTTAGGCATTATGTATGTTAGTATTCACAATTGTACATAGTCTTCTAATTGTACAGGTTGTGCATAGTCTTCTGATTGTACAGGTTTTTAGGCATTAAGTATGTTAGCATTCACAATTATGTGTAGTCTACCAAATTTGACGGAGGAAGATGCTTTCCATTCTCTGCATTCACAAATATACATCAAGTTTATGTAAATAATTATTCACATTATTTCCAAATGGTAATGTTTTCAATTATTGACGTTACTTCAAAATGTTAATATGTTAATGTTTTTTAACGTGTGATTTGAAAACCAAAAATGAAGTGGACAACTATGGAGTTGTCTCACTGGAAATGATATCAGACTGTCGTGCTTTAGATAAGAAATCGTCCTATGGAGTTGTCTCATTGGAAATGCTATCATACTGTCGTGCTTTAGATAAGAAATCGTCCTATTGGTGCGCAGAATCTAGTGGAATGAGCTATGCCTTGAAGGATAAAGGTAAATGGTTTGAAGAATAAACATAAATGGTTTGATATTATGGATATCCGATTGGAGGTCAATATTCAATGGTAGTTTATTGTCGTTTATGCCTAACATGGATGATGTGGTTGAAACACTAGAAGAGTTGCAGAGAATCAACACCTCAAGGAATCCTCAAAATGAGCAATCTGTAAAGACAACCAAGGGAAGGGAAATATTGGACTATATTCGATTTTACAATAAATCAAGAAATTTCTAGAATCTAAAGTGAAACTATTTATAAAATTATCAGGAATTTTCTTAAACAATTTAGACTAACAAATCTACATAAAATAGATTCTAATCTAAGCAGTCAATGTATTCTTGACTAAAATTCAGTGTTCGATACCTTGCAGGCACGCTGTTGTGCCTTGTATGGAATGTCATTGCAGTGACTACGTTGTTGTGCCTTGTATGGAATGTCATCGCAGTGACTGTAGCAACAACGATGGGGATTTGGTGAGTGCTTATGATTCTTATAGGTTTTTCCTTAAATTTGCATTATTGATTTTGGTTCAATTGTGATAGTTGTTTTCTATGTGCTTTGATATTTATTTAATTTTGTCAACTGCAGAGATTACTAACTAGGTACTTGGGTGTAATCTATGCTCTTGTGGGTTGCCATGGGTCTTATGCTGTGTAGTACAAACCTCTATACCGTTCCATTTGGGAATTTGGTTCATCTGGTAATTTGGTGATCTCTATAATGTCATCGCAATGACTAATGCTTCGATGAGGGGATTGGGGGTGAGTGTTTTGTGATAGTTTTCTATATGCTTTGAAATTTATTTAATTTTGTCAACTCTAGGGACTACTAACTGGCTACTCATTGTAATCTATGATCTTGCGGGTTCTAGGTCTTATGCCGTGTGGTACAAACCTCTATACTGTTCCATGAGGTAATTTGGTGACTTCTATAATGTCTGCTTTGATGAGGGGATTGGGTGAGTGTTATGATTTTTACAACTTTTTCTTTAAATTTTCTCTATTGATTTTGATAATTATGCCCAATTGTGATAGTTGTTTTCTATGTAGTCTATGCTTTGGCGGGTTGCCCTAGGTCTTATGCTCTGTGGTACAAACCTTTATACCGTTCCATGAAGTAGTTTGGTCACCTCTATACCGTGCCTTGTATGGAGTGTTATTGCAATGACTGTTGCATCTACGAGGGGATGTGGTGAGTGTTATGATTTTTACAACACTTTCCTTAAATTTGCTCTATTGATTTCGATAATTATGCCCAACTGTGATAGTTGTTTTCTATGTGCTTTGAAATTTATTAAATTTTGTCAACTGCTGGGATCACTAACTGGTTACTTGCTGTGGTCAATGCTCATGTGGGTTGCCTTGGGTCTTATGCCATGCGGGTTGCCATGGGTCTTATGCCATGTGGTACAAACCTCTATACCGTGCCTTATATGGAATGTTATTGCAATGGCTGTTGGATCGACGAGGGAATTTGGTGAGTGTTATGTTTCTTATAGCTTTTTCCTCAATTTTTTTTTTTTTTTGATTTCGATAATTATGCCCAATTGCGGTAGTTGTTTTCTATGTGCTTTGAAATTTATTAAATTTTGTCAACTACAAGGATCACTAACTGGATACTTGCTATAATCTTATGCTTTTGCAGGTTGCCCTGGGTCTTATACCTCTTGGTACGAACCTCTATATTGTTTCAATTTTTTCCTATTAAAATTAGATTCCATTAGATTTTATCACATAGGCTGACACATGATTTGCAGTTTCGACTTGTTATTACAGAATGAATGTCAGATCTCGTGGTTGTTCTTCGAGGAAAAGCGTACATGCTTCGTTTTAATTCAAGAAAACCATTTGGATCTTTCGCACTCAAGAAAACCATTTGGATCTCTTTCACTCAATAAAGACCGCAACTCACTTCACTTAAATATCATTATCACATAGAGTAGCCCAGCCATCATAAGCATTGTATTGCAGTGGCACAGAAATTTGAAGTCTGCATAATATTTTGATTGGACAGCTTTGTAGTGGACTCGATGAGACTGGCATTTCGATTCCACAACTTTGTAGTGGTCTCGATGAAAATGCACATGGGGTATGTGCTAAATGTGTTTTATCATTATCTCATAGACTAGCCCAGCCATATGTATTGCAGTGTCACAGAAATTTGAAGTCTACATAATATTTTGATTGGACAGCTTTGTAGTCGACTCAATGAGAATGGCATTTCGATTGGACAGCTTTGCAGTGGACTTGATGAAAATGCAGTTGGGGCTGTGCTGAATTTGTTTTTGCTCTTGGGGTCTGTGCTGAATTTGTTTTTGCTCACGCTGATGTATTTTTAGCTGATAGTTCTCCTTTGCTTCCTTATAGTTTCAGAGTCATTCTTTTAGACTCTGAAATGGTGACTACATTCCCTAAGTGTATAGCAAAAGACCAAATGTGATGATTTATCTTTTACAAGTTCGCATTTTCCATTGGACCTTCCATCCACACTTGAAATTGGATCGGCATGAGCTCGAACGTTTGATTATGGTAGCAACTCACACAACCTTCGATTAGTATTGAAAATTGTTTTCCTGTTTACTTTTGAAAACCATTTACGGGAGAATGTTGCATCAATGGCTTGTCATTATGTGCATGGTGTTATACTGTTCGTGCAGAGGGTTGTCATGGCCCTAGCCCCATTCTCGATTGGGTTCTCTTCTTTGACATGTAAGATGGTTGGAAACCTTCATTCGCCTCTTTTTCAGGCCTATCTCTGTGGTTGGTATTTACAAGACTTGCTAAGTTTTGTTTTGAGTATGTTAAGTGAATTAAAGTTGACAACATTTTCCATTTGATTATTTAAGTAAAAACAATGTATTTGTAATTTTACTTCGAAATTTTTGTTTACATAATTCACATTTTGATTCTTTGTTCAGTCGAATTTATTGTACGATGTTTATGAATTGTAGTTATGATCTGGGGATCAACTGTAATTGAAACGATATATATGATATATATGAAATTTATGTTTACATATTTCACATTTTTTATTTTTTTCTTATATCAAAAGTTATCCTGATGATTATGGATTCGATGGCTGTGGATTGCAGTTATGTGGATTGTAGTTATATGTTATATCGCATTTATAATTGTTACATGTTATATCCCATTTTTATGGTTGTGGATTGCAGTTATATGTTATTACATTTATAGCTTTTTGTTGTTGTTGTTTTTTAAGCATGTTCCCAGCTTTTCCAGGATAATTACAAGTATAAAAAGGAATCCCAGTCTCAGTTCCATCTGCATCATTTCCATCATCAGTGGAAGTAGCAGCCTATCAGCATTGCCAGTGGCATTCCCATAAAAAATGGAAGGAGCATTCTTAACAGTCTTTCCAGAAGCAACAGTGGAGTTCCAGTATAATTTGAATAAGTTGTTGAAGGAGCATTTGAACCGACATCATTTGAATAAGCAGTTTAAGAATAAGTATTTAAAGCAACATTCCTAGCAGAGAGTCCCAGCATAATAAGCACCAGTTGAACCAGTCTAATTATTATTATTATTCCCAGCCTTAGTAACAATAGCAGTTCCAATAAGAGCATTTCCAGCAGCCCCATCAGCACCAACATAATAAGCTTCATTCCCAGCATCACCGGAAGAACCAACATTATTATTTTTGGCCCGAGCATCACCAACATCATCAGTTGGACTAGGATCCCCAGCACCAATTGAACCAGGTTCATTTCCGTAATAAGTTGAAATGGAATTATTCCCAGCATCCCCAGAGGCAAAAGAACTAGCAAAAGCAGCAGTTGAACCAAAATAGTATAACGAGCAACATTTCCAAGATCATTTGAACAGAATCCCCATAAGCACTAGTTTTTTTATCAGCACCAGTTCCAATGTAATTTCCACTATCAGCGCTTTTCAGAGCAGTTAAAGCGTAATTCCCAGGAACAGAAGAAGTCCCAGGCCAAGCAGAACAAGCACTAAAAGGAGCCCCGACAGCATCAGTTTCACCAACATTTCAAACAGTTTATAATTGCGTAGTCTAAAAAAGCAGCATTTTGGCCCAGAATCCAGCAAAGATTTTATCAGAATCTTGTTTACAGTTGTTAAACTTTAGTATTTTGAGTGCCCTAAGGGTTTTTGATAGTGCTGAATCCATTTCCACTATCAAAAATGGATTCCAAACACTTCAACTACCTAATTTTTTGAATTTTAGTTGACCGGATTCTGACAAAAACTGCCATCTGAGCTATTCCACTGCCTGAATAGACAACTTCGTTTATAATTGTTACATGTTATATCCCATTTTTATGGTTGTGGATTGCAGTTATATGTTATATTACATTTATAGTTGTGGGTTTCATTCAATGGTTGTGGATTGCATTTGTATTTCATTTATAATGGTTGTGGATTGCATGTATATGTTTCACATTTTAATTATTACATGTTATATTCCATTTATGATGATCTTGTTTTGTGATGATCAATTGCAGTTGAAATGATTTTGTCACCCCTACAACTTGTCATATTATATTATAAAACATACAAAACTATAATATATACAAATCACACATATATCTTTTACAAAGCACACAAAGCTATAATATATACAAAGCACACATGTATATTGCTATAAATTAACAATTTTGTAAAATAATTATCCCGACAGATTTCCGTTGAAATGGTTTTGTTAGTCTCGCAACTTATCACATATATATACAAAACAAAATACAGTTATAATATATACAGACTCAAATCACACATTTTATATATATACAAAACACATACAGCTGTAATATATACAAATAAAGCTATAATATATACGAACTTAAAGCACACATACTTATATATATACAAAACACATAAAGCTATAATATATACAAATAAAGCTATAGTATATACAAACTTAAAGCCCACATGTAATATATATACAAAACACAAAGCTATAATATATACAAAGTCAAAGCACCCATCTATCTTGCAGTAAAATGATAAGCTCGACAGGACAATTTTACATTTTTCTGTAAAATGATATTTTACTCTCCAAGTGATAAGATCTATATTATATAAATGATATTAAATGATATTTTACTCTCCAAGTGATAATATCTATATTATATAATTTGATAAATCTCCAGCACAAAGTTTTCTTTATGTAACAATCTACATTTTTCTGTAAAATGATATTTTACTCTCCAATTGATAAGATCTATATTATATAATTGATAAATCTCCACAGCACAAAGTTTTCTTTATTTAACAAGATTGTGTGATTTTCTAAAAGAAGTTTTCTTTATGTAACAAGATTGTGTAATTTTCCAAAGTAACAAGATTGTGGTTCTTTATGTAACAAGATTGTGTAATTTTCCGAAGAAACTGTTGTTGTACGGTTATCTCACTTACGCTTCTTGCTACTCTAGAATGGTAACTTTAGTTGCCCTGCAATTATCACAATCATGCATCTTGGTACTGTAGATATATCCATTTCAGACTATATGTATCTCCGCTATTTTTTTGATTTTGCCATGGCATTCATACGAAGTTATAGGAAGATCATATGATAATAAGATTCTGGTTTTTGTAGTCTAAGGTCTCTATGTTCAGAAACGTCAAAAATCCATACTAATTTGCTCACAGCATACACCAAAATCACATTCAATATCCTGTATACATGTGAACACCATAGCTTTTACGCAACGTCCATATCTGCTGATCTATACGAGAAGTTCTGCATCCGAAAGCCCCTCCCAGGTGATCAAATTTCTCAGGAGATTGAATTGTGTACTCGTTGAGATGGCAGCCTAAACTGCGAGATAAACCAGGAGATTCATGGAAGATCGATGCGAGGGAGAGAAGCCCAAAATGTGGTTGGTGATGGACACTTGCAATATATTCTGTCAAAAAATATATTGACTTAACCTATACTAAAAATAATATACTCTTTCAGCTTCCAAGCTGGAGCCATTTTTTGCAATGTTCCTAGCGACACGGTGTGATAGAGTAGCTCTCCATTTTCCCTAAAATGTGGATCATCTTCAACATATAGACATTTCAATCTAATAAACGAGTAACCACTTGATTCCTGGAGTATTGACAGCTCTAACTGATTTCCTTCTTCAACAATAGTGAACTTGAGGCCAACCATGCACTGCATTTGCCCTCGCACAACCTCCCTTGGCAATATCTCCTTTCACAGTTATTATCCACCTGAGTTGTAGCATACTCAAAACCAGCCTGGCTGGAAACCTGGGTAGATTTCGTAGCTGCTTCATTGCATACTAATCTATTTTCTCGCTCCTTGACAGTGGCTTTGCTTTCTAGGCAGCAACTGAGGCATATGTCTTGAACCATTTCTGTTTGCACTGAAGCCTCTTTCAATCTTGAATAGGAAGGAAATTGCTTTAAGAAAGAATCGGACCCAGTACAGGAAACGTCCACAATGCCTTCAGGCTGCAAAACCACTGACTTTTCATGAGAACAGAAATGTGTTCCCTCATGGAAAGGAAAAGATTGAGTACTGTTGTCCTGGCATGAAAGATTAATGTCCTGCTTGCTCATATTCTCTTGCTGTGACAACAGTAGCCGAACTCTGTTCACCTCCTTTACGATGGCCAAATTGCTTGACCGTTCTACAGACACGATAATCTTTATAACACTCTACCCTCCACAAGGGCTCACCGCATGGCGTGGGAGGCTGATTTTTTCCGAATGCAGACCTGCTAAATGTGGGGTGGTTGGCTGAGGAGGCGCCACTTTGGCGGCCATCTGTGCCTTTGATCTGACAGCTGAGGAGGCGCCACTTTGGCGGCCATCTGTGCCTTTGATCTGACAGCTGAGGAGGCGCCACTTTGGCGGCCATCTGTGCCTTTGATCGGACAGCTGAGGAGGCGCCACTTTGGCGGCCATCTGTGCCTATGATCCGACAGCTGAGGAGGCGCCACTTTGGCGGCCATCTGTGCCTTTGATCCGACCGTTGAGGAGGCGCCACTTGGCGGCCATCTGTGCCCTTGATCTGACGGCTTAGGAGGTGCCACTTGGCTGCCTCGGTGCGCTTGATCTGACGGCTGCCACTTGGGTGCCTCCGTGCGCTTGATCTGATGGCTGAAGAGGTGCCACTTGGCGGCCATCCGTGCGATTGATCTGACCGGTGAGGAAGCGCCACTTGGCAGCCATCTGTGCCCTTGATCTGACAGCTGCAGAGGCGCCACTTGGCGGCCATCCGTGGCCTTGATCTGACCGCTGCAGGCGCGCCACTGGGCGGCCATCCGTGGCCTTGATCTGACCGCTGCAGGCGCGCCACTTGGCGGCCATCCGTGGCCTTGATCTGACGGCTGAGAAGGTGCCACTTGGCGGCCATCTGTGGGCTTGATTTGACGGCTGAGGAGGCACCACTTGGCCGCCATCCGTGCGCTTTATCTGACGGCTGAGGAGGCACCACTTGGCGGCCATCCATGAGCCCCATCTGATGGCTGGGGAGGTGCCACTTGGCGGCCATCCGTGCGCCCCATCTGATGGCTGAGGAGGCACCACTTGGCGGCCATCCGTGCGCCCGATCTGATGGCTGAGAAGAAACCACTTGGCGGCCATCCGTGACCCTGATCTGATGGCTGAGGAGGCGCCACTTGGCGGCCATCCGTTTCTGATCTGATGGCTGAGGAGGCGCCACCTGGCAGCCATCCGTGCGCCCGATCTGACCAACGAGGAGGCGCCACTTGGCGACCATCCGTGTGCCCGATCTGACCAACGAGGAGGGGCCACTTGGCGACCATCCGTGCGCCCTATCTGACCACCGAGGAAGCGCCACCTGGCGGCCATCCGTGCGCCCGCTCTTACCACCGAGGAGGCGCCACATGGCGGAAATCCGTGCATCCGATCTAACCACTGAGGATCTGCCACATGGCGGCCATCCTTCCATCTGATCTGACCGCTGAAGATCTGCCACATGGCGACCATCCGTCCGCCAGATCTGACTGCTGAGGATCTGCCACATGGCGCCCATCCGTGGTCCAGATCTGAGCGATGACGATCGGCCACTTGGCGGGTATCCGTAGTCCAGATCTGAGCGATGAGGATCTGCCACTTGGCGGCTATCCTTGCGCTTGATCTGACCGCTGACGCTACAACACGTGTCGACCATCCGTGGAACAGATCTGACGTCCGAGAATGTGACATGTGTCCACAATCCGTGCACGTGATCGTCTGGCTGTGGAGGCGCTACTTGGTGTTCATCGGGTTACTGCGGTAAATGGTAAGTAGTTTTTCTGTTCAAGAAAATTGGAACCGATGTTAGATGTTCCACGGGCACTGTCATGGGGTTTTGAATAACTACAGAACGTGTCGCTGGATTTTTGCTATCGCACGGATATGAAGCCACCGGTGAAGAAGCTATCGACTCCATCATCGCCTCTTCGCTCCCTTGATCCAAGAAAATGATCAATAAATCCAAATGCAATTATATATGAAGATCCAGCTTACATTGACACACCTACCACTAACTTCGACCGCTTACATTAACGATCTTCTCACTCTCCCTTTTGCACAATTTTCTCACTCTAAGCTTTCAGCAGCTTGCTAACACCCATGTTCGCTCTGATGAAATAATAGTCATCCATTCCTCCATACAAAACTTATCAAGCCATATTTCCTTGAAACACGGTAAAAAAAAAGGGAATAAACCAATGATGAATACCATGACATGCAGAGCAGAATTCATGGAGGAGGAAGGGAAGTCCTTCCACCTAATTCGATTCGATTTCTAGTTAAAGCTCCCATGTAATGCTGAGTCAATTAGCTTACCAGAGTTGTTCCCTCTCAACCAACCCTCCCTTATCGATCCTTTCAACCCTTCTCTCTATCTATCCTACTCATGAAAGAAAGAAAGAATTTTTAATGTCCACGAGGCTAAAAATAGCTCGGTAATACAAGCCAAAAGCTAGTAGAGACAATGCTGCCTGATCAGAGAACAACTTGATTTCCGAGCAACCAAATATCTCTATCGATCCCTGATCGGCTGCGACAAAGAATCTCCATCAATTGCCGACCAATCTTACCGTTGGGCAATGAATACCAAAAGAACCTTGCCGAGGAAGTAACCTAACCCAGAAGAGGGCAAGATCTCCGGGAAAGCTTTACTTGATCGTTCAAGGGGCAGAGTTTGAAAGATTGAATGTTGCGGACGCGCCCACTGACAAAAGCCGCAAAAATCGTCCACGTAAGCATCCACGTGGTGTGGACAGGTGGCAGATTGGTCCCCGCCAGAAACTTAGATGAGTGACAGATACAATGGACGCCAGTATGACTGTTATCTTTAAGAACATGTGTATGAGAGTAACGTCATAGATAATTTATTTTTGTGATTTGTAAGATATATATATATATGTTTTATATTTCTAATTTGTTAATTAAATTTTAAATTATAAAATATATTGCGATTAATAAGAGAAGTATAATTAACCTATCCTATTAGTGTATGGTTTCGTTGAATTATGGATTTATAAGTTTTGGTTTACAAAGAAATATTTCAGAATTGACATAATTTATTATGTTTTTAATGAGAGTATCTTGAATGGTATTTATCTATTTTACAATGCCAAAAAAATTCCAATAGTTGTTTAAATGAATGAGTTTTAAGAGAAGTGCCGAACCATTAATGATTATAGGGATATAGTACATGAAGAGTTATATGTTTATTGGAAACATTAAATTTGTAAATTTCATATTGATTATTGGGATACAGTGCATGAAGAGATATGGGTTTATTGGAAATATTAAATTTGTAAATTTCATATTTATTTATCATGTTATTATTATAAAAAACTTTTTAGATTTATTTTTAATTTTACATAAATTAAATGTGAGGAGAGATTAAAAAGACTTTAATTTTTAATTTTTATTTTTTTAATTATTTATGTGAATTTTTAGATCTATGTGGAAGACAAACTCGACTTCTATTTCTATGGCAAAACATAATAGAGATATGTGGGAAAGAATTTGCATTCTTATTTCTTCATTTTGTTATGTGGATAGGCATGTCTATTTTGGAATAGGGTAGTTATTAGGTTATCTATTTTGGAATAGGGTAGTTATTAGGTGGATGGTAGGGATTTTAACTTGAGTAATACACAAATCAAAGGTTGAGATTTATTTTCAAAGTAGTTATTCATTTTTTTCTCTTTTAATCAAATTCACTAATTAAGAAAAGTGCCATATGAACAAGTGCCATATAAAATGAGTTATGGTTTTTTGGGCACATTGTATTAATAAACTATGGTATTGTAGCAAAGCTTATTTGCAAATTAAGAATCTCCATAATAAAGTGGGGGTGAATCTCTATATTAAGAATCGCATTACATGTTTAGACATATGTGTGTGTGTTTAACTTATATATTAATTTTTTTATCATCAATCATAGTTATTATTATATTAAACAAAGTTATAATTTAGTTTTTTTTTTTTTTTTTAAAGCACCTTGAGATGTATAATGAAGTAAGTGTTTTGATGATTATTATGAATTGATGCTTATTAGCATTTACAATGGTTTGATTTATATGGTTGTGCTAGTGTTTAGTAATCTTAATGGTTCAAGGAAAGTAATCAAATTATCACAAGAACACCTTGCTTAGCTTTAACATAACCATTTCTATATTATAATGGATTTGGTAAAATGGGCTACTATTTAAAATTGCAACCTTATTCATTATTGATGAATTATGAACTATGTTACAAATACTAGAAAAGAAACTAGGGAAGAACAACCAATAAGCATGGTACATAGTCTAGTCTCCCACCATCTTCTTGACATGTGGATCTTTAACTCCAAGGCTATGGAAAAATATTTCAAAATTGTCCTAGAGTATTTCTTAAATTTGTAAGCATTCTAAGTGGCACCCTCTTATCTTAGAATGGTGCATGTTGTCAAAAATGTTTAAACAAAAGGGTTCAAAATGAAAATCCCTAGACATCAATAAACATGAGGATGTAGTGCAAGAACTGTTTGACAATATCTCAACATTATGACCCTTACCCTTCAAAATGCCTTAGGTACCATCGCCAAAAATAGAAATTCACCAACCAAACCCAAAGTATATGGACCCCTAACAACCTCAATAGCTTCTATAAGTAATTGACCAACAATAAAAACATTGTTGCAATAATAAGTCCCATGAGAAACCACAACAAGAAACACAATGACAACAAAAAACCAACACTCTTGTGATTTCACATCCATGCACACACCCACCAATGTTACATTTGAAATAGATTGAGAATTCAATGATGAACCCTATAGCACCAATGACACTCCCATCGCAAAATAAATTTGCTACAATCATGACTTCATTAACTTCAATGTCAAATTTATTGGTGTTGCCTTCCAAGAGGGTTTTTCCACTCTGCCTACACAACATACACTAGTTCTCATGTCTTGGTTCTTTTTTGAGACAAACTTTTTGGCACCCTTAACCTTACACCTACAATAGCGATAACTAAGAGCATTCTTTTGCAAACATCAAACGCTCAATCTCCCTACACTAACTCCAACTTGAGCACTTTGTCACATAACTCAATTCAAAAGTGCAATAAATAATTAAATCATGGGAACAATAAACCACAATTGTCATTGCTAGATAGGCAAAGGAATAACTCATAATGTTATATGGAAAAAACACAAATTTACATGAATTCTCTTATCACTATAATTAGAACTCGCACATACAAACACAACAAGCCAAATATCTATGATATACATGTAGCATTATCCAATCACTTCATTCAATGGATCAGCAAAACATTGAAACATATGAACATCAACATCATATATAGGAAAACAACGTATTCATTGTATTAATAGAAATGGAGAGAGTAACAACCAAATATAGGTGTTGATCATGTAAAGAACTCCCCAGGTTGACTTGTCCTTCCTTTCCACAAAGTACACATCTATGTCGCCTCATACATGGAATGATGACTCTCTTAGAACCAATGCAATAGCATGAGGGTAATAAATCTCCAAAATCCAACCTCTAGCTTGTGGATGGTAGTAAATATATAGGAGAAGATGGTAGTTTAGGAATTCTTATCCATTTACCAATCTAGGCTTGAGATCCACTCTTGATGGGAGGATGAGCTCAAGGGATAAAGGGTGAAATATCCAAGGTAGGATGAGATAGGATTTGAAGGTCTTATCCAAGGTAAATGATTGAAACAACTCCTGGAAGCTTATGGAAGAGGAAGCTTCGGTATTCAGTTTATTTTTCCCGAATTTCTAGAATCAACGCACCCCCAACAAGGGACAACCTCCTAATGATCAGTGCAGGTGCAAAGTGGAGCAACCTGCACTAAACACAGTCTCCTAAGGGAACAAGGTGTGTTAGGCCTTAAAAGCATGGAAATGAAGCAGTTAAGCCCAGACACTCAGGGATTAGGGAGAGTCATGCATAGGGCTTTGTGTAAGGATGATTACAAGGTGTTGATGGATGTTGATTGGTCCAGTTAACAAACCTATTGACCAAGTGTCAAAATTTGGCCTCTAACATATTGCCCCCTAAAGCGCAAAGTTAGAGGCAGTGGTTGACGATTGAAGTGCTTTACTTTGTGACAAGTCTGGATCAAGAACAAGCGATCGAGATCATCATCTATTACAATATATTTACATCTTTTATATATTTGTTGAGGGAGGCATATCCATGCATAACACGTAAGATAAAATTACATGTACAGTGATAAAAAAGACACATCCACTGATTACAAAGGGTGGACCCATGATTAGATGACGGTCTATATGATCATAGCCATCATACTTTGTAATCTCATATTAATCCTGAAAATGCAGCTCGGATCGATGGAACTAGATCTAGGGTCTTCTACCTCGTTTACTCAATCATCCAATGTACGAGTCTAACTATGTGAATCAACGATCTGAGGTTGAACATGCTAGACACCATCTGATTACAGGCCAATTATGTAAGTTGTTAACAAATGCGAGAAAAAACAGCGATGATGTTAATGGATCTCAAGGCACAATGGTACAATCTGTATGTGTGAATGAATGAGTTGAAGTTGAACACCACACAAAATTTGTCGGTCGAAGACCAATGACGAAAACTTGTCGCTGAGAGCGAGGAAACTTTTCATTGATGTTTGCAAGTACCAAGGTATCGAAGGGAGTTTCTAAGTCAACTTCTTGGATAATGAACTGATGTCAATAGGAAGTGACCCATAAGAAGGCCTTGATGTATCCCCTATCAATGACGCGAAATGGGTATCATGATTTAAGACAGAATGATGTTGATATGGAACTGGATCAAGTATGGCAGGTATAGAATGAAATATTAAGAGTATTGTAGCAAATATCGACTGAATGACTTCTCTTGAACATATTGGTGACACTAAATGGAGTTGGCATCATTGACCCAAAACCAAAAACGGAGGCTTTGAATGGTATGATGAACCAAAAAATAAGCATATTTCTCAACCCAACAATCACGAAGATGAAGTGGAAGAGTGTCATGTTCAAGGGTGACTCGTTGCCATTAACAAGTGGAGAACCATGTTTTCCCAATTTCCCCAACCATTGCTATTTAGTACCCTTTTATTTTTTAACAAGCTCAAGCAAGATAAGATATGATTGATTTGTAAGTTCATCCTTTGGATGAATCCCTCTGAGTATGTTTAAAGAACCCTGAGACGAAGTGGTTCGATCTCGTCGTGATTGACGATTCCATCATTTTTTTATGTTTTTACGAGTCCATTGAGGGTACAACTCAACATTTTTTTCATGTTTAGAGAGTTTGAAAAAGAGGCAAAAAATAAAACTCCAAAGGTTCCTTTTCATAGATAGTCCCTTGAGTCTGAAAAGAAAAAAGAAAAAAAACAATAACTAAGAGAACCTCTTAACCACGTTCGGCTAAGGTATTCCTTTCTTGTAAATAGTTTATCTCAGTCTAGAAAAGGGTTAAACTTATACTAAGTAGATGTATTTTCATTTAATTTTATGGGTTCGAAAAGATAAGTGCTCGACAATATTTTCATATGTTGGGAGTCTAAAAAGATATGAAAGAGGACTCCATGGGTTTCCTTTTTCGTGAGTTTACAGAGCCTGAAAAAGTGATAAAAGTGTTCTCTTCGGTAAAAATGATTCATAACATAATGAAATCCATTAAACAACTGTCAACATGCTCAAAACACCATCAAAAGGTTAAAATAAATGTTTCATCATAAAACTTAATCATAAATAGGTCAAAACATTAAATATCAATAAAATAATGATGATAATGACCATAAATAACCAAAATGACATTTAATTTTTACCATTTCACATTTACCCTTTGATGTTTGAGTTTTGAGTACTTTTTCCCTTGATCTCCTACAGCTGATTGCGGTCAATCCTATGGATAATTTCAAGTGCCATCACTTCTAGGTAAGAGCTAAAACCCTTCTCTTTCATTTTATGGTTGCACGTTGTGATCTCATACACATTTTCTTGGTTTTTGAGGGCCCCAGGGATCTAATTCTTTGCCCCTGGATAAACACACCCCCAGAAGATCAAAAGGAGCATTGATCTGGGATCTTTTGCACTAGGGACAACATTGCAATGCACAGTTTCCCTTTGGGAGGGTGCATTGGGTGCAATTCCAAACTCTGTTTCAGCAGTTACTCTCAAAATTTGTTAATTTTATTACATGAAATGACCTCTAATGAATCTCTTTGTGATGTTTCAGGATCTCATTGGAACAAAATGCCTTTGATATGGAGGGAAAGGAAACATGAAGGACAATATATTAATGCAGAAAATGACCCTACTACCATCGAGGAATTAATAGATTGTGGATTACTAAAATTCTTCTGGCTGCTTGGAATGAGGCAACAGATGGAGCTACTAGAATATCTTGTACATGCATGGGATGTTCAGGCTCAAGCATTCAGACTAGGAGAACATATGTTCTAAATATAGGTTGAGGACATATATTTCTTGATTGATTTATCTATAAGAGGTGCCCTCGTCTCTTTTATAAGCATGAGAAGGGATGGAGAGACAATCAAACATTATGTTGTCGCTCATTACAGACCTCGAGCCCAACCGACTAAGGATGGGAAGATCAACATAAAAGATGTGGTTCGATTTCCTTAAGGACGATCTTATTCATAATTTCCATATTGGCTGACAATTCTACACTAGATGTGGCCAACAGGTCATATATGTAGTATTCTCTATAATGTATAGAACCGACAACTTTCAACTCGAGTGAGGGAGTATTGGTAAACATGAAAGAGCAGCTGACTAAGGCAAAAGATGGATGATTGAAAATTTCTTGCTATGGTTCAATTCACATCTCCTTTGCTTTAGAACAGATTCGACTGTTATAGCCCCAACATATCTCACTCAAGCCCACTGATCTAAGAATCCCATGGATGAGGAGGTGGGTGGATCTCATGTCTTGACATGCAGGTCCGTTGGTGATAAGCTTCATGTTGAGAAATCAATGTTAGTGGAATTAAGGTTTTGATTCCTCTTTATTGATAATTACTTGTGAATTATGTTGGCTTCTTTTACTTCTTTGTTATATTATGTTTCATCAATCCATTACCAAATTATGTGTGAATGAAGATCACAAAAACAAGGGACACAAGATGTAGGCACTCTGCCAGGGAAAAATCCCTATCTAGGGAAAAACCTAGTCAAAATATCTTCCTTCAATATTTTTCCTGAGATAATCCAAGAATCTTCGGCCTAGCCATATATTTCCTCCAACCACCAAGTCAGTCATTCCTTCCAACAGCTTCTACCTAGACCTTCGACCTTGTAGTAGTAAAATTTTGACCTATGAAACATCAATACTTCCACTCCAAAGAACTTCGACCCTTGCAAATTCTACCTCCTGCAACTTTGACCTCCTACAATTGCATAATTTTGATCGTGTAACTCCATCACTTAGATCCTGCAACTGCTCAGAAATTTTGTAGGAGAGAGAGAGATATAATAACCCAAGAACCTCTATCCTACAATTCCCCTTCTCCTTCCTACACTTCGTACTTTTTCCTGCACTTATTGTATATCGAACTTGTTGAGTTTGTGAGCAATTAGATCAAAATACACTTGTATATATAGGCATCTTGTGGGTTGAATTACTCCTTGGTAGGCCGACTTCATTAGGATAGGGCCGACTTGGTGCGGAGGTGACAAAATCCAATTTTTACTAAAAAATAACTCTTTTCACATGATTCAAAAGTCGAAGAAGGGTCTCATAAAATGTATAACGAATTTAATTGATCTGAAATGATTGTATTAGTTTTTCTATGCTAAGGGTATTTTAGTTTTAATAACATGTGCATAATTGGTTCGTTAGTTTTCATAAGGATTAAGGAGTTTTTCCATGAATTATAGATGGACTTTAGTGAATTAGAAGCATAAAATAAGCATAAATAACATTGAAAAAAAATGTAAAACAGATAAATAAGTCACCACCTGAATTTTACACAACATGCATGATGAAGCAGTTCACCCCTCCTGGGCTACATCTGCTGGTCCAGCTCCTAATGGCTTGTCCATCTTTCATTATGCTCAAAATTTTGTTGTTACATGTAGTTAAAGTGCTCTAATGGATGGTTTCTCTACACCAATGGCTTCATAATTCTCCAATTAGTCAAAAATGACTCTTCATTCGCTCAAAATGGTAAAAAATTGAGCCTCCTACACTTTTACCCAATATCCCATAGGAAAACTTCGCTAAATGTGGAGAGCTCCAGTTAACTGCGGTTAAATTAGGGTTGACCGCCAAATTTGGTGTGCCCCTATCTGCTCTGCCTATTAAGCCGCGCATTAAAAATTACAGTTAGGGTGGTGGTCACATGCACACCCCCAACTGTTAAGTGGCTTGACCGAAACATAGCGGAATGCAATTCAGAGTTAGATAACATACATACGTGAAACAATTAAATAACACTCTTTATAATAGAATGCAAATAACCTGAAACACATTACATACACACAGACTTCTTGCTGGAGGGACCCACCATACATCAAATCGATTGCAAGTGATCGCAATCGCCTGCCCGCAACTTTTAACTCTTTGCGAATTCGCTAAACCACAAAACTTGTGAAGTGCGTTGTTGCGCAAAACCGACACGTAGCTCCTCCTCGTCACATCACATCCTTCATCCTTCTCTCATTGCATCGCAACCCATTTAACATACCGTGCGAACTCTTAACATTATCCGCTATTATTTGCGAAATGTGAAATCACGATTCATCATCCACCGTTGATCTATTGCATGATCCAATGGCTCACGTCTATCTCTGCTAATTCATCGCATATCATTAAGTTAGACCTGCGAAGTCATCACGACCGTTCATCTTTCGCCCTTGGATCTACGATTTAATCGCGACCATTCCTTCCTCTCTCAGAATTCTTCTAAGTATTTCTGTCTTTAGTCGATTTCTCCTCATACGAGATCGGTTTTTCGAACCGTTCACGGCACCGGAATCAGGAAGATGAGAACTACACAACCATCCTGGTTTCAACCCAATCCTATAACTTTTAATTTTGAGAAAAATTTATGAACTCTTGACCGTTCCTCCCCATTGGGAAACTTTTGGACCCCAAAATACTTGATTACCTATTCAGTAGATGAGAGTACAACTCCCTCACCTTTTCAATCTCCATCCATTTTACCTTGCTTGGTTTAGTGCCTTTGAGCCCAACTCGAAGGTAGTCAACGCTTCCCCTCTTTGATGCTCTTGTCCTCCTGTCAAGAGTTATATCTTCTTTGAGCTCATCCAAAAATTCTGGCGAGAAACCTTCAATAGAAGGTAGCTGAACATCACTTCCTTGATCATCGATCAAAGGAGGCTCATACAAGCGTAGTTTTCAACATTAACAACTGAATACATTTGCATGTACGAAGGCAAATCAAGTTGGAATGCATTATTACCAACTTTTTTTATGATCTTGAAAGGACCATAGCAAATGAGTTTGAGTTTTTTACTTTTCCCTTGCATTCTTTCTTTGCTAATGTGCAACCATATCTCATATCCCTCTTGAAATTTATGATCAACCCGGTGTTTTTCATGCCTTTCTTTGTATTTGCTTTGATTTTTCTCAAGTTGTTCTTGAACTTGTTGATGTATCCTCTGAATTTTCTCAATGAACTTTCGAGCCTTATCAATATCACTATGGCCATCAATTACAACATCCTTTCCAAAGATGAAGTCTAATGGCGATTTTGGAAAATACCCAAAGCATGCTTCAAAAGGTGAGGTTTGCGTTGAAGAGTGCTTTGCCCGATTGTGAGTGTGATGAATGTAATGCAGTTGTTCATCCCACAACTTAGGATGTTTGCTGCAATATCCTCTCAATAGATGCACAATTGTTCTATTCACCACTTTAGTTTGTCCATTTGTTTGTGGATGGAAACCGATACTCTTTTTCAATTTTGTGTCCATCATTCTCCATAGATTTGACCAAAAATTCCCAATGAACCTGTAATCCCTGTCACTAACAATAGAAGTGGGTAATCCAAAATGAACCCAAACATTTTGAAAATAAAGTTCAACAGTATGTTCAGCAGTAATGGTCTTCTTACATGGCATAAGTATACACATTTTACTGAATCTATCCCCAACTACAAAAATATAATCATGTTGCTTTCTTGACATAGGTAGACCTCCAACGAAGTCCATGGGGACGCTCTCCCATGGCCTTGATGGTATCGGTAGTGGCGTGTACAATCCAAGCTTCCTATTACTAGGCTTAGTTGTTGCACACATAGAACAACCTCTTATAAAATGTGACACACTATCTATCATGTGAGGCCAATAACAATACCTTTGTAGGTGTGCCACTCTTTTTCTTACCCCAAAGTGTCCAGCAATAAGAGAAGAATGAGCTTCTCTCATGACACTTAGCCTCTCTCCTTGTGGAATACATAGCTTTCCCAAATGAAACAACAAATTGTTATGCATGTGATAATCTCTTTCTTCAACTTGATTCCCTTCACTCAAACTAGCATACACATCTTTGAAATCAACGTCATGTGCATATTGTTCTATGTAACTCTCATGTATAACAGAATCATTTTTGAGTAAAGTATAAACACTAATGATTGGTCTCGAAAGCATATCTGCAACTTTATTGAATATACCTTTTTTGTACCTTATAACCAAGTGAAATTGTTGAAGAAATCCCATCCACCTGAAATGTCTTGATTGCTGCAATTTTGTTTGCAACTGCAAGTACTGTAATGGTTGGTGATCAGTGTGTACAATAGTCTCTTTACCCATCAAGTAGTGTTTCCACTTCTTGACACTTTGTACCAACACATATAGTTCTTTTTCATATGTAGGATAATTAGTCACAACACCATTAAAAGTTTCTGAATGAAAGGCGATAGGCTTACCATGCTGCAAAAAGACTGCGCCCATTGTTAGGTCCCTATATTACTAGTATAGTCCCTTATTGTTGTTAGTGTAACCCCCTTATTGTTAGTATTGTACCCCTGTAACCCCCATATTATTATTATTGTGCCCTTAAATTATTATTGTTAGGTCGGCTAGGATTACATTGTGGCCCCATGGAATCCTATATATAGAAAGGAGGTTTTGTAATTTGTATCATCCAAGAATTGTTCATACATGTAATGTATTGGAGGTTTCCCCCTTGAAGTGGCTTATTTCTAAGGCGTTGATATCTCTTTTCTTCTATTTTTGGAGTTGGTTTCACAACATTTGGTATCAGAGCTTTGGATTCTAGGGTTTTCGCTGCTCCAAACCGGTCATCGTGACATTTTCGCTATAAAATTTTTTCTACGAAGGTTTAGAAGCTGAAGTTTTTAGTGTGCCAAGCCAAAATCCTAAGGATCATCTCAAAATTTTAGAGCTTGGTTTGCAATATTTTCGGAGATATAATCTGCAGAAGTTAGGTCATTTTGCAAGCTCCTAAATTTAACCTAAACAGGTTATCGTGGCATTTTCGCTATAAATTTTTTCTATGAAGGTTCAGAAGCTGAAATTTTTAGAGTGCGAAGTCGAAATCCTGAGGAACAACAACACAAAATTTTAGAGCTTGGTTCACAATATTTTCGGAGATATGATCTGCACAACCTACAAGGTAAGTGTTGACAAGGAAGGATATTTAGGTTGGCCAGAAAAATTGAATGTAAAATTATGGTGACAAGGAAGCCTACCACTCACTTCTATAAAGAGGTAAGTGTTGCTACTCCTAGATTTGCACAACCTACAAGGTTGACACCACAAAAACTGGAAGAAAAAAGAGCAAAAGGGCTTTGCTATAGTTGTGATAACAAATACACTAAAGGGCATAAGTGTGCTGAGAAGAAATTATTTTACATAGATTGTGAAGAGGAAGAAGAAAATGAACAAGAATATTCAAAAGAAGAGGGTATACACCACGAACCAACCCTATAAGAAGAAGAAATGAGTCCAACCATATCGTGTAATGCATTGGCAGGAATTACCACTCCTCAAACTCTCAATATAGAAGGACATATCAAGAAGAAAATGGTAATAGTGTTGATTGATTCAGGTAGTACCCATAATTTTATTCATTGTAAGGTAGCCAAGGAATTGAATTGTTTCCTATACCTAGCACCAGAATGTCAAGTGATGGTTGCAAATGGAGGAACTATAAATTGCTCTAGAAAATGCCATAATTTCAAGCTAACCATGGGGGAATATGTATTGAATAGTCCAATTCTTTCCATTCCTATGGGAGGTGTTGATGTTGTACTAGGAGTACAATGGTTACAATCTTTTGGGACGGTAGCTTTTAATTTTCAAGAACGTTTCTTGAATTTTTTTTTCAGAAGGAAAGGAAGTCAAATTACGGGATATTGCAGGGAAGATGGGAAAGATAATAAGCTCTAATGTCATCACAAAGCTTCTAAATAAAGAAAAACGAGGCGTAATTGCACAATTATGCTCACTAGAAGTTCCAACATCAAAATCATCTATTTCTTCAGATCTCCAAAAAGTCTTGGACAATCATTCCAAGGTGTTTGAAACTCCCAAAGGACTCCCACCTATTCGTGATCATGATCATGCTATTCATTTGATTCCAGGAAGTGTTCCTTCAAACATCAGGCCTTATAGATATCCTTACTTCCAAAAGAGCGAAATTGAACGTATGATTGCAGAAATGTTAGAGGCCGGTATAATTCAACCTAGTCAAAGTTCTTTCTCTGCTCCTGTAGTATTGGTACACAAGAAGGAGGGATCATGGCGAATGTGTCCGAATTATAGGGAGCCCAATAAGCTCACCATTAAAGATAAATTTCCCATTCCTGTGATTGATGAATTATTGGATGAATTACATGGAGCAATTTATTTTACCAAGTTGGATCTTCGTTCAAGATATCATCAAATTAGAGTGAAGACTGAAGATATTCCGAAAACAAAATTTCGAACTCATGAGGGTCATTATGAATTTTTGGTCACGCCTTTTGGCCTTACTAATGCACCTTCTACATTTCAAGGGTTGATGAATTCCATTTTCAAACCCTTTCTTAGAAAATTTGTACTAGTATTTTTTGATGATATACTAATCTACAACAGGTCTTGGAAGGATCATGTTCAACATGTTGACAGGGTGCTCAAACTATTGGAGGAGAAAAAATTATATGAAAAAACATCCAAATGTTCCTTTGGAGTACAAGAGGTGGAATATCTGAGCCATATTGTATCTCACGAGGGTGTTAAGGTAGACCCTGACAAAATCAAAGCCATTAAGGAATGGAAATTCCCCACAACCATAAAGAAGTTGCGAGGATTTCTTGGGTTAACAGGGTATTATCGCAAGTTTGTTAAGAATTATGGGAGAATAGCAACACCTCTAACAACATTATTGAAGAAATATGCATTTTCATGGACTCTTGAAGCAACTAAGGCCTTTGAACATCTTAAAGAAGCAATGTGCACATCACCGGTCTTAGCTATGCCAGATTTCACAAAAACCTTTATTGTGGAATGTGATGCCTCAGGAAATGGAATTGGTGCTGTTTTAATGCAAGAAGGAAGACCCATTGCTTTTGAAAGTCGTCCAATCAAAGGAAAGTATTTACAAAAAGCTATTTACGAGAAGGAAATGTTAGAAATACTGCGTGCACTAAAGAAATGGCGAACTTACCTAATGGGAAGACACTTCAAGGTAAAAACTGATCATTATAGTCTTAAACACTTTTTGGAACAAAGACTATCTTCAGAAGAGCAACAAAAATGGGTCACAAAGATGTTGGGTTATGACTTTGAAATAATCTACAAAAAAGGGAAGCTAAATGTTGTTGCAGATGCACTCTCGAGAAAGAATGAAGAGGTGGAAGCATTGCTTTGTGCCATATCTATTATCCAACCAGATTGGATAATCGAAGCAAGGGATGAATGGAAGAAGGATGAAGAAATGTGGACACTCATTCAAAATATGCAGCAAGATCCTAGTACATCTGATACATTTAGTTGGAAAAATGATTCCTTGTGGTACAAAGATCGCTTATATCTTTGTAAGAATTCCAAACTCAAACAAAAGATTCTTTTGGAATTGCACACTCCTCCTTTAGGAGGACATTCAGGATTTTTAAAAACTTACCACAGGGTGAAGAAATAATTTTTTTGGGATGGCCTTAAATCTGATATTCAAAAATTATTGGCAGAATGTTTAGTTTGCCAGTAGAATAAAGTTGAGACAATTAACACCCCAGGTCTTCTGCAACCTTTATCCATTCCAAGTCAACGTTGGGAGGAGATTACAATGGATTTTATCACAGGGTTACCTAAGTCCGAAGGAAAGAGTGTCATCATGGTGGTAGTTGATAGACTTACCAAGTATGCACACTTTTGTGCATTATCTCATCCATTTAAAGCACGTAGAGTTGCTACTACATTTATGGACACAATTCAAAAGCTACATGGAAATCCAAGGGTTATTGTGAGCGACATAGATCCCATTTTTACTGGAAATTTTTGGACGAGGTTATTTTCTTGTTTGGGTACTCAATTAGCTCATAGCTCATCTTATCATCCTCAATCCGATGGTCAAACTGTGATAGTAAATAAATGTTTGGAAGGATATCTTCGTTGTTTTTTATCTGATAAACAAACACAATGGGTCAAGTGGTTACCTCTCACTGAATGGTGGTATAACACTTCCTTCCATACCTGCAGCAAAAATGACCCCATTTATGGCACTTTATGGATATCATCCACCATCCATCACATCATATTTAAGAGAAAATTCGAAGGTTCAAGCAGTGGAAGATCACATCAAGCATCAACAAGAAGTTCTCCAACTCTTAAAGGATAACCTGAATTTGGCACAAAATCGAATGAAATAACAAGCAAATCAACATCGCAGCGAGAGAAGTTTTGATGTAGGAAACTGGGTATTTTTACGGATACAACCATACAAACAAATGTCCCTCAAGCAAGCTAAGAAGGATAACAAATTATCGCCAAAGTAATATGGTCTTACAAGGTTTTGCAAAAGATTGGTACTATGGCATACAAATTGGAGCTTCCTGCTTCTTCACGAGTGCATCTAGTTTTCCATGTTTCATGCTTAAAGAAGGTTATAGGTGAAAATCTTCCAGTTCAAACAATATTTCCAGAACTTGATGAGGAAGGTAAAATCATATTGGAACTTGAAGCAATCACGGAAACAAGAGCTCGACAGCTACGAAATCGATCAATTTCATAGTATCTCATAAAGTGGAAGAACTTACCCATTGAAGATTCTACATGGGAGGATGAGAATTTTATACAGAAGCACCCAGAGCTACTAAGGCGTTGAGGACAACACTTTTTTGAAGGAGAGGGAAATGTTAGGTCCCTATATTACTAGTATAGTCCCTTATTGTTGTTAGTGTAACCCCCTTATTGTTAGTATTGTACCCCTGTAACCCCCATATTATTATTATTGTGCCCTTAAATTATTTTTTCACAGGGAAAAATTCGTAATCTTTCATTGATGTAGAAAAATTACATGTTACATTTTATGGTATAATGTCCAGTAAGGTGCAAGAACATAACAAAAAGTCGTCCTTAATACACAAAAGCGTATCATATCGGTGCATGCTGTAATACAATATCTGTTGTAAGTTCTGGTGCATGAAACTTACAAAAGCAAAAAGAAAATAAATACATATATACATATCAAGTATTGAAAAAATAGCTGCCAGTAAACTGTAATTGGTGATCATATCAAAAAATAAGTGAGTCCCCCATGAGTATACTATAAAAAAATCAGTCATGTATCAACTACCTCCAAAACTTGTATGCCATCAATGAACGACCTGCGAAAGTATCTGTACACTTGTGTGCCTTCATGTTCAGTGATGTTCCATCTGCCCCACTCTAGCTCTGCGGCTTCTTTGGATAATTTATCTGCCAATTTGTTCTTTTGCTTGTAAATATGAGTGACAGATATAGAGTCAAAATGAGATTTGAGGTGGAGTACTTCTCGTAATAATGTAGTAAGTGTGTGAGTGTAACACTGTGCATGAGAGTTGAACCAGTTAATAATAATAAGTGAATCTCCAAAAATCTGAATGTTGTTGCAGTTTTTTTCACAAGCAAAAAGGAGGAGGAGTTGAAGGAAAAGGAGCTCAGCATAATTGTTAGAACCAGGTCCCAAACCCATTTTGAGATGAAAATAATGGTTTTCAGATAGATAAATCACAGATCTACCGCCACACCCATTCTGGTTTGCAGCACCGTCAAAATATGCCCATGGCCTGGTATGGTCAATGCTCTCGGGAGTGATAATCTTCTCTTGGGACAGAGTCAGGTCATCAGGAATACGATAGTAGGTAGCAATGATGGAGGAGGCAATGTACTCCCCAATTACTTGACTGTTGTCGAAAATATTTCTGTTACGGCTCGTCCATAGACCCCATGCCACGATTAATGGAAGATTTCGTAGCTTTGTGTTGGTAGCAGTCATCTGCCACCAGTTTTTCCACGCACTAGTGATATTAGGTCCCCGCCAAAGGTATGGGCATCCAATTCCCTGGGTGACAGAATTCCAAATAATCTGAATGGCATCGCAAGCCAGGAATAAATGATGGGTCGATTCCTCATGCGCCAAACAGTAGCAGCACCTTGAGGGGCCATGAATGGCACGCCGATGTAGATTGTCCATTGTGGGTATGCAGTTGTTAAGAATACACCACATTAGAAGTCTATTCTTGTGCAGTGCCTTCAATTTCCAGATAGCCTGCGACCACCATAGTTTCTCTTGTGGCTCTTTGAGGTGACAAAGAGTCTTGTAGCCAATTTTGGGTGAATAAATGTCATTAGGTTCTAGTGCCAAAATCAATAGGTACTCTTGTTCCATCAGTCTGATATGTGCTGCCTGAAGTGCTCTAATATAATTTGACCAATCCAAATAACCTACCCAGGGTATCCTGAGTTCATGTGCAGTCAACCAAACTTGAGATAGCCAATTGGTGCGCTCCCGGTCAGCAATCTGGGCGAGGTGATGGTAGCCCTTGTTTGCCAAATGCTCAATGATCCAATTCGGTAATTTATAATATTCACTGCTCCCCGACCACGAATCAGTGCCAATTCTGACAGATAGGCCCAATCCAATTTTCCAGGTGAGCCCTTTTTGAATAAGGTGTGAGGCCTTTATGATTGCTTTCCAGATAATGGATGATCCGGGACAGGGTAGAATGTTGCCACGAATCCAGTCAAGTGAGTTTCTAGGAGCAATGTATTTTGTGGTGGTAAAATCCTTTCAAAGACTCTGTCCAAATATCAGATGCCAAAAAAATTTCGCTGCAAGGGAAATTGCAAATAGATGAAGATCTTTTATGCCCCATCCTCCCCACTGTTTCGGTCGGTTGATGCGATCCCATGCAATCCAAGCATAATGACTGTTCTTCTTTGGATTTCGCCACAATAAATTCCTGCATATCTTTTGTAGACGATTGGTGACACCTTTTGGAAGCCAAGCGAGGGACATCCAGTAGACTGGAATGGCCTCAAGAACAGATTTAATAAGTACTAGTCGTCCCGCCCTGGAGAGCCACCGATGGTGCCAGTGGTTGATGCGTCGTTCCACTTTGGCAATTAGCTAATTATAGTCTTTGATTTGATAATCATTTGGCTTCAAGTGGAAGCCCAGGTATTTCAATCCATCTCCAATGTTGTTGTGTACATAAGGAAAATAAGCCAAAGCTCTGCCAATTTCTTGCGCAGAACAATTGGTCATGATAATAGTGGATTTGCTGTTATTAGGGGCCATTCCCGTCGCTTTACAGAACCTTTGAAGAATTATTTCAAATTGTAATGAGTCCTGACAGGAGCCATCCAGGAAAATAAGTACATCATCAACAAATAATAGGTGAGTCAGGTGCATAATATCATTAATATGAAGTCCATGAAGCTCCCCAGCAACTTTGGCCTATTTAATGAGGACCGAGAGGCCCTCCATAACAATAACAAATAGTAGGGGGGAGAGTGGACACCCTTGTTTCAATCCCCTCCCTGCATGAAAAAAAACTGATGCAGTGCCATTCAGGAGAATACTAAAGGATGCATGGTTGATACAACCCATAATCTAGTCAATGAATGAAGGGGGAAATCAAGTTTGAATAAGGATGAGATGGAGATAATTCCAATTGACATGATCAAAAGCTTTTGCAAGATATATTTTCAGGATGGTACACTTGAGGTTATTGGTCTTGATAGAGTGCAGGGCTTCTTGAGCAGTGCCAATGGCTTCATGGATCTGCCTATGGTGGAGAGAGGCAAATTGTTCTTTGGCGATGTGGGCAGATAAGATGGGATTTATGCGGTTTGCAATAATATTGTAGATATAGTTGCATAGAGAAATGGGTCGGTAGTCATGAAAAGAGGTAGGGTGATCAATTTTAGGAATAAGCGCAATAAATGTAGAATTGAAGCCGTCATAGATCCTGCCTTGTTTTCTGCTATCCTTGATGGTGAGGAGGAGGTCTCTACCAATTAACTCAAAAAAATGAATGTAGAATTCAATAGGCCAACCATCTGGTCCAATAATTTTATCCTTTTTGAACCATTTGAGGACACCTTCAATCTCCCCCATGGTAACCGGTGCATTGAGTTCCTCCTCCTGTTCTTGATCCACATACCTGTTGAAATATTTGGCGATGTTCATGATCTTCGGCAAGTCATAATGGAGTGGGGCTCTGTACTGTCTGGAAAAGTGTTGAATACCCATATCTAGGAGTTGTGGGTAGGTTCGAGCCACAAAACCATTTTGGTCCGATAATTCCAAAATGGTGTTGTTAATTCGTCGTCCATTTGCTTGTTGTTGAAAAAATTTAGCGTTCTCGTCACCGGCTTGTAGCCAAATAGCACGGATTTTTAATCTCCAGTCCTCTTCTTTTTGGCGAAGTAGATTAGATTTGGTGGCTTCGAGTGTGATGAGATGATCCTTGGTAGTTGCGGAGCAGTACCTCAGTAGATCAAAATCATTTAGTTGAGATATTTCCAGCTCAATCCTACCCATCTCCTCTTCTTCCAGCCTCTTTTTCCTTTTGTCCCATTTGATTGTCATGGCCTTAATCCAAGAGAGGTTATCATTTATAACCCTGGACAGTTCCCGGTCAGGCTGTTGATGACAATGTTGCCACTCCTGAGTCACCAAGTTGTGGTAATCCTGTTCTAGGAGCCATATGGAGTTAAAATTGAAGGGAGGGCTAGCTCGCAGGGAGCCAAGCACAAATTCCAAATAAACAGGTGAATGATCAGATATACCACCTTTACCGACCCATTGCCTAGTTTTATCCATCTGAATATGTAGTTGTTTACTGAAGAGTTTTCCGGATTATCCACAGTCTCACGAAACACTTGACAAGTGTTTCGTGAGACTGTGGATAATCCGACAAACTCTTCAGTAAACAATTACCAAAGGAACTTGAAAACCAAAATATGTAGTTGTTGTTTAATAAGGAACCTGTCGAGCCTTCGAGCTAAAGTCACAACACCCATACGTCTGTTCCTCTAGGTGGGTTGAAGCTTGGGCAGATGAAGGTCAATGAGGTCAGCCGATTCCAATAGAGAGGAAAAATATTCAGATAGTGGGTCCGGGACAGCATGCGCACCCCAGGATTCAGATATGCCCATCGAGAAATTTAGATCACTGTCCATAATGATATGAGGTTCGAACTACACATCAGAGAGTTAAAAAACACTTCTCTTTTAGCGCAAGGCCCATAAACATTGACCGAAGTGATAGGGAGCTCTAGTTCCCCAAATTGGATCTACATGCCAATAGCGCCTTCTTTGCCCCAACAGCTGATCATTCGGGTAGTGTGATTGTTGATGCCCAACGCACAGCCACCGAATCTTCCCTATGCATCCAAAGTAGTGAAAGTCCAATTGGGAAAAATCGAAGCAAGGATAGAGAGAATTGATGTGCCCTCCCCCAAAGTCTCTTGGAGGAAAAGTGCATCAACAGGATATTTAAGGAGAAGATCCTTTAGCGCTGTCTTTTAACGGGGTTGGCAAGAACCCTGCAGTTAAAGGTGAGGCAAATCATTGGGATACCCTGCATTTGGGTTTTCTTGCTCTAAGAACCCTGAATATGGAGGATTGAGTGCCCCCTTCCACCTCCAAATTTTCCCTTTTGATAGCCTTTGCCAACTCCGATGGTCTGCCTCGTGCCTTAGTGGGATTAGTGTTCGGTCCCGAGCCAATTCCAAGAGTAGTTAAGGGGGTCGAATGAGATATAGATCGGAAGAAATAAGAGTGTCTAGAGGAGGATGAGTCAGTGAAAGGATAAGAGGTATTACAAGACCAATTCGCAAAGGTATGGGGAATGGTGGGCGAGATGGATTGGGGGGGGGGGGGGGCAGATGCAATGGTACAGCTAAGGGAGGGATAAATATGCTCAGATTGCATTGCAGAAGAAGACGAAAAAGGAGTAATCAAAACATGCAGGGAGACAGGGTTAAGAGAGGTACCCAACACCGTGGAGGAGCGGATCGAAGGGTAAGGCGCCGACGCAAGATGAGTCCTAGCCTGAGTAACCGGCCAGTTTGGGAACACTGACTCAGCCCGCATCTCCACATCGTCGAGTGCACCTCCTTGATCTGCACCCTGGGAGTAATAGGGTCCATCTGTGTAGCAGCATGAGATACCTTCTTTTTGCACGGGATAGCAGCTCCCATGAGTGGGCATTCTTTATACAGGTGCCCCACCTCGTGAAATTTCCTACATTTGAACAGGACACCCTCATAGTCCAACATTTTTTTCCACACCATGCCTTCGAAAAACATGTTGTAATTATCATGCAATCCATCGCGAGTGTCAAGAAAAATAAGGATACAAGCCACAACCTTATTTCTAGTAACCAGATAGGATTTATCGTGGTCCAAGTAATGACCAAAATCCTCCCCAATATTACGGAGGGCAATATCATTCCAGAACTGAACTGGTAGTACAGGTAGGTGCATCCATATGGGTCCAGCTCCAACATTTTCCTTATTCAGATAAAAAAGTGGAGACCATCTTTTCAGTAGTACTGGGTGCATCTCAATATGCCAATACTGGTTAAGAACCCAGTCGACTTGAGTCGGTAGAGCAAAGGAGAGAGTAAACCAACCCCTGGTAAGTAGTGATACATCCGGGAGAGTCTCCAGCACCCCACCCCAAATCTCTGTTTTCTAGTGCTTGAGTCGCGCGGTGTTATACTTCCGGCCCCAGACCTTTCCAACTAACATTGTGGCCGCAGTTTTTTCGAGATCCTCCATGCCCCTGTCATGCCCAAAGTTTGAATTTTTGCTGTGTTTGTTCTTTTTCGGGCATTGCTTCCTCCCCTTGTGCGTAGTACCCAGGGTAGGTTCAGGATCCCCAGAATCCTCCGATTCAGATGTTGCAATGAAAGGGTCCCCAGCCTGTGCATCTACCAGTATGTTAACAAATACCCCAGAGGCAGATATCGGAACACTCCCTGCAGTAGAGGATGGAGGCACAGCTTCATCGATGTTAAGATGTTCAAAATGTTGTGTCGCCGCGTTTATGAATGGCAATACATCTTCCACGATAGGTGTCGATTTCACCAAATCCACCTCAGGGTTGTAGGGCGAAACCGACGACTGAAACCCCCATAAACTGTTGACAGTGGGCGACAGGGCAGAGAAAATAAGGGGTTCCAGTTCCTCACCAATAGATGATGAAAAACATGCCTTAGTGACCGGTGGAGTGCTTATATGTTCCAGATTAATCGGTGTGGGGACCATATCAATCATCTCCTCGCCCCCCTCCTTCTCATGATGCCCCCAAATGTCAACTCCCGCCAAAGGGTCATTAGAATAGTCTACCTCCTCCTCGTAAGCACTCATCCTATCCTTGAATGGGTGAATAGAGACCGACACAAGTCTGAGGAGGCCCTAGAAGCTAACTGACAGATAGAAATAATACGAATCCCAGCGCAGGGGCGCACCTGAGTCCAAATCGAATACCAATGAGTCGTAGAGATAAAATATGCAGCTTTAGTGTGTCCCCTATTGCCACAGGTGCACAGGTGCCTCGGTAGTGAATGGTGAAACCTGTGAAGTTAGACCAAATGTCAAAATAATGCGCCATGTGGGAAGCTCGATAAGAGCTGACTTCCAGAAAAGCTTGGGATCAGTTCACAGCTGAAAATATAGGGAACATGCCACTGCCGGCGAGAGTTCAGAGTCTGTAAACTAACCGTCCCATGCCGCCTTTGTGAACCAGAGATAAAACACAACTTCCATCACTAGGGTTTTCTTCCTTTCATCCCACTCTTTTCCATTCATTCCCTTAAATTATTATTGTTAGGTCGGATAGGATTACATTGTTGCCCCACTAGGATTACATTGTGGCCCCATGGACTCCTATATATAGAAAGGAGGCTTTGTAATTTGTATCATCCAAGAATTTTTCATTCATGTAATGTATTGGAGGTTGCCCCCTCGAAGTGGCTTATTTCTAAGGTGTTCATATCTCTTTTCTTCTATTTTTGGAGATGGTTTCACAACACCCATGGCATAGTCACTAGCATCAGTTTGTATCTTGAATGGCTATCTCAAATTTGGTAGTGCAAGGACTGGAGCCGAACTGATATTTTCTTTTAAATATTTGAAAGCTTGTTGTTGTTTTCCTCCCCATTGGAAGCCTTTCTTCACACTTTTCACTGCATTCATAGGAGCTGCGATGGAAGAAAAGTTAGAAATAAATTTCCTCCAATATTGAGCTACACCTAAGAAACTTCTTACCTCGGTAACTGTTTTGGGTGTGGGGCAATTCACAATGGCCTCCAATTTAGAAGGATCAATACTCAATTCTCCTCCTCCTACAATATGTCCCAAATAGATCAAAGAATTCTTTCCAAACTCACATTTTGACATCTTAAGAAACAATTTCTCTTTCTTCAAAATATCAAGCACTCTATTTGCATGCAAGACATGATCTTCTCTTGTTTCGCTGAAAATAAAAATGTCATCTAAGTACATAATAACAAAGTCATCAAGGAATGGTCACAAAACATTATCCATAACCTGCATAAAAGTTGCCGGTGCATTACATAGGCATAACTAGCCACTTAAAGAGTCCTTGTTTGGTTTTGAATGTAATTTTCCATATATCACTTTCTGCAATTCTTACTTGATGATATCCACTTCGTAACTCTAACTTAGTGAAAAAATTTGCTTCTTTCAGATGATCAAGAAAATCATCTATTCCTGGGAGTGGGTAACGATTTTTTACTATAATTTTGTTCAAAGCTTGAAAATTTACACACATGCGCCAAGTCCCATCTTTCTTTGGTATCAAGACTATGGGTGAATTGCATGGCGAGGTGCTTGGCCTTATGATACCTTTATCCAACATCTCTTTGATTTGCCTCTTTATTTCGGCATTCTCCATTATCGACATGCGATACATACTGATGTTGGGAAGAGGACAATCCTGCTGCAACTGAATCTCATGTTGAAATTCCCTTTTTGGAGGCAATCCTGTTGGCTCATGAAACATCTCATGATGCCCATTAACCATATCATATAATTCTGATTTCAACTTAGGATGACATCCCTCAAAAGATTCATGATTAATATCAACTTTGGGCTTAATCATAAGAAGAACAAAATTCTTACTTGAATTTACCAGCCTCTTTACCTGTCCAACATTTACCAAAGAAATATTTGTCTTCTTGCGGTGTTCTCTAACAATGAAATCCTTTCCATCTTTGAATAAATGATACTTTTTCTCATGGCGATAGAAGATCGATTTCCTGTCATATAAGTAAGGACTCCCTAATACAATACTAGTTATGTCAAGTGGAACCACATCTAATTCAACTGTGTCAACAAAGCTTGCAATGATTACAAACCTCAATATACATTTCCTTGTAACGTGTAGATTTGCATCCTTACAAATCCAACCCAATGGATATGTTTTTGGATGTGGTATGGTCTCAAGGTTAAGTTTTTTGACCAAGTCTTCAGAGATTAAGTTTTCTTGTGACCCACTGTCAAACTGTGTGCCAATATTGGTATACTTGGATATGACCCTCACATGAAACAGTTTGTTGTGAAACCAGCTCCAAAAATAGAAGAAAAGAGATATCAACGCCTTAGAAATAAGCCACTTCGAGGGGGAAACCTCCAATACATTACATAAATGAACAATTCTTGGATGATACAATTTACAAAACCTCCTTTCCATATATAGGAGTCCATGGGGCCATAATGTAATCCTAGTGGGCCACAATGTAATCCTAGCCGACCTAACAATAATAATTTAAGGGCACAATAATAACAAAATGGGGGTTACAAGGTTACAATAATAACAATAAGGGGGTTACACTAACAACAATAAGGGACTATACTAGTAATATAGGGACCTAACATGCCCCTCTCCTTCAAAAAAGTGTTGTCCTCAGCGCTTGACTAGCTATGGGTGCTTCTGTATAAAATTCTCATCCTCCTCAGTGGGTAAGTTCTTCCACTTGATGAGATACTTTGAAATTGATCGATTCCATAGCTGTCGAGTTCTTGTTTCCATGACCGCTTCAGGTTCCAATATGATTTTTCCTTCCTCATCAAGTTCTGGCAATATTGTTTGAACTGGAAGATTTTCACCTATAACCTTCTTTAAGCATGAAACATGGAAAATTGGATGCACTCGTGAAGAAGCAGGAAGCTCCAATTTGTATGCCATAGTACTAATCTTTTGCAACACCTTGTAAGGACCATAGTACTTTAGCGATAATTTATTATCCTTCTTAGCTTGCTTGAGGGACATTTGTTTGTATGGTTGTAGCCGTAAAAATACCCAGTCTCCCACATCAAAACTTCTCTCACTGTGATGTTGATTTGCCTATTGTTTCATTCGATTTTGTGCCAAATTTAGGTTATCCTTTAATAGTTGGAGAACTTCTTGTTGATGCTCGATGTGATCCTCCACTGCTTGAACCCTAGAATTTTCCCTTAAATAAGATGTGATGGATGGTGGATGATATCCATAAAGTGCCATAAATGGGGTCATTTTTGCTGCAGTATGGAAGGAAGTGTTATACCACCATTCAGCCAGAGGTAACCACTTGACCCATTGTGCTTGCTTATCGGATACAAAACAACAAAGATATCCTTCCAAGGATTTATTCACTATCTCTGTTTGACCATTGGATTGAGGATGATAAGATGAGCTATGAGCTAGTTGAGTACCCAAACAAGAAAATAATTCCGTCCAAAAATTTCCTGTAAAAATGGGATCTCTGTCACTTACAATAATCTTCGGGTTTCCATGTAGCTTTTGAATTGTTTCCATAAATGTGGTAGCAACTGTACTCACTTTAAATGGATGAGATAATGCACAAAAGTGTGCATACTTGGTAAGTCTATCAACTACCACCATGATGACGCTCCTTCCTTCAGACTTAGGTAAACCTGTGATAAAATCCATTGAAATCTCCTCCCAACATTGACTTGGAATGGATAAAGGTTGTAGAAGAACCGGGGTCTTAATTGTCTCAAGTTTATTTTGCTGGCAAACCAAACATTCTGCCACAAAATTTTGAATATCATCTTTAAGGCCATCCCAAAAAAAATATTTCTTCACCTTGTGGTAAGTTTTTAAAAATCTCGAGTGTCCTCCTAAAGGAGAAGTGTGCAATTCCAAAAGAATATTTTGTTTTAGTTTGGAATGCTTGCAAATATATAAGCGATCTTTGTACCATAAGGAATCATTTTTCCAACTAAATGTATCAGATGTACTAGGATCTTGCTGCAACTTTTGAATGAGAGTCCACACTTCTTCGTCCTTCTTCCATTCATCCCTTGCTTCGGTTATCCAATTTGGTTGGATAATTGAAATGGCACAAAGCAATGCTTCCACCTCTTCATCCTTTCTTGAGAGTGCATCTGCAACAACATTTAGCTTCCCTTTTTTGTAGACAATTTCAAAGTCATAACCCAACATCTTTGTGACCCATTTTTGCTGCTCTTCTGAAGATATTCTTTGTTCCAAAAAGTGTTTAAGACTATCATGATCAATTTTACCTTGAAGTGTCTTCCCATTAGGTAAGTTCGCCATTTCTTTAGTGCATGTAGTATTGCTAACATTTCCTTCTCATAAATAGGTTTCTGTAAATACTTTCCTTTGATTGGACGACTTTCAAAAGCAATGTGTCTTCCTTCCTGCATTAAAACTGCACCAATTCCATTTCCTGAGGCATCACATTCCACAATAAAGGTTTTTGTGAAGTCTGGCGTAGCTAAGACCGGTGCTAGGCACATTGCCTCTTTAAGATGTTCAAAGGCCTTAGTTGCTTCGGGAGTCCATGAAAATGCATCTTTCTTCAATAATGTTGTTAGAGGTGTTGCTATTCTCCCATAATTCTTAACAAACTTGCGATAATACCCTGTTAACCCGAGAAATCCTCGCAACTGCTTTATGGTTGTGGGGGCTTTCCATTCCTTAATGGCTTTAATTTTGTTAGGGTCTACCTTAACACCCTCGTGAGATACAATATGACCCAGATATTCCACCTCTTGTACTCCAAAGAAACATTTGGATGTTTTTGCATATAATTGTTTCTCCTGCAATAGTTTGAGCACCCTGTCAACATGTTCAACATGATCCTTCCAAGACCTGTTGTAGATTAGTATATCATCAAAAAACACTAGAACAAATTTTCTAAGGAAGGGTTTGAAAATGGAATTCATCAACCCTTGAAATGTAGAAGGTGCATTGGTAAGGCCAAAAGGCATGACCAAAAATTCATAATGACCCTCATGAGTTCGAAATGCTATTTTTGGAATATCTTCAGTCCTCATTCTAATTTGATGATATCCTGAACGAAGATCCAACTTGGTAAAATAAATTGCTCCATGTAATTCATCCAATAATTCATCAATCACAGGAATGGGAAATTTGTCTTTAATGGTGAGCTTATTGAGCTCCCTATAATCTGGACACATTCGCCATGATCCATCCTTCTTGTGTACCAATACTACAGGAGGAGAGAAAGAACTTTGACTGGGTTGAATTATACCCGCCTCTAACATTTCTGCAATCATACGTTCAATTTCGCTCTTTTGGAAGTAAGGATATCTATAAGGCCTGATGTTTGGAGGAACACTTCCTGGAATCAAATGAATAGCATGACCATGATCACGAATAGGTGGGAGTCCTTTGGGAGTATCAAACACCTTGGAATGATTGTCCAAGAATTTCTGGAGATCTGGAGAAATAGATGATTTTGATGTTGGAACTTCTAGTGAGCATAATTGTGCAATTATGCCCCGTTGTTATTTCTTTAGAAGATTTGTCATGACGTTAGAGCTTATTATCTTTCCTGGCTTCCCTGTGATACCCCGTAATTCGACTTCCTTTCCTTCTGAAAAAAATTTCAAGAAAAGTTCTTGAAAATTAAAAGCTACCATCCCTAAAGATTGTAACCATTGTACTCCTAGTACAACATCAGCACCTCCCATAGGAATGGAAAGCATTGGACTATTCAATACATATTCCCCCATGGTTAGCTTGATATTATGGCATTTTCCAGAGCAATTTATAGTTCCTCCATTTGCAACCATCACTTGACATTCTGGTGCTGGGTACAGGAAACAATTCAATTCCTTGGCTACCTTACAATGAATAAAATTATGGGTGCTACCTGAATCAATCAACACTATTACCTTTTTCTTCTTGATATGTCCTTCTATCTTGAGAGTTTGAGGAGTGGTAATTCCTGCCAATGCATTACATGATATGGTCGGACTCATTTTTTCTTCTTCTAGGGTTGGTTCCTGGTGTATATCCTCTTCTTGTTCATTTTCTTCTTCCTCTTCACAATCTATGTAAAATAATTTCTTCTCAGCACACTTATGACCTTTAGTGTATTTTCTATCACAAATGTAGCAAAGCCCTTTTGCTCTTTTTTCTTCCAATTGTTGTGGTGTCAACCTTGTAGGTTGTGGAAATCTAGGCGTAGCAACACTTCCTTCTTTATAGAATTGAGTGGTAGGCTTCCTTGTCGCCATAATTTTACATTCAACTTTTCTTGCCAACCTGAATGCTTTCTCCAATGAATCAGGTTCCAAAACGCGAACTTCATGTTGGATGTTATCCTTTAAAGTGCCTATGAAGAGATCAATCCTGTGTTCCTCTGGAATATCAGTTACCCTTATATTCAATTTTTGCAAGTCCTCAATGTGCTGCCCCACTAAACCCTTTTGTTTGAGATTTATCAATTGGCTAAAGAAGGTGTTGCTCTTTGTATCCTCATAATGTGCTATCATTTCTTCCGTAAAAATTGACCAAGTGACAATTTTTTTACTAGAGCAAAGCCATTGATACCATACAAATGTATTTTGTTCTAAATGTAAAGTTGCAATGCGTACCTTTTGTGTGTTTTGCACATTATGGAGATCAAAATATTGCTCCATTTGTAGTATCCATGTTACAGGATCTTTTCCATCAAACTTCCTCATATCCATTTTTGGAATATGGTGGTTCTTCCCGCCAACATTAGAGTTTATGAAATCACGATTAACATTTATTTTTTTCTCATCATGAGTTTCCTCTACTATATTTTCACCATTAGGAAACATTTCTTGTATCAAATTTTTCAAACCTTCAATGTCTTCTTTTTTATCATTCCTCATGTTTTCCATTTTTTCATCGATCTTAGCTTCCATGTCATCCATCTTAGATTCCATGCCATCTTCCACGCCATCTATCTTAGATTCCATGCCTTTCTTCAAACCATCCATATTATTCTTCAAACCATCCATCATCACTTCCATGCCTTTCTTCAAAACTTCCATTTCATTTTTTGCTGCTCTTTGCGAGAGCGAAATTTGGTGCACTTGCTCTTGTAATTTTGATACATCATGTTGCAATTCTTCATCTTCATGAGTCATAGTAGAGCCTTCTGAAGGCTTAATGGGTGTTGAATTATTTTTATAGGGCATTTTTTTGAACCCAATACTGATATCTATTCTATAATACTCCCTTGTAATCAATTCAAATTGATCTTCAAACAAGATTTATGCAATTCGGAAAAAAAAAATACACACCTTTTTCTTGCTTTTGAGGAGCTCGATATTGAAATTGGATTATCTCTGTGATTGCGGCTCTTCAATATCTGAAATTTGGAACTAAGGTAGCCCTTTGAATTCTCTTTAGAATGCCAAAGGTCTGACCTGATTTGGATTCTCCAAGGCAAATCTATGTCCAATCTCCCACAATGACCTAATTATGGACTAGTTCAGTAGAGTGAACTTGTACAACTTGCCACGTATCATTATTTCGTCCTTCGGCTCTGAAATTGATAGAAAAGAAACTAGAGTCCGTTTACTTGCGACCACTTTTTACGGCACTCAAATCCGATGCTCAGAGGGAGAGTTATGAATCTTTTCCCACGATCACCTCTTTGAGACGAAATTCGGGGGCCTGAAAAAGCACTACCTTCCACAGAACATATCTCCGAAAATATTGTGAACCAAGCTCTAAAATTTTGCAAGGAGTTTCCTCAGGATTTTGGCTTTGAACCCTAAAAATTTCAGATTATGAACCTTCGTAGAAAAGAAGTTATAGCGAAAATTCCATGATGACCTGTTTAGAGCAGCGAAACCCTAGAATCCAAAGCTCTGATACCAAATGTTGTGAAACCAACTCCAAAAATAAAATAAAAGAGATATCAACGCCTTAGAAATAAGCCAATTTGAGGGGGCAACCTCCAATACATTACATGAATGAACAATTCTTGGATGATAGAAATGACCAAAACCTCCTTCCATATATAGAAGTCCATGGGGCCACAATGTAATCCTAGCCAACCTAACAATAATAATTTAAGGGAACAATAATAAAAATATTGGGGTTAGAGGGGTACAACAATAACAATAAGGGGGGCTACACTAACATAATAAGGGACTACAATATTAATATAGGGACCTAACACAATTCTATTCTTTCTTCTTCATCATTTGGAGTGTTTATGTGACAGTTTGATGTACTGGTACTGGGTTTAGTTTCAATTTGTTTTCCCTTCATGTTCTTAAATCCCATGGCTGTAATTTTAGTCTCATCACCTGAATCAGACCCTAAGTCCTCTTGATCTGTAGCAGCAGTTTTTTGTTTCCCTTTGTTATTGGGTTTCTTTAGCCTCAATTCTGAATGCAATTTCCAACAATGAGTTTCATTATGGTCTTCTTTTGAACAATGTTTACAAGTCACCTTTTCTCCCTCTTTCTTAATAGATGCATTCTTTTTGTTTTTACCTTTTGGGGTTTTCTCCTTAGCTTTACCCTTAAAAGGTTTCTTCCTACCCTCTTCAGGAATGTTCTCCCCTCTAGCTTCTAGATGTGTGGCCTGAACACAAACTTCATCTAGAATAGTGGGGTTAAACATGATAATAATATGTTTTAGTTAGCTATGTAAGACTCCTATGTACTTTAGCAAAGTGTATTGGCTCTGCAAATCCACCCCTAACAAAATAGCTCTTCTCCTAAATTCCTGGGTGTATTCTTGCACATTTTGTCCCTTTAACTACCTAAAGTTCTGCCAGTTCATGATGGATTTTTTCATATGAGCTAATGGATAAAACTATCATTTAATAGTAGTAATAAAATCTGACCATGATAGAATAATCTTACCATGTTTCTTGATTTCCTCTTGTTTCTTGGCTTCCCACCAAACAAGTGCTGCATCTTCCATTCTCAAAGAAGCTAATTGAATTTTTGTATCATCATTTTGAAGGTTCTGTATTCTTAAATAGACCTCCAATTTTCGAATCCAATTATCTAGCTTTTCTGCATTTACTTCAACATTAAACATTGGCAATTCGAACTTAACATCAAGTTTAAAAAAAGGAGATTTACCAGTGCTCTTGGACTTGTGTGGCTGATGTACTGAAGAAGAGGTAGAAGACGATGATGATGATGATGAGGGTGAAGATGGCAGCTCTCCATTGCCTCCATTTCCCTTCTTTGACTTGTCTTCACCATGTTGACCTCCTAAAGATCCTTGTCCTTCATTTTGAAGTTTAGATCCTTCTCCCTCCAGTCTCTCATTCCCTTCTTGATAAATAATTCTAACCATCTCAGTCATGTCAAGAAATGCTTTCCTAAACACTCTTTCTTCTTCCTTAGGGTCAACTTCGTCATGAATTTATCCTTCCTCATGAGGCATGCTTAATGGAACTTCTACTTCTTTAGGAGGTGAACTAGGTGGTGGAGATTGTGGCAATATTTCTCTCCTTTGCTTTGGCTCCTTTTGAGACCCTCCTGCTTCCATCAGTTTTTCTTCTCCCCTTTTGAACTTGAGCCTTGTAAGCATCTAAAAATTTCAAACAGTTAAACAATTCTTTGCACTAAACAACACGAGAGAAAAACTCTAGCTCTATTACCATTTGAAATGGTTGTATTATTTTTGTTGTGATAAGGATATTTCAGTTTTACTAACATGTGCATAATTGGTTCTTTAGTTTGCATAAGGATTAAGGATTTTTTCCATGAATTATAGATGAAATTTAGTGAATTAGAAGCATAAAATAAGCATAAATAACATTGAACAATAGTGTAAACTAGAGAAATAAGTCACCACATGAAGTTTACACAACATGCATGATGAAGCAGTTCACCCCTCTTGGACTACATCTGCTTGTTCAACTCCCAATGGCTTGTCCATATTTCATTATGCTCAAAATTTTGCTATTACATGTAGTTACAATGCTTTAATGGTTGTTTTTGCTGCACCAATGGCTTCATAATGCTCCAATTAGTAAAAAATGACTCTTCATTTACTCATAATGGTCGAAAATTGAGCCTCCTACACTTTTACCCAATATCTCCTAGGAAAACTCCGGTAAATGTGGAGAACTCCAGTTAACTGGAGTTAAATTAGGGATGACCGCCAAATTTGGCATGCCCCTATCCACTCTGCCTATTAAGTCGTGCATTAAATGTTACGGTTAGGGTGGTGGCCACATGCGCACCCCCAACCGTTAAGTGGCTTGACCTGAACACAGTGGAATACAATTTGGAGTTAAATAACATACATACGTGAAGCGATCAAACAACGCTCTTTATAATAGAATGAAAATAACCCAAAACACATTACATACACACAAACTTATTTGTGGAGGGACCCACCATACATCGAATCGATCGAAATTTCTTGCCCGCAACTTTTAACCCTTTGCGAATTCGCTAAACCAAAAAACTTGCGAAGTGTGCTATTGCGCAAAACTGACACGTGCCCCCCTCCCCCCCCTCGTCACATCACATCCTTCGTCCTTCTCGCATCGCATCACAATCCATTTAAAATACCGTGCGAACTCTTAACGGTATCTGCTATTATTTTCAAAATGTGAAATCACGATTCATCATCCACCATTGATCTGCTACATGATCCAACAGCTCACGTCTGTCTCTGCCAATTCATCGCATATCATTTTGTCAGACTTGCGAAGTCATCATGACCATTCATATTTCGCCCTTAGATCTACGATTTAATCGCGACTGTTCGTTCCTCTCTCATAATTCTTCTAATTATTTATGTCTTTAGTTGATTTCTCCTCATTCGACATCGATTTTTCAAACCATTCGCGGCGCTGGAATCAGGAAGACGAGAACTAGGCAACCATCCTGGTTTCAACCCAATCCTATAATTTTGAATTTTAAGAAAAATTTATGAACTCCTGATCATTAATGAATCAATATAAATGCTAGGATTCCTAAATGGGGACTTTGAATACTTAAAACATGAACCAAGCATAAAAACCATGCTTTAATAAGTCATTGTAATAATAATAATTTGTTTCTTTTTCATTCATTTAATAAGTACATTTCATAATGACTCAAATAGAGTTATGAACACTGAACCTAGTTACATTCTTCAACACTCCCTCTTAACTAGGGAGGTATTCATTATGACATATACAAGTACAAATAACATATCAAAACATATGAACTATGAAGAGTTTAGGCACCACAATGCCATGGACTAGATTCCTAATCAAGGCAATATATCCAAGGTCCTAAAAAAGGTTAGGCACTCATGATGCCACGGATTAGATTCCTGACCAAGGTAATCTATCCGAGTGGGACTAAGATGGACTAAAGCTTTCAAGCTCCCTAGGTACCATCAGGATTACTTGCTAACCATCAATCTAGGAATTTAGGTAAGTATGTGAGGTCAGATCACTATGACCAATGCCACCCTCCCTACTTCGAGATCCAGGCATCAAAACCAAGTGTTGACCTGATGTCCTGCCAGGAAATGTGTCTCACACACAAATCCTCAACATATATCTTCCAAAATTTTATCATTATCAACATCAACAATATCAACTAAACCAAGCATGCTTCTAAGATATTCAAATTTCTTATTAGGAAGAGACTTTGTTAGTATATTAGCAACTTGACCATTGGTTGATACATATTGTAGCTTCACGATCCCACCCTACACCAAGCTCCTAATGTAATGGAACTTATTGTTGATATGATTCTTCCTAGCATGAAACATGGGATCTTTAGACATCTTGATGCATCTTTGATTTTCAGAGTTTATCATAGTAAGACTCAGAGGCTTCTCGAAAAAATATGTTAGAAGCTTTCTCAACCATACAACCTCCTTTCCTACTTCACATGTAGCCACATACGCTGCTTCAACACTACTCAAAGCAACGAGATCTTGCTTCCTACTCATCCATGATATTATAGCAGACCCTAGACTAAAGCCTTTGTTGGCCCTCATTTTTTATCTCTTTTTGTTTAGAAATTACACCTTATTTTTCCATATTATCCATCTATTTACCATCATATCCACCTTATATTGACTCAAAGATACATATACATGTATTTAAGTTATGTTTTTCAATTATTAGATGTTTTGGTAAAAATTGAAATTTAAGTGCATTTTTGGATGACAGCAGAAATTCCCGTAATAGCATTATGGTTTACATATGTGCAGGACACTTGGGCTCGAGCTGGATACATTTATAGAAGGCTTGGAAACTAATAATAAGAGTACACATGTTGGCACAGTCATATCGACCTTTAATATGCCTGGCCAAAGGCGGTCAAACAAGACCAATCTTCATGGAGGATTCCTAGAAACAAGGTCAAAACTCTTATTTTGTGGGATTTTATAGATTATGATGGATCTGATAGATGAATTCGACTTGATATGATAGGATAAAGATATTTATGACTACTTGAGCTATTTTATATGAGTTTGTTAGATATTTTATCTATTTAAGCCTCAAACTTTGAAGGCTTTGATATGGAACTTGTATGACTTATTATTATTATTTCCGAGACTTGGAGACATAATTGAAGATCTGTTCTATCATATTTTGATGTTGTTACATGATATTTGATTGATTGAAGTCTTAGGTAGCTGAATTTACCTTCAGTGTGCGAGGCAAGGGTGGACGGCCCCCCACTGAGCTAAGTGCACTTCTTAGTTTATTTCGTAGCTGCAATTTCTTAATTAGTTTTCTTATGTTTAATTTGTTCATGCTGATTATTTTCAAGTATTGATGAATCTAATGATCATTATTAACCTACATATGAAAGGACAAACAAGTGTTTAAAGTTAAGCACTCTTTCTATCTAATCAAGATTTTTAGTTAGAATTCATCTTTACATGCCTTTGCATGCTTTGATTACTGGTGGATCTTAATCTCATTTATGTTCTGCATACGAAGAGACAAACCATTATTTAAAGTTAAATACTTCTTCTATCTGATTAAGAAATTAAAACTAAGATTCATCTTTCCTGGTTTTCTGAATTCCTGTTTTAACAATAGCATTACTGATAAATGAATATATGATGAAGGACAATCAGGATCTCTTTAGTGAATAACCTCTTCAATTATTACTTCATGTATCTTAATCTACTGTTTAGTTAAGTAGTTTGATTTCTAATTCACATGGTAATCTTGTTAAGAGAAGGACAAACAAATCTCTTAAGTTAGGAGATTCTTCTGCTTCTAATTACACATCTGAATTTAGAAATTATTTAAGTTATATTTATATTTGTAATATGCATTTCCCTAATCATCAATAAACCATCTTCTAAATTGATCGCAACTGAAACCCATATACTTTGGGGATGCTTATAAGTTCCACTAACCCAGATTGATAATAAATACTTGCGTTAGTTTACAACAGTAAATTGACCCAACAGCCTCCACCTGTAGTTCTTCTTCCATCGGTCTCACTACCACCCCAATCAGAATCTGTGAAACCAGTCAGCTTGACTTCCTTTCTATCGTACATTAGGTGGTGATGTGTAGTGCCACAAATATATCTCAATATATGCTTGGCACTTATGCAGTAATCATGACGAGGCTCCAACTAAATTTAAATAAGAATTTTCATAGCAAAACATATATCCATCCTATTATTTACCAGATACATCAAAGAAATCACCAACTTATGATAGGAGGTAGGATCTACGAGACTTGAGTCAAAGATTCTCAACTTCTTGAGATTGGTGGTCATGGGAGTAGTCACGGGCATGGAATCCATCATCCAGAATTTCCTCAACAACTTGATTATATACTTTCCTTGCCCCAAATATATCTCCCTAGGTTTTTGCCATACTTCCAGACCTAGGTAATAGTGCATCAGTCCGAGATCCTTCATCTCAAATTCGGCTTCCAGCATCTTCCTGCATTCTTGTGTCCTTCTCTCCACACCGGTGATGAATATATCATCCATATATAGTAAAATAATGACTGTCTCATTATCCACAACCTTGATGTAGAGATTTGGATCAACAATACTCTTCACGAACCCAATTTTTACATGCTATGCATCCATTCTTGCATACCATGCCCTAGGAGATTTCTTCAAACCATACATGGAATTCTTGAGTCTAAAAACATGAGTGTCTTGCTATTTACTTCAAAGCCTTCAAGTTGCTCAATGTACACTTCTTCATCGATGGTCCAATTCAAAAATGTTGTCTTCACATCCATTTGATGGATATTCCATCCCATTGTAACAACCAATGAAATCGAGGATCTAATAGTAGTATACCTTGTGGTAGGTGAAAAGCTTTCTTCATAATCTATGCCTTCCTTTTGAGATATGCCCCTTGCAACAAATTTAGATTTATAATTGTCTACACTTCCATCAACAACATGCTTGACCTTGTAGATCCATTTATAAGTGACAATCGATTTGTCACTAGGTCTAGAAACAATTTCCCAAATCCCATTATTCATAATGGATTGATATTCTTCCTGCATTACCTTCTTCTATACTTCTTGATGAGAAACTTCTTCAAATGTAGTTGGTTCAACTTAAATTAGTTTTATCATGTATGCAACATATCCAGAATTTTTTTTGGTCTTTTTCTTTATCTAAAGGTTCCTTTCACAACTCCATGTCCTTCAACATCTTCAAGGGTATATTTTATACAATTTGGCATCTTCCTTGTGTTCGATATGATCACAGGTTGAATAGGCTCACTTGGTCCTTCTTCTTCTTATTGAATTGTAGTAGGGTTTTCATGGTGTACTTCTTCTTCTTCGAATATTGGTATATCTTTATCATCGAAATCAATAGGAATATCTTTGGAAATTTTGTAGGCATGATTTTCATCAAATATTGTTGGAAATACTTAGAGGGGAGGGGGGGGGGGTGGTGAATCTATATTTCTTATCAATTATAACTTTTAAATCTTTTCAAAGAATTATTTAATCTTCATTTATTCTTTTTTTTTATCCAGTAACAACATCAAACAGTAGAACACAATAGGCACACAAATTTTAGGTGTAAAACCCCCTCTGGGTCAAAAACCACCGGACGCTTTTCTAATAAATTCTAACTTCAACCCCAATTGAAATGAAAGGTACAACTTACTAGAACTATAGAAAAATATTATTCTCTAGCTCCCAATAGAATGATGCCCCAACGCCCTAGTTTCTTGAGTAGTCAACTGAATGGATGCCCTGACATCCTAGACCAACCTACCACCCTGAAGTGTTCACAGGCTCCAACCTGTAGGTGACTTCATGCACCAACCTAGAACCTCCCTACCACCCTATAATGATCAGAAATAAGACAAGAGTGTGGACTCCCGTTCCAGGGACAATGATTCACAATGATTTTTATGAACTAGACCAATCACCCAATCACACAATGACCTGCAACCCAGCCATAACATAATCCAAAAACGACACTTATACCTCCCAACAATACCTCTCCAACTCTAGGCAGATTGACTCTTTTAAAATTTTATAATGATTATTTTTACAATACTGACTTTTGATAGGACCTCATACTTGACTTGACATTGCTTCTTTGAACACTAGCAGCTGCTGAGGTATTGTTGTGATTGCTTCAAGTAATGACACTTTGGTGTTGCATTGTCCTTCTAATATGTGTCTGAGTTATCCTATTGTGTCCTCCTTCCTACACATGCATTAATGAACAATGCCCAAATCAATATTAAAACAAAATACTTACATTGTCCTACAAACCATATGTCAGAGAAATATTAAAAATTTAAATGTAAATACATTCAAATTTATGAACAAAACCCAATCAAACATACATACAAAATACTTACACTATCCTGCAAAAACACATGTCAGAGATGAAATTCAAATTAAAATTCAAACACTAATCATACATACCTTGTTGTAGTAGACTTACCCTTGACTGTTGATGTGTTGTCCTTACTGCAGTAATCCTTGAATGCATATTTTTTCTTGACTTATAGAAGCTCGATATTGAATCTGTTGTATATATGTAATTTCGGATCTCCAAGGTCTGAAATTTCACCCTGTGGTAGCCTTTGAGTCCTCTTTCAAACCTTGCAGGTTTGATCAATATTAGATTCTTCAAGAAATAGTTATGCCCAATATCCTACGATGACCTAATTATAGACTGGTTTAGTAGAGCGAACTTGTACGCAGTGCCACTTGTCACGGTTTCAACCTTCAGTCCTGAAAATGACATCCAAAATACTACAATTTTTCCTCTTTCTGTCACTTTTTACTAAATTTGAATTCAATTCTTAGTTAGAAAGTTATGATGATTTTTCCAAGGTCACCTGTTTTACATGAAATTCGGGAGTCTGCAAAAACCCTAACTTCCTTAGATCATATCTCCCCAAATATAGCGAACCAATATCTGAGATTTGGTCATGCACTTCATCAGGATTTTAGCTCAAATGGATTTGTTTATCAGCATCTGAAGCTTCACACAATTTTTTTTTATAGAGATAATACCACGATGACTTGTTTTAAGTAGCAAAATCCTTGCATAAGGAGGATATGAGGGTCACAATTTATACAAATGCTTAGGTTGAGAGGGTATTCAAAAAGTGAACGTTGGAGGGATTTTAGGAGTTCAAAAAATTATTAATTATTGACTATTCAATGACCACAACCAATGATTAGCATCATGCCACAACCCCATGGGGTTTTAGCCCACTAATTGGGGTTACTAATTTCAAACATGAATATCTCTCAAACCGTGGAGAATTACGTGGCGTGCCTATATCAACGGAAACATCTCGATAAGTAGAAACCATCCAAAATATCCTTGAATCATAATAGAGTAAGTTGTAAAGTCAAAATTACTATGCAATATTAGGATATCCCCTGGTGTTGCTTAGGTGGACATCAATAACAACCACTGATCAACAATCTCCCCCTTTGGCATTGATGGCAACACAAGTACTCCCCCTGCGATCATGACACCTCTTCCTACAACATTCTCTTCCCCTTTGTCATTAATGGCAAAGGGTAATTCACCCTGACAAACGTTATCCTATGGACCTGTACACACATCAACTCCCCTTTTTTTACTTAGTTAGATAAGAGAAAATATAATGAGAACTTGGGAGAATCCAAAGCTTTATCCGATGATACTCAAATGCTTCACGAGGTAATGGTTTGGTAAATATGTCAGCAATTTGTTCCTTTGTGCCAACATTTTCAAGCTTTATATTCTTTTCGGTGACCTTCTCTCTAACGAAATGATATTTGATCAGAATGTTATTTTTTTTGGAATGCATCAAAGGATTCTTGGAAATACTGATGGCACTGGTGTTATCAAGAAATATGGGAATATGCTAATCAAACTTGACTTGAATATCTTGAAATTCTTCATCCAGAGAACTTGAGTACAACAAGTTGCTGACGCGATATATTTTGCTTCTGATGTGGATAACGAGATTGAAGACTTCTTTTTACTTAACCATGAAACAAGGTAACCACCTAGATAGAATGCTACTCCATTGGTACCCTTTCAATCATCAACACTTCCTGCCCAATATGCATCTATATAAGCTTGGATAACTAGATTATATCCTTTGGGATACCATAAACCATATTCTGTCGTGCCCTTAAGATATCAGAGAATTCTTTTGACGACAATAATATTAGGTTCTTTTGGTGCTTCTTGGAATCTTGCTGCTTTTCCAATTGCCTACATTACGTGTGGCCGAGAAGCTGTCACATATAGAAGACTACCAATCATAGATCTATACAATCTCTGGTCCACATCCTTTGACGAATCTTCTAAACTTAATTTGCAACCTGTTACCATTGGGGTAAGGACATGCTTGCAATCTTCCATCTTGAATTTCTTGAGTATTTCCTTGATGTACTTGGTTTGCTATATAAATATTCCTTTATCTTGCTGAGATATCTTAAGCCCTAGAAAGTATGTCAGCTCGCCAAGTAGAGACATTTCAAACTCACTTTGCATCTTTTTGGAAATTTTTTTACTTAATCTGTCATCATTGCTTCCAAAAATTATATCGTCCACATATACCTCAATAATTGTTAGGTTATCTTGATCCACTTTCATATAGAGATTGTTGTCGGCGCTTCCTTTCTTGAATCCTTGTTGAGGTATATATCCATCAAGACGAGCATACGAAGCTCTAGGAGCTTTCTTGAGACCATATAGTGCCTTATTTAATCTGTAGACATAGTCTTCATTTTTAAAGAGCATAAAACCTTCGGGTTGTTCAATGCAAACATCTTCTTCCAATTCACCGTTTAGAAAGGCCGACTTAACATCCATTTGGTAGACATTGATTTTTCTCGAGCATGCATAAGCGAGAAACATTCTGATAGCTTCCATTTTAGCAACGGGAGAAAAATTTTCTTCAAAATAAATTCCTTCAAATTGTGCATATCATTTGCAGACTAATCTTACCTTATTCCTGGTAACCTGTCAATACTCATTTAATTTGTTTATGAAGACCCATTTAATTCCAATAACATTTTTATCCTTTGTTCGTGGAATCAGTTGACATTGTCATTCTTCTCAATTTGATCTAGTTCTTCATTCATAGCTACTACCCAGTGTTCATCTTGACTAGCTTCTTCAAAATTGCTAGGCTCAAAAGTTGCTAAAAAATCAAGGTGGGCTTGTTGTGATGAACGAAATTGTCGACTTCTTCTGGTTCCAATTCCTTCATTTATGTTGCTGATGATTTGATTTGACGAATGATTCTTTTGAAACCACTCTTTTAAAGATTTTGGATAATTTTCTTGTTCATCCTGTTGATCATTTCTTATTTCCTCTTGGTTGATTGTTGTTCCCTTATTTGATTGGTCTTGTTCTGGAGCTTCTTCTTCATCCTCCACATATTCTCCCTCAGATCCCTCAGATTTTCTTGAAGGGACAATCTCATCGTCATCATTTGTAACACAATCTTAATTAAAAGTAACATTTATGCTTTCCATTATTCATTTTTTCCTCATATTGTAGCATCTATAAGCCTTCTTTTTGCGTGAATAACCAACGAAAATACCTTCATCGACATGGGAATCGAACTTGCCTAGTTTTTTATCTTCTCTTTTTATGTAGAATTTGCTTCCAAATATTTTAAAGTATTTGACGTTATTCATTCTTCCTTTTCATAATTCGTATGGAGTCATGTTACAATTGTTCCTTAGCAAACCTTTGTTTATAATGAATACAGTTGTATCGATTTCTTGAACCCAAAAATTTTCATCTAATTTTGAGTCATTTAACATTGTTCTGGCCATTTTCATCTAATTTTGAGTCATTTAACATTGTTTTGGCCATTTCCTGCATGGTTCTATTTTTTCTTTCAGCAACTCCATTTTTCTACGGTGTTCTGGCTGTTGAGAATTGCCTTTTCTAATTTCACATTTCTTAGAGTTAAATAGCATCGTGTGTCCTTGATCGCACATTTGTCTAACACTAAGCAGATTGTGATTCATATTTTCAACCAACAACACATATTTCACTAATGCATTCTTTCTTCCAAGTGTGACTATACCAACTCCTATGATGTTTGAAGACCCATCATTTCCAAAAGACAATGTTATGTCCTTATTTTCCATCAAGGACATGAACTTATTACTATCTCCAGTTATATGAGTTGAGAAACAATTATCAACATACCAAACGTTTTCGTTGCTTTGAGCCTTGAGAGAAATAACACAATTTTTTGTCTTCTTTTTCCATATTTGTTCATTATGATTTGCGAGAATTCCTTTGAAGAACTTCAAAGTCTACAATCTTTAGCTAGGTGTCCAAAATTGTTACAGTTGTAACATTCAACATCATCTCTCAAATGATCAAATATGTTAATATTATGTTGAGTTCCGGAATATCCATTTCTAAAAGATCTCCCGAAACTGTATTTATTCCAAAAATATGTGCGACATTTTATAGCTCTATGTCCAAATCTTCCACATGAATAAAAATGACCATAGAAGATAGGTTGATACCTAGGAGGAAATATTCTTCGAGGAATTGTCTTCCATGGTTCTTCCTGCGAGTCCTAATCTCTTGAGTTGGCTGGGAGGTCTACCTGCTTGTTATATTTTGCATATCCATCTTCTTTTTTTGTCATAGAAGGACTTGGCTCCTTTTTAGTTTTTTCTTTGTAACAAAGACTAGTCTTGTCACTGTTTGATCGCTGATTGCTGATGATTTCTTCCAATGCCTTTGATTTGTTGGTGTATTTTTGAAGAGTTTTTCCATTTTTTACTTGCTTTCGTAGAGAAACTATTTTAGCTTCCAATGCTTATATTTCCTTGTTGCTTTCCTTTAATTCTTTCCTGAGCAATTCTTCAACTCGTTTTTATTCTTCAACCTTGATTTTAAGATTTAGGACATGTTCCCTTTCTATCTTTAAGTCGTCTTCAAGAGTGTTGACATGCTTCTTCTCGACCTTGAGCTCTTTGATAACCCTGATCAGTTCATTTTGAAATTAAACCTCAATCATATCTTCTTCTTCATCTCCTTCTTCGTTAGATGTGTCTTTCTTATTATGCTTGGCCATAAAAAATACTCTTCTGTTGATTTCTTCTTCGTTATCACTATCTTCATTAGATGAGGAGCTATCTTCTTTGGAGAAGAAACTCTTCTTAAACCATTTCTTCTTGCCTTACTTGTTGAACTTCCTCAAAAATTTCTTTCCTTTTGTAACAGCCTCATTTTTGTGAGGACACTTGGCTGCAAAATTCCCAACCTCACCACAACCGAAAAATATCAATGGAAGTTGACCTTTGAATTTCCCCGTACCTGTTCTCATTTGCGCGTGAACTAGGAAAATTCTTTATCTGAAAATTCTTCTTCCTTACAAATACAAGTTTTCTCTTTCGGAGTATGCTTGTCCTTACTAGTCTTCTTGGATGCGGTGAATGCTATTTCTAGGTGAAATGTGTCATCCTCTTCTTCAATCCTCATTTCATATGCCGTAAGCACTCCATGAAATTCATCTTTGCTTAGATTAGTTAGATTCGAACTATATTCCAAGACAGATACCATTGCGTTGAATATTGTCGGCAAGGTTCTAAGGATATTTTAGACAATTTTTTTTGTGTCGATAGGTTCTCCCAAACCTTCCAATGCATTCGTTATTTCATCAACATGCTGTAAGCATGCATGAATATTTTCATCTTCCTTCACTTTGATTTGCTCAAATTTTTCCCTATAAATTTGAAGCTTTTCTTCTTTCACGTTTGAGTCACCTGCATATATATTCTCAAGCTTTCCCCATACTTCTTTCGTAGTTTTACAACTCAGTACCTTAAGATAGACAGATTCGATAATCTCACTGATATTGAGATCTTTAGCCTTTGCATCATATACCATATTTTTCTTACCTTGTTCATCCTAGGTCGCTGTAAAGCATTTTTCAACGATTTCCCATACATCGTATCCTTGCGCCAACAAATGAACCTCCATTTTTCCACTCCAAAGTGCGTAGTTATTTCCATTGAATAGAGGAACTCTATTATTAGTATACTCCATGATCTCCTTCCATTTGTTAGACAATTATTGAAGGAACCAAGCTCTAATACCAATTGTTGAAAATACTGAGGGGGGGGGGGGGTGAATCAATATTTCTTATCAATTAGCACTTTTAAATATTTTTTAGAGCATTAGTTAATCTTCAATTATTCCTGATGTTTATCTAGTAACAATAGTAAACAATAGAACACAATAGGCACACGAATTTCAGGTGGAAAACCCCCTCCAGGTCAAAAACCATCGAACACTTTTCTAATAAATTCTTTAATCTTCATCCCCAGCTAAAATGAAAGTTACAACTTCCTAGAATTACAGAAAATCATTCCTCTCCAACTCCCACTGGAAGGATGCCCCAACGCCCTGGTTTCTTTAGTAGTCAACTGAATGGATGCCCCAACGTCCTAGACCGACCTACCACCCTGAAGTGTTCACAAGCTCCAACTTGTAGGTGACTTAATGCACCAACCTAGCACCTCCCTGCCACCCTATAATGATAAGAAATAAGACAAGAGTGTAGAATCCCGTACTAGGGACAATGATCCACGGTACAATATGATTCACAATGATTTTCTTGAACTATACCAATCACCCAATCACACTATGACCTGCAACCCAACCATAACATTATCCAACAATGAAACTTATACCTCCCAACAATGCCTCTCCAACTCTAGGCATATTGACTCTTTTACAATAATTACTCTCTTACAATTTTACAATGATGATTTTCACAATACTCACTTTTGGCACGACCTAATACTTGACTTGACACAACTTATTTTAACACTAGCAGTTGCTAAGGTATTGTTGTGCTTGCTTCAATTAATTGTACTTTGGCGTAGCATTGTCCTTCTAGTATGTGTCTAAGTTGTCCTATTGTGTCCTCCTTCCCTGTACATGCATTAATGAACAAGACCCAAACCAATATTCAAACAAAATACTTACCGTGTCCTGTAAACCACATGTTAGAGAAATATTCAAAATTAAAATGTAAATACGTTAAACATTTATGAACAAAACCCAATCAAACATACATACAAAATACTTACACTGTCCTGAAAAAACACATGTCAGAGATGATATTAAAATTAAAATTCAAACAGTAATCATACATACCTTGTTGTAGCAGACTTACCCTTGACTGTTAATGTGTTTTCCTTACCGCAGTGATCCTTGAATGCATATTTTTTCTGGCATTCTAGAAGCTCGATATCGAAGTTGTTGTATCTATGTAATTTTGGATCTCCAAGGTCTGAAATTGCGCCCTGTGGTAGCCCTATGAGTCCTCTTTCCAACCCAAATTGCGCCCTGTGGTAGCCCTATGAGTCCTATTTCCGACCCCATAGGTCTGATCAATATTGGATTATTCAAGAAATAGTTATGCCCAATCTCCTACGATGACATGATTATGGACTAGTTCAGTAGAGCGAACTTGTACAAAGTGACACGTGTCATTGTTTCAACCTTCAGTCCTGAAAACGATATCCAAAAAAATATAGTCTGTCCTCTTTCTGTCACTTATTATGAAATTTTAATCCAATGCTCAGAGAGAAATTTATGACGATTTTCCCATGGTCACCTATTTGACATGAAATTTGGGAGCTTGCAAAAACCCTAACTTCCTCAGATCATATCTCCGAAAATTTAGAGAAACAATATCTGAAATTCGGTCACATGCTTCATCAAGATTTTAGTTCAAACAAGGTTTGCTTTTTTTTGTTTTTTGTTTTTTTGTTTTTTTTTGTTTTTTTGTTTTTTTTGTTTTTTTTTTGTTTTTGTTTTTTTGTTTTGTTTTGTTTTTTTTTTTTCAGCATCTGAAGCTTCGCTGAATTTTTTTTTTATGGCGATAATGCCATGATGACCTATTTTAAGTAGCGAAATCCTTGCATCAGGAGGATATGAGGGTCACAATTGATATAAATGCTTAGGTTGAGAGGGTCTTCGAGGGTATTCAAAAGTGAACGTTGGATGGATTTTAGGAGTTTAAAAACTATTAATTACTGACTATTCAATGACCAAAACCAATGATTAGTGTCATGGGAAACCCCATGGGGTTTTATCCCACTAATTAGGGTGACTAAATTCAAACACGAATATCTCTCAAATCGTGAAGAATTATGTGGCGTGCCATATATCAACGAAAACATCTTGACAAGTAGAAACCATCCAAAATATCCTTGACTCAAAATAGAGTAAGTTTTCCAGTAAAAATTCCCATGCAATATTTGGGCAGCCCCTGATGCCGCTTGGGTTGACATCAATGACAACCACTGATAAAAAAATATAACGTCCCTTCTTTCTTTAATATGTCTTCCTTCATTGATGTAGATTCTATATGCTTTTGAAGAGAGACTGTAGCCAATGAAGATCCATTCGATGCTCGTAGAATCTAGTTACTTTCGCTTGTCCTTTGGAACATGGATATAGATGGGAAACCCAAAGATTCAGAGATGTTCCCCACTTGGATTTTTCCCTGTGAATTCATCCTTAGGTGTCATATTCTCAAGGATTCTATGAAGACTTCTATTTTTAATATATATTGTTGTCATTGTTTCTTATCCTCATAGAAATTTTGGTGGGTCTTAATCAAATATCATTGTTCACATACCTTCTTCAATTGTCCTATTCTTCCTTTCATACACTCCATTTTGTTCGGGATAATAGGGAACAATGAGATCCATCTTAATTACTACTTCTTTACAATGTGCAATTAATTATTTAGAAGTGTATTCCCCGCTATTTTCGGATCTCAAAGTCTTTATTCTTCTTTTGATTAGGGTCTCCACTTAAGATCTAAACTCCTTAAATTTCTCAAATACTTCATTTTTTTCTTGAGAAGGTAGAGCCATGTCTTTCTCAAGTGATCATAAGTGAATGTCACATCGTAAATATGACCTCCAAGTGATTTATCAGACATATTCCCACATACATCTGAATGAATGAGGTCTAATATTTCTTTAGACCTTGTTTCACTATTTTTAAGTGGTTTCCTTGTAATTTTACACAAAGCACATCCCTTGCAAATTCCTTGACGATCTTCTTTGTTGTTGGGGATGTCATTAACCAATTGATTAAGAGAGGGAATGACCTTTTAGTCTAGATGTTCATATCTTATATGCCATAGCTCAATGTGATTGATTTCCATATGAACTAGGGCTTGAGGAGATGGTGCTATGACTCCATATAGACGTCCTTCATGAACTCCAGTAATCCTAGCTTTATCGATACTTGAATCTTTTCCCCAAACCAAAACCTTTCCATCAACAAAAGAAACTCTATCCCCTTTATATTCTAAGCAATAAATTGAAAGAAAATTATTTTTCAGGCTTGGAACATATAATATATTGTTGATATGTAGCTTAGTTCCATTCTCCAACTCCAAAGGTGTTGATCCAAAGCCTCTAAAAACATAGCTTTTTTTGTCTCCCAATTCCACTGCAGGAGAATATGGTTCCTTTGATAGAGTGTGAAGTTGTTTGTTTTCCCCTGTCATGTGCCTTGCTGCTCCACTATCAATAATCCATGCATTTTCATCATTGAGTTTACCTATAAGTACAACCAAGAACCCCTGGATTTTGACCTTGTTGAATAAGTAGTAGAAGATCCTCTTCACCCAGCTTCCTGCATTATTTAATCCCATTTTCATTTATTTTATCACAGAGGGAGTGACCATTTATTTCGAGTAAATAGAGTGATCTCCAATATTATTTGACCTTAGCTCTGAAACCATGTTGAGAAATCAATTCTACTAGAAGTAGGGTTTCAATTCCTCTTTCTTGATAATTACTTGTTAATTATGTTGGCTTCTTTTACTAATATGTTATATTATCTCTCATCAAAAAATCTCCAAATTATGTGTGTATGAAGATCACAAAAACAAGAGACACAAGACATAGGCACTCTATCAGGGGAAAACCCCTATCTAGGGGAAAGCCCAGTCAAAATATCTTCCTTCAATAGTTTTCCTGAGATAATCCAAGACTGTTCAACCTAGATACAAACTTCCTCCAACCACCAAGTCAGCCCTTCCTTCCAACAACATCAATCTAGACATTTGACCTTGTAGCAGAAAAAAAATTACCTATGCAACGGTAGCACTTCCAGCCCAACAACTTCGACCCCTACAACTCCAACCTCCTACAACTGCAAAATTTTGATCCTGCAACTCCAACACTTCGACCCTACAACTGCTAAGTAATTTCATAGGAGAGAGGGATAAATAGGCCAAGGACTTCGATCTTGCAATTATCGTTCTCCTTCCTGTACTTCACACTTTTCCAGCACTACTTCTTGTATACAAAACTTGTTGAGTTGGTGAGAAAGTAGATCAAACTGCACTTCTATATATAAGCTTCTTGTGGGTCGAATTTCTCCTTTGTAGGCTGAATTCATCAAGCAAGGGAAGACTTCGTGTGGAGGTGACAAAAGTTATTTTTGACTCAAAATTCATTCTGTTTACATTATTCAAAAGCCCAATAAGGGTCTCATAAAATTTACAATGACTTTAATGACTCAATATAAATCCTAGGAGTCCTCAATGGGGATTGTTATACAGATTCTACGGCTGTGGACATAAGTGTCTTCCCTAGACTGGATGGCTTAGTCTAGAATAACAAAAGGACAAATTAGTTATCAAGGCAATCCCTTATATAGGTAGAATTGATCCCTCTAGCCCAATGAGTGGGTCTAGTAGCAAATGAGACAAAAGCAAGAAAACTCTCCTATCTTAAACCAGAATTACATGAGAGGGGAAGATGGCCTACCTCACTCTTATGCAGTTGCTTATCGATGTTAATCTTGATCTCTTCACTTTCAAGATTGCTCCTTGCTATTCCTTTACATACGAATGCCTGCAAGAAATATCAAAAAAAGAGAGCATAGTATATTGCATTCTAATGTAAACCATATGACATATCAAGGAGCATCATACTAAGCAAGTGATCATTAACAAGCTTATGGAAAGTAAAACATGCTTTGTATTATTAATGAATTAAAGAGGGAATCATACAACTGGTGCCTTGATGTTGGAGGCATCCTTCAAGATGGGTTCCCAAGTCCAAGCCAAAGACTTCAATCACTCCTTCTCCTTGGAATTTTGATAGTGTTTAGGTGCATTCGAGCACTAGAAAGTCAACCAAAAATGACCAACCATTTGGGGAAAGCATGGAATTCATTTATAGGAAAGCTAAAGAGGTTACGAATACATAAAAGAGGGAGGAAGGTCCACATATTAAGGGGATAATACTTAAAGGTAGAATCAAGGACACAAAATGGGAGAACTCGACTCAATCTTCAAAAAACTGATACCAGACTTCTATTCTCGATACTTCTAGAGGAAGAATATTATGCTCCATTTTCAGAGAACCTTTATGAAGAGGACCAGTGTGGCTTTTGACTTTAATTCTCGCACTGCCAGCGTTGTTTACAAGTTACACACAAGGTGACAAGCGCGAGGCCATAAAGGGGAGAACCACACTGGGGATGCAAATTAGGGTTTTTTAAAAGCTTCCTCCAAAATTGTTGTAATGCAACGACTCTCTATTTCTTCATGGATTTTTTGAGCATGTTATTCATGGCGAATATGTTTTTAAATTTTTTGTCGCTTTGCGACATTTGTAGCATGAGTGACACAAAGGATGACACTTTGGATAGGGAATAGGGAATGTGACAAAATATTGTGTAACACATCTTAGGGCCATATTTTTATGATGTAAACATTATAATATTCGACTCAATCCTCAAAAATGTGTTTTTTGTGTTAATTCAGGTCAAATTTTTGGTTTTATTTCTTCAAAACAAGGAATTTGTATTGATCCCTTAAAATTTCAGGCGATCATTGATCTTCTTGCTCCTTCTTCCCCGCTTTTGCTTCAACGACTCCAAGGGAAGGCTAATTTTCTACGGAGGTTTGTCTCTAACTGTGTTGAATTGACCAAAGGATTTGCTCATCTGTTAAATAAATTGGTTCCCTTCCATTGGGATGTTGTTGGTCAAAAAGTGTTTGATGCCTTGAAAGATAAATTGATTAAGGCATCCTTGTTATATTCCCCCGATTACCAACGCCGTTATTTATTGTATCTCGTCGCTGCAGTTACTACTATTGCAATGGTATTGGTCTAGGAGGATGATGTAGGGACTGAGAATCCTATCTATTAATTGAGTTAGAATAAGCTTAAGCCCCTCGTTGGTCACACTGGATCCTTTGTAAAGTATTCGTCCTCTTTTGTTAATGAGCTTAAGGTCGTAAAATTGGATCTAGATGATAAGTTGGTAAGCTTCGACGTGGTTTGTATTTACACCAATATTCCAATTAATGAGGGTATTAACATCATGAATCACATTACTGATCCTGATACTACCCATTTAGTTGAAATTTGCCTCACCTCGACGTTCTTCAGTTTCAAAGGTGAATTATTCGAGCAGACCTATGGTGTAGCCATGGGTTTCCCCTATCCTCTATTGTAGCTAATATTTTCATGGAGAACTTTTAATATAAGGCCCTATCTTCTGCTCTATTCCAACCTAAACTCTGAAATAGGTTTGTAGATGAAACTTGCGTTGTCTGGCCTCATGGAAAAGAAAATTTAGATCTCTTTTTCCTTCATCTCAATAGTCAGTCATCTTCCATTAAGTTCACAATGGAACAAGAGGTTAATGGTAGCCTTCCTTTCTTAGACGTTATTATTTCTAGAAAGGAAGATGGTTCTTTCTCCCATCAGGTTTTTTGGAAGAAAACACAAAATGAGAAGTATCTTCACGCTAACTGGCATCATTTACCTGCTCAAAATTTATGCTTCCTCAACACCTTAGCCACTAGGGCATTGAGAATCTCTGACGAATCTCACCTTGAAGGAGAAAAACCCATCTCCTCGATGTCTTCAGTAAGAACGATTATAGTAAATCCCAAGGACTTAGAGCTTTTATTAAAGTAGAAAAAGGTCATAATATGAATAAAAAATATCCTAAAGAATGGTCTTCTCGAGTGCACCTTCCCTTATTCAAGGAACCACTGATAAGATCACAAGGATCCTTAAGAAGCATAATATTTCTTCTACTTTCAAACCCCTGAACACCATTTGCAGCTCCCTCAGATTGGTTAAAGGTCCTGTGAATCCAAAGGATGGAAAATGTGTCCAAAATATCCCATGCTCCTGTGGGACTTCTTACATTGGCAAAACCGGTCGATTAATTAATCAAAGGATTTGTGAGCATGATGCTGACCTTAGGCATGGGAGATCCTGATCCTCAGCCCTAGCTGAACATGCTGAAAATATGAACCATCACATATGCATCATAAGAAGCTAAGGTTATTGATCGGATTGACCATTTTCATCACCGTAAATTAAGGGAGGCTTTAGAGATTAAAAAAAGACTTGTCAATCTCAATAGAGACAATGAATGAAATATTAGCAGGTGTTGGATCCCTGCCCTATAATCCTAGGTCTTGTCCCCCGCCCCCCTTTTTTTCATTATTAATTTCATTATGTTGACTCAAAAAAATAAAAAATAAAAGAAACAAATAAATAATAATAATAATAAATAAAAAAAATTGGTCTTCGGAGTCAAACTAGCCATTATTCTAATGGCTGATTTGACTTTATATTCATTAGTACATTTTTATAATAATATTTTAACTTTATATATTAAATAAAAATAAATTTTTATCATAAATAATTTTCCTTCATAGTCAAACTAGTTGTTGTTCCAACAACTATTTGGCCTTCTCTACACATATATAAGCTTAATGACTTGATCCGATTTCTCATCTCGTCCTGAAGATGAACCACACTGGTTGGCTCAAAATGCGTCGACAATATTCTGTCCAATGTGATTACAACTGAAATATTTTGGAGAAATTACTATGATCACAAAAGCATGAGATCAAATCTGAATGATGTTGAGGTCAAGTACACTCACGTCGAAAATTTAACTTTGGCGGTTGTCCAAAATTTTCGCCACTATATCCTGCTTCATAAAACTATGTTCGTTTTAGATTGCAACCCTATGAAATAAATTTTATCACGCCAATTGATAGGGGGAAAATACTCCAAATGGATCATCATCTTGTAGGAGTTTGATTTGGAATTCATCAAATCCAAGTTAAATAAATCCTTAGTTTTTTTTTAGCTAATATACTACCTTCCCACTTTTGATTTTGAATCAACGTCTGAAAATTTTACTATGTACGAGTCGTTGTTTTTTTTATCTCATCATTTGACCCATGGTATGGAGACATCCTTATATATCTCCAGACCCGGAATTTCCAGTCTGATACCTCTTGCTTCAAACGACGACATATTTGATATCAAGACAAGAATTATATTATCGTTGGCGACATCCTCTATCTCCGCATTATCGAATTGGGTTTTAGAAGGTGGGTCACTCATGAGGAGGCTAAGAAAATCTTAAATGGATGTCACTCGGAGGCATGTGGTGGTCATTTATATGGTTAAGCTATTGCATAAAATATTATGAGTGCATGTTACTTTTGACCTACCATATTTTGCAATTGTATTCTCGTTGTCCAAAAGTGTCATGCATGCTATATTTATGACCGTAATACTTGTGCTTCGCCCGCTCCTTTGCATCTTATTATCGTCGTAGGTCCTTTTAAGAAATGGGGTATTTATTTCATGACATGTAACCCTCAATTGGTTTAAGGGCATGGCTATATCATTGTAGCGGTAGATTATTTTACCAAATGGGATGAGGCGATGCCCACATTTAACAATATCGACGAAACAACTACCTATTTTTTCTTTAACCATGTCATTGCACAATTTGGTGTCCCATAAGCCATAATTACAGACCATGGAAAATATTTTTGTAATCACATGATGTATGAAATTACTGCCAAGATGGGACTCTCCCATAAAAGTTCCACTCTGTTGATCAGTGGTTGTCATTGATGTCAACCCAAGCAGCACCAGGGGCTACTCCGATATTGCATGGGGATTTTGACTTACCAAATAACTATATTATGAGTCAAGGATATTTTTTATGGTTTCTACTTGTCGAGATGTTTCCATTTTTATATGGCTCGCCACGTAATTCTTCACGGTTTGATATATATTCATGTTTGAACTTAATAAACCCAATTAGTGGGCTAAAACCCCATGGGGTTGTGGCATGACACTAATCATTGGTTGTGGTCATTGAACAGTCAATAATTAATAATTTTTAAGCTCCTAAAATCCATCCCATGTTAACTTGTTGAAGACCCTCTCAACCTAAGCATTTATATAAATTGTGATCCTCATATCCTCCTCATGTAGGGATTTCGCTACTTGAAAGAGGTCATCGTGGAATTTTCTCTATAAATTTTTTTCTACGAAGCTTCAGAAGTTGAAATTTTAATCATGCGAAGCTTTAATCCTGAGGTATCTCGTGCAAAAATTTAAGATCATGCTTCACAATATTTTGAGAGATATGATCTGTGGAAGTTAGGGTTTTTGCAAGCTCCTGAACTTCATCTCAAAGAGGTGACCTTGGGAAAATCGTAATAAATCTCTCTCTGAGCATCGGATTGGAATTCTGTAAAAAGTGACGGATAGTGCACGGACTTTAGTTTTCTTTGTATCAATTTAAGATCCGAAGGAGGAAACAGTGACACGTGGAATGCCGTACAAGTTAGCTCTACTGAACTAGTCTATAATTAGGTCATTGTGAGAGACTGGGTATAACTTTGCCTTGAAGAATCAAAATTGGGTCAGACCTGTGGCATTGGAAGAAGAATCAGAGGGATAGTACATGACCTAAAATCACATATTGGGGATATGAAATAACAAATATACATCATATTCAATATCAAGCTCCTAGAAGTCAAGAAAAATATAGATCATGTGTTGGCAAGGGCTGCATAGGACCAAAATTTCTAGGGAAGCAAAGCAAAGAAAGGTGCAAAAGAGGTAAGCTCCTGGTAAGTATATTATGTATATGCATGTTCATATCTTAATTTCATTAGGTTCTTTGTATTCTAATTTGTTTTTTTTTTTTTAGCACTGACATATGCTCTACAGGATGAGGTAAGTTTTGTTATTTTCATTTCATGGGTATTTCCTTGAAGAATTTTCGCAGGTATTATATATTCATCAAGATAAGACTCAATGCATGATCTAATGTTATGAAGAGTGAGAAAGGGTAGCATGACAAGAGCAACAATCAAGGTACATAACAACAATAAGAAGTTCGCCACATGAAGTCTTCAAGTGGGCAGCACTGCATACAGTCATTGTAAAGGTATCATTGTACTGAGTCATTGTAAAATGTGTACAAGTGTCTATCTGCCAAGAATTGAAGAGGCAGTGTCGAGAGGTCTAGGATCATCATTAGGTGGTTGTGTCATAGTTGGGGTTATGGTCTAGTGTGTCTTCTTCTTCTACATCATTCTATATCATTGTAAAGTGGACCATTTTCCCTGGTACAAGAGTCCATTCTCCTTTTATTCTTATATAGGGTGGTAGGGTGGTGCTAGGATGGTGCATGAAGTCACCAACATGTTCAAGCTTATGAAAAATTTAGGGTGGTAGGGTGGTGCTAGGGTGAGTTGTAGCTCATTGGGTGTTGGGGCATCCGTTCAGTTGACTACTGAAGAATATCGGGCGTTGGAGCATCCATCCAGTGGGATCTGGAGAAGAATACTTTTCTGTATTCTAGGAAGTTGGAGCTTTATTTTCAATTGGAGTTGAATATTAAAGAATTATTAGAAAATCATTCAGGTGGTTTTTGTCCCGGAGGGGGTTTCCACCTTGAAAACTGTGTGCATTTGTGTTCCTTTTGTTTACTGCTATCATTGTACAAACACTGATAATAATTGAAGATTAACTAATGCTCTGAAAGATTGATAATAATACTAATTGAAAGGAATACTGATTCACCCCCCCTCTCAGTATTTCCAAAAACTGGAATCATAGCTTGGTTACTTCAATAACAGTTTAACAATTGGAAGGAGGTCATGGAGCATACCAAGAATGGTGTACCTTTGTTCAATGAAAATAATTGTGCTCTCTGGAAAGGAAGAATGGAGGTTTATCTCTTGGAACAAGGTTACGAAGTATGGGACACTGTTCAAAATGGATTTACACCAACCATGAATGAACAAGGTAAGAATAATTTGCTAAATGATGCAAAAGCAAAGAATATTATTATCAGTGGACTTATTGGATCTTCTTATCATAAGGTGTTGGGTTGTAAAACTGCAAAAAATGTATGGGACAAGCTTGAGAATATATATGCAGGTGACTCAAATGTCAAAGAAGCAAAGCTTCAAGTCTACAAAGAAAAATTTGAGCAACTCAAAATGAAAGAAGATGGAAGCATTGCTGCATACTTCCAACACGTTGATTAAATAACTAACACTCTAGAAGGATTGAGAGAGTCTGTTGACGAGAAGAATATTATACAAAATATTCCTAGAAAATTACCAAGGAGATTCAACCCAAAGGTATCAGTCTTAGAATACAGTGAAAATTTGGACAAAATCATCAAAGAGGAATTACATGGAGTTCTCATAGCATATGAAATGAGACTTGATGAAGAAGAGGGTACTTCACATCTAGAAACTGCGTTCACTACATCTAAGAAAACCAATAAGGATAAACAAACTTCAAAGGCGAAGACCTGCACCTGCAAGTGTGAAGAAAAGGAAGATGATGAAGAAGGTCTTTCAGATGGAGAATATGCTTACTTTATGAGAAAAATAAAAATTGGTAAGGGAAAATTCAAAGGTAAAATTCCATTGATATGTTTCGGTTGTGGTGAGGTTGGGAATTTCGCAGTAAAATGTCTGAACAGAAGTGATGGAAACTCAAAAGGAAATAAAGGCTTTAAGAAATTAAACAAACAAGGCAAAAAGAAAGGATTCAAAAGGAACTTTCTCTCGAAAGAAGATAGCTCATCATTTGATGAATACAATGACAACGAAGAAGAATCCAGTGAGAGAGTATTGTTTATGGCCAAGCACAATAAACAAGAGGTATCAAACAACGAAGAAGAAGGGTTGACCATAGAAGAATTTTTTAAGGAGGAAATCAGGCTGATAAAAGAGCTGAAGGCTGAGAAGATCCGTTCCAATACTCTTGAAGAACAAGTTCAAGGTCTCAAAATTGAAGTCGAAGAACAAAAATGTATTGAAGAGTCACTTCAAAAGAAGTTGTGAGAAAGAAACCAAGAAAGGGAAGCATTAGAAGCCGAAGTAGTCTCGCTGCGTAAGGAAGTGAAGAAGGGAAAATTTTCCAAAACTATGCCAACAACTCAAGGGCATTGGAAGAACTCATCAACAATCAACGATCTTACAAGGACAAAACTTGCCTCAGTTACAAAGAAGAAGAAGCAGGACCTTCCACAACAAAATACAATGAACCTATGAGATCTTACATGCATGTAGACTTCATTGGGCAAGATTCGTAAGAACAACCTTGGAAGACAATTCCCCTATGAATATTTCCATCCAGGTACCAAAATATTTTCCATGGATATTGTTATTCATGTGGAAAATTTGGTCATAAAGTTGTAGAATGTGGTACGTACCCTAGGAACCAATACAATTCAGGGAGATATATCAAATATGAACCTCCCAGGTCTCAACAAAACATCAATATATTTGAAAATTTAAGAAATAATATGGAATGTTACAAATTTCGAAACTTTGGACACATATGTAGAGACTGCAGACTTGAAAATCCTCCAAAAGAATCTTCGAAGCCACAGAATGAATGAACATGGAAGAAGAAAAAGACTGATAATTGTGCTCTCGCTCTCAACGCGCAAAACAACAAATATGTGTGGTATGTTGATAGCAGTTTCTCAACGCATATGACTGGAGATAGAAAGAAAATTGTATCTCTAAAAGAGAAGAAGGATGGAACTGTATCCTTTGGAAATGATGGATCTTAAAATGTTATAGGATAAGGTACCATCACTCTCGGAAGCAAAGTTGTTCTAGCCAATAATGTTCTAGTGGTTGAAAACATGAATCACAATCTACTCACTATTGGACAAATGTGTGATCAAGGACACACAACGCTATTCAACTCCACAAAATCTGAAATTAGGAAAGGTAGGTATGGTAAAATTGTGGCTACAACAAGTCAAGCTCCAAATGACATATATGTTCTGGATGAAGCAACTAAATCATGTCTACTAGATAAAGTAGATGAAAGTTGGTTATGGCACAAATGAATGGGTCACATAAACTTGACAATCTTGTCAAGATAAGAAAAAAGGAAGCAGTACGAGAAATGCCGAAAATCTCAAAACCTTCCAACACACTATGTGAGGCCTGTTGGCATGGCAAGCAGACAAAAGTCGAATTTAAAACAAAAGAACACTTTGCATCACATCCATTGGAATTGATACAAACTGATCTATGTGGTCTTGTGAGAACAACAGGCTTAGATGGAGAATTATATTTCATGTTAATGATAGATGACTATACCAGGATGATACCTGTCAGTTTCCTAAAGAAAAAATCTGAAACATGTGAGTGCTTTAAGATCTAGAAGGAGTTGGTAAAAAATGAAACTGATTTGAAAATAAAGTGTCTAAGATCAGATAACGATGGAGAATTCATTTCCAAATTATTTCAGCAATACTGTGACGAAAATGGAATAAAAAGACAATTTCCAACAACATGAACACCTTAGCAAAATGGAGTTGCTGAAAGAAAGAACAAAACCGTATAGGAAATAGGACTCAAAATTGGATGAAAATTTCTAGGTTCAAGCAATTGATACGACAAACTTCATTATCAACCGAAGTCTTCTAAAAAATAATTGCAACAAGACCCCATATGAATTATGTAAAGGAAAACCGGCTAATGTAAAATATTTCAGAATCTTCATAAGCAAATGTTATATCAAAAGAGAATATCAAAATTTGGGTAAGTTTGAATCACGTGTTGATGAAGGTATCTTTTTTGGTTACTCACGCAAAAGAAAGGCCTATAAATGATATATTCTAAGAGGAAAAAAGATAGTGGAGAGCATAAATGTTACATTTGACAAAGATGGTGTTCTAATGAATAATGATGAGGACCTAGAATCTTTGAAACTTGAGATAAAGGCTAAAAAATACATAGAGAAAATTGTAGAACAAGAAGCAATTGTCAACCAGGAAGAAGTAAATAATGATCATCAAGATATACAGGAACAACAACAAGAAGCTCCTCCATAGAGAACAAAATAATGGATTCAAAAGAACCATCCATAAAATCAAATCATTGGTGACATAAATGAAGGTTGACAACTTCGTTCATCACAACAAGCTCACATTGCTTTTATAGTAACCTTTGAGCCTAGCATTTTTAGGAAGCCAACCAGATTGAACATTGGGTAGCAGCTATGAATGAAGAATTGGATCAAATTGAGAAGAATAACACCTGGGAATTAGTTCCACGAACAAAAGATAAAAATGTCATTGGGACTAAATGGGTGTTCAGGAACAAATTGAATGAAGATGGAAAGGTTACCAGAAACAAAGCAAGATTGGTTTGCAAAGGCTATGCACAAGTGGAATGTGATAGCTGCATTTAAGAATAACTAGTTGTTAACTAGTTAAATGACATTTTATTATTTGTTTAAAGAAAATACTGGGACAATTAATGTTTTGATGGAAAAATTTATTTTCATTATTGTTAATTGTGAATAATAAAATTAGTTATGGAAATTGATTCCATAAAAAAGTAAAAAGGATGATGGTAAATGTTTTCCAAGAACTGAAAGGTGGTTGGACAGTTGGGGACAACTACTTGCTCCTCTGGGGATAAGAGACTCATCCTAGTGGGAGTGGGGGTTCTGTTCATGGACTAAGGAGGGATTGGGATTTTCCTGAGTTGGTAGAGACCAGTGGAAAAACACTCAGCAAATCCTCATTAAATTTCTGGTACTGATTGGACTAGGAGTCCTGAGGTCACAACAGAAAATTCCACTGTCAACCCGTACCTTTCAGGAGTGGAGCACAGGGGCAAGAGGAGGACGTAATCGCCTCTCTTGATGGTTGGGAGGACCACAGCTACAAACTGCATAATCAGATAAGTATTTGTGCAATCTCAGTGAATTAAGCACTGCAATAATTTTACTCTATGTATGCACATGTGTTTATATACTAGTGACATGAATAGTTATTATATGATAGATAAGTGTTGGTAAAGAATGATACTAATATTTATTATTATTAACTCATTATGTATTTCACTAGACATGTATGAGTGTTGTAGATATGTGCAGAACTTTCATTGTATTTAAAGTTTAGTATTTTTTATTATGTCAAGAAAGATATGGAATATCTAAGTTCAAACTTATACAGTAGAGGCTGTCTGGTGTAGGAAACAGAAAAAACAAGATTTATGTTATATATATATATATATATATATATATATATATATATATATATATATATATATATATATATATATATATATATATATATATATATATATATATATATATATATATATATATATACAATGAACCTTTTTATACAGTAAACAACAATAAAGTTATTGGAATGAACTGTAAAGTTGTGTAAATGAAAGAAAATTATATTTATATCCTGTAAAGGTAAAAAAAACACATATACATGTTGTATGAAATTTCTTATTTATAAAACAATAGAGTGGACTGTCGGGTAAGGGTACAGGGTGAAACCCTAACCCAAGACGCATTGTCCCTCAAGCGTGGCTATACACAGACAAATATGTGATGTGGTCCGGTCACCAAATAACTAAGAAATTTCTTAACAACAAGAAGCTACAACTATCAATCTAGAAATGACTAAACTAGAAATTCGATTTATAATTCCGACAACAATAGATGCATTGTATTTACAACCAGAGACTGAGAATTAACTATGAAAATATGCATTAGGGAATAGAGATAAACATATAATATATACAAACTTCTGGGCGTGAAGACTAAACACAAAGATAATTCATGCAAGTAGCTACAATACGTCTATATATAAAACAAACAGAAATAATTGTAGTTCGGTGAGCCGAAAAATAATGCGTCAGAACAACCCTTCAAAGGGAATTCATTTCTATTAAAATTGTAGAAAAAGAACCAATACATATATGCTTGAAAAGTTACTTAAGAAAGAATTAAAGAAGATTACTATTTATCAATTGCAAGTTCTTAACCATGGCCTGAAGAATACGACCCGGGAAATATTTTACATAACAGTACAAGAAGAGTAACAAGGCATAATTTTTAAAATAGAAATTATTGATGCTAGCTCGACTGATATTACAATAATTAAACATGGGTAGAATATCTCCCCTTAAAATAGAGAATACGCCAGAAGAGGGATAACTTGGTCACTGTGCAAAAATCCATTTAAAATACCTGGAAAGAGCCGAGAAGGTTAGTTGGGAACCAGATTTTCCTTCAGGGATAATCAAAATTTCATTGTAGAGTTGATGCCATTTTTGGAAAAGTTACCTACCGGCAAACAAAGAAAACCTCGAAAACAATTGTCAGGTAAATAAGAACCGAATCAAGAACCAAACTGAAAATGTGAAGGGAAATCTGAATTGTAACAGATGTCAAGTTCCAAGAAAACCGGGTATACCTGTAGAAGGTAGTCCATGTGGATAATCCAAACCTGAAGCTGGAAGTGACAAGAAACCATGAAGTTTTTAGAAATAAAACTTATGAAAGGAAATGGCAAATGTAAATCACAAAGTAAATTGAAAATCTCTTCAAGGAATTCATTGTTACCTAAGCTGCATCGGAAGGAAGCTGTCAATAAATGGTGTTGAAGAAATCGGACAATGGCATTGGAAGCGGAGTTCTTGCCAGAGGCCAGAGCAAAACGGAGCAGAGGTACCGAAAAACCGCATTCATGGAACTCTCTTCCACAACAAACCAAAGGGTGACATCCATCGGGAAACTGTAACAACAATGGAGATAGAACCTTATGCAAACGAAGTCGACCCTTCAAAATAATCCAAGTTGTTAATCGCTTATAGAGCCAGGCTAAGAAGCCAAAAGACGAGAGCTGAGTCAAATGAGAGGAGCTCATGGGGTTTAGCAAGGTTAACCCCTACTTCTTGCTAGAGAAATGATCCGTGGATCCCCAGATGAATGAATTATGAGGATTAGGGCAGGTGGCCTTGAATCCTGCACTAGATCTACGCTCAATCGCCCATTTGTCGAGGGAGGTACATCGCAGAATCAAGAATATTAAATTGCCATGACTCGTTCGCACCAAAAAACGTATGATACGCAATCCCGAAAATCTCCTTCATAAATACCATGATACAATATGTCATTAAGGTTATCCTACTCATAAATACTAAGTATATTTCCATATATGCGATGTTTTAATTTTATGAATATAGATTCAGTTAATATATAAGCGATGTTCAACTTTAGGATCATGGTTTTCAAATTCATATGGTATGAGTTAATACGTCGGTTCATAATTATTTTAAATTTCTTTAATCTGGAACCTTTATTTTTTATGGTAATGACCTTTTGTAAACGTTTTAGTTTCGGGTATGGTAAAGAATTATTTATATATATATATATATATATATATATATATATATATATATATATATATATATATATATATATATATTTATTTATTTTGGGTGTTACATGGAAGGAATTGATTTCGATGAAAAATTTGCACCAGTTTCCAGAATGGAAGCCATCTGGATGTTTCTCACCTATGCATGTTCAAGAAAAATCAAAGTCTACCAAATGGATGTTAAGTCAACATTCCTGAATGGCGAATTAGAAGAAGAAGTTTACATCGAACAACCTGGAGGTTTTATACAATCATAAAAAGAAGACTATGTTTGTAGGTTAAAGAAGGCTCTATATGGTCTCAAGCAGGCTCCGAGAGCATGATATGCTCATCTTGATGGATATCTACATCAACAAGGGTTCAAGAAAGGTACTGTTGATACCAATATTTATGTACAAAAAGAAAAATATAATTTAACAATTGTTGAGGTATATGTGGATGATATAATATTTGGTAGAAATGATGATCGACTAAGTAATAACTCTGCTACAAAGATGCAAAGTGAGTTCGAGATGTCTTTACTTGGTGAGCTGACATACTTCTTAGGGCTTCAAATATCTTAGCAAGAGAAAGGAATATTTATATGTCAAGCCAAGTACATCAAGGAAATGCTCAAGAAATTCAAAATGGAAGATTGCAAACCCGTCCTTACTCCGATGGTAAGAGGTTGCAAATTGAGCATAGACGACTCATTTAAGGATGTGGATCAAAGGTTGTACAAATCTATGATTGGTAGTCTTCTATATGTAACAGCCTCCCGGCCATATGTTATGCAAGAAGTTGGACAAGTAGAAAGATTCCAAGCAGCACCAAAATAACCACATATTATTGTCATCAAAATAATTCTTCGATATATAAAGGGCACAACAGAATATGGCTTGTGGTATCCCAAGGGTAATAATCTCATTATTCAAGCCTTTACAAACACAGATTGGGCAGGAAGAGTTGATGATCGTAAGAGTACTAGTGGAGCAACATTTTATCTAGGTGGTTGTCTCGTATCATAGTTGAGCAAAAAGAAAACCTCAATCTCGTTATCTACTTCGCAAGCAGAATACATTGCAGCGACAGATTGTTGTACTTAAGTCCTTTGGATGAAACAAAATTTGCAAGATCTTCAAGTACAATTCAGTGAGCCTATTTGCATCTTCTGTGATAACACTAGTACCATCAACATCTCCAAGAATCCTGTCATGCATTAAAAAACAAAACACATTCTGATCAAATATCATTTTGTTAGAGAAGAAGTCACTGAAAAGAATATCAAACTTGAATATGTTGGTACAAAAGAAAAAATCATTGCTATCTTCACTAAACCTTTACCTCGTGAAGCATTTAATATCTTTTCCATAAGCTTGGGATTATCCCAAGTTCTCATTAGATTTTCCTTATTTAGAAAATAAAGGGGGAGTGGAAGTGTGTACAGGTCCGCCGAATGGTTGTGTGTCAAGGGGAGTTACCCTTTGCCATTGATGTCAAAGGGGGAGAGAATGTTTTAGAAAGAGGTGTCATGATCGCAGGGGCAGTACTTGTGTTTCCATCAATTCCAAAGGGGGAGATTGTTGATCAATGGTTGTCATTTATGTCAACCCAAGCAGCACCAGGGGCTACCCCTATATTGCATGGGAATTTTGACCTACCAAATTACTATATTCCGAGTCAAGGATATTTTTTATGGTTTCTACTTGTTGAGATGTTTCTGTTGATATATGTCTCTCCATGTAATTCTTCAAGGTTTGAGAGATATTCATGTTTGAACTTAGTAACCCCAGTTAGTGGGCTAAAACCCCATGGGGTTGTGGCATGACACTAATAATTGGATGTGGTCATTGAAAAATCAATAATTAATAATCTTTAATCTTCTAAAATCCCTCCCACGTTAACTGTTGAAGACCCTCTCAACCTAATCATTTATATAAATTGTGATCCTCACATCCTCCTCATGCAGGGATTTTTCTACTTGAGATAGGTCATCATGGAATTTTTGCTACAACTTTTTTTATACGAAGGTTAAGAGGTTGAAATTTTTATCACACAAATATGAAATACTGAAGAAGCTCATGTAAAAATTTAAGATCACGGTTCACAATATTTTAAGAGATATGACCTGTGGAAGTTAGGGTTTTTGTAGGCTCCTAAACTTCATCTCAAAGAGGTGACCTTGGGAAATTCGTCATAACTCTCTCTCTGAGCATCGTATTGGAATTCTGTAAAAAGTAGCGGATAATGCAAAGACTGTAGTTTTCTTTGTATCAATTTCAGATCCGAAGGAGGAAACAGTGACACGTGGCACGCCGTACAATTTCACTCTACTGAACTAGTCCATAATTAGGTCATTGTGAGAGATTGAGCATAAATTTGTATTGAGGAATAAAAATTGGGTCAGAAATGTGGCATTGGAAATAAGACTTAGAGGGATACTACATGACTGGAAATCACATAGTGGGGATCTAAAATAATAGAGATACATTAGATTCAATATTGAGCTCCTAGAAGGCAAGAAAAAGCTAGATCATATGCTGTCAAGGGCTGCAAAGGAGAAGAATTTCTAGGGCGGAAAAGAAAAGAAATGTGCGGCAGAGGTAAGCTCCAGGTAAGTATATTATGTATATGCATGCTCATTCCTTAGTTGCATTAGGTTCTTTTTATTCAATTTTTTTTTTTAGCATTGACATATGCTCTACAGGATGAGGTAAGCTTTTCTATTATCCTGTCATGGGTATTTCCTTGAATAATTTTTGCAGGTATTATATATTCATCAAGATAACACTTAATGCATGATCTAATGTTCTGAATAGTGAGAAAGGGTAGCATGAAAAGAGCAGCAATAAAGGTGCAAAACAACAACAAGAAGTTCACCACATGAAGTCTTCAAGTGGGCAGCACTGCATATAGTCATTGTACCGAGTTATTGTAAAAGCATCATTGTAAAATTTGTACAAGTGTCTATCCAAGAATTGAAGAGGTAGTGTTAGGAGGTCTGGGATCATCATTAGGTGGTTGTGTCATAGTTGAGGTTATGGTCTAGTGTGTCTTCTTCTTCTACATCATTCTATATCATTGTAAAGTGGACCATTTTCCCTGGTACGGGAGTCCATTCTTCTTTTATTATTCTATAGGGTGGTAGGGTGATGCTAGGTTGGTGCACGAAGTCACCAATAGGTTCTAGCCTGTGAAAAAATCAAGTTGGTAGGGTGGTTCTAGGGTGAGTTGTAGCTCATTGGGTGTTGGGACATCCGTTCATTTGACTACTGAAGGATCTCAGGCATTGGAGTATCCATCCAGTGGGAGCTGGAGAAGAATGATTTTCTAGATTCTAGGAAGTTGGAGCTTTCTTTTCAATTGGAGTTGAATATTAAAGAATTATTATAAAATCATTCAGGTGGTTTTTGTCCCGGAGGGGGTTTCCACCTTAAAAACTATGTGCATTTGTGTTCCTTTTGTTTATTGCTATCATTGTACAAACACTGATAATAATTGAAGATTAACTAATGCTCTGAAAGATTAATAATAATACTAATTGAAAGGAATACTGATTCACCCCCCCCCCCCCCTCTCTGAGTATGCTCTCAATATTTCCAACACACTCCATATTGCCCTCAAGCGAATGGGGAAGTTGAGGCTATTAATAAAGTTCTGAAGATGATGCTTCAACGTATGATAGGGGTCCACAAGTTAGGTTGGCATTTAATTATTTGTGATGCTTTGTGGGCATAATGAACCTTCGTTAGGAGTGCTGCTCAGTTTACTTTGTTCCAATTCGTTTATGGTCTAGAAGTTATCTTTCCTATTTAATGTGAAATTTCGTCACTAAAAATTGTTGTAGAAATTATTCCTGCCACTTCCGTAGAAGAGGAACGTCTCTTAAATTTGACACACTTAGATGAGACTCGGCTTGATGTCACCATGGCTAATGAAGCCCATAAAAAGCATGTCAAGTGCATAATATGACAAGAGTGTCAAGCCTCATGTCTTCTCAGAAGGAGACCTTGTCATGTTATACGACCAAGACTCTGATAAATTATGATCAGAAAAATTTGAGCCCATGTGGTTAGGTCCATATATTGTCAAACATGTTCTTTCTAAAGGGGCTTATGAAATTTTCAATTTTGATGGATTTCCACTAGAGCAACCTAGAAATGGGCTATATCTTAAGAAATATTATGCTTGATTCTTTACGTAGTACACTCTGTACATGTTGTATATCAGTGTGTTAGTATGTTTGCAATGTGTCCATTCAGAGTTTCCTTCATTTTTTGTTAATCTCATTTATATTTGACTTGCAGATGTCAAAATTCCTTGAACCATATGTTGGTTATGTTGGTGGTGCAAGTCGTAGTACTCATAATCTATCTGTTGGAAATATTTTCATTGATGAAAAAGGAGCAGAGAAGCAGAAACAATAAGAAAAGGAGCAGATCAGAATCATCAATTATGTATAAAGGAAAATAAGGCATAAAAGAGCAAAGGAAAAACATTAGAAGTGTAATCTAAGCCAGAGGAGCAACAAAGAGGCGTGGAGAAACATTAGAATTATTACTAAAGGCAAAGGAACAGCAAAGAAGAAAGGAGAAACAATAGAGGCAAAAGAGGCAATAAAGAAGAAAGTGTGCAGTGTAGGGTCAAGTCAGGCTATTTGCATTCAGAACTGCAAGAAAAGTAAAATGGTGAACAGTTTTGGGTCGAGTCAGTTGTTATACGTGCATATCAATGCACTACAATGCAGCTGGGTCAAGTCAGGTGTATGAGTGCAAAAAAGAAAACAAGTAATAAACGACCTGAGGGTTGAAACGTGAACACGTTTAACTAGTGGAGAAAGTCATGAATGAGCAAGTCGAGTTGTGCGAATACACGTTCAGAACAATGTTCGGTGGAGAGAAATCACATAGCACAATCGCAGCAGAACGAAATATTACAAATTTTTAAAGTCAAACAAAATGCGAAGTGCCAGAAATGACGTGGCATGATGATGCAGTAGTGATGTCGCACCTTGGTGGGACTCAAACCCTTTATCCCAAATCACATATTGCAGATCGCAAAGCTCAGAAGGGATAACACTCATGAACCACGTTGAAACACCAAAATGTGAAATGCGATAAGAATACCGGATGCGATTTTATTCAGAGCTAAAGGGAATATGTTTCAAGTCCAGGTATTACGATGGTTTATAAAGAAAAGTCTGAATGCGAGAGTAGACTCGGGTGTAAAAGACCCGACACTACGTACAGAGGTGCAATGCGATTACGCCTGTGTATAAATAGAACTCTGAATGCAGCGGTGGTGGACTCGGGCAAGTGACCCGATGATCGTGCAAAGGTTGTTGCGGTTGTATTAAAAGGAAAATTTGAAGCAACAGAAGGACTCATTTGGATAAGTGACTCGACTCTGTGTCAAGTGAAGGCAAAATATGAACGTGCAAGAGGCCGGGTTGGGAAAAGGTAGGTTATGTAGCATTGTTGTGAACGTAAAGGCATTAGTCGATTCGGGCCAAAAATATAGTTATGCAGAATTATGTTGAATAGAACAGTAAAGACAAAAAAATGAGGCAACAAGAAAAATAAGGACAAATTCACAACAAGCTAATGAGTTGGAAGGGCTGAGTTGTAATTTCTGTACAAATGTAAATATATTCTTTTATTTTTTATTGTTTGTGATGCAAAGTCAAGTCTCCATAGGCAAAGGAAAAACTCCTTAAATGATTTATTTCTGCATTGTATTAATGTAATATTTTGAACTAAAGAGTGAGGAAATGAATGGGTGGAAGGCAAAGAGTCAGGCATGTTCACTTCATATTCCCATGTAGAATGCAAACAACCATGAGGGTATTCCTATAAATGATGTTATTGTAATGAGCATAGAGAGGTTAGAGAGCGGAAGAATCAAAGAGAGCTGATAGAGATGTTGTGCACATCAGGAGCTGATATGAAGCAGAAATGAAGGCATAAAAGGTAGCAGTGAAGGAGGAGGATAACAAAGCTGATATCCTAGTAAATCAACATATGATTTTTATTGTAGTGTGAGGGAGTTGGAGCTTCCATATCAATTTGTAGTTTTATATGTTTTCAGTTGGAGTTGGGTGAGGTAGGAGCCTCCTGTGGGTTTTAGCCTGCAGAAAATACATAGGAGTTGGTGCTTCCGTTTCAATTTGGAGCTTGATAAAATTCCAGTTGGAGCTGGGTGAGGTAGGAGCTTCCTGTAGTTTGTAGCCTGCAGAAAATATTTGGGAGTTGGAGCTTCCTTGCAAGTTGTAGCTTGTAGAAACTGAGGTAGTAGCCTCCTGTAGGTAGGTGTCTGCAGAAAATCATGCCTTTGCATCACAACAATAATAAGATGTGGTTTTCTCCCATATGGGTTTCCACTTATATTTGTCGTCCATGTGAATGATTATGATGTGTTGATGTGATGTATTATTTTGATTATTGTTTTTTGTTCACTTATACATTCTATTGATTATTCTTTAGGAATATGGTTATTAAATGAGTTGTTAATAAGTATAAAGAAAATTTTTTAAGTCCTTGAATGTACTAAAATGATTCACCCCCCCTCTTAGTTTAGCTAAGGTTCCTTCAATTGGTATTAGAGCTAGTTCCTTCTGTAACGGTTCAACCACCGGAAGGAGGTCCTTGGTCCCCAAAAATGGCTAGCTTAGAAGGATGCTCTAAAAATAAAGCCCCTATATTTACTAGCACAAACTATGCTTTCTGGAAAATAAGAATGAGGACATACTTAATGTCTCTTGGAGTAGAAGTCTGGGTTGCTCTGGAAGAAAAATATGCAGCAAAGGATACAAACATTGAGAAATAAGATAAACAAAATTTCATAGCTAATGAAAAAGCAATGAATGCACTCTTGAGCGGTCTGAGTGAGTCAAAATTTCTAAAAGTAATGCATAGTAAGATTGCCAAAGAAATTTGGGATACAATAGAAAATATTCACGAGGGAGATACAAAGGTGAAGATAGAAAAACTGCAAGCACATAGAACTCAATTTGAAAACTTAAAAATGAATGAATATGAAGATATATTTGCATTCTTCTTAAGAGTTGCAGAAGTTGTGAATATCTTGATAGGCCTAGGAGAAGAAATTAAAGAAAGTGTTGTAGTCCATAAAATATTGAGATCTCTAACATCTAGGTTTAATCCTAAGGTTTCTACCATAGAAGAAATAGTAGACTGGGAAAACTTAACCAGAAACCAATTACTTGGGAACTTAACAACATATGAGATGAGACTTTCTAAAGGGAAGTCAAACATGAGGGAGGTTGCCTTTAAGGCAGACAAGTGCATAGAAGAGAAGGAAGGTACATGCTCATGCTTTGATGAAGAAGAAGCCAAATTCATTAGAAGATTGGATAGATGCACATGTAAGTACAAAGGTAAACTTCCATTTAAGTGCTTTAATTGTGGAAGAGTGGGGCACTATGCTTCAAAATGTCCTCATAAGAAAATAGAGAATCACTCAAAAGGGAAAGAGAAAAGCAATTTCAACAATAGGAAAAAAGGGAACATATTTAATAGAAAAACATTATATGCTCAACAAGACAACAACGCATCTGAGAGTTCAGATGAATCCCTAAATGAAGAAGGAACATTAGAATTCATTTTGATGGCCAAGGAAGAGCTTGAGGAATATCTCATGGAATTTGAAGAAGAAGGTGAGGTAGATCTTGAGGGGGATTTGGTAAGTTCCCTAAAGGAAATTGATAGACTCAAGCTCAAGACTAGAAAAAAAAGGAAATCCTTCTGAAATATGTAAAGGAAGAACCAAACTTTGAATATTTTATTAAGTTGAAAATTGAACTAGAAGAAGCAAGGAAAGTAGAAGACATTCTACAGTAGCAAATAAGAGAGAAAAGTCAGGAATGTGGAAGATTGGAAGAAGAGGTGGTGAGTATGAGGAAGGAATTGGAAAAGGAAGATAAATAAATGCGATCTGGTTCTAATTGCTCAGGATCATAACGGTCAATGGTATGTGGACAGTGGGTGCTCAAGACATATGATTGGAGACTGAAGCAAGTTTGTAACATTTGATGAAAAGAAATCTGGCAATGTAACATTCGGAAATGAAAAAGTAGGAAAAATCAAAGGAAAAGGCATAGTTAGCCTGAATAATGGAGGAGGAGAGGCTCAGGATGTACTATTTGTAGATGGCCTGAAAGCCAATCTACTAAGTATTAGTCAAATTTGTGATAACGGCTGTGAGGTCCTTTTCAGAGCCCAAGATTGTGAAGTAAGGTCAATAACCACAAGAAAGACCTTGGTTAAAGGTGTTCGAACAAAAATTAATGTTTATATAGTGGAAGAGGATAATGAAGCATGCCACATCAGCAAAATTGACGAATCTTGGCTATGACATAAAATACTGGGACATCTAAATTTTGACCACATCATTAAACTGAGCAAACAAAAAGCTGTCAAAGATTTGCCGACAATAAAGAAGCCACCAAATACCATATGCAAGTCTTGCCAATTGGGAAAACAAACTCGCACATCATTCAAATCCAAAGACCAACTATCTATTAGTAAACCTCTCCATCTTGTACACATGGACCTGTGTGAACCTTCAAGAACAAATGCACCAGTTGGAGAATCGTATTTCATGCTGATAATTGATGATTTTTCCAAATTAGCATGGGTGGCATTTCTCAAATACAAATATGAAAGGTTTGAGAAATTTAAGATATTTAAGGCACTGGCAGAAAATCAAACTGGATGTAAAATAAAATGCATCAGATCAGGCAAAGGAGGTGAATTCATAGGTGATGAGTTTGCGGACCTGTGCATTGAATGTGGGATAAAGCAACAATTTACTGTTGCAGATACACCTCAACATAATGGAGTGGCAGAGAGGCAAAATAGGTCTGTACAGAATATTTCCAGAGCCACGATGCAAGAAAGAAACATTCCCCAAACCTACTGGGCAGAAGCAGTACACATAATTATTCATATCCTCAACAAATCTCATCTCAGACCAAATTGTGACAAGACTCCATATGAACCGTGTCATGGGAAACTGGCATCAATCAAGCATTTTAGAGTCTTCAGCGACAAATGCTTCATAAATAATAATGATGAAAAATTGGAAAAGTATGATGCAAGAGCCGATGAAAGAATATTTTTGGGATATGAATCAAAGAGTAAGGGTTACAGGTGCTACAATAAGAGGTTGCATAAAATTGTGGAAAGCATTGATGTGAGATTTGATGCAGAACTACCAGACAGAACCAGAAGTACAAACTTTTTCAATCATCCAGATCATCATCATGATGACAATAAGGAAAATAAAGAACAGAATGAGACAACATAAGATACAAAAAACTCAAAAGGGCCCTTGAGACACACTCAAAATAATCATATAGAAGATCAAATCATTGGAGATAAAAGTGCAGGAGTCTAAACAATAAGACAACTAGCTGAACAGACTGAGGAAGTGTATCTAGCCATGCTGTCACAGATATAACTAAAGAATTTCGATGAGGCCAGGAAAGACAAAAATTGGATAAATTCTATGAACGAAGAATTATACTAGATTGAGAAGAACAAGACCTGGGAGTTAATACCAAGACTTGTTGGGAAAAATTTCATCGGAACAAAGTAGATATTCAAGAATAAGATGAATGAACAAGGTCAGGTAATCAAAAATAAAGTTAGAACTGTATGTAAGGGATACTCTCAAATCGAAGGACTTAAATATGATGCAAATTTTTCCCCTATAGAAAGAATGGAAGCAGTTAGAATGTTTCTGGATTTTGCATGCTATCATGATTTCAAGGTATATCAAATGGATGTGAATTATGCCTTCTTAAATGGAGATCTAGAGGAGGAAGTCTTCATGGAACAACCTGAATGTTTTTCCTTAGCAGACAAGCACAACTATGTTTGCAGATTAAATAAAGTTCTACATGGTCTCAAACGAGCACCACATGCATGGTATTCCAGGCTGGACAAATACTTTCAAAAACAAGGATTCAAGAAGGGAGGAGTAGACAACAATCTATATATAAAGGGTGATGAAGAAAAAATATCAATTGTAGTAGTATATGTAGATGACATCATGTTTGGCATCAACAAGAATGATTTAGTAAAAGGATTTGCTGAAGGGATGAAGTCATAATTTGAGATGTCAATTATTGGAGAGCTTACCTTCTACCCAGGACTTCAAATTCTACAGAAGAACAAATACATATTCATTTCACAAGAAAAATACTAAAGAGATATGTTAAAAATATTCCAAATGGAAGACTGTAAACCTATGTTAACTCCCATGACTACTGGATGCAAGTTATGTGAAGATGATGGATCTGTAGATGTAGATCAAAGAATTTAGAGATCTACGATAGGAAGTATGATATAAATAACAACCTCTAGACCATACATTATGCTGGCAGTAGGACTTATGGCAAGATACCAATCAACACCAAACCAAAATCACTTGCTAGCAATCAAGAGGATATTTAGATACGTGCAAGGAATTGCAAATTATGGTATATGGTATCCGAAAGGCAAAGAATTTACATTGACAGCATATACAGATGCAGATTGGGCCAGCTGTGTGGATGATAGGAAAAGCACAAGTGGAGGTGCATTCTATTTGTGAGAAAGTCTAGTGGCATGGTTAAGAAAGAAGCAAACATTTGTCTCTCTATCTATAGCAGAAGCGGAATACATAGCAGCAGCTTGTTGCACACAAGTGATGTGGATGAAACAAACTCTTCAAGACATGAAGGTAAGCATCACTGAACCTATTTCTATCAAATGTGACAATACAAGTGAAATAAGCATATCAAAAAATCACGTGCTTCATTCGAAAACCAAGCACATCCCAATAAAGTACCACTTCCTCGGAGAACAAGTAGCAGAGAAAATAGTAAAGATGGAATACGTCCCAAAAAAGGAACAAACAACAGACATATTTACAAACCCTCTTGCTAGAGAGCCATTCAAATATCTAAAAGACAAACTGGGGATAGTGTCTGCAAATGATACTCTATGATATGACCAGAAAACAAAAAAAAAGGATGAAAAAAATATATGAAAAAATGCACTAGCAAAGACTGCAATATCAGGAACATAAACAGTGCAGTCGTCCAGCTAGTATCAGACAAGAAGCATCATTCCAGGGGGAGAGCAGCCATCAGCCATGAACATACAAGTAAATAGGAACCTCAAATGTTACTGAAGATAAATACTGATGAAGAAGTTATCCCGATTTTAGTAAAAAAAAAATTCAATAGTCTAGCACAAATCAACACTATACATGCAAATGCAATGACTCCCAAAGTGTTCTCCCAACATTACTTATACACCAAATGGAGAAATAGTCCCAGCCAGGTATGTGGAGAAAACTCAAGCAATACAAAGATAGAAAGTACACCGAAAACTTGTAACCCCTTGCCAGTGATGTCAAAGGGGGAGGAAATGTAACCACAAGTAGGAAGATTCTTCTCAAAATGAAAGGGGGAGGATGTGTTTTCATCAATTCCAAAGGGGGAGACTCTTAGAAATATTTTCATTGATGGAAAAGGAGCAGATAAGCAACAAAAATAAGGCAAATGAGTAGATCATAATCATCAATTATGCATAAAGGCAAAGAAGGCATAAAAGAGAAAAGGAAAAACATTAGAAGTGTAATCTAAGCCAGAGGAGAAGAAAAGAGGCATGGAGCAACATTATAATTATTAATGAAGGCAAAGGAGCAAAAAAGAAGCAAGGAAAAATAATAGAGGAAAAAGAGGCAGCGAAGAAGAAAGTGTGCAGTGCAGGGTCAAGTTGGGCTATTTGTGTTCAGAATTGCAAGAAAAAGAAAATGGTGAACAATTTTGGGCCAAGTCGGGTGTTCTACGTGTAGATCAGTGAGCTACGATACAACCAGGTCAAGTCGGGTGTATGTGTGCAACAAAGAAAACAAGTAATAAACGAGCTTAGGGCCAAACCATGAACGTGTTTAACTAGTGGAGAAAGTCATGAACGAGCGGGTCGAGTTGTGCAAATACACTTTTAGAACAATGTTTGGCGGAGAGAAATCACATATCGCAATCGCAACAGAAAGAAATATCACAAATTCATAGAGTCAAAGAAAATTCGAAGTGCGAGAAGTGACGTGACATGATTATGTGGTAGTGACGTGGCACCCTAGTGGGACCCAAAACCTTTATCCCAAATTGCATATCACAGATCCCAAAGCTCAGAAGGGATAACACTCATGAACCACGTTGAAACGCTGAAATGTGAAATGCGATAAGAGTACTGGATGTGATTTTATTCAAAGGTAAATGGAATATATTTCAAGTCCAGGTCTTACGGCAGTTTATAAAGAAAAGTCTAAACGCGGGAGTAGACTTGGGTGAAAAAGACCCGACACTACATGCAGAGGTGCAATGCGGTTACGCCTGTGTATAAATGGAAGTCTGAACACAACGATGGTGGACTCAGGAAAGTTTCTCGATGCTCGTGAGAAGGTTGTTGTGGCTGTATTAAAAGGAAAATCTGAAGCAACAGAAGGACTCGTTTGAATAAGTGAACCGATTCTTTGTCAAGTGAAGGCAGAAGCTGAACATGCAAGAGGTCGGGTCGGGAAAAGGTAGGTTATGTAGCACTATTGTGAATGTAAAGAAATGGGTTGAGTCAGGCCAAAAAGACAGTTATGCAGAAGTATGTTGAATAGAACGGAAAAGAAAAAAAGAGAGGCAACAAGCAGAAAAAGGACAAATGCACAACAAGCTAATGAGATGGAAGGGCTGAGTTGTAATTTCTGTACAAATGTAAATATATTATTTTATTTTTTATTGTTTTTGATGCAAAGGAAAGTCTCCATAGGCAAAGGAAAAACTCCTGAAATGATTTATTTCTACATTGTATTGATGTACTATTTTGAACTAAAGAGTGAGGAAATGAATGGGTGGAAGGCAAAGAGTTGGGCCCGTTCACTTCATATTCCCATTTAGAATGAAAAAAACCATGAGGGTATTCCTATAAATGATGTTATTGTAATGATCATAGAGAGGTTAGAGAGCGGAAGAATCAGCGAGAGATGATAGATATGTTGTGCACATCAGGAGCTAATATGAAGTAGAAATGAAGGCAGAAAAGGAAGCAGTGAAGAAGGAGGATAACAGAGCTGATATCCAGGTAAATCAACATATGATTTTTATTATAGTGTGAGGGAGTGGAGCTTCCATATAAAGTTGTAGCTTGATAGATGTCCAGTTGGAGCTGGTTGAGGTAGGAGGATCCTATTGGTTGTAGCCTGCAGAAAATACATGGGAGTTGGTGCTTCCATTTCAAGTTGTAGCTTGATAAAATTCCAGTTGGAGCTGGGTGAGGTAGGAGCTTCCGGTAATTTGTAGCCTGCATAAAATATTTGGAAGTTGGAGCTTCCTTACAAGTTGTAGTTTGTATAAACTGAGGTAGTATCCTACAGAAAATCAGTTGTGAGAGGGAGTAGGAGCTTGCTTTTGCATCACAACAATAATAAGATTTGGTTTTCTCCCTTATGGGTTTCCACTTATATATGATGTCCATGTGCATGATTATGATGAGTTGATGTGATGTTTTGTTCTGCTTATTGTTTGTTGTTCACTTATACATTCTACTGATTATTCTTTAGGAAAATGGTTATTAAATGAGTTGTTAATAATCATAAAGAAAAAGTTTTAAGTGCTTGAATGTACTAAACTGGTTCACTCCCCCTCTCAGTTTATCTAAGGTTCCTTCACTATCCGCCACAGCAGGGCTATATTTGCTCCAAATTGTGAGTTAGTGAGTCTACAAGGGATTTGTATTTTTCGCTTTAATAATAAAATTGATGAGTATAGCATAGTGATAGAGCTTTTTCCTGATGCTATTTCGCATAATATTCGTCATATGGTCATCAGACTTGACTCACAACTTGCAGTACTAAAATTTTCCGATGTTTATTCAATAAGAAGTCCAACTATGCTCTGTATGTTCTTGAGGGTTCATCTTCTAGAAAGATACTTTGATTTCATCCAATGTCAACACATTTCTAGAAATATAAACACAATGATAGATGAATTGGCTAATCATGTTTTATATAGACATTTGCGACATATGTAAATAAATTTAAATACACATCACATCCATTGAAAGAGATAATGGAAACATAAAGAAACATTAGAGATAATTGTATATATATATATATAAGAGTTTGGTTTTACAAAAGAATTCCTGATACACATATGGCCACACGGTCTATCAAGTCCAAAATATGCACGTAAATATGGCTATAAGCCTCTTAGTTGATCCGGATTTATGCAGGAATGCAACAGAATACATAAATAACCATACACATAGAAATACAGCAAAAATAAGGCTTCATTTCATTAATATCAAATCACAGATATATGGTTACAAACATGATGGAAATAAAATAGCTAGGGTGCTGGTAGCGAATCTATGAGAAGATATGTGGCGACTATAGACCTTTGAACTGTATTACAATGAGGCTCGAGGGCCTATTTATTATGGAGAAACAATGGAGAATTCTAAACGTCCAAAAACCTAACCCTAGGAGATGAAGCGCCAAAAATATGGGCCCCGTTTGGGTAAATTGGTGTTTCAACTTCCTAGGGATGTAACTTTGGCATACTATCTTTGTTTGGGGTTTCAAAATGGCTCCGGAAGTTCAGGACCCGAAAAAATGCTAAAAATAGTAAGTTGTGAAAAAAAAACTGAAAGAAAAAATGGTGGGGCCCCAAGTGGAATAGGCGGGTGGCCACCAGTATCCACCTGGATCATTCCTCCCCCCTTAGGAAGCAATGGTCCCCATTGCATTGAGTTCCTCCATGAGATGAGGAAACTTCTGTTGAACTTGGTCCCTGGTGAACCACTTGCCTTGGTTTAGGAGTTGGCCAGCTTTGACAACCCAATACAGTTGGATCTTCTGTCGGCGAGTATTCTTGATTTGCATGTCCATGATACAGTCTGTGGTGGCCTGCTCCATGCAGTCTAGGTTTAACTCTTTTGGTGTGAGTTCTTCTGCAATGTCAGAGGGGTCTAATAGATGTGGGAAGTAGGGACAGAGGCGGTCTACATTGAATACTGGGTGCAGACCAATGAATGGTGGAATACTGAGCTCGAAGGCATTGTTCGCTATAGCCTTGGTGATGGTGTACGGCCCATATCGGAGTGGGCGAATCTTGCGGTGGGGTCCAGTGAGGCGCTCCTTCTGCAAATGTAGCCACACTTTTTCGCCCACCTAGAAGTTGTGTGGCACCCGATGTTGATCATGTCGTTGCTTGTACTTAGCATTGGCTCTATCCAATATGTCATGAACCTATTGGTGGATGTGCTGAATGCACTCGATGAAGTTGTTTGCTCTGTCAGCTTCAGACTGGACATGAGCCGAATCGGCCTGAGTAGTTGCAACTGGCATGGCTACGTCAATGGGACATAGTGGCTAGAATCCCAAGCCCACCTGAAAGGGGCTGTGGCCAGTTGAGCTGTGGAGAGCTCGGTTATAACTGTGTTGTACATAGGGAAGGCTCTCATCCCATGTGTGTGGATGCTTTGAATTGTACATGCGTAGAATGTGTACAATCATCCTGTTAACGACCTCTGTCTGGCCATTAGTTTGGGGATGGAAAGCTATGGACTTGGTGAGCTTGGTGTCCAACATTGACCAGAGGCTGGACCAAAATGTGATGAGGAACCTGCTGTTGCGATCTGATATGATAGACTGTGGGATCCCAAAGTGCACCCACACTCGTTCAAAGAAGAGTTTAGCAGTGGCTTTTGCTGTGATATTCTTCTTGCAGGCCGCCATAATGGCCATCTTTGAGAATCTGTCGACGACGAAGAAAACACAGTCGTTTCCATGCTTAGTAGAAGGAAGGCCTGACATGTAATCCATGGAGATGGATTCCCAAGGTCGACTAGGGGTAGGTAGCGGAGTATAGAGCCCTTGCTTCTTGATGGTCGGTTTGGCAATGGCGCACGCAGTGCAGGATTTGATGTACTTCCCGACATCCTGTTGAAGGTTCAGCCAATAGAAATACTTCTGCAGTACTGCCACTATTTTCTCGACCCCAAAATTCCCAACGACTCGACTGTAGTGCGCTTCCCATATCATCTTGGCACGCTCGCTTGAAGGAACACAAAGGTGTCCCAGGTGACATAATAGTGCATCTTGGAGGTGAAAATTTGGAACTTGCATACCCCCCAAGAGTGCCTTGTATGTGTGGCTGAATTTTGGATCGCTCTTGTAGAGAAGTGGCCAATCAGAAGTCTCATGCCCACAAGAGTTGAGAATGGTGGTTATGGCCACGATCGGTGGTCGGCTGAGGCAATCTGCAACATTATTGGTGCTACCCTTCTTGTACTTGATGTTCAAATGAAATTGTTGCAGATATGTGAACCACTTCTGAAGGCGATCGTTCTGCAACTTCCCTGGTGTCTGTATGAACTGCAAGGGTCGGTGGTCTGTGTGGATGATTGTCTCCTTCCCCAAAATGTAATGCTTCCATTGTCGACAAGCCTGCACAATGGAATACATTTATTTGTCATAAATGGGATATTTTCTAACTGTGTCAGACAATGTCTCACTATGATATGCCACTGCATGCCCTTGTTGAGTAAGAACTGCCCTAATAGCATAGTTAGAGGCATCTGTCTCGATCTCAAATGGTTGTTGCAAGTTTGGTAATGTGAGCACTGGGGCAAAACAGAGGCGATGTTTAAATTCTACGAACACATTCTATTGAGATTCTGACCAACATAATTTTTCTTTCGCTCCTCCCTTGGTGACTTGACTCAAGGGCCAAGTGATATGAGAGAATCCCAACACGAACCTGTGGTAGAAATTAGCAAGACCCAGAAAGCTGCAAAGCTCTGTTAGGGTGGTTGGGGTTGGCCAATCCCGAATTACTTGGATCTTGGATGGATCCACATGCATCCCCCTTTCATCAATAATGTATCCCAGATATTGAACTTGGGTCATGCCAAAAGTGAAATTCTCCAAATTGGCACACAACTTGTGTTGCCACAGTGTTTGGAGGACTTCTCGAATGTGGTGGAGGTGCTCTTCCCAAGTCTGGCTGAAGATAAGAATGTCATCCAAGTATACCACTACAAATGAGTTGGTGAATGGACGCAAGATGTCATCCATCAACCTCATGAAGGTTGCGGGAGCATTTGTCAATCCGAAAGGCATGACGAGAAATTCAAAAAGGCCCTCCTTGGCTTTGAAGGTAGTCTTCCACACATCAGAGGGTTCGATTGGTACCTGGTGATACCCAGCCTTCAAGTCGATCTTGCTGAAATATTTTCCCCCTTTGAGTTGGTCCAGAAGGTCATCAATCCGTGCGATCGGGTACATATTCTGGACAGTGATCTTGTTCAGTGCCCGATAATCAATACAAAGTCTCTAAGTCCCATCCTTCTTTTGTACCAACATGATCGGGCTTCCACAGGGCGATGAACTTGGCCGGATGTGACCTTTCTGTAGTAGCTCCTGAATCTGCCTCTTGATTTCTTCATTCTCCAGAACAGAGCACCTATAGATCGGTCCATTGGGTAGCGGCGCACTTGGGGTCAGGTCAATGGGGTGCTTGACCTGACAGTGTAGAGGCACCCCTGTGGGTGAGGTGAAGATGTCCCCATACTCCTCCACAACCTTGTCCATTTGTTGTTGTCGTGTAGAGGAGCCATGTTTGGAGGTCGTGGCCACAGTCTTCTTCTTGCCCTCGGGGCGGATCATCAGGAAAACAAATTCCCTGGTTTGGGAAATGAGCTTACTGTATTGTTTTGCAGTAACCAAAGAGATAGTGGGAGGCGGTGGTACCTTTGGTATCCTATACAATTTATTTCCCAAAGTAACAATAACAGCGCGAGGTCGGGACTCATATACAACATGTCGCTTCCACAAGTATGGTTGGCCTAATAATACATCAGAAACATCAATAGGAGCAATGTCACACAATACCTCATTCGTGAAGGGCTTGATGCTATGGGAAGGCGACACTGCTCGCTGACGCGAAGATCCCGTCATTGGTGAAGCCACCCAATGGTGTATGGTTGTGGGTGCACTGTGGTCGGCAAGCCCAACCGCTTCATGACATATACTGAAATGAGGTTCTTTTGGCTCCCATTGTCGACAATTAACAGTAGCGGGGAACCCTTTACCCACATCTGGGAGTGGAAAAGACGCTCTGCCTCCTTTGGATCTTCTGGTTCCTCCTTCTGGATCTTCGTAGTGGCAACAGTGGCGTTGGGATCCGCATCAATAATCTGCTTCCCTTTGTCATTCACCTTGTCAGGTTCTCATTCAGATTCGGAGCATGCATCTGATTCAGAAGCCCTCATCTCGGCCACCAGTGACTGCTTGGCTCGACACTCACTTGTGTTGTGAGTGGAGCTCTTATGGAACTCACACTACTTTCCTGTGTCCCTCTTTGGCTTTGCGGTGTTTTTCTTTTCTTGTGTCTTTGGCAGGTTGTCTTGGGCTGCCATGCCTTGGCTTTGTCCTTTGTTCTGCGGTTTGGGGGCACCTTTCCCTTGCTTTTGATTCGCAGATCGAAAGTCTCGCTTCCTCTGTTTGAATTTCTGCTCAGTCTTAGCAGCATACCGGTATGCCGTACCAAGCGAGGAGATGTCAAGGAACTCCATTTCCTCCTGAATGTATCTTTGCAGACAACTGCGATACTTTAGCACCAAATGTTTCTCTGAATCTTTGATACCCAACTTTGTGCGCAGGGTATGGAAAAAATTCGTTAGCTCATGCACATCTTGATCCCTTTTTTGCCGCAGCGTGGTCCATCTTGTCCTCATAGCTCCCCACGGGATATTATTGTTCCTTGATGGCATCTCGGAAAGAATTCCAAGTGGGTACGGCTGAGAAAAGAGAGGGTTCTGTCTCATCCGTTTTCTCACAATAGGTTTCCCACCAGTCCTTGACATGGGGGGTAGCTTTGAGGAGTGAAAAAATAATCTTCTCTCGGTCGGAAAAATCATGAACTGAGAAATATCCTTCTAATAGATTCAACCATCTATCTACGACATTTGCATCTATTTGACCCTCAAATATGGAAATGTCAAAGTTTACTTGTACCTTAAAGGGAGTCGTGCCTCCAGAGTGGCTGCTGGATGCAGATGCACCGCAGGTGGGCAGTCGTTGAAGGATCTGGGAAAAGTTATCCATCATCGCGTTCCTTTGTTTTTCGAGGGCCTCCTGGAGCAATATTTTGATAGGATATCCTGCTCCCTCATCTTTCTTTTCGTCCCCCATGGGCGTCCGTTAGGGTTTGCAAGGTTGATCTTGCAAAGGTTCCACCAGATTGAGCCCTAACTCCTTATACCCCGACCTTGTTGGGGACATGCAAAGAAGGATCGAGAAAAAGCAGACCGCTTTGATACCACTGATCCGGATTTATGCAGGAATGCAACAGAATACAAAAATAACCATACAGATAGAAATACAACGGAAATAAGGCTTCATTACATTAATATCAAATGACAGAAATATGTTTACATACATGATGGAAATAAAATAGCTAGGGTGCTGGTAGCGAATCTCTGAGAAGAGATGTGGCAACTACAGACCTCTGAACTGTATTACAATGAGGCTCGAGGGCCTATTTATTATGGAGAAACAATGGAGAATTCTAAACATCAAAAAACCTAACCCTAGGAGATGAAGCGCCAAAACTATGGGCCCCGTTTGGGTAAATTGGTGTTTAAACTTCCCAGGGACCTAACTTCAGCATACTATCTCCGTTTGGGGTTTCAAAATGGCTTCGGAAGTTTAGGACCTGAAAAAATGCTAAAAATAGTAAGTTGTGCAAAAAAAGGAAAGAAACAATGGTGGGGCCCCAAGTGGAATAGGCGGGTGGCCACCAATATCCACCTGGATCATTAGTAGACTAATCATAGTGCTCTTGCTAACATGCCATAGTATGAGCTATCTTGCGTAGTAGTCGAATAATGCGACCAAGCACTCCGATAGTGTGTCCCTGCAGTCTCATAAGAAGTTGGTCGACCGTGATCTCAGCTATGCCATGTGTCAACCCTTCCATATGATGCTTTACCTCTGTTAGGGTCTTAGTCACATTAGAATCCTGTAGTACATCTCTTCCCGCTACAACAACCTGTGTTGGCGCCAGTACCTGTTGTGGGTCTCCCGCACACTGGAGATACGAGGAACCCATGGGTCGAACCAGTCGAATATTTGCATGTATGAATCAATGGTTTAGTCTTGGATACATCAAAAACACACAAAAAAAAGTTGTAAAACTTAAAAATCAAAGAATGGTCAAGATATCTTACCGATAACACCCTATTGCTTTCAATTAGGAAGAACAAGCTCAGGGTCTCCATGAAAATCCACCACTGCGTATGGATAATATTTGATCATAATGAGCTGCCTACATAGCAATATGAAGAATGGTGGTGTGAAGTGTTGAATAATGTAACTAGGTTTAGTCTTTGTAATTGTATTTCAGTCGTTATGAAATGTACTTACCAAAAGAATGAAAATAAATTTTTCTTTATTATTAGTCAAATTACCCATTAAGGACTCCTAGGATTTATATTGATTCATTAGAGTCATTGTACATATTATGAGACCCTCGTTGGGCTTTTGAATAATGTAAAAAGAATTATTTTTGAGTCAAAGATGAATTTTGTCACCTCCACACCAAGTTGTCCCTTTCTTGATGAATTCGGCCTACAAAGGAGAAATTCAACCCACAAGGAGCCTATATATACAAGTGCATTTCAATCTACTTGCTCACTAACTCAATAAGTTCGATATACAAGAAGCAGTGCAGGAAAAAGTGCGAAGTGCAGAAAGGAGAAAGATAATTGTAGGATCGAAGTTATTGGGATATTTTATATCTCTCTCTCCTACGAGATTACTGAGCAATTGCAGGATCTAAGTGATGGAGTTTCAGGATTGAAATTCTGCAGTTGTAGGAGTTCAAAGTTGTTGGGGTCGAAGTGTTGTTACTGCATAGGTTGAAGCTTTGCTACTACAAGGTCGAAGGTCTATATTGAAGCTCCTTGACGGAATGGCTCACTTGGTGGTTGGAGGAAGTTTGTGTCTAGGTCGAAGAGTCTTGGATTATCTTATGAAAACTATTGAAGGAAGAGATTTTGACTGGGTTTTCCCCTGGATAGGGGTTTTCCCTTCGCAAAGTGCTTACATATTGTGTCTCTTCTTTTTGTGAAATTCATACACACATAGTTTGGTAATTGCTAGATGAAGGATAATATAACAAAGAATTAAAAGAAGAAAACATAATTCACAAGTAATTATCAAGAAAGATGAATCAAAACCATAATTCTAATAGCTTTGATTTATCGACATAGTATTAGAGCTAAGGTCAAATAATATTGGAGATCACTCTGTTGGCTCGAAAGAAATGATTACTCCCTCTATGATAGAATACATGAAAATGGGATTCAACACTGCAGGAAGTTGGATCAAGAGAATATTATACTACTTATTAAACAAGGTCAAAATCCAAGGGTTCTTGGTTGCAATTACAAGTTCACTCAATGATGACAATGCATGGATTATTGATAATGGAGCAACAAGGCACTTGATAGGGGAAAGCAAACAACTTCACACTCTATCAAAGGAACCGTCTTCTCATGCAGTGGAATTGGGAGACAACAAAATATATGTTGTTAGAGGCCTCGGATCAACATCTTTGAAGGTTTAGAATGGAGCTAAGCTACATATCAACAATATACTATATGTTACAGGTTTGAAAAAGATTTTTCTTTCAATTTCTTACATATAAGATAAAGGGGATAGAGTTGCTTTTGTTGATGGAAAGGTTTTGGTTTGGGGAAAATATTCAAGTATCAATAAAGCTAGGGTTATTGGAGTTCGTGAAGGAAGTCTATATAGATTCATAACACCATCTTCTCAGTCCCTAGTTCATATGGAAATCAATCCCATTGAGATATGGCATCAAAGGTATGTACATATACACTACAAGGTCATTCCCTTTCTCAATCAACTGGTTAATGGCATCCCCAATATCAAAGAATATTGTGAAGGAATTTGCAAGGGATGTGCTTTGGGTAAAAATACAAGGAAACCATTTACAAACAATGAAACAAGGTCTAAAGAAATATTAGACCTCATTCATTCAGATGTGTGTGGGCCTATTTCTGATAAATCACCTGGAGGTCATATTTACTAGGTGACATTCATTGATGATCACTCAAGAAGGAAATGGCTCTACCTTCTCGAGAAAAAGGATGAAGTATTTGAGATATTCAAGGAATTTAGATCTAAAGTGTAGACCCTAACCAAAAGAAGAATAAAGACTTTGAGATCCGACAATTGTGTGGAATACACTTCTAAATAATTAATTTCATATTGTAAAGAAGTAGGCACTAAGGGGGAGCTCATTGTTCCCCACTATCCTGAACAAAATGGAGTGGCTGAAAGAAAGAATAGGACAATTGAAGAAGGTACACGAACAATGATCTTTGATCAATACTTATCAAAATTTCTACGGGGAGAAGCAACAATGAACACAGTATATATTCAAAATAGAATTCCTCATATCATTATTGAGAATATGACACTTGAGGAAGCATTCATAGGGGAAAATCCAAGTGTGGACCATATTTGAATCTTTGGGTGTCCTCCCTATATCCACGTTCCAATGGACAAACGAAAGAAACTACATTCTACAAGCATAAAAGGGATCTTCGTTGGCTACAATCTCTATTCAAAAAATATAGAGTGTACATGAAGGAAGGAATACATATTGAAGTAAGCAGGGATGTTAAATTTGATGAAAATCATGCCTACAAAATATCCAAAGATATTCCTATTGATTATGATGACAAAGATATACCAACATTCGAAGAGAAGAAGTACAACATGACAATCCTACTACAATTCAAGAAGAAGAAGAAGGACCAAGTGATCCTATTTAACCTGTGATCATACTGAACACAAGGAAGAGGCCAAATTGGTTAAAAGACACTCTTGAAGATGCTGAAGGACATGGAGCTACAAAAGGAACCTTTAGGGAAAGAAAAAGACCAAAAATATATTTTGGAAGTGCTGCATACATGAAAAAAATAATTGAATTTGAACCAACTACATTTGAAAAAGTTTATCATCAAGGAGTATGGAATAAGGCAATGCAAGAAGAATATTAATCCATTGTGAAGAATGGGGTTTTGGAAATCGTTCCTAGGCCTCGTGAAAAATCAATTGTCACTTTTAAATGGATCTACAAGATCAAGCACGTTGTTGATGGAAGCATAGACAAGTACACAACTAGATTCATTGCAAGGGGCTTCTCTCAAAAGGAAGGCATATATTATGAAGAAACATTTGCACCTATTGCAAGTTATCATACTATTAGATCCTTTGTTTCATTGGTTGTTACAACGGGGTGGAAAATCCATCGGATGTGAGGACAACATTTTTGAATGTGACCATATATGAAGAAGTATACATTGAGCAACCTAAAAGCTTTGAAGTAAATAGAAAATACACTCATGTTTGTGTAGTCAACAAGACCCTGTATGGTTTGAAGCAAGCTCCTAGGGCATGGTATGCAATAAAAAATGCATACCTTCTAAGAATTGGGTTCGTGAAGAGTAGTGTTGATCCAAATCTCTATATCAAGGTTGTGGATAATGAGCCAGTCATTATTCTACTATATGTGGATGATATATTCATCACATGTGTGGAGCGAAGGATACGAGAATGTAGGAATATGTCGGTAGCTGAATTTGATATGAAGGATCTGGGACTGATGCACTATTACCAAGGTATGGAAGTATGGTAGAAAATTAGGAAGAGATATTTGGGGCAAGGAAAGAAGATAATGAATTTGTTGCAGAAATTATGGATGATGGATTCCAAGCCCATGACTAATCCCGTGATCACCAATCTCTAGAATTTGAGAAGCTATGACTCAAGTCTCGTAGATCTTACCTCCTATCGTAAGTTGGTGGGTTCTCTGATGTATTTAGTAAATACTAGGCTGGATATATGTTTTCTTGTGAACATTATTAGACAATTTCAGTTGGAGCCTCGTCATGATCATTGGATAGTTTTCAAGCATATATTGAGATATCTTCGTGGCACTATACATCACCACCTAAAGTATTATAGAAAGAAAGTCAAGTTGATTGGTTTCACAGATTCTGATTGGGGTGGAAGTGATACCGATGGAAGAAGAATTACAGGTGGATTCTTTAGTCCGGGGTCTGCTATGATCTCATGGATGAGTAGAAAGTAAGATATCGTTGCTTCAAGTAGTAAGAAAGAAGAGTATGTGGCTACATGTGAAGTAGGAAAGGAGGTTGTATGGTTGAGAAAGCTTTTGACAGATTTATTCGAGAAACCTTTGAGTCCTATTGTGATAACTGTGACGATCAAAGCTACATCAAGATGTTTGCATATCTCATGTTTCATGTTAGGACGAAGCATATCAAAAATAAGTTACACTACATTAGGAGCTTGGTGAAATATGGGATCGTGAAGCTACAGTATGTCCCAATTGACGATAAAGTAGATGATATTCTAACAAAGTCTCTTCCTAATAAGAAATTTGAATATCTTATAAACATGCTTATTTTAGTTAATATTGTTGATCTTGTTGATAATGATAAAATTTTGGAAGATATTTGTTGAGGCTTTATGTGTGATACACATTTCCTGGGAGGAAATCAGGCCAACACTATGTGTTGATGTCTGGATCCTGAAGTAGGGAGGGTGGTGTTGGTCATAGAGCTCTCACCTCATATATGAACCTGGATCCTTGGGTTGATGGTTAGCAAGTAATCTTGATGGTACCTAGAGAGGCTGAAAGATTTAGTCCATCTTAGTCTCACCCAGATAGATTTCCTAGGTCAATAATCTAGTCCATGTCATTGTGGTGACTGAACTCTTCATAGTTCATATGTTTTGAGATCTTCCTTGTACTTGTATATGTCATTATGAATACCTCCCTATTTAGGAGGGAGTGTTGAAGAATGTAACTAGGTTCGGTCTTCATAATTGTATTTGAGTCATTATGAAATGTACTTTTCAAAAGAATGAAAAATAAAATTTTAATTATTATTACAATGACTTATTAAAGCATGGGTTTCATGCTTGGGTCATCTTAGTATTAGTCAAAGTGCTTGTTATATACCATTTTGTCACATATTCTCAATCGACCTACAAACTAGATCAATCAACATCCTTTTACCCCTTGACATCATCATAACACAAAGCCCTATGCATGACACTCTCATATCCCAAAGTTTCTTCCTGAAAACACCTTGTTTTAGTCATTTTAAGGACCAACGATCCCTAGCCTCCTATCGGACAGTGTTCACCTCCAGGTTTCTCCACTGTGGCCCGCATTGATCACCTACACATTGCTCCTCTATGCGCATGCATTGGTTATACAAATTCATGAAAAATAGAGTAATTTTAGAAGCCTCTTTTCCAGAAGCTCCTAGAATTTGTTACAACCATTTACCTCAGATAAAACATTTAGATCCTATCCTATCCTACCTTGGAGTTTTCATCCGTATCCTTTGATCCCATCCTCCCATGAAGAGTGCATCTCAAGCCCTTGATTGTTAATTGGATAAGAACTACCAACTTACTCCCCTCAACTATATATTTGTAGCAATCCATAAGTTAGGGGCTGGATTTTGGAGATAAATTTCTACCCTCATGTTGTTGTTGTAAAGAGTTAACATTCCATGCATTAGGGTGATAAGAGGTGCACTTTGTGAAAAATAAGGAACAAGTTAGCCTGGAGGAGCTCTTCTACAAGATCGACTTATATTTCTGTTTGTAATTCCTTCCATTTATACTAATTCAAAGAGGTCTTTGATTCCATATATGTGATGTTATTATTTCATGTATTTTGATGCCATGTTGATCCATTGAATGAAGTATTTAGATTATGCTACATAGATTTTGTAGATCGTTGGTTTGTGTTGTCTGATTGTGCAGGTTCTAATTTTGGCAACGAGAGCTAGGATTGGAGCATTCAAGCCATGAAATGAGTGAAGAATATGTTAGATTACATGTAGGCTCCATCCCATTATCTAGTTGCTTTAAGGAAAACAATAACTACTTTTTCCTTTTGTTGTTCTAGACTAAGCCACCAAGTCTAGGGAAGACACTTATGTCCGCAGTCACAGTTTCTGTATAGTAGTCCCCATTGAGGATTCCTATGATTTATATTGATTCATTAAAGTCATTGTAAATTTTATGAGACCCTTCTTGGGCTTTTGAATCATGTAAAAAGAACGTTTTTTTGAGTCAAAAATGAATTATTTCACCTCCACACCAAGTCGACCCTTGCTTGCTGAATTCAGCCTATGAAGGAGAAATTCAACCCACAAGAAGCATATATATACAAGTGCAGTTTGATCTACTTTCTCACCAACTCAACAAGTTTTATATACAAGAAGCAGTGCAGGAAAAAGTGCGAAGTACAGGAAGGATAAGGAGAATTACAAGATCAAAGTTCTTCGGTTATTTGATCTCTCTCTCTCTCCCCTATGGAATTAATAAGCAGTTGCATGATCGAAGTGTTGGAGTTTCAGGATCAAAATTATGTATTTTTATGAGGTCGAAGTTGCAGGGGTCAAAGTTGTTGGGGTGGAAGTGCTAATATTGCAGAGGTTGAAGTTTTGCTGCTACAAGGTCAAATGTCTAGCTCGAAGCTGCTGGAAGGAAGGGATGACTTAGTGGTTGGAGGAAGTCTATGTCTAGGTCGAAGAGTCTTAGATTATCTCAGGGAAAATTACTGAAGGAAGATAATTTGACTGGGTTTTCCCTTAGATAGGGGTTTTTCCCCGGCAGGGTGCCTACATCTTGTGTCTCTTGTTTTTGTGATCTTCATACACAAATAATTTGGTAATTTCTTGATGGAAGATAATATAACAAAGTAGTAAAAGAAGCCAACATAATTCACAAGTAATTATCAAGAAAGATGAATCAAAACCCTAATTCTAGTAGCATTGATTTATCAACATGGTATCATAGCTAAGGTCAAATAATATTGGAGATCACTCTGTTGGCTTGAAATAAATGGTTACTACCTCTATGATAAAATACATGAAAATGGGATTAAATACTACAGGAAGCTAGGTCAAGAGGATCTTCTACTACTTATTCAAAAAGGTCAAAATCTAAGGGTTCTTGGCTACACTTACAGGTTCACTCAATGATGACAATTCACGGATTATTGATAGTGTAGCAGTAAGGCACATGAAAAGGGAAAGAAAATAACTTGACACTCTATCAAAGTAACCATATGCTCATGCAGTGGAATTGGGAGACAAAAAAAGCTATGTTGTTAAAGGATTGGGATCAACATATTTGAAGTTGGAGAATGGAGCTAAGCTACATCTCAACAATATACTATATGTTCCAGGTTTGAAAAATAATTTTCTTTCAATTTCTTGCTTAGAAGATAAAGGGGATACAGTTTATTTTGTTGATGGAAAGGTTTTGGTTTGGGGAAAATATTTAAGTATCGATAAAGATAGGGTTATCGGTGTTCGTGGAGGATGTCTATATAGAGTCATAACACCATCTCCTCAAGCCTAGTTCATATGGAAATCAATCCTATTGAGATATGGCATAAAAGGTATGTACATATACACTACAAGGTCAATTCCTTTCTAAAAAAACTGGTTAATGGCATCCCTAATATCAAAGAAGATCGTGAAGGAATTTGCAAGGGATGTGCTTTGGGTAAAAATACAAGTTAACCACTTACAAATAGTGAAACAAGGTCTAAAGAAATATTAGACCTCATTCATTCAGATGTGTGTGGGCCTATTTCTGATAAATCACCTGGAGGTCATATTTACGATGTGACATTCATTGATGATCACTCAATAAAGACATGGATCTACCTTCTCAAGAAAAAGGATGAAGTATTTGAGATATTCAAGGAATTTAAGTATGAAGTGTAGACCCTAACCGAAAGAAGAATAAAGACTTTGAGATCTGACAATGGTATGGAATACATTTCTAAAGAATTAATTTCACATTGTAAAGAATCGGGAATTAAGAGGGAGCTCATAGTTCCCTACTATCCCAAAAAAAATGGAGTGGCCGAAAGGAAGAATAAGACAACTGAAGAAGGTATACGAACAATGATCTTTGATTAGGACTTACCAAAATTTCTATGGGGTGAAGCAACAATGACAACAATATATATTCAAAAGAGAAGTCTTCATAGAATTCTTGAGAATATGACACCTGAGGATGCATTCAAAGGGAAAAATCCAAGAGTGGACCATCTCTAAATCTTTGGGTTTCCCATCTATATCCACGTTCCAAAGGATAAGCGAAAGAAACTAGATTCTACAGGCATCAAAGGGATCTTCGTTGGCTACAGTCTCTTTTCAAAATCATATAGAATCTACGTCAAGGAAGGAAGGCATATTGAAGTAACCATGGACGTTATATTTGATGAAAATCATGGCTATAAAGATCCAAAGATATTCCTATTGATTTTTATTATAAAGATATACCAACATTCAAATAAGAATAAGTACACCATGACAATCCTACTACAATTCAAGAAAAAGAAGAAGGACCAAGTGAGCTTATTCAACCTGTGATCATACTGAACACAAGGAAGAGGCCAAATTGGTTAATATCTACTCTTGGAGATGTTAAAGGACATGGAGATGCGAAAGGAACCTTTAGAGAAAGAAAAAGACTAAAAAATATTAGGGATATGCTACATACGTGAAAAAAATAATTTAGGTTGAACCAAAAACATTTGAAGAAGTTGCTCATCAAGAAGTATGGAAGAAGGCAATGCAGGAAGAATACCAATCCATTATGAAGAATTTGATTTGGGAAATCATTCCTAGATCTAGTGACAAATCAGTTGTCACTTCTAAATGGATATACAAGATCAAACATGTTATTTATGGAAGTGTAGACAGGTATAAAGCTAGCTTCGTTGCAAGAAGCTTCTCTCAAAAGGAAGGCATAGATTATAAAGAAACCTTTGCACCTATCGCAAGGTATACTACTATTAGATCCTTGATTTCATTGGTTGTTGCAATGGGATGGAATATCCATCAAATGAATGTGAAGACAACATTTTTGAATGTGACCATTGATGAAGAAGTGTGCATTGTGCAACCTAAAGGATTTGAAGTAAATAGCAAAGACACTCATGTTTTTAGACTCAAGAATGCCCTATATGGTTTCAAGCAAGATCCTAGGGCATGGTATGCAAGAATGGATGCATACCTTCTAAGAATTGGGTTCATGAAGAGTATTGTTGATCCAAATATCTACATCATGGTTGCGGATAATGAGCTAGTCATTATTATACTATATGTGGATGATATATTCATCACATTTGTGGAGCGAAGGATACAAGAATGCAAGAATATGTCCGCAGCTGAATTTGAGATGAAGGATCTCAGACTGATTCACTATTACCTAGGTCTGGAAGTATGGCATAAACCTGTGGAGATATATTTGGGGCAAAGAAAGTATATAATCAAGTTGTTGCAAAAATTCTGGATGATGGATTCCAAGCTCGTGACAACTCCCATGATCACCAATCTCAATAAGTTGAGAAGCTATGACTCAAGTCTCGTAGATCCTACCTCATATCATAAGTTGGTGGGTTATTTGATGTATCTGGTAAATATTAGGCCGAATATATGTTTTTTTGTGAACATTCTTAGTCAATTTTAGTTGGAGCCTTGTCATGATCACTGGATAATTTCAAAGCATATATTAAGATATCTTTGTGGCACTGTACATCACCCCAAGAAAGGAGGTCAAGTTGAATAGTTTCACAGATTCTGATTGGGGTGGAAGTGAGACCGATGGAAGAAGAACTACAGGTGGATGCTTTAGTCTGGGATCTTCTATGATCTCATGGATGAATAGAAAGAAATATCATGTTACTTTGATTAGTGTTGAAGCAGATTATGTGGTTTCATGTGAAGTAGGAAAGAAGGTTGTATGGTTGAGAAAGCTTCTGACATATTTGTTCGAGAAGCCTCTAAGTCCTACTGTGATAAACTATGATAATCAAAGTTGCATCAATATGTATGAGATCTCGTGTTTCATGTTAAGAAGAAGCATATCAACAATAAGTTCCACTACATTAGGAGCTTGGTGCAAGATGGGATTGTGAAGCTACAATATGTCTCAACCGACAATCAAGTTGTTGATATACTAACAACGTATCTTCCTAATAATAATTTTGAATATCTTAGAAGCATGCTTGGTTTAGTTGATATTGTTGATAATGATAAAATTTTGGAAGATATTTGTTGAGTCTTTGTGCGTGAGACACATTTCCATGGAGGGCATTAGGATGATACTATGTGTTGATGTCTGGATCTCAAAGTAGGGAGGGTGGTGTTGGTCATAGAGCTCTGACCTGAGATACTTAGTTGGATCCCTGGGTTTTTTCTTAGGAATTAATCTTGATAATACCTAGAGAGGATGAAATCTTTAGTACATCTTAGTCCCACCCGGAGAGATTTCCCTGGTCAGGAATCTAGTTTGTGGCATCGTGAGTGCCTAACATGTTTGAGGACCTTGGACAGATTGTCGTGACCAAGAATTTAGTCCATGGAATTGTGGTGACTAAACTATTCATATTTCATATGTTTTGAGATATTCCTTATACTTGTATATGTAATTATGAATACCTCCTTAGTTCAGAGGGAGTGTTGAAGAATGTAACTAGGCTCGGTCAAAATAATTGTATTTGAGTCATTATGAAATGTACTTATCAAAAGAATGAAAAAGAAAATATTGATTATTATTACAATAACTTATTAAAGCATGGGTTTCAGGCCTGGGTCATATTTTAATTACTTAAAGTCCCCATTGAGGACTCCTAGGATTTATATTGAGTCATTGAAGTCATTGTACATTTTATGATACCCTTCTTTGGCTTTTGAATCATTTAAAAAGAGTTATTTTTGAGTCAAAATTGATTTTTGTCACCTCCACACCAAGTCGGCCCTTACCTGATGAAGTTGGCCTACAAAGGAGCAATTCGACCCACAAGAAGCCTATATATACAAGCGCAGTTTGATCTACTTGCTGACCAACTCAACAAGTTTGATATACAAGAATAAATGCAGGAAAAAGTACAAAGTTAAGGAAGGAGAACTGTAAGATCGAAGTTCTTGGGCTATTTTATATCTCTCTCTCTCCTACAAAATTACTGAGTAGTTGCAAGATTGAAGTTATGGAATTACAAGATCGAAATTATGTCGTTGTAGGAGGTCAAAGTTGCAGGAGGTCGAAGTTGCTTGGGTCGAAGTGCTGCTGCTGCATAGGCCGAAGTTTTGCTGCTACAAGGTCGAAGGTCTAGATAGAAGTTGCTGGAAGGAATGACTGACTTGGTAATTGGAGGAAGTCTATGTCTAGCTTGAAAAGTCTTGGATTATCTCAGGAAAACTATTGAAGGAAAGTATTTTGACTGGGTTTTCCCCTAGATATGGGTTTTTCCTTGTAAGAGTGCCTACATCTTGTGTCTCTTGTTTTTGTGATATTAATTCACACATAATTTGGTAATGGCTTTATGAAAGATAATATAACAAAGAAGTAAAAGAGGCCAACATAATTCACAAGTAATTATCAAGAAAGAGGAATCAAAACCCTAATTCTACGAACATTGATTTCTCAACATGAAGCTTATCGTTGACGAACCTACATGTCAGGACATGAGATCCACCCACCTCCTCATCCGCAGAACTCTTGGATCAGTGGGCTCGAGTGAGATATGTTGGGGTTGTAGCAGTGGAATCCATTCTAAAGAAAATGTGACCAGGATAGAACCATAGCCAAAAATTTTCAATCGTCCATATTTTACCTTAGTCAGTTGCTCTTTCATGTTTACCAAGACTCCCTCACTCCAATTTGAAGTTTTCGCTTCTACACATTCTAGAGCATACTGCATATATGACTTATTGGCCACATGTAGTGTAGAACTGCTGACCAATCTGGAAATGATGAATAAGATCGTCCTTAAAGGAAATCGAACCACATCGTTTATGTTGATCTTCTCATCCTTGGTCAGCTGGGCTTGAGGTCTGCAATGAGAGACGACACAATGTTTGACCGTCTCTCCACCCCTTCTCATGCTTGTGAAAGATACTAGGGCACCTAGTCTAGATAAACCAGTCAAGAAGTATATGTCCTCAACCTGTATTTCGAGCATATGTTCTCCTAGTCTGAATGCGTGAACCTGAACATCCCATGCATGCACAAGATATTATAGTAGCTCCATTTGTTGCCTCATTCTAGGAAGCAAGAAGAATTTCAGTAATTTACAATCTCTTAATGCCTAGATGGTTGGTTGAATAATGTATAATATAAATTTCAAGGAAAAATTGTCTCTCTTCATTCTTTTGGAGGTAATATTATTATAATTATTATGAGGCATTATAGAAAGATAGGTTTATGAAGCCTTATTGGAGAAAACATTGCATATTAGAGTATAAATTTTCCCCAAAGTTTACACTTTTTGGTGATCTAAGTTTGTCTAGAAAGCATAAAGGATTTCATTAATTTTATCTTCTTGGTAAATTCAAATGGTTTTTTGTTAATTAAGAAATATTTAAAGAATTTTTGGCCTACTATTCTTGTTTTGCACTTATTTATTTACTTTATGTTTCGATGTATTTGTAGGGTTTTATTCCCCGCCTTTGATCAAATAATGTGAGGAGTGGCATTTTATGTGAGTGAGTTGTAAGGGGCAACCTACCTTCTACGTTCTATTATCTCTGATGGTCACCACCAACTTTTGGAAAAGACAAACTTGCCACTACTTTAATAAAGGTAAATCTATGAGCCCTTATATGAGAAAAAATTGCATAATAATGTATAAAGTTTTCCTTGAAATACATAAATTCAATTGGTTGTGTTTGTTTAAAAAACATACAAGGTTTTATTGATTTTATGTATTTTTCTTAGCTATAGGGTTTTCCTGGAACATAAATATTCGTAGCAGATATTACAACCTTTTGCTTAATTATAAGTGGTAGATGGTTTTAAATGAATGTTATTTTTGTTTTATACTTTAGGTACCTATTATCTAAAAACATGGAGAACATTTGTTTTGTGTATCCAGTGAAGTAATTGAATCCAAATATTTTTTTGGTGAAATATGTTATAATAATGTGTCAATTCCTTTGCGTTCTCTTATAATTCAAGATTAATATTTTTAGGAAGAGTGGAGGAGGCTCCCCATAGTATAGGGTGCAAGGATAAACTTATGGAGATTCAATTATGCCATAGGGTAGTTGAGTATGATTTGCACCGCCCCCCTCAATGCAACCAATAAAAATATGATCTAAGTCTTTATAGTACGCAATTTTTCTTCTAGTAGGAGATGGCTATGAGGACATTACTTTGATGTGATTGGAGGGGGATGGGGGCGAGAGAGTGATAACTTATTTCATTATAAAATAAGTACTAAATAATGGGTGGAGAAAAGTTTTTTGTCTACGAAGTAATACTTGGATGCAAACTTTCATTGGAAATTAGTGTTTGTATGTGCGTTTGAAATTTAATACTAAAGTTAATTTGCATGCTAGTTGGCCCAACCTCTTTTTTACATAATATTTCTTATTACTTTATTTTTACAATTTACTTGTATCATAAAAGATCAATTTATCAAATATTTTTGTGCTTTATAAGAGATGTACATCCCTTAAAATAGTTAAAAATGCATAACATGCATTGTTTTTTTTTTCTTTTTTCAAAGCAACTAATCCCAATCCACACACACTGACACTTTTTTTCTTTTATATTGTACACATTGTTTTCTTTCTTTAAAAACCACAAATATTTTTCTTCTACGATTTGTTACAAGTTGTGGATCTTTATCAATTCATAGAAATTTAGTCAGTAATCAAATCCCATATTAAAACCTTTGGGTTTGGGGTTTACTTAAAAAATGTAAGGTTTCTACCTGAATAAATATTACTAGGGTTTATTAGATGGAATATTTTTGACTTCATAGCCATTGTTTTACTAGGTTCGTCAATTAAACTTCCATGTATTTAATTATTATTTATCGTTATTTAAATATTTATGTTTCCTGGCCTATTTTCGTTTGGTTTATGGTTTCATATATTTTATTTTCCTATTATTATAAAAATATTTATTTTAAATTTTGCTTTTTTCAATAATTATATTTTTATAATAGAGTTAAAGATGGCATACTTGATAATCTAGCTAAAAGGGATGGTGCATAATTTATATAACTAAACAAAAATATACATCTTATGTGATTAAAATGAAATAGATAATGACATTTGTTATAATACTCTAAAAAGTAACGTCTAAAAAGTAACATATTAGAATAAATGGTCATACATGGTTAGTGTGGAGAAGATTGAGGAAAATATTTCAATAATTTTTATATTAAAATTTTGTTCACATTAATATTTTTTTTAATAAAATTATTTACTTATAAGTAATGTTATTTTCATCTTAATATGTTCCACATTAAAACTATATTCCTATAACATGGCATGTTGCCAATGAGTGTGCATGCTGCCAAAAAAAAATAAACATAAGTGATTGTTTAGGAGATGGATGTTGATGTATTGTTGTTACCTCTTTTTGTCACGAGGTTGCAATCTTTTTTGAGAGGCTTTTGTAAGTAGTTTTGAGTTTGGATTCAACCCATATCCATCCACCCATCCTATTAAATTTCCATGAGAATGTGAATAGTGCTATGCATGCATCACATGGAAGAATCCATCATTTGTTCTCAATTGTTATGTTATTACACACCATGTCCTTTTGGATTTGGTTGATATTTATTGTGAAACATTCCACTATCTCATACACTTCATGGATAGTGGCACTAATGGTAATTCCTTGGGAAAAAGTGGCATTGGTGGCAATGGATGTTCCCAATGGACTAGCTTCAACCATCCATGTTCATCCCATGACAAGTTTTGGATAACATTGTAGAAACCAATGAAGTTGCGACTAATTATTTTATGTTATCTATCCTATAAATATTTAAAGCATCCATACAAAATCTAGTCGTAGAGATGATAAGAAAGAAATTATATCTTGCAAATAACGTGGAGTTTCAATAGCATCTAGAGTCAAGGCAATTTGGAGATAATTCAACCAATGATTATTCTTTGAAATTAATAGCTTGGTGAAATGAAGGTGATTGTACATCATTCTTAATGTCTATATTAATCATTGAACTTATTGCAAGTTCATGTTATTTAAATATTGCCATGAATGTTGTCATAGAGATCATTGAAAGGTTTTAAGTGGCCCATGACAACATCTACTTATTGCTCTTTACATGACTTAATTTTTTTATGCACGTGTTGTTTAGAGTACCTCGCTTCATTTTTCTAGGCATGTATTATTTAAAGTGCACGAACTACATCATTCATGTGACAAATACTTTCTACTTAAATTGACAACATTAATTAACTATTTTATTCTTCCATTATAAAATATGATGGTGGAGACTTTATTGTATATGACTCTTATTTTCTCTATATAAATTAAATTGATGGCTTGATCAAAACAATGAGACAAAAAATGAATTAGATGAATGCCAATGTTCAAATAAAAAATATAGTCAAACAATGGTGTTGTAATGAATGGCATCAAATGGATGGCTTATGAAGCATGAAACAAAAAATACAATACAATAAAAAGAGAATGCCTACCAAATGTACTTGTAAAGTTCAAGAGGCAAGAGTAGGAACATAGGATCAATCACAATTCATTACATTGTGGAAATGTTTCACCTAGGTGGGAATCTTAAAAAATTCTGTATCACACTTGTTTTGATTAAGATTTCAATCAAAGATTTGCATTATAAGTATTAAAGTTCAGAATTAGGATTTGGTATCATCCAACAATGTTTGAAAATTATGAAATCTTGCAAGGGAGTACCATTAATATTTGAGGATAAAATGACTTATACCAAGCCTCTCACTTGAGTGTTAAAGTAGACAACCAAATATTTAAATTTCACTGTGTAATATGGAAAATTGGGGACATGCCTTTTTCAACTTATAATTTTTTTTGGCGAAGACATCAATGACTAAATTGAACATAGTGGTGATGGTAAGGATGCATTGACACATCCTATTTTGCATGCCCTAATCTTAGTACATGTGATGTCCTTTTCATCATTTATGATTGTATATCAGTCAAATTCCACTCAATTTCCACATAGAATATAAGCTCATTGTTGTGCCATGGTAATTGCACCCATGTTGACAATGAAGGAGAAGTGGGTTGTGAAGCCACAATTGAGCATTCATGTAAATTTTTGTTTTTTCCATATAGCATTATGAGTTAGTCCTTTGCCTATATAGCAATGAAATTTTTGGTTGATTGTTCCCGTGATTCAATTATCTATTGAATAGTTGAATTGAGTTATGTGAAAAAGTGCTCAAGTTGGTGTTGGTGTAGGGAGATTGAGTGTTTGATGTTTGAAAAAGAGTGCTCTTAGTTATCAATATTGTAGGTGTAAGGTTAAGGGTTCCAAAAATTTTGTCTCAAAAAAGAACCAAGACATGAGATCTAGTGTGTGTTGTGTAGGCAGAGTGGAGAAACCCTCTTGGAAGGTAATATCATAAACACCAATAAATTTGGCATTGAAGTTAATGAAGTCAAGATTGTAGCAAATTTATTTTGCGATGGGAGTGTCATTGGTGTTGTAGGGTTCATCATTGAATGCTCAATCTATTTCAAATGTAACATTGGTGGGTGGGTGCATGGATATAGTATACATGTATGAGCGTGTGAAATCACAAGGGTGTTGGTTTGTTGTTGTCATTGTGTTTCTTGCTGTGGTTGCTCATGGGACTTATTATTGCAACAATGTTTTTATTGTTGGTCAATTAATTATAGAAGTTACTGAGGTTGTTAGAGGTCCATATACTTTGGGTTTGGTTGGTGAATTTCTATTGTTGGAGATGGTACCTAAGGCATTTTGAAGGGTAAGGGTCATAATGTTGATATATTGTCGAACACTTCTTGCACTACATCCTCATGATCGTTGATGTTTAGGGATTTTCATTTTGAACCCTTTTGTATAAACATCTTTGACAATATGTGCCACTCTAAGATAAGAAGGTGCCTTAGAATGCTTACAAAATCAAGAAATACTATAGGACAGTTTTGAAATATTTCTCCATAGGCTTGGAGTTGAATATCCACATGTCAAGAAGATTCATGGGAGACTAGACTATGTACCATGCTTATTGGTTGTTCTTCCCTAGTTTCTTTTCTAGTATTTGTAACGTAGTTCATATTTCATCAATAATGAATAAGGTTGCAATTTTAAATAGGAGCCCATTTGATCAAATCCATTATAATATAGAAATGTTCATGTTAAAGCTAATCAAAGTGTCCTCGCGATAATTCAATCACTTTCCTTGAATCATTAAGATTACTAGACACTAGCACAACCATATAAATCAAACCGCTGTAAATGCTAATAAGCATCAATTCATAATAAGCATAAAAAAACTTACTTCATTATACATCTCAAGTTGCTTAAATAAAAAAAATCACAACAATTAACTAAATTATAACTTTATTTAAAATAATAATAATTATGAATAATGATAAAATATTAATATATAAGTTAAACACACACACACACACACATGTATAAACATGTAACAAGATTCTTAACCCTAGAGATTCACCCCCACTTTATTATGGAGATTCTTAATTTGCAAATAAGCTTTGTTACAATACAATGGACCAATACCATAGTTTATTGATACAATATGCCCAAAAAACCATAACTCATTTTATATGACACTTCTTTTATTAGTGAATTTAATTAAAAGAGAAAAAATGAATAACTACTTTGAAAATAAGTCTCAACCTATGATTTATGTATTATGCAAGTTAAAATCCTACCATCCACCTAATAACTATTGATAATAAAATTAAAATGCTGGAAGTCCTATTCAAGAATAGACATGCCTATCCACGTAACAAAATAAAGAAATAAAGTTACAAAGTCTTTCCCACATATCTCTATTATGTTTTTCCATAGGGATGTAAGTAGGTTTTGTCCTCACTATAAATCCTCCACATAGATCTAATAATTCACATAAATAATTAAAGATAGCAAAAATAAGAAAATTAAAATCTTTTTAATCTCTCTCCACATTTAATAGATATAAAGTTAAAAATAAATCTATTTTTTTCTTGTTTGTTTTTTTATTATAACAATAACATCATAGATGAATATGGAATTTACAAATTTATTGTTAGAAATGGTGCCTAAAATGTTTCCAATTCATAAATCTAATAATTCACATAAATAATTAAAGATAGCAAAATTAAAAAAATTAAAAACTTTTTAATCTCTTCACATTTAATAAATATAAAGTTAAAAATAATTTTTTTTTTCTTCTATTATTATTATAATAATATAATAACATGATAGATAAATATGGAATTTACAAATTTATTATTAGAAATGGTGCCTAAAATGTTTCCAATTAACATAGTTTCTTCCAATATTCAAAACACATACCTCTTCATGCACTACACCCCTATAATCATTAATGATTAAGCACTTCTCTTAAAACCCATTTATTTAAACAACTATTGGAATTTTTTTGCCATTATAAAATAGATAAATACCATTCAAAATACTCATTAAAAAAAATAAATAAATTAGGTCAATTCTGAAATATTTCTTTATAAATCAAAACTTATAAATCCATAAATCAAGGAAACCATATAATAATACGATAGTTTAATTATACTTCTCTAATTAATCTCGATACATTTTATGATATAAAATTTAATTAACAAATTAGAAATATAAAACATATATATATTTTATAAATCACAAAAGATATTTATGACGTTAGCATGAAACACATCTCTTTAAAAGCATGAAACACATCTTTGATATTTGTATGTGTTATTCTTACACACATTCATACTTTTGCCTTTCCTTGGACGTCCATTGTATCTGGATGCTTTTGTGGCTTTTGCCAGTGTGTACGTGGACGCTTTTTGAGTTTTAGTCAGCGGGCCTGTCCGCAACCTTCAACCTTTCAAACTCTGCCCCTTGAGCGTTGAAGTAAAATCTTTCCTGGAGATCTTACCCTCTTTTGGGTTAGGTTACTTCCTCGGTGTGGACGAGAAAGGTTCTTTTGGTATTCATTGCCCAACCGTAATATTGGTGGGTAATTGATGGAGATTCTTTGTCGCAGCCGATCAGGGATCGATGGATATATTTGGTTGCTCGGAAATCAAGTTGTTCTCTGATCATGCACCATTGTCTTTACTAGCTTTTGGTTGGTATTACCGGTCTCTTTCTATTGGCTCTGAGTGTTCATGAGTGGGATAGATAGAAGGAAGGGTTGAAAGGATCGATAAGGGAGGGTTGGTTGAGAGGGAATAACTCTGGAAAGCTAATTGACTTAGCAATACATGGGAGCTTCAGCTAGAAATCGAATTAGGTGGACTTCCCTTCCTCCTCCATGAATTTTTCTCTGAATGTCATGGTATTCATCATTGGTTTATTCTCTTTTTTTGACTGTGTTTCAAGGAAATATGGCCTGATAAGTTTTGTATGGAGGAATGGATGACCATTATTTGATCAGAGGGAACACTGGTGTTGCAAGCTGCTGAAATCTTAGAGTGAGGAAATTGTGTTGAAAGCTTAGAGTGAGGAAATCGTGCAAAAGAGAGAGTCCACCTTGTGATGCTTGTTTATTGAAGAGGGTGAAATGAAACTGAGCAATGGTGACCTGGTATAGGTGTCTAGCGAGAAAGAGGGGTTCAGAGCGGCCTGGTTCTGTGCAAAACTTATAAAAAACAGAGGTCAAGGTTCGTAGTGGAGTGTAGGGACATTGTGAGCGATGGGCATGAAACAAAAAGCGGGCGAAACACATAAGACCAAGTCCTCCAAAGCCGAGTAAAGCTCAATATACTCTGTATACTATGTTTGAGTAAGTTGATGCTTACTATGATTCTCTTCCTTCCTTCATGGTAACTCCTGTGCAATTCTTAATATTTAGCGAAGGATATTTTTATTCAGCCACATTTACGTTTGACAATAAGATATCCAACTATAGGATCCAACCTAGCTTAATTATTATGCTTTTTTGACATTTTCGTTATATTCTCCATTGACATGTGTTTGTTGTTTTTCTATGTAATTCTTTTAATTGTTATTGTTGTTCCTATTCTGAGTGGCATGCGATGCTAGTTGAATAAAGGATGGATAACCATTATTATTCCTATTCTGTATTTATAGAGACCGAAAATTTCAGATAGTTTTACACAATGCAACAAATTAGAAATCTGACTAGGAGATGAGGTTCTCATTTTGAAAACTTAAAATGGCTTTACATAATGCAACAAATCAGAAATCTGACTAGGAGATGAGGTTCCCATTCCGAAAACTTCAAACGGTTTTACACAATGCAACAAACTAGAAATATGACTAGGAGATCAGATTCCCATTCCCTTCATGACATTGATATAGACATTATAATTAATTTTATATGAAAAATATATCTGGGGGTGAGGCATTCTATATTATAGAGACTGAAAAATTCAAATAGTTTTACACAATGCAACAAATTAGAAATCTAACCAGGAGACGAGGTTCCCATTCCGAAAACTTCAGATGGTTTTGCACAATGCAACAAATCAGAAATCTGACTAGGTGATCAGATTCCCATTCCCTTCATGACACTGTTATAGACATTATAATTAATTTTATATGAAAAATATATCTGGGGTTGGGGCATTCTATATTAGTCATCCCGCAAAGGCCATTAGCCCCTTTTCTTCTTCCATTTCTCTTTCGTGGTTCCTGATCCTACTTTTCAAGCATTTTCCCACTTTGTTTCCTGTTGCGCGTTTCTCATAACATCGATGTATCCATCAAAATTTTGAAGACAAATTCTGAAATTTGTTGGACAATGCCCACAAATATTCATTGAATGACACATTTGGTTTTTTTTCTATGGCCCATATGTACCCTATAAAATTTCTTATTCCTCAACCTTGGTAAAAATGGATTGAGTTTGAGAAGCTTGGGTTATTCCTTTGTGTAACCCATTAAATTAATATGGGTACTTCTTGTTGAGATTAATATAAATAAGGGTTGGAATACCTTCTACACAGTCATTGTATGCTACTTTGTTAGCATTTCATTGCTTCTTGGTGAAGGGGAAATTACATTTATAAGCAACCAATTATTATTGCCAAATTGATATCATTCAATCATTATTGGTTACCAGGAAGATTGCAATCTGAAAAAACTTCTACCCACCTTCCCATATACTAGTTCTCTTTGCTTTTATCCTCAGTGCATATTGTAGTGTGCACATTTTCCTTTTATTTATGGTTAAATATTTCAAGAAATTGCGCAAAATATTCAGGTCTGAAACATTGTCTTGATACTAATTTTATCCTATTATCCATTGTTTCTTGCAGATTGTATTTATTCTCTTTCTATTGGGGAGGGTTGTGATGCTACAAACAATTTTTGAATGGTACAAAAAAAACTCTTATAAATTTCCTTACAGGTTATGATATTCTCGAGGATATTTCATTAACAATTTGTATTTGTTGGGGTATTTGTTTGTTGTCTATGACTTTTCTTTACAAAGAATTAATGTGTCACATTATTTGTAGTATCAACTTTGAGTTAGGTATCCTATTGTTAACTTGTTTATCTTGGATTTCATGTGAACCAAGACGAAATCAACATTGATCCAATGAAGGTTTCAATCATTGTCAATTGGCCACCATTGGAGAATAGTCACGAGTTTCAAAACTTTGTGTGAAAGGTGAATTATCTTTAAAAAAATTATTGCACAATTTTCCCATGTCTTCTTAACGTACCAAATCATGACCAAGTCCATTTTAACTAGGGTGTTATACAACATGGAGCATTTGAAAACATCAAACAATGACCTATATTTTCTCTTGTTCTAACCTTATTAGAAATCCTACACATGCCATGGACATGTTATTGATGTGGTGCCAAAGACACATCGCATACCATTCCAAGATTGAGGCATTGGCCTAAATTGCTAAGCATAGGGTTGATAGATATATGCATTCAAGTAGTGAAGAATTGGTGACATAATATACTAGGAAATCATCATAAGCCTCTCCAACCTCTTGATTTTCCTAAACATGGATCAAAATTGAGAATGCATTCCACATGATGTTAGCATGAAATAACACTACATATGTATTGCAAATTATCATTGATATGGAGTTTGTTTGCATCAATCAAAACCCATTCATGCTTTTAAGGAGCACATTCATACTTTTTTCTTCCCTTGGATGTCCGTTGATTGTATTAAACATTTGAAGTTTCTAGTTGGTCAACACTCTGCATAAAAAAAGATGTAGTCGTGGAGTTCTAGCTGGCCATCTATACACACAAAATCCTGCGGAATATGTACGTGGATGATTTTTGGTTGTATGTGGATTATTTTTGGGGATTTTGGGTTGTATGTAACTACTTTTCTGAAATGGGGGGCATCCACAATTTTTAAGCTATGGAACTTTGCCTTTTGTGCGGGTGTTTTCTAGGTCGCATCTTCAATCTTTGAAACCTTTCCGCTTGAGCGTGGTAAGAAATTGTCCCTTTAGAATGAATCTTTGAAACTCTGCATCTTGAGGATTACAAGAAACTTTTCCATACCTCCTCATGATTGATCTTTGTTGAAATATTCATTCCAATAGGCCTCTCCAGTGATCTGGTTTAGGGTTTACCATGGTATGATTGTGATGAATTATGGAGAAGGAAACCATGTGAAAATTATGGCCATGTCCATCAGAAATTACTGGCACTCAAAAGAATTGGTGATAGTTGTGAATCCGTGTAATTCCTAGTAAAGTGATATTTGGGCCAATACATGTACAAACCCTAGAAAGTCGTGGGATATCACTTCAATGGTAATTCTTTGGGCATCAATACATTTGTCTCATTTTTTCTACTATCTCCTCATTTTCAACTTCACTTAACATATTGGCTTCTTCCCATTTCTTTTTTCTTTGCTTATACCTCCTTGTCGTTGTGTTTCTTATAGTTGATCCTTGTAACTTTGTTTTTGCATCAATGATTGGGTTTTCCATCAAGGTACTCCAATTCGAATCCAACATGGACACTATCACATTGTCCTCCAACATGCCATAAGTGCCCAATCTCGTCCACACTTGGTCCTCTCTCACACTGCCCTCCAACAATCCACGAGAGACCTAGTCCATGTTGTAGCATGTGCTCCTACTGAGGGCATCCCCACACCTTGGTGACCCTTATAGATGGATTCCCATAGACTCCACCAATCCGCCCTTTGCTCTGCAATAGAGGAGCTATTGCAAAAATCTAGGCACCTCAATGTGTCTTCGCCTAGGACACCATCAATCCATCATACATGGGTCCATATGTAACATACCTTGCTCTTGTCCTCTTTCCTTTCGATCTAATGTGCCTACTGTCACCTTGGCTGCTTGGTATGCCTCCGAATAATCCACGTGGGCTACTCCAAACAACTCCTAAGGCCTCCTACAAGCTGCCCATCAAAGTGACCCAAGCAATAGTCAACACTTTAACCCAATGCACAACAACCTTTTTCTACAATTCTATTTCTCAATCATTGTGGAAACTATCACTAGTGTAGGGCATCTAATCATTAGATATGTGTTGAACCTCAGAATTATCCTCTCTCTGACATCCTTTCTCACCTTTTCCCTGATTTTCTCATAAGTTTACATACTCCAATCAATGATAAATGTCATGTTTGTCTCGAGGAATCCATTTAAATGATTTCCATTTTATATTCTGATGTTCTTTCTATTCGAATGGATTTTTGTAATTTGGCTATAGAACACAGCCTATTCTGTAGCTAATCATGGCTTCCGTAGCTAGTTTCATGGTCTGACAGGTTCCAGGGTTCGAATGGAGAATGATCCACATGGGCATTTCCATAATCATCTCCACACGGATTTTGTCCTATCTACTTGATCTAGATCGATAGAAAAGGAGGCATGAGATCGTGGTCAAAGGCATGGTCAAAGAACGTTAGTCGAGAACAGAAGGACTCTTGATTTGCTCTATCGTAGCAAATCAAGAGTTAAACAATCAAATTTCAATTCTATAAGTCGGATAAAATTAGCCACCTGTAGCAGAATTAGCTCATAGACAATTATGTTTATTTTCTTTAAATACCGGTTGTACAGAACCCAGAATAATTAAGTTTTAAGTTAAGCTTTTGCTAAAACACTGTGTATTGTTTTAAGACTTCGTTCTGTTATAATACAAGGATCATGTTCATGCCAATGATTACTTAAGTGCATATTTAACCAGCTAGGATTTCAACCAAAGCTGTTGCAGAGGGCCCCTGCACAGGAGGAGGTTTTTCATTCATTGTTTTAGTTTAATTTCCTTACTCTGTTTTTGTCAATTCTGTTTTCTGAAGTAGATTAATGTTACATTTCAGTTTTGATCATTATTATAAAATTAAATTATAACTGTGTAATCATTGTTCTTCTAAAACATTTCGTAAGGATATATCTTTCTATTTTTAAATTGATCTAAGTTTGAAGCAATAAGAATTCACAGTTATCTAGTTTCCTTTACTGTTTTGTCATTTGTTTTCTTAGATTAGAACTATCAATTAATTGTATCAATGAATTTTCTTAAAGGTCATTTCAAGATGATGATTCTAAACTAAATGATTGAATGTCTAATTCATACAGTTATTGAGTCTTTCCTCTGCACATTTTACTTGCTTTCTAGGAACTTAAAAACTAAGGTATAATTGATTTCTTACACAACATCTCAAGAGGATAATACTTCATATTGAATGTTGGAGTAAATCAAACATAAATTAGTTGTCTACAATTAGTTAAGCTTTAACTTTGTATGTTTTTACATTTGCTTTTAGATCCTCATTTAATTGCATCACTGATGTTCCTAAAGGTCATTCAAAGAAGTTGATTTTATCATATTTCTAGACTGAATGATTGAATATTTAATTTATGCAATCACTGAGTTTTCCTTTACATACTTTACTTGTTTTTTCTAGATCATTAGGTATAATTGGTTACCTAACATCATCTCAAGAAGGTGACACTTCATATTGAATGGTGGGGTAGCTAAATATACATTAGTTGTTTTCCTTTGCACACTTTACTTGATTTTCTAGAACATTAGAATTTAAAGGTGTAGTTAGTTGCTTACACATCATCTCAAGAAGGTGACACTTTACATTGAATGCTGGAGTAACTAAATATACATTAGTTGTTATATTTTTTTACTTTCACTTAGAATAGCACTGTAATTTCAATATCAGATATAAGATTCATCCATGGAATAAAACTAATGTTAAGGTAGAAATCATTAAGATAGATACTCTATTTTTCATATTAGATTCTAACTAGCCAACAATCTTTGATTTATTTTTATGTAAATTAGTTTAACTTAGGGACACTTCCTTTTATTCCTTCTTAAAATTTATTAGATTCATTTGATTCATTTCATAGTTTTTAGATTAACACTTTTAGACATAAAAAAAAAAACCCCCAAAATAACATAAAAAATATATACTACGAAGTAAGAAGAAGGTTAACTAAGCACATATAGTGCACCACACTTCATCAGTTTACAAACCTTGGTTGATAATTTATGTAAGCAATTTAAGAAATTAAATTGACTAAACATTTTGGTGCCTTTGCCGGGGAAGTGTAATTAGATAGCCTCATTTCTTACATCTAAAAAAAATGATATGAGTAGAGAAAGAGACTCTATGGGTAGATTCATAGCTAGAGGCAGGAGTTTAATTCCTACAACACCACTCACTCCCCCAAGATTAAGAAGTGATACACCTCCATCTCAAACTCATATTCCATACTTCACTAGCCATAGACTTTCCGAAGTTCTAAGGTTAGAAATTCAATTAGGAGGATCTCCTACTTCATCCACTGAGGCAGTTTTAGAGGAAGAAGATCCTAGATCTCCCACGGAAGGAGTAACCTTTTTCACTTCTACAGGGGAACATATTTTAGATGAAAAGTTAGAAATTCCTAGTGGAGAGGAAGAGGAAGAACCTTTGTTCAACATACCATTGATAGAAGAACCAGAAGAAGAGCAGTTAACCTTGCAGGTTGAATCTTATATTAGCTCTGAAGAATCTATAATGGAAGGAAGAGGAGAAGAAGGAGAAGGAGAAGGAGAAGTCCTAAATGGAGGAGGTAGAGGAAGAGGTAGAGGAAATGCAGAAGGAGGCAGAAGAAATAGGGAAATTATAGCTCTTTTGGATTCCCTATAGTTGATGGAGAGACAAATGGAAAAATGAAAAATATTTCACTTTTTGTCCTTCCAAATTTCCATGGATTAAAGAGTGAAGATCCTGAAACCTTTTTGTTCGAATTTGAAGTCTTATGCAAACCTTATGATTATTTACAAGACTTTAAAAAACTTAAATTGTTTCCTTCAACATTGAAAGGAGTAGCTTTAAAATGGTTCATGAGTTTAATCACTTCGTCTATCAGAACATGGAATGACATGAAGAGACAATTTTTAGAGAGGTATTTGGATTATTGCATACCCATCAATCATAAGGATGAAGTATTAAAAATTATGCAAAAAGAGGATGAGAATTTGGAGGATTTAATTGAAAGATTCAATTATAACTTAAAAAAAGCAAAAATGGATAATTTAGATCAAGATATTTTAAAAGCTCTTTTATTAAAAGCCATTAGAGATGAATGGATAAACATTCTCAACATGATGGGGAAGGGGGATATCTCTCAACTTCCATTATCTGACATTGGTGAATTATGTACTCATCTCTAAAGGGGAAAATAAAAAACTGAGAAAATTCCAAGAGATTCTTCTCTTGCTAGGGTAAATAAATCTGCAACTGGAACAGTAAGTAGGGCAGAAATTGGAAACATGCTTGATAAATTTAAAACATATATTTTAGGGAGTCTTTGTGAACCGATATACACCCTTAAATTATAAAAAAATAAGAAAGCCGAGATTGATGCTTTAGCTATTTTCTGTCCTAAATGCAGAAAGAAGCATGCTTTAAGAGAATGTCCTCTTGATGCAAAAGTCATAGAGACCTATATGATTTGTTCAGAAAGTCATGAGACTAAAATTTTTCCTTCAATTCTAGGTCTTAAGGCTATTTTTCAAGAAGAAACAACTTCAGATCCAACAAAATCTCTTTGTTTTGTCTTTAGAAGACCATGGAAAGGGCCACAAACTCAAGGTTTTAATAATCAAATGTATACTCAGCCCCCACCAATAATTGGAATTCTTGGAAAAAACCTTGGCCTCAATCTCAATCTTGGGCACAAGGAATGCAAAATCCCTTTGGAATATTCTCTTAATACTATCAATATCCTCTATCATATCCAAGCTATCCTCCCCAACAAATTCCTCAACAAAATCAACAACCCCAACTCCAAAACCAAAATCCACAACTTTCATTACCATTTCCACAAAGAACAAATCAGTTACCTGCCCAACCATTACCAAACCCCAATAATAAAAATTCTCCAAATACCTACATGATAGAAGGACAACAATTTCCAACCTATACGATTACTCCTCTAGATCTTAATGATGTCCAACTTAGATCTGGTAGGATACTAGAAAAGAAAAAGCCTTATGTAGTTATTCAAGAACAAGATAATTTTGAGGAAGATTCTCTACAGCCAAATAAAACTTTTGAGGAAGGAACATCTCTTCAAAACCAGAATTCTGAAAAAGAAAAACAAAAAGAAACAGTGAACTCAACTCCTATCATAGAGCAACCATAAGTAATTACTTCTACACCTCCTTTTCCTGAGAGATTACAAGTTGATAAAGGGGTAGAAAAGCTTATTATGTTTCCGAATTATGATTTTTTAGATGAATTGAAAAATGTCTGCATAAAAATCCCTTTGTTACAGGCCATTAAAGAGATTCCAATTCTAGCCAAAACAATAAAAGAGTTGAGCATGAAGAAACCAAGAAGAAAAAAAAGAAATAAAAATAATTCAGCTCGTAGGAAAAATTGCAGACATAATGATGGGAAAAATTTCCATACAAAAATATTTAGATATAGGGAGTTTAGTTGTAAGAATACATATCAATGGAGTTTAAATTCCAAATAAATTGATTGATTTAGGGGCAGCATTAAACATCAGGAGCAAACAAACCATGGAACAACTCAAACTTCCTAATCTTCTGTATACACCTACATTACTGCAACTAGTAGACATATCTGTAATCAATCCATATTGTGTGTTAGAAGATATTTCAGTATCCATAGACTCTTGGGAGTACCCTGTTGATTTTATGATCTTAAATTCTAAGAAAAATCTAGGAGGACATCCAGTTATATTAGGAAGACCTTGGTTGGCTATAGCTGATGCTTTCATTAGCTGTAGATCTGGTGACATGTATATCTCTGATGGTAATTCAACAAAGAAATTCACTCTATATTTTCCAACAAAAAAAATCACAGAGTTATATGAAAAGAATGGATTGATGATGACAATGATATACAATCTCTCTTTAATATTTCAACCATTAGTGAAGATAGTCAAATCTTAAATTCAATAGAAAATTTTGAATCATCTCCAGAATATGAACATGATCAATTTCAAGAAAAATCCACTATTGAATATTTTTCATCTAGGCAAATGTCTCTTTATTCTATGGAAGAATTTGATAGATCTACAGTTGAAATCTTTCTAGAGAAAACTTTGAACATAAACAATAACTTGGAGAGATTACAACAGGAAAAGTTAATCAAAACATTACAACAACATTCTTCTGCATATGCATGGGAATACACTGACATGAAAGGAATTAGTCCTAAGACTTGTATACATCACAAATATATTGAGAAAAATTGTAAACCTATCAGACAAACTCAAAGAAGGATGAATCCGAATCTTAGAGAAATTGTTAAAGAAGAGTTGCAAAAATTGCTGAATGTAAACTTAATTTACCCAATTTCAGACAGTCAGTGGGTTTCCCCTTTAGTGATTGTGCCAAAAAATAAAGGTAAATGGAGGGTATGCATTGATTATCAAGAATTGAATAAATATACCTTAAAAGATCATTTTCCTTTACCATTTATAGATCAAGTATTGGATACATTAGCAGGTAAGAAGTATTTCTCATTCTTGGATGGTTTTAGTGGTTACAATCAAATTTAGGTAGCATCTGAAGACCAAGATAAAACCACATTCACTTGTCCATGGGGGACTTATGCTTATCGAGTACTTCCTTTTCGATTATGAAATGCACCTGCAACATTCCAATAGGCAGTACTAGGAATTTTTTCTGATCTAATACATGATTGTGTAGAGGTGTACATGGACGATTTTACAGTTTATGGGAATTCATTTGAAGAAGATTTATAAAATTTGGAAAAGGTTCTTAAAATATGTAAGGAATAAAACCTTTCACTAAGCCATGAAAAATGTTTTATGATGTTTATAGAAGGAATTTTTTTAGGACACCACATTTCAGGAGATGGAATTAAAGTTGATAAATCTAAAGTTGAAGTCACCTCCAAAATATCAATTCCAAGTTGTCAAAAGGATGTTTGAAGTTTTCTAGGATTCACAGGATATTATAGAAGATTTATAGAAAATTTCACTAAAATAGCATCTTCACTCTTCAAATTACTTACCAAAAATTGTGACTTCAGTTGGAATCCTGATTGCCGATTGGCATTTGAAACTTTAAAAGCAAAAATTTCTGAAGCACCCATCTTAAGAGGTCCAAATTGGAAACTACCTTTTCACATTTCAACAGATGCTTCAGATGCAACTCTAGGAGTTGTATTAGGACAAAAATATTTGATCCCCTATGCCATCTATTAGACAAGTAAGAATTTGACTCCCACAGAGTTAAATTACATTGTAACTGAAAAGGAGTTCTTAGCTATTGTTCATGTTATCAACAAATTCAGACATTATATTATAGGCTATGAAATTTTTTTTCATACAGATCACTCTACAATTAGATACTTAATGAATAAATCTATTACTAATGGCAGAGTTACAAGATGGTTATTATTCCTACAAGAATTCAACATCACTGTTTTAGACCGACCTGGAAAACAAAACATAGTTGCTGATTTCTTGTCTAGAATTCAAAATATCAAAGATGACACTCCAGTTGAAGATAAATTTCCCGATGAATATATTTTTGCAATAACTACTCAAACTCCTTGGTTTGCAGATATTTCTAATTACTTAGTCACAAGAAAATTGCCTTCACATTTTTTTCCTAGGGAGAAAAGAAAAATCATTCAAATAAGTGCAAGATACTCATGGATTACTAATGAATTGTATAAAATAGGTGCAGATCTCATTATCAGAAGATGTGTTCGAGAAGATGAAATGCCTGAAATTATTAAAGCATGTCATGATGAACCTTGTGGTGGACACTTTGTTGACAAGAGGACAACCTATAAAATCCTTCATTTAAGATATTATTGGCCATCCATCTTTAGAGATGCTAAATAATATGTCAAAAGGTGTGACAGCTACCAAAGGGTAGGAAAACCTGCTCTTTCAGATGAAATTCCATTACAACCTCAGGTACCCATTGAAACTTTTGAAAAATGGGCCTTGGATTTTGTTGGACCAATCAATCCACCATCTAAACAAAAGAAGTATGTAATATTCCCAAATGGGAAAAGTAGGAATATAGTGCAAAATGCTGGAACAATAATGTAAATCATCATTTAAAAGCAAGAGGCCAATATGGAGACATTTCATATGTTATAACAACAACAAAATATGCATGATAAAGGGGCCATAAGATACACAACAATAAAGTACAAGCCTCTAATGGACAAAATCCCTCAAAAAGAGGTGCTGCAACTATATATAAAAGTAGGAAGACCCTTACAGTGCTATTTTATTAGCTCTGATACAGAAAATGATTATACATTAGATCTAGGGCCGATATGTGCCTCAAAATATAGATCTATTTTAGATTTGAGCACTATACAACCTCTTTTGAAGAACCCCTTAAGGGTTTTCAGCAAAACACCATATACAAGATGTAGATCTAGGCCCTAAGGCTGTAAATATAATGAAAAATATAGATTTGGAAAGTGTGGCTGACTGATATGATCAATAGAATAGCCTCCTCGATTAGATCCTCTAAGTGAGAGGCAAATCCCCTTCACTAGAAAATCAGCTCTCCAAATGGTGTCCTAAATCACCCTGCAACTCCTCCTATAGAAATAACACAGATCTGGAAGTAAACTGCACTGTAAGGATGAATAACCAGTTGGCCTGATGCCAAGATATGAAAATATGCACAAATTCCTTCAATACTATCCTCCCAATGGAAAGGAAGCCTCATCCATTAAAAATGAGCAACGAAATGGCCTAGATCTAGAGATCTAGTCTCCACTTGCTGCAACCTGCAAAACAGCCAAACCCTCAACATGATCTGCACTGTAAATGAAAAATGAAGCTTGGCCTTAAGCCTGATAGTGGAAAATGTAGTACAAGACTCCTCTAAGAGCTTCTCAATGGAAGAGGTGGGATTCCAGATCAGGAACACCCAGTGCTAAACAACACTCAACTTCAACTAAACAACAAGAGAAAGATATATGTCTAAATAGACCATATATTCAGAAATAATATCAACATATCAACATGATGAACAATGGTTGCCATCCTCTTCCCTAAATAAGATATGAGCTTGCAAACCCTAAGCCCCATCTAATAATAGCACGACATTCACACAAAGCATTTCCATCTAAAACTGTGTTGTCTCTCATTGATGACCACTCCTACATGACAACGTTGTTGATTTTGTCAAGGTTGACCCAGTCAAGGTGATCCAGCCCCTTTTCACACCAAGGGGTGCTCAATTAAGCTGCCAAGATTTATATCTTTCACATTTTGCATTGATTTATTCATTATTAAGGAGAATTATGGACCCTCTTTGTCCTCTTATTCTTTAAACAAAGCAATGAAACAAAATTGAATATTCCAACTAGGTCATGGCTAATTGGGAATATTACAGTCCTCCCTTTCCAAATGTTACTTGTCCTCAAGCAACTGACAAGGTGAGTGCGACAACTCTCCATCATTGGTGACACCAACATGTGATAAGCTTCCCTCATAAGCAAAGCGTCTACCAATCCAATCCTCCATGAATTGCTCCTCCAAAGTTCTCATGAGATGCAAATAATCCATCCCACAAAGAGACAATAGTTCAAATGAAACAAACATGGTTTGCCCAATGTTCTCTCTGAAACATGTAGCATAATGAACATGGAGAATCTCTCTCCCATAGGGAACATACATACCTCCCATCCTCCCTCCAAACATTCCCATAAAAAGTATAAGTACATCATCAATGTATGGGATCAAAACTAAGTACATATATCGGGCAATTTCTATTTTGGCATGGTGTTTTATGATGCACCAGTGCTCTACAGTAATACGATGCACCGGGCGGGTGTGTATATAGCGCACAGTGTCCAGTGTGCCAATGTTTTATGCGCATCGGTGCTTTTTCGTGTAGAGCGCACTGGTGATTGAGAGCGCTAGAGCTCTAAGAAAAGTGAAAATGTGTTTTTTTGGTCGTAGTTTTTTTTTTTTTAACCATGTTCCGGTGTGCGGGGTTTATAGGAGCACCGGTGCTTTTTATTACGAATGCATCGGTCGGTTTCTGTTTTAGCGTGGTGTTTTATGATGCATTGATGCAGTTTCTTAACACCACACTGAGATGTTTATGTTTTGGCGCGGTGTTTTATGATGCACTGGCGTGGAAGAGTTGTGAAGCACCGATGCTCTACAGTAATACGACACATCGGGCAGGTGTGTATGGAGCGCACGGTGTCCGGTGTGCCAATTTTTTGTGCGCACTAGTGCTTTCTTTTGTAAAGTGCACCGGTGATTGAGAGCTCTGGAGCACTAAGAAAAGTGAAAAATGCAGTTTTTTGGCTGTAATTTTTTTTTTTTAACCCTGTTTCGGTGCGTGTGGTTTATATGCGCACTGTGTTAGCCACCTATAATATTTTGTTATACCCAAAGGTGGCTAAATATGTTTTGAGCCTTCAAAGAACAAATTTCATCACTAAAAATTGTTGGCTTTTGAAGACTCCTTGAAAGGCCTTCTGCCTTTGTCCAAAATCCTCATTGCTGTTCTCATCTCATACTCTGAAATTTCTGCTGAAATACAAAAAAGAAACTGCTGCAAAGCCATCCCTTTTCCCTTTCTCCGACTCGAAATTAACCTTCTTTTCCTTTCCCTTTTTTCCCCATATTTTTCCTCTTTTATTCATCTTTTCCTTTCTTCCTTTCATAAATCACCCTTCCCATGGTTAAAAACTCACTTTTTAACCCTTTCGGCACCCTCTGTTTCCATTTAAAAAACCGTGAAAAATCATAAAAATGCAAGTCTTTTTATGGACCTAAGCCCCTTGGGCTAGGCCCTAAAACCACTTCCCTAATACGCCCTCATCATAAAAACCAAGCGCCAAACCCATGAAGCGCTAATCGAATCGAAAAGATTCAAATGTGCACGTTTGTGAACCATTTCAAAATATCGATTGCGATCAGCCCCTTTGTCCTAAACCGCCGATCATATTATTATTTTCATATAACCCTGAGCCCGCCCTCAGGCGCTTAAACCTTGTGAATATTTCATTTCCGCCCCTTTTTCCTTTGTAAACCCAAAAACCCACTTTCCGAAGTTTTAAGTTAAAAACTTAAAGTCACGTGTTCAAATAAATGGGTTGATCAAAAAGACCGATCGCGCAATCGCGATCGAAGAATTTAAATGGGTTGATCAAAAAGACCGGGCCTGAATGTTTCGATTACGATTGGCCCTAGTTATATAAAGCCCGGGCCCATGACACTCCGTACACCCAGTGGCCCCGCAATCGGGCGCCAGCCTATCATGTATATATTCCGCCCATTTCACTCAAAACCTTGCTTTTTATTGAAATTTTTGGGTTTCTTATGAAGTACAAGGGTCCCGCCGGTGCAGGAGAACAAAGGATCTAGGCCGTCGATCTGATCTGCAGATCGAACGGTTATCGCCCAATCGAAATGTTCCAATCAGAATGTTTCGATCGGAATGTTTCAATCGCAATGTTTCCAATCGCATACTTTATATCTGTTCCCCCGATCGGCCATCCCCCGATTCACTCGTCGCCGTCGATCTGATCTGTAGATCGACGGGCAGCGCTTAATCGCCTTATCCCCTCCCGATTATGAAATCACATCGGAGTTTTATTTTCAATCGCGTCCCCTTTTTCGCCACCTCCGATTGAGACCCTCCGATTAGATCTGGACCGTCCACGTGTCCAGATCGGACGGTCCAAAACTCTTCCTCCTTATTCATCTCCCCGCTCTCCTTTTCGCCTTTCTATGCAGATCTCCACCATTGGTTGTTTTCATCCGATGGCTTCGCTCCTCCCCTGCCATCTGAAGCAGTTTTAACCTATTTCCGCAGGATTTCTTAACTATTTTTGTGTTTTGCAGGTGTTTTAATGGTTTTCCATTGTATAATGAAAGAAAGCTGAGGGTTTGGAAAGACGTTTCCTGCGCCTTCGAGCTGTTAAAAAGAACCATCCGCGGGGATTCACTCCATTGTTTTCTCAATGCTTCATGGGCATTGATGCCTTTAAAAAGCCCAGTGTGGCCTGCACATCGACAAGACACTGTTTTAATTCAAAAACAGTTAAAGAGTATCAGTTTGAAGACAGAACACAGCAGATGAATATTGAAGACGGTTTTCATGGGGATTACGGCTAAGATCGTTATCATAAGCCTAATCCTCAACTCAAAACACAGTTTAAAAGAAAATCATAAATGTTTCGATGGCAGAAAAGGTTTCCACCGCTTCAACTGAGGCGAATTGATTCCTCAGCTACTACAAAGAGCCACCTGTTGCCTCAAACCTTTCAAACAGAGGCCGAAGTTATTGATTCAGGGAATATCTGCCTCCAGCGCTACCAAAAAGTTAATTCTGCCAAAGGAGTATGATAGAAAATAGCTGCAGAATTGCTTCGGACAGAACATAGAGCCTCAAAGTCAAATAAAGCCCCCACAGAGCTTTGATATTAATTGTAAAACATTAATACAGTGATCCACCTGTACACTTCTCCATCGAACCCCTCAAGAGACCGAGAAGTCATTTAATCTGTATTAATGGTTCACGAGATATTTTTGTTAGTTCTCACCTCCTCATCTTCCTATAAATACTTCTGCATAAGATGAGAAGGTTGGTTGCTGTTTGATCACTAGTTGTAATATCGAAACTCTCTGAAATAAATATACAAGTCTGCTGAAGTTGAAAATAATTGGGAGTCTTGGATGTCTTGATGATGCCGTTGCATGTCTGTTCCTGAGAAAGGCTCTATCATTTGATCCATGAGCTTGGCTGTTGGTGAAGTGCTCTCAACTGTTAAATGTTTTTTCCTTGTTTTCATTATGTTCCATAATTTCTTACTACAGTAGGCTGAAAGTTTTAGGCTAAGAAATGACTCCTGGAAGCACCTTAGACCTGTTCACCCTTCACTGTTTTATGTTTTCTTCTGCTGAAGTATTTTAGAGGCTTTAAAACTTTTCTTTAGTCTTCATGCTCGTTTATTTCCTTGATAGCTCAAATAGTTGGTTTCAGCATGTTATGGTTCTCCCTGCTTGTCTGCCATCACTTGAAAGCCGTTATTGAAGTCTCCCTTCGAAGTACCATTGTCTTAAGTTAACCAAAGAGGTCGATTTTGATCTTACCCTTTGCCCCTGCTTAAACAGTTGTTTTGAAGGTCTTTATAGTTGCAAACACAGATGTTATTTAGGTGTTCCCTCTTCTATGAATGCAACTATCAGTGAATCTTTTATGTTTTCTAAATCCTTTAAAATAAGATCTTTGAGGGAATAGGGTGTTCCCCGAATCTTAGATTTCATTTTAGAAGTTGTCTTGAAATCATTATTTGCTTAAAGAATGTTTGTAGAATTTATGGTTAGCCCTGTCTATCAAATATATCTTTATTGATAAGTCATGTTTCTCAAGTTCCCTTTGTTGAGAATTAAATTTCTTTTTCCAAACCATTAATGTCCATCTCATTCCAAAACAAAGGATCCTGTGGCCAAGTTAGATTTGCCCTTTGATATCCCATATCCCTTGAAGAGTTTGTCACGATCTTATTTTGACTCCATTTCCCAATGAACCGGATATTTCTTCTTTCTGTCTATCTTTCCTAGACCTTTCATATTCTGCTATATCAACTCAACCCAACCAAACAAACATCTGCACGTAATAACTAGTCTAAAATCCATAACCAAAGCAAACAAGATAAACCTTTGCAAACAAATATTTGAGAGATCCCTCTCTTAGAACAGGAGGACTAGATCCTGGAACTCTAAAGATTGGTTCTGATGTTGCCTTGTCTTTTGATTTGCCAAACTATCAAAACACGGGACACCAACACACTGAAGCTGTTTTTTATGGACGTATCAGTCGGTTTCTATTTTTGCACGGTGTTTTATGATGCACCGGTGCAGTTTCTTAATACCGCATTGGGCAATTTCTGTTTTGGCGCGGTGTTTTATGATGCACCAGCGTGGAAGAGTTGTGAAGCACCGGTGCTCTACAATAATATGATGCACCAGATTGGTGTGTACGGAGCGCACGGTGTCTGGTGCACCAATGTTTTGTGCGCACTGGTGCTTTCTCTTGTAGAGCACATTGGCGCGATTTTGGATGATAAGCACACCGAGTGGAAAACATCCATAAAACCCTCCTCCTGAAAACCTCCTCTAGTAACCTTCGTTAGAAACGAATGTATGGGGTAATTTTATAAGGGGTTCCTCAAAAACATCCGCTAGAGGGTCTTTTTATTGTAGTGTGGTGTTAAGAAACCACATTAGTGCATCATAAAACACCGCACCAAAACAGAAACCAACCAGTGAGTTCGTAAGAAACAACACCGGTGCGCCTATAAAACCCCACGCACCGGAACAGGGTTAAATAAAAATAAATTACGGAAAAAAAACCGCATTTTTCACTTTTCTTAGTGCTCTAGAGCTCTCAAGCACCGGTGAAATTTATCCTTGTTTGAGCCGCCCTGACATCGGTGCTTCCATTGCACCCATTGCACACACTGCTGTTGTGCATTGCCCACCAATATCCAGCTTGCATTTTGCAAAATGGTGGGAAAATTTTCTTTTGCAAATTCTACAGCCAATATGCCTCCTCGACGGTGAAATGTACATGTATTTTTCTTGTTTTTCCATAATTAAGCTTTTTAGGGGATTATAATTTCAAATAACCTTAAAATTGACCATTTAATTTTTATTTATTTATTTATTTATTTTTTTGTCGCGCGGTGCACATGAGCTGTTCGGCTCGCACTAGTAAGCTGTGTTGCCTATAACATTTACAGGCCACACCATGTCTGGGGCGGTACCGAAAGACACACCACGTTATTTTAAAAATTTTAAAAAAGTGCGGTGCGGTCATTTAGCCGCTCGCACTGTTGACCATGGGAATAGCAATGGGGTGCATTGATGGAAATATCCGCCTCGGTGTCTATCAGCGCACTGCATTCGACATTTCGATAGGGTCAACAGTGGGGCCTAGTAAAAGACCGCACCGTTGATTATGTAAATTGTCAGGAAGTCGGTTCACTGACACAACTATACGCGTCGGGGTGTATATTTTAGTCAGCGCATCGCTCTTCTGACACCATACATAGTCAACGATGCTTTAAAATTTTTGAGGTGCACCACATACAATGCATTGAATATTATATGGGGCACCACCCCTGGTGGGCGACAAACAAGCAATGCACCAGAACCGGTGCATGACTGTTTTTTGTGGCACACCGATTGGTTTGTTTTTTTTTTTTTTTTGGTCAAAACAAAATTATATATGTATATTCCTAAATACATGTCTCATTTAATAAAAAAAATTATTTAATAGCTCAATGATTCATAGAGAAGAGGGGGAACAAAAACAACAATAGGCGGAGCAGTATGACATGGTTCACTTGTGGGAGGCGCGAGTGAGGGAGAGAGATGCGTACCCTCGCCCTATTACAACAGCTACCCAGGGGCTCCTAAGGCAGGTAGGCCTCCTCAATTTCTATGAGGAGAATACTTCCCTAAAGGCCCATAGTGTGTTTTTGAGACATCTTATTCACAGGTGGAATGCCCACCGATGGGCTTTCCAGGTTGGTCCTAACCAGTGGTACACACCCACTGAAGAGGATATATATTTCATTACAGGGCTATCGAGGAGAGGGGTGGATTTTCCCTCATTCCCAGAGGTTCCAAATGGTTGTGTAGTAGGGAGTCAGTGAATTTACTCCCAGAGATACATTGGAGCATCAGTACTATATCCTGCATATTTTCAGGCCGCTGGAGGTTAGTTACGTATTAGTGCATTTGGTAGTGAGGAGGTGTAGTGCCTCTCACTTCTCATTTCAACCATTTCACACAACACCAGTGACGAGAAATGCATTAGTTTCTCACTTCTATATTATGTTGATTCTTTAGTACAGGAGCCACGACTTATTAGGTGGTTTGCCATTTTTTTGCAGCAGTTCTGTACAACCTTAGATAGATGTCGTGCTCATGCACAAGGGAGGGTCAAATTCTCTTTTGCTTCAGAGATTTTTTGTTTATTTTTTGAGAGGTTTCCAGAGATGAGGCCTACATTTGTTCGGTAGCCTCTTAGGTCGATGTTGGAAGCACAGATGCACATGTGGGGGTAGATGATGCCCAAGAGGGGTGAGACTACGTTTCCAGCCAGGATATCGCATGATGCACTGAACTTGCTAGCCAATGTTGACGAGCTGCATCCCTTCATTATGGTCCCCTGTCCTTATGCTGGATTGGATTGGCAAGGGTGTTCCAGCATCCTCTTCACAGATGATGAGCCGCTAGATGATAGAGGTAATATTACTGTTTTATTTAAATTTATTCTAACATGTTCTTTAACTTGTTTTTATTAAATTCTGTAATGAAATTGCCTAATTATTGTTGTGTACTTGTATATATTTTGCAAAAATTGGCTCTTTTGATGGTGAGGAGATGTCGGCACCACCACATGCTCTAGGTGTGGATCCTGATGATGGTCAGGGCATGCCAGATGCCGAGGATCATCAGGAGGCCAGTGCAAAGAGACAGGCTCCTGCTTGTGCTCCAGTACTGCCTTTTGCTAGGTGCAGTCGACTTGATACTAGATACAGGATGGATTTGGGCGACCAACTCAGTGCATTGATTGTTGAGGTGGGAATTAGGCCCACTCATTACAGAGACATACATGCCGATGATAGGCTATTACAGATGTGGAGAGGCATGCCGCGTGACATGTACAACCTAATGCAACATGTCCTAGGAGCTACGACAGCTGTTGCACGACTGAGGAGGACTGTTGCACGTTATAGGCGTGGTCGAGCTGCAACACGTGATGGAAAATCCGCGAGCAGCGACTCATCATCTCATGATCATTCACCTCGCGCCACGCCAGATGAGCATGAGCCTCCACTAGCATTTAGTAGCAGTCATCATGGAGATGAGATTGGACCATTGGACACGTCTAGCCAATAGCCTACAACATCCATCAATACTCATGATCATGAGCAGGCTGGACCATCGACTGTCGAGGCTGCACCATTGACTGAGCAGGCCTCCACTAGTACTGCTATTGATGTTGTACTACCACCAGCTGATCCATGACATTTATATTACAGTTGTATATTTTTAACATTATTCAGTTATATATATATATATATATATATATGGCCCATGTATTTTATGTTCATGTTGCAGTTGTACTTAATTTACATGTTGGTGATCATCATGACGTGTATATTGTTAGGTCATGTTAGATATGTTCATTTAAAGTGCAGCTTGCAGATAGATGTGTATGTGATAGCATGAGTTATTTGACATGAGATGTATATTTGATGTTTGTGTTGTGATGATGTTAATATATAATGTTAATTGTGTTTTGTTAGATAATCATAATCACGATGATGTTAGCGATTTTGAATGTGTTTTTTAGTCGAATATGATGTTTGTACGATGGTTATCATGATCGTGATGTTTATTAATTAATTTAATATTAAATGACCATGATATTTATTAAATATTATGTCGTGATTGTAATTGAAATTTAAATTTTAATTGTATGTAAAATTGTAAATTTGTATTTGTATTTGTAATTGTAATTTTAACTGTAATTGTATGTAAAATATTTAATATGAAATTGTAATTGTAATTGTAATATTTAATTTATTGTGAAATGATTGTAATTGTAATTTTAATTGTAGTTGTATATATGACAAATTATAAAATTGTAATTGTAATTCTAATTGTATGTAAAATTCTAAAATTGTAATTGTAATTGTATGTAAAATATTTGTAAAATTGTAATTATAATTATAATTGTATGTAAAATATTTGTAAAATTTTAATTGTATTGCTGTGAAATGATTGTAATTGTAAATCAATCCATCTTTTTGACTGTAAAAACCTATGCCATGTTTATCTCTGGGAGATTGCATATTCATGAATATCTCTGTCAGTCTGGGATCTTCATCTTGCAGACTGGGGACTAGATGCATCATGAGGACATGTTCGTCTTCATGATAAAATTAAAATTGTAATTGTAATTCTAATCACAATTGTATGTGAAATTGTAAAATTGTAATTGTAATTTTAATTGTAATTGTATGTAAAATATTTGTAAAATTTTAATTGTATTAATGTGAAATGATTTTATTAAAATATTTAAATTTGTAAGTTTGTAAATACTTGTAAAATAATAAATCTAGAATAATATGAATTTTTGTAACATAATAAAGTTTAGAAAATAATTCAAATAAATTCATGTACTTTAGAATTATCATTATTTTATTATGATCTTACATACCAAAAAAAAGAACTTTATATAGTCTGGTGCGCTTATCATCATAAAACGCACCGGTGCGTCTTAGTACTAAGACACACCGGTGCTTCACAACTCTTTCGCACTGGTGCGTCATAAAACACCACGCCAAAACATAAACCTCGATCTTACGAAACCGCACTGGTGTGCCTATAAAACCCCGCGCAACGAAACAAGGTTATTCTGTAAAGTGCAATATTGGAGCAGCGGAGGGTTCAAATCGCGGGCAAGAATTTTTCTGAGGAGACGAGGGTTTGAAAAGACGAGAGTTCAAATTTCGGCTGAGAATTTTATAGCAGAGAAAATGAGTGATTTAAATAGAAAGACAGACAAAGACACTTATAGGGATGCAGACGGCTACAGAGCTTGACATATTACAAAAGGAGAAAAGGAGTACAGGTTGAGACTAGTAGAGAGCATTCGGTTGAGGCCGACGATAGGGATAAGAGGTGCCATGATGGAGAAATGGAGAGCAGATTTGATGGCAGAGAAAGATCAATCAAGGCAGTCGATAAAGCCAAGAGGCACCATGAAGGGAAGGATTCTCATTCCCTTAAGGACAACAGAGAAAGATCAACTGACGTTGTTGATCGGGCTGGTAGGTCCCATGAAGGGAAATATTCTCTAGAACATGTTTAAAATCATTTGGGAGTATTGTCCGAGCTTCGGTTGGCTTACATAAACTTTTACCGACAAAGCTGATGTCGCATAAAATCACATCTTCGGCTTTCAGTTGAACCTGAATGGCATCTCTAACTTTTATGAGCTGTGGTCCTATGGATGAAACCAGTAAAAAATCTGCTTGTATTATAAATGGAAATCCAATAACCATTTATGTGGGAAGAAAAGAATAGATACCTGCAGCTACCATATTTCCACTGGCAAATCGGTTTCCCATTGGAAAAGCTAATGTAATAGCCCATTTTGCAATGTCTTTCCTCTGCTCAACCCTATACTGATTTTCTATGGGAAACCATTGCCTCCACATGTAATAATTGCATCGTCTAGTAGAAAATCGGTCTTCTTTTGCTAACAAATGCAGAATTAAAGGCTCGTTGTCATTGCTCCCAGAACATTCAAGGTCAGTTTCTCATAAAACAGAGATTGTATAAATTTTGTTAAGATCAAGATAGAAAGCACAAAGAAGAAAAGAGGAAATTGGATGCCAAGATGGAGGAGGAACTTACAAATGAGCAAGCAGATCATGGGCCAGCAAGCAGATCATGGGGCAACTTTTCTTGTTGCAGGTTATGGAAAGGTTCAAGTTTCTTTTTATGAAAGAAGAAGAGGTGTAATTTTGAAAAGAAATGGCCCAAAGATTTTCGCAGAAAAATTTACATTTCCAACATGTCTAAAAACCAAAATATATCCAACTTCAATAAACTGCTCAGAAACAAAACTTTCCCAACCATTTGTGAAAAATGCCCACGTCTTAGCATAGCACATGTTCACATGCCATAATTTCCCACTTGGGCCCTGTAGTATTGCATCTTCACACGCCCCACATTGCATTCTATCCACATAATTAGTGGGGACCTCCTGTAATAAAAAAAATGCATTGTAAGAATAGTTATTTCCATCAAGAATATATCCAATTCCAATTCTCAATTCTAATTCTAATTCTAATTCTGAAGAATAAACAAAATTCTAATTCTCAATTTTTATGGTTGGAGTTCACTAAATTTTGGTGTACACACCTAAAAGTAATTTCGGCACCTTAACATCAAATCAGTGCTTCTGTACATATAACCGACCGGTGCGTTTTAGTTACTACGCACTGGTGCCGGTGTTACAAAAGGACGCACCGGTGCGGTGCTATTAAGTGATGCACTGGTGACGAATAAACGCAAATAAAAAAATGCAACTCTATTTTCTTTAAGTGAAAAAAAAGCGGCAAATTGAAAAATGGGCGGCAAAATATTTTCGAAAATATAATTTCATAAAATAATTCCTTAAATACTAAACACTTTTCATTATTTCACTATTTTTGCTAAAATTTTCAGCCAGAGATTTGCAGGAGACATACCTAGAGCAAGAGAGCACAAGAGCACTGTGGAGTAGCGAAATACGTTCGAACAGAAGTATTCAGACAATTAGAAACCAAACCTCTGGTGATTCAAACCTTGTATCATAGAATTTAAAACATCTCGTGATTAAATTTGATTTCTTTTTTTACTTTTTCTGCAGTTTTTTTACCTTTTTTGTAGTTTTATCCATTTTTACCCTAAACCCTTCATTTTTTTTTGTTTCTGCCCTTCTCCCTATTTATGTGATTTCAGAATTAGGGCTTTTCATTTTAGACTGACATCCAACCCATGGGATGACTTGCATAGTCAGATCCCAATCCATTCGGCCCTTGCGTGAATTTTTGGAAAAAATGGATTTTTTTTATCGGTGCGCACTGCGTAACCTAGGGCACTGTGCAAGTACTATGTAATCAAAAAATTGAAAACAAATTTTCGCCATATATGAAATAGGGCACCGATGCTCCATGTTACGAGGATAACACCGTAAAGTTTATTACACTGTTTGTGCGGTGCATTTATAATACCCCCACGCACCGTACGGTCTATTATACTATTTTTGCGGTGCGTTTCTAATACCCCCACACACCAATGGCGGTGCGTATATCATGAAAGGCGCACCGCTTTCTTGAGATTTATTTTTTACCTGAAAAGTTGACAATTTATTTATAAATATATTAATGAATGATATGGTACAGGTTTCAGATTGATAAAGAAATGACTCACAAGAGATCAAGTAACAAAAATACTGATAACACATCAAGAAAAACAAAAAAGGCAAGTTCGTTGTAAATTATTTATAAAAAATATTATTTTTGAACTATATGTAAGTTTAAATAATATGTATTGTTTACTGTGTATCATGCAAAGCCACAAAATGACAAAGCTCGATAATATTATTTCTGATCTAGGACCAGAAGAGCATAAAAGATTGATGAAAAAATTGCAAAAAGATGAATCAGGTGAATGAAAAAAATATTATCGATCCAACATGAGTTTCTTTTTTTAATTATCATTAATAATATACTTAAAATTATTGCATAACATGTGTCAAACAGTCTATTAATTCACATCTGTTTAATGTCTACAATGACCAACAACTCAGAAAAGGAATGTTTTTCTAAAAAAAAAAAAAAATAGAATATGAAAATGAAAATGAATTGCTTCTTCGCTCATATGGAGTGGTGTTGGAGGTTAACGAAAGGGAGGAAAATTTTTACAAAAGTTTGAGGGATCTAGTGGAACGAATTTATAGACATTCTTTCCACTTACGATACAAAAACCAATCAAATGATTACAAGAACCAAATTTCATGTAAACTACATGAAGAGTTTCCAGAGAATTGATCAATGAGACATGTTAGACTTTTAATAGCAAAAACGTAAAACAACAAAAAAGAAGGAATGAAAAAGTAATATTCCTTTAAATGTTTGTCTAGAATTATTTATAAATATCACTTTTGTTATATTTACTTTTCATATATCAATATAAAAATTAAATATTTTATTGTCATGTTACATTTTCAGGAAGATTATGAAAATCTCAAAAGATGAACAAGCTGATATCAGAAATATGCCAGTAGGAATGTCCAAAAAGGTGTACAAGGAGATGGTCAAAGAAATGGACAAAATTGCATCACAGGAGGAGCCATCTCAACAACAATGTGCTTCAAATGTAATATGTAATCATTGAATTTTTCGATCATTAGGTACAATAAATAAATAATTTAGCATTAAATATTAATTCTCAATAATTTTCTTGTAGAAAAGAAAAGAAAATGGAACCCATTCAACACATAAAACAGGACGGCAAGGAAGAAAAGGGTTGATATCTAAGTTTGTGAGTAATTGTTACTTCCTTATAACAACTTAACTAGATTTCATTTTTGTATTTTTTAAGTTGTTTTACAAAAATCATCATTGAATGTCTTCAAACAGGTGCTAACATACAAAGAAGAACCATCAAACGAATTGATTGAAATTGGGTTAAATATGGGTTGTGAGTATATGTTGGCATATCAAAAATTAATTGTGGAATTTTTAAGCATCTATCGATCTTGTTTTACTTAGCTTCGTCTATAATTAATAGAACAAAAAAATATTTTATATTAAATATATGATTTGTTATGGGGTATAAAACTTGCAGGAAACAAAGTATGGAACTGTGCCAACAGATGAAATTTTGAAAGATGGCATGGTACATTGTTTTGAAAGAATGTGTGTAGTTTATGAGTCAATTGTTGCTATGGTATGTCATTTTTCTTTTCGATTTACATTGATGTATATTATTTAATATTGCAATTTTCATTATTCTCACCAACGTATATATACTCATTTCAGTTTATTTTTATGTTTGTAGATGGAAGGTGAAGAAGAAGAAAACAATCAACATCGTGAACAAAACATTCATGAAAATAACCCAAGTCATGGAAGTAGCTCTAGCAGTGATAGCAGTTCAAGCGAAGAATGATGATCACTATGTTTGGATATGAAAGCAAGGCGTTGTATTTTTTGAAATATGTCTGTGAAATCAGACATGTTTAATGTAATGGACATAGTGTCCCAATTGAAAGACAAAAGGATACTAATAACTGTCCCATTTTGTATGACAAAGACTGTCTTATATATATATATATAATAAAGTATGTTTTAATTTATTCTATTGTGTTCTCCATTGTCGTTCTCAAATGCACTAATAAAAATTTAATTCATATGAATATTGTTATAAGATATATATGTGTCGACTTTTGATGAATAATGAATTTTAAAAAACCACAATAATTATGATATGATATAACAAATTAATCCAAACATTACATTCAAATGCATTAATAAAAATTTAATTAATATGAATATTGTTATAAGATGTGTCGACTTTTGATGAATAATGAATTTAGAAAAATCACAATAATTGCACTATCACAGGTCGATGTTTCTAAAAAATACAAAATAAACATCGGTGCGTGTCAGGTACTGTACACCAATGCTTTTGTATGCTGAAGCGCACCGGTGCATTTCTACGACCTATGGGCACCGCACAAATACCAAAACCAATTAAAAATCTCGGTGCGTTTGTGTGATACTATGCACCGAGGCTTTTATGTGAGACTATGCACCGGTGAATTTATACGACATATGGGCACCTCACAAATACCAATACCAATTATAAATATTGGTGCGTTTGTCTGATATGGCGCACTGGTGCATTTCTATAAGCCTACTTACCGGTGCGTTGAGACAACCTATGGGCACTGCACAAATCCCAAGACCAATTGGTACGGCCTCGTGTGTTGTATCACCAACGCTGCGGCCAGTGCTATTTTATACCTTGGCGGCCCAGTGCAGGAACTTTCGACCACCCCGGGGCCACCGTCTAGATGACACGCACCAGTGCCTTGAAACCTTAGTAGCACACCGAAGAAAAAAACATCCATAATAACCTCCGACCGCCTAGTTTTTTTAGTTGTGTTGAATATCCGTTAAAAGATCTGCCAAAACCTTTGTAACCATAAACGGATGTTGTAGCAAATGTTTTTTTTACAATTTTGGCAAATTTTATTGTAGAAATTTGAATAACTGATATATTATTCACTGAGATTCTCCTGATCACACACTATTTTATCTTCATGCACAATACATAATCCATTCTACCATAATTCTTACGGAAATTTAATCAAAAATTGCACAACACATGAAGCAATAAAAGCACACATAACACAGTTATTTACCAGGAAATCCTGAAGCTAAAAACCCCAACTATCATATTATGTAACATGGAGATCATATGAAAATATCATACAAACATACAAAGCTTATCACAAGCTCTCAGTACAGTACAATTGTCATACACTAATCAGGCCTAATCTTGCAAATCCATGCACCGATCTTTGCTACCTGCTAGCTTGCATCCACTGCGCAATCCAAGCTTATTACAAAGACCAATTCAATGTAATCCCACTCTCATTGACTGCAGTCTTTATAGGCATCTCTACTGAGTGTTAGATGCAAACCATGCATCACTTATAGTCACAACTGATAGTCACACTTGTCCTTTCACCTATCTTTGCACTGGTCTCCACTGAAACTGTCCATGCACTGAAGTTAACTGATGTATTCTTTAGTTGATTAATGATTTTATAATTAGTGAATTAATTAATAATTAATTCACACCACTCTCACTAATTGTATCAATCAGTTAAACTAGATACAAATAGCTCGACTATGTTTAGATTAGTTAAACTGAACACAACTCCATTAACTTCCTCAATCAACTCCACCAAACTCTCTCACATGAGTTCTAATTGAGTCCTCCATGCATTAGCTCCAGTAAACCCTTAAGAATAGCGTAATTCCTCCTGTCAGCTAATGTGCCACATCTGTGCACTGAACTGAAGTGCTCTAAGAGAATAAGTTGTTGTTTAGAGTCTGATTATTATTAAGAGCTAATAATATTCGACATATCTATTTTTAAACTGACAATCTAAAAATAGATTCCGCCCAATATATCTAAAAATAGAAATCCATCTATTTTTCCAACTTGACCAACCATCCACAAATAGCATCCCGCAACTTATAGAACATGATCCATATGTCTAAAAATAGACATAGTCTAAAAATAGACTTTGCGACAAAAATCACCTATGTGGCCCCCACCTAGTTTAGGTGATCATTTTCCAACTAGGATCAGGAATGATGTTTCAGGATGCCTCCTTCACTGTTGATTGTTGCAATCTTCAACACTCCCTCTCAAAAATAAAGGACTGTCTTTGCATGCGACATGCAACTCCATGCATTCACCCTGCAACCTTCACAAGCGCCATGCAACTCCATGCATATGCTCTGCAACTCCTCTGAAACTGAATAGGCTCCAAACAACTCAATCAGTCTGATGCATCTATCATCAAAGTCTTCGACTTCTGCTGGGTCCAACTGCACATGTCATCACGAACCACTGCGCTGTTGAACTCTTGCACCCATGCACTATGCACTTGCTGTCAACTCTGATTCGCGCTCCAGTATCCGACACTGTCACTTTGATCTGCCTGCATCAATCCAACTGATCTGCTACTGCTGCGTTGTGGGCACCTTGTAGCCAGGTTCAATTCATAAGATCCACACCATCTCATGAATCCTGCCCAGAAATATCCTCTTGGGATTAATCATGCATGTCGCCCCATCTCTCACCTGGTGGTATAGCTGCATGCACTCCTTCTGCCCATTTGGCACGAAATTTCTCTGCATGAGTGGTTTCTTCCACTCCATGATCCTCATCTTGTGGCTGCTCCACATCCCGATATTCACTCTTACCTGCATGCAACACTTGCTCCCTCTCAAGCTTCAATTTCATGGCTTTCTCACACTTCCCAACAATAGGAAGCTTCGTAGAAATCCCATCTACTTCAAATCTATAAAGATTCTTCTGCATCTCTAGTTGTGGCTGCTCCACAACCTTCTGAGACTGCTTCTCACGCTACATGTTGAGAGGCTCCCTCTCAACCACCAAGTCACTAACCTTTGCTTTTCTCCTCAAAGCTTTGCATGCATCTTGTACCTCAATGCACGTAGATTCTTGGCTCGTGCATATTGCAATTGTCTCGCCATCGCAAAATTTTCTAACAAAAAGAGCTGATTTTAAATCGATGATATCTCCCTCATCCGAGCTCCGATTTGACCGATTTTGTTTTTCAATTTGGGTTTTTTTTCACAAGGAATCCAAATATGCTATTTGTTTATGAAAATATCACACCAAAAAGTTCAGATATTCTCTTCAAACTCGCGCACCCAAAAATTTTTGCTCTCATTCCTTGTAGAAAATCTATAACACAGCTTCGATACCATGTAGAAATTTGAATAACTGATATATTATTCACCAAGATTCTCTTGATCACACACTATTTTATCTTCATGCACAATATATAATCTCTTCTACCATAATTCTTGCGGAAATTTAATCAACAATTGCACAACACATGAAGCAATAAAAGCACACATAACACAGTTGTTTACCAGGAAAGCCTGAAGCTAAAAACCCCAACTATCATATTATGTAACATGGAGATCATATGAAAATATCATACAAACATACAAAGCTTATCACAAGCTCTCAGTACAGTACAATCGTCATACACTAATCAGGCCTAATCTTGCAAATCCATGCATCGATCTTTGTCACCTGCTACCCTGCATCCACTGCGCAATCCAAGCTGATTACAAAGACCAATTCAATGTAATCCCACTCTCATTGAATGCACTCTTTATAGGCATCTCTACTGAGAGTTGGATGCAAACCATGCATCACTTATAGTCACAACTGATAGTCACACTTTCCCTTTCACCTATCTTTACACTGGTCTCCACTGAAACTGTCCATGCACTGAAGTTAACTGATGTATTCTTTAGTTGATTAATGAGTTTATAATTAGTGAATTAATTAATAATTAATTCACACCACTCTCAATAATTGTATCAATCAGTTAAAATAGATACAAATAGCTCAACTATGTTTAGATTAGTTAAACTGAACACAACTCCATTAACTTCCTCAATCAACTCCACCAAACTCTGTCACATGAGTTCTAACTGAAGTATCCATGCAATAGCTCCACATAACCCTTAGGAATAGCGTAATTCCTTCTGTCAGCTCCTGTGCCACATCCGTGCACTTAACTGAAGTGCTCCAAGAGAATAAGATAATGTTTAGAGTCCAAATATTATTAAGAGCTAATAATATTCGACATATCTATTTTTAGACTGGCAATCTAAAAATAGATTCCGCCTAATATGTCTAAAAATAGAAATCCATCTATTTTTCCAACTTGACCAACCATCCACAAATAGCATCCCGCAACTTATAGAACATGATCCATATGTCTAAAAATAGACTTTGCGACAAAAATCACATGTGTGGCCCCCACCTAGTTTAGGTGATCACTTTCCAACTAGGATCAGGAATGATGTTTCAGGATGCCTCCTTCACTATTTCTTGTTGCAATCTTCAACATTTATAACACTAAAAACCTCCTTTATAGCTTCCGCTAGAGGGTCTTTTCCTTGTAGTGAAATGAGGAAAATGAAAATCCTCTACAGCTGAGAAGGAGCTCTAGAATCTGAGGTTCGATGAAGAAAACACTACCAAAAGAGACAAAGTTTGTAGGTTTAGATGAAGAAACTCCAATACCATCTCTTGTCAATATTTATCCTCAACACATTCCTCAAAATTCTCCTATTCATAATTTTGAAGGTAGCCCCAACAGAAAATCTCCAGGCATAGACCCAGCACAACAAGAAATATATGATTACATAGAGTCATTAGAGAAGAGAAGTGCAACAGTGAATCCTATAAATCCACAAGAACCTTTAGTTGAAACTCTCAAAAAGGAAATTTATGAACTAGAGATATTGAATAGGCATATTAAACAGAAGAATGAGGCCTTGAAGCAGTAGAACAAGTTGGAAAAGGTAATTAGTGACAATACCATTATGCATTTAGGACCATGGTACAAAAAGAATAGGAAGTTAAAAAGAAAGAACAAGTCACTAAACAACACAGTCACTAATCTCAAATAAAAGCTTCTTATGAGAAAACCTAGGATGGCTATTGAGTCTTTCCTCTGCACATTTTACTTTCTTTCTAGGAACTTAAAAACTAAGGTATAATTGATTTCTTACACAACATCTCAAGAGGATAATACTTCATATTGAATGTTGGAGTAAATCAAACATATATTAGTTGTTTACAATTAGTTAAGCTTTAACTTTTTATGTTTTTACATTTGCTTTTAGATCCTCATTTAATTGCATCACTGATGTTCCTAAAGGTCATTCAAAGAAGTTGATTTTATCATATTTCTAGACTGAATGATTGAATATTTAATTCATGCAATCACTGAGTTTTCCTTTGCATACTTTACTTGTTTTTTCTACATCATTAGGTATAATTGGTTACCTAACATCATCTCAAGAAGGTGAAACTTCATATTGAATGCTGGAGTAACTAAATATACATTAGTTATTTTCCTTTGCACACTTTACTTGCTTTTCTAGAACATTAGAAGTTAAAGGTGTAGTTAGTTTCTTACACATCATCTCAAGAAGGTGACACTTCACATTGAATGCTGGAGTAACTAAATATACATTAGTTGTTATATTTTTCTGCTTTCACTTAGAATAGCATTTCAATTTCAATCTCAGATATAAGATTCATCCATGGAATAGAACTAATGTTAAGGTAGAAATCATTAAGATAGATACTCTGTTTTTTCACATTAGATTCTAACTAGCCAACAATATTTGATTTATTTTTATCTAAATTAGTTTAACTTAGGAACACTTCCTTTTCTTCCTTCTTAAAATTTATTAGATTCATTTGATTCCTTTCATATTTTTTAGATTAACACTTTTAGACATAAAAAAAAACCCCCAAAATAACATAAAAAATATATACAACGAAGTAAGAAGAAGGTTAACTAAGCACATATAGTACACCACACTTCATCAGTTTAAAAACCTCGGTTGATAATTTATGTAAGAAATTTAAGACATTAAATTGAATAAACAATATGCCCCCTCCTCATTGACTTCCACATGCGTCTCAAACAGATCCAAAACAGATCCTAAACTAAGATCCAATATGCCTCCAAAACATTACTGAACTGTTGTTTTCTTCTACATTTGCGACAACCCTAGTGAAGGCACGTGCTGCAACCATAAACACTTATGATAGTCCACAAACCAAACCTCTAATGGCTACGAACTTCCTTGGGAAGCCTCCTCCTTTCCCATGCTGCCTTTTAGAGGGGATAGTCCTCCTATATAGCCCTCCACCTAGCTTCAATTGTGTGCTAAGGCCTACAACCTAGCACAACAACAAAAGATCATGAATCATCCCCCAACACACCACAAAACACACCTAAAAGAAAAAATGTAGCTATTCTCCTCCTTGGCCAACCTGCCCTGCATCTCGACCATAAAACAACCCTCCCTTGGGCTTGTTTCGACCATGAAATAATCCTTATACAAGTCTGCACTTCCTTGGTGTAGCTCAACCTCCAAACAGACCCTTCGTGTTGTCTCCTCGGCCTCCTACTCAGACTCGTTCCCACACTGTCCTTATCCCTCTCTTTGTTGTGACTGGCCTCCAAATTTCAGAGCTTCCTTGAGGTGTATTGCCCACAAAATGGATGACTAAAACACCAGATTCAGGGAAAATTTTAGGGGCGAATTTTAGCCCAAAGGCGAATTTTAAGGGATTTTAAATTTTATTAGGGCGAATTTTTTATATAAAACCCAATTTTTATAGTTTAATAAAATTAGCCCAAAAAATATTTTAAAAATAATTAATTATTTAATACTAGCCCACCAAAAAAAGGGCGCACAAAACTAGAAACATGATATTCGCCCCGATTTTCCAGATTTCTATGGCATTCGCTCCATTTTTTCAATCGATTTTCTAGATTTACATGGCATTCGCCCTTTCAGAGAGGTGGCTGGGCTTTTTGCACATCGATCTTCTAATTTCTTGCTGGCTGAGCGAGACCGAGTCGGAAAAAAACAGTCACAGGAATCCCATCATGGTCCGTTAGGGCCTGGCCGACTCTCTCTGGTCCGGACTCCGTTAGGGCCTCCCATAGTTCGTATATAGCAGAGACTTGGAGATTCAATCCATCAACGTTTCAAGCAATTCCTTTTCAGATAGGCTTCACCTCCTCGGATTTCTTTCAAATCTGATTGCCCTTAATGTTAGTAACAATTTCTTCACTGGTCCAATTCCAACAGTTATTTGCAGGAATTTGAGCTCAATCAGGATCCTTGATTTCTCGATGAATAGATTTGAGGGACGCCTTGATGAAGGGCTGCAAGAATGTAAGGTACTTGAGGAGTTCGAAGTGGGTTTCAACAACCTCGTGGGAATTCTCCCGAAGGATCTATATAATATATCATCTTTTATAAGGTTCTCTGCACCCGTCAACAGGCTTTCTGGGGCTCTGAATTCTGATATTGGGTACCTATCAAATCTCACCATTTTGTCTCTCTATGGCAACAATTTCACAGGAAATCTTCCCAAGCAGCTTGGAAAGCTCGAGAAGTTGGAACAACTCGTTCTCTATAGCAATCAGTTCAGTGGAGGCCTGCCAACATCTTTATCTCAGTGTAACAAATTGCAAGTCATCAACCTGAGGAACAATTCTCTGAGTGGAGAGATCCATCTTGATTTCAGAAGATTTCCTGACCTGATTTCACTTGATCTTGCTTCCAATCAGTTCTCCGGTCAGCTTCCACCTACTTTATCGACCTGCATAAAGATCAAGTCATTAAGCTTGTCAAGAAACAAACTTGAAGGTCAAATCCCAGAGAGCATGACATCTCTTAAGTCTCTCACCTTTTTCTCCATCTCAAACAATAGCCTGAGAAATATTACAAGAGCCCTTCATGTTTTTCAGGACTTCAGGAACCTCAGCATTTTGATTCTGTTTAAGAACTTCCATCAGGAATCCATTCCGCAAGGCATCACGGGCTTTGAAGGGCTTCAGATTCTTGCCCTTGGAAATTGTGCTCTTTCAGGGAAGTTTCCCAGCTGGTTGAGGAATTGTTCAAAGTTGCAGGTATTGGACCTTTCCTGGAATAACCTCACTGGAAGCATTCTACATTGGATTGGCAGTTTCCAGTCTCCTTTTTACTTGGATATTGCAAACAATTCCTTCTCTGGATCGATTCCCCTTGAACTCACAAAGCTGCCTAGCCTAATATCTAAGAAAAATTACACTGATATGGATCAAACTTCCTTTGAATTGCCACTAATTGTTAAGCACAATGAAAATGCATCTGGACTGCAGTACAAGCAGCTGTCCAAGTTTCCTCCTGCGATATACTTAAGCAACAATAAACTCAATGGAAGTATATGGCCAGAATTCGGGTGCATGAAAATGCTTCACATTTTGGAATTAAGGAGCAACAATTTAACAGGGAACATGCCAGATGAGCTCTCTCATTTGACAAACTTGGAGAGTTTAGATCTCTCAGACAATAGTCTGACTGGAAGAATACCCACATCTCTTCAGGAACACACATTTTTGTCAAAATTCAATGTATCCAATAACCATTTGGAAGGACTTATTCCTTCAGGAAAGCAGTTCGATACTTTTCCAAAATCTAGTTTTGAAGGCAACCCTGGTCTAAATGGACCGCCTCTTTCTCCCTGCAATGCCAGTATTTTAAAGCCAGGTTATGATTACATGGGTTTCAAAGTCAAGACTCGGAGATTGAACAGGAATGGCATCTTAGGTATAGCAGTTAGTGTTGGAGTTGGTATTGCTCTTTTGCTAGGTGCATTGCTGTGGAGCCTATCAAGAAAACCCATTAAAACTGAGGCAGATGTAAATGAGATACAGTGCAGCATGTCTCATAGAATCTCTGATGCTTTAGGATCTTCCTTGGTGCTTCTATTCAAAAATCATGATATCAAGGACCTGACTATGGCTGATATCCTGAAAGCCACCAATAATTTTGATCAGGCCAACATCATTGGATGTGGAGGATTTGGATTGGTATATAAAGCCACCTTGGGGAATGGTACAAAAGTAGCTATCAAAAGATTAACATGAGATTGTGGTCAGATGGAGCGTGAATTCACAGCAGAAGTGGAAGCTTTGTCAAGAGCTCAACATAAGAATCTTGTATCGTTGCAAGGGTATTGCAGAATTGACAATTTCAGGTTGCTTATTTACTCCTACATGGAAAATGGGAGTTTGGATTATTGGTTGCATGAAAGGCATGATGGAAGCCCAATGTTGGACTAGCCTACTCGACTAAGAATAGCTCAAGGAGCAAGCAGGGGGTTGGCATATTTGCATAGGGTATGTGATCCTCACATTGTACATCGAGATATTAAGTCTAGTAATATTCTCTTAGATGAGAAATTTGAAGCTTATGTTGCAGATTTTGGCCTTTCAAGGTTGATTTTTCCATTTGATACACATGTGACCACAGAATTAGTAGGCACTCTGGGATACATTCCCCCTGAGTATGAACAAGCATGGGTAGCTACTCTCAGAGGTGATGTCTACAGTTTGGGGGTTGTTATTTTGGAGCTGCTCACTAGAAGGCGGCCAGTTGAAGTCTCCAAGTCAATAATAAGCAGTGATTTGGTGACATGGGTGTTGCAAATGAGGTCCGAAGGTAAGCAGGAGGAGGTATTTGATCCTTTGATCCAGGGCCAAGGATATGAGGATCAAATGTTGCAGGTACTTGATGTTTCTTGCATGTGTACTAATCAAAACCAATTTAAAAGACCCACAATTCAAGAAGTAGTTGCATGGCTTGAAATTATAGGAGATGATGCCCAACCAATGAAGGGAGCTTGTCCTGTAAAAGGTTAATGATATGTAAAGTTTTCAGTTTTCTTAAGCTTGTATCCCTCCTCAATTACACTGAATGAAAAAAAAAGGATTTTCACATACCAGTTTGTTAAATCTTCTTTTACTGTGATACATTTGAGTACATTATGAATGCTTTTGAAATATATATTGCCATACTATATTTTAAAGGAATTGTGTTTATGTTTAGTGAGATTTTTTTGAAAGGAATTGTGTTTATGCTTAGTGAGATTTTTTTTGGAGCTTCAGGTGAAATTTTGATTTTGATTTGTGTGATTTAAATTAGTTTTTTTTTACTGTATATATGATTCAGCACCCTGAGGATTTTTTTTACTGTATATATGATTCAGTTGACTTCATATTATGCTAGAATCGGCTTTCCCTTCAATCCCAACACAATGTCCCATGCATCTTCCCTCAGCATTGCAACCTCCAAACTTCCTAGTCTATTTCCTCATCAATGATGTTAGTCATCAATGAAACATACCTCATAAACTTCTTTAGATGTCCGCTCTCCCTAAATGTGCTCCTATGACCTAAACATGCTTCTCAGAATCCCTCAATGTTTGCTCAAACCACCTCTGTCTTGTGACAAAACTCGAAGGAGCAACTCATAAACCTTCCTAGATGACAAGATCTCCTTGAACTTAACATCTATGCTCACAATTTCCTTCCTCTGCACTAGTATAAAAATCTTGTAAGCTTTTTAGATCTCTCTATATCCAAAAAATATCCCCTTCTTGCTTGAAGGGTGTAGCCTTGTCCTCTTCTTCGCAGGCACATGAATGTATACTGGAAAACCAGAGATTCTCAACTACCTTATCTCTGGCTTCACCCCAATGAATGCCCTCCTCTAGAGTCTTGTCCCCAATATCCTATGCAAACTCATGTTATGCCATAGATTATCAGTACATGTTTTACATTCTTTGTGCTTGCTGTACTAGTAATCACATATTAGATAAATCATAATACTTAGAATCTTCTGACAGATCTAACCATTATTTCCTGTAGTCTCCTCCCTTGGACTTGACCTCTGCATTGATTTTGCTTTGCTGTAAGGGGTTTGATTTTTTCCTCTATTTGTGCATGGTTTTCCTTATAGTCTGTTTTCTTGCATGTACAGAAGTTGCAGAGACAGAAGACGAAGGCATGAAGTCGACAAATTCCGCAGAGACCTTTGGACAGAAACTGATAAAGGTTATTAGCGATGTATGTTTTACATTCTTTGTGCTTGCTGTACTGGTAATCACAGTGATTGCAATTAAATAGGTAGTCGCCACCTTGTCATCACCAACAGCGCCCTCTTCAACATTTAACATCATCAGGTATCATGCATTTTTTCTTCACTTCCCTAAGGGAGACACTTGTTACTTTTCAAGAAAAATTATGTGCTTGCTCTTACACATCAACATATCCACTGCCTACAAATCTTTGGCATCCAAATAGCAATCACAAAATCAGACTCCAAACATATTTTTTTGACAAAGCATTTTCTTTCAGGTTTTGACTATCACTCTTAATGTAAGGTTTTTTATTTCCATAAATATTCACTAGGAGTTATAAATATGTATGTCAAATTTTCCTTCACTTCACAGGCTTTGATTTGTGCCCTAACAAGTAACACAGGTCGGGGATCTCCAAAATTCATTGTCTGCATAGAATGGTATCCCCATATGTCTGCAACAATATGTATCCTCCGCCTCAACACTTTCAGGCATCTAACCATCTTAAAATCCTCCTAAGTCTAGTCTACAAATTCTAGGTGTCTGATATTTTTTTGCCATGTTAGATCTAAGTACAGTACATCCACCTCTATCCACAAATAGAGAATCATGTCTCTACTCTGCCTCTGCCTCTCATCCAAGGAAAAATACACATCTGCAATAATTATAAAAAATCAACATGGGTGACGGACTTACAAATTTGGAGATAATTCCACACTTAGCCAAATGCCCTAGTCTCCATATTTGCCATAGTGGTCCCACCTCTTCTATTAGTAGTTTCAATACAAGTGTCACTACTACAGAGTGGGTGTGTATCTTCTTCACAAGTTCCTCTGGATCAATTTTGCTACAAAACATGTAAAAAAACAAAGGTAGAGTTGCAAGAACCAAAAATAATTTTTTTTAAATTTTATTAAATACAGTGATTTGAATTTGCCAAGGGATACACTCAGATCCTATGATAGTATTTATATCCCCTATGAAGGGCATGTTTCCTGCAACATAACCCAGAAATTTGTCCTTCGATTTCTGGCTGTTAGGTTTCCTCCCCTTTGCTGTGACCAACTTGCACTCTCCTCCCTTGGACTTGACCTCTAGATGAAAGTCCTTCTGTTATAACCTGACATCTTCATACCATCTCCATTTTGTTCTCACATCATCTCTTTATCACACAAATGAATTCAACTCTTCATGGTACAGACCCATTCGATGAAGATTCTCACTGGAGCTTAGATCTGTCAGAAGATTCTAAGTATTATGATTTATCTAATATGTGATTACTAGTACAACAAGCACAAAGAATGTAAAACATGTACTGGTAATCACGATGATAGCTTTCTTCCTCTATAAATGTTTTTTATTCATTTCAATTTAGTAGTATACTGTATTTATAATATACACTACATAAAATTAATTTTAGTTATTGGATCTATTGCTGATGTAAACTCCTTAAACATTTCAAACAACAAACTATCTGGTTCAATTCCAAGCAGTTTTGGTGCACTGGAGCTTAGTTTTCTTGATATTTTAAATAACGAGTTAAGTGGGCCTGTGAGAAGGAAAGCATCCTCTGTAACCACAGTTCAAAGTTGGACATATGAAATTTGGTTTTTATAATATCAAGACTGAGACACCTATCATGATTGCCAAGAACGACATTTTTCGTGGTGTCTTTCAAATGAATCTCCAATATTGTGATGATAGAGATGCGAACCGCTCTAGAATTTTAGATATCGACAATACTCTCATGGCGGTTTCTGGTATTGCTGCTAAAACCAAGCAGCGAGCATTTGCTTATTCCATTTCTTTGCACCCTGTCTAAGAATTATTCTTTTTGCTAAGACAACATAGCACTCTGGAATTTAGAGGTGTTGTATTTAACCTAAGGGGAATCAATTCTTGTAAAAGTTTATGTCACTGCAATCATGATGCTATGTTGTTTAACATTCACATAGTCAATGTAGGAGAAATAATGAAATCTTATGAGGAGAAAATTGAAAATTGAACTTGTAAGGAAGTCCTCTTGAAATAATTGAAAGTTTTGTTAATGTCCTGCAAAATTTCATATGAGAAAAATGTTGTGAATTGGAGGCTTACTATTGAATCTGGATTTTGAATCAATTTCCAAACTAGGTTAATTTATCTTTGTTTGGACTTAGACAATTCCTTCCAACCCCTTTAACTATCAATGTTGTGGCATCATCGTAGGTTCTAAATATCAACCTTCAATGTGAGCATAGTTTAGTTAAACAACAACAAAACTATAAGTATATGCTTTCGATTAATTAGATATCAAATAGATTTGAACAGAGGACTTAGGCAATGTGTTTAACCTGAAAATTTCAGAGCATTCACATAAAATGTAGTGTAAAAAATAGATATATCCTGAGAAATATCTCTTGTTAATTAAAAAAATAAAGAGCTATGTTCACTTGCCTCTTCAAGGGGCGACCTCCTAAAACAATGTTTCAAATACAATAACAATCCTTGACAAAGCATTACATAACCTTCTACTCAATATATAGCTATCCAACTTGTGGTGTCCTAGCCCCCCATTTCTCTTGTTTGACTTGGTTTGCAGCAATAGTGTATTATTACTAATGTTAGTAGATAGCAGATATCTCACTGTCGTAAAATCACAAGGCACTCTAGCCTCAAAACATATAAGCATAGGTCCATTGGCCCCTAAAATACCTAAAAACACATTGGCACACAGACCCAACACATCTTGGCTCAGTAGCCTAAAGTTTAAACATAATATGCCCAATATACATGGGGGTCCTCTTTTGGGTGTTACATTAATCTAGGAAACAGCACATGGAATCATAATAACTGGGAAGAAATCAACATGGAGTAATATATGCTAGCACATATGAGATGAAGTGTCCAGGGAGTATGCACTGTTATACCACTGCATAATGAATTTGAAGCACAAGTGTATGATGGAATGTGAAAGAGGAGCAGGCCTTGATTCGAGAAGCTGGAACATGAACCACATATAAGCAGCAACATTGCACTCAACAAAATGTGTCTCTATGGTAGCTACCCTAAAGGGGAAATGCTCACATTTCTACATTTTGCATTTGACGGAACTTTTACTGTTGTTGAGAAGTAAAGAGTCACCCCTTATTTTTATCAAAATAGAAGGCATGTTTTGTACCATCTTGTAAACATCTGTCCAGTTTCCATTACAAATTTGAAATGTATGTTGTCTCATAAGAATGAGTTTGACACTTCTATATTTTGTTATATGTTTAAGAAGTTTTATTTACTGCAGATCAGAATGCAATTGTCGAGGCTTCTTAGATGTAGGTTTTCCTAGGTATATGATGTATCTTGGAAATTTGACTTTCATTCAAATTTGACTTGATGTGTATTAAATAACGTTGACATATGGTGGTACCATGGTGTTATGTGGCACAGTGCTTATGAAAATGCTTCTTTGCCAATATCTTGTGTTTTGCATTTTAGATTTAAAATGTGGCACATATGTTGGATATGTTTTTGATAACATGGACATATGGTGGTACCATATTGTGGTGTGGCACATAGATATTGGTACCATTTTATTCAGAAGGGGAAAGATAATGGCATGCATATAGGGTCCAGGATTCTGCGGTAGAGTAAATTTGTCTTTGCTTAAAATTGAACTCATTTAACCAATGCATTTTGAAGGAGGGTGATGAACATGTTGTAGTTGCAAGAGGGAAGTCTGCTTCATTTTACTCTTTTTTCAGATAGGAGATGCATCACACTTTAAACTTAACCTTGATTTGCAATCAAATGATATTTCTTATATTCCTTATCAGGTATGGGTCTATGGATTGTACCTTTCAGAAATTCTATTGTCAATATCTATGTATTCCTAGTAGTCCAAGAGATCATTTTTAAGTTTTGTTAGGTTAGTTCTTGTTGTAAATGCGTTTAAGGACTAATACAGTGGAAGCACAAGAGTTTTATGTGAAAGGCATACTGTCCAACTCAAATCTGTACTTAAAGTCATTTATTTCATTCTTTTGTTTTCAGACTGGAGATACATCGTTTTTAAATGTGGCCTTGACATGAAATCAAAACAATATTTTTCCTATATTCCTTACAAAAAAAATATCTGTAGATTCATCCTTGTGGAAATTGCACTGTTAATGTCTATGCATTGCATGTACTTTTAAGAGATTGTTTTTTAAGTTTTCAGGGGTTAATTCTTCTACAGGGGATTGCAATCACCTCAGCTGTTTCTCTGGTGTATTCCTTCATTTTATGTTTGTGATCAATCTTATCCATTTTTCCATATGACCCAAGTCTTAAGTTTTCATAATGAGTGGACACCAATGGGCTTTGGACTTGTGTTTTTAGTTGATATTCATGCAATTTTGATAAAATAGTAGCCCCAAATCCTTAAATGGTTGAAACCATCATTTTGTTTTCCTGAATCACAAACATAAATGTTGCATAAGAATATAAATGAAAAAGATTATTCTTATTCTATGTAGTTGGCATTGCCCATTCTCTTTACTAAAAAAATATTTCCATCTATAATGTGTGTTGCTTTCATTGGGAGGCTTCATGATTTTAGTTGCTAGATATTTACATCTTGGTTTTGGCAGTGTTCTAGTGTGATGCCTTGGAGTATGAGGCTTCTGCTTATTTTCTCTGCTACAGTGACGCTGAGTGCCTTTTATTGATCTACCCTTAATGATACTATAGATAACATATCATTGTATGATTTGATTGGTTGTGATTTTGATCCCCAAGACCCTTTTTCAATGACTCATGTTCGACAATACTATTCTATGATCAGTCACTAAATATTGCAAGAGTAACTACTAAAAAGATTTCCCTAAGATATAAAGGACATATTGCTACTATTGAGTAAGGGATGTTTTGGCTGAGTGAGATGAAACAATTTGAACTATGGTCATAATATTTTCACTAATTTGTTGTATGCAGAACCATCTGCACCATAAAATCTAAATGTTGTTTTTGATCTACTGATTTGATCGGATACTCTAGAAAACTATGACTTATGACATTTACTTATAGATGGGTTTCAATGTTCGAGTTCATATGTATATGGTTGGAATTTCTCTCATCAGGATTGGTATTGGAAGAGAAGGGTTTTTTAATGCATTATATATGTCGATACAGAGTTGAGTATAGGGGTATCATAGTAAAATGTGTTTGGATGTTTTTGTTAACAATCTATATTGAGTATGTCAAGCAGTGAGCTTGTTTTAACAGAGGACCATGAGTCAATAAAAGGACTGAATTGTGCATATACAAGGATATTTATGCTACTTGAAACTACCATAGACTCTATTGCTACATGTTTTTTTTCATAAATTATATAAGAGTAAAGGTTTTGGGGCTTCTTTTCTAACTTGTGCTTCATGGTGAAATTATTTTTGACAATATATGTTGCAAGGTTCTAAATTACTTGATCCCATATGAAAACCATTAAACCTTTTGGATTGAAATCTGACAAGAGAATTGAGATCGGAATACTGAGAAATATTGTTGTTTTTCTCTGCTTGGGAAATCAAGAGTAACCACATAAGTTTTAATGGATCCCCCAGGAAAAATTGTCACAGATCTTGAGTTGGTTTCCCATATTTGACAGAAAAAACAGAGGACCATACTTAGTATGATGATTGGTGGTTTTCAACATTTGGCTGTATACATTTGGCCCAAAGATGAAATTGGTCCATAGGTTTTTCAGAAGCAGGAGATGGATCTATCATTGAACTCAAAAAATGTTAATTTTGAGTCTAGTATAGCTACATTGTTGAGCTATAAAGTCCTTAGATTTTGCAATTGGGTGTTAATAATCATGAAGAGCAACAATTCATGTCAATGGATCAGCAGTTCTTCAGGAAGAGCTGGAAGGATATTAGAGGATATGGTGGCATGCATGATTTGGGTTATCTTGCTACTTGATTGGATTCTGGACCTTCTTCACCACCTGTGTCATAACAAGTCAATGGATATTTGAGGAAAGATATTTTATTTCCTTTCACTTTGTGGCAAGATTTCGACATCTTCACCTTTTAGAATATAGTAAAATATTTTTCTTATTATAGATTTTTCTTGGAAAAGAATTATTGAGAGTTAGGTGCAAATGCACAATGTTGTGTAGCATTAGTGTGATAAACATGGGATAGTGCAAAGCATAGTTTTGAAGATTAGTCTAAGTTGACTCGTACCTAATCAACTCAGTCAAGTTGATTGTTGGTTGAACGACTAATTGTTGGTTCAATGGACAGAAGGTCTTGCAGGCACAAATACCAAAGGGAAAAATGGAGTACTCTTTGTAATTCTACACCACTGCTACCTTTCCTCAAACTCCTCTCCAACCTCAATATCAGTGCTATTAGTAGCATGACAAACAACACTACGCTTAGCAGAACTAGAAGAACGTGTTTTCCAAACTACACGAGAACTACTTCCCTCACGAGTCACCATGTGCCATGCTTGGTCTCGGTGGTTCTCTTCCTTCTACTCCCGGTTCAATTACCATATCTTCATTGGAACCAACACTCCGAACTCCACTAGACAACGATTCACCATTTTGTAGTAGTGATTCGCCATTTGTACTGGTGATTCGCCATGATTTTACAGGATAATATAATCTCGTGAGAGATTCGCCAAAAAATTATATATATATATTATATTATTAATAAAATCGCCTTCCATTTTTCCTATGTATCATGGGGATTCGCCTATTTTATATATATATAAATTTAGGGGGGTTCTTAAAATTATCCCTGACCAGATTTCACCCTCAACTTATATCCTAAATGAGGGGCTCCATGAATTATGAAGAGACACATCTACTAGAGTGTTTTAGACCAAGCCTACTTGACTTGCTAACCAATAATTACTTTGTCAACTTCAAAAGTTCATTTCTCCTCAACGAAAACTCAGAATTAGATGATTCTAGTTGCATTAGAATTATCTCTCCGAGAGCTATCATCTTAATCCATCACATGTCAAAAAATTGTCATGGTTTTTTCCCAAACATTGATTGGTGCAAATCCCCCAAGCTTGGATCTGAAGCCCACAAGCCTATTTTTGGTGCTTTGACCTCCAACCCTCGATCACTAGGGTTTGGAGTACCTCCCAAGCTACACAAAAATTAACACTTGCTCTTAGCGAGAAAGGTACTTCCAAGACTAGGAAGTAACCATCATCATCTGGTAATGACACTAGCCCATCTGACATCCATCACTGCAACATACCCTATAGATGAACCCGACAATCTTAGTACTGACTCTGCCTCATCATATCCAAACCTAAAGATCCTAAAACTCCATAGGGCTGCTCCCTTTGAGGCTAGACTCCCTTTGAGCTTACATGATCTCCATTAGCTTAGTCCTGCAAGCCTTCATTATCCTAGATCAAATACCACTCGTGCAAATCCTACTAGTCATGGATATGCAACACCATGATCTAATGAAGACTCTAGCCTGGAAATATTCGGTCCATCACATGAAACCATCTCAATCAACCTGATCTTGTCCATGCCAAATAAACCATCGAGTTGTCGCAACCATCCATGGCACGTCAACGAAAGTCCACGATCAACAATTTTCCCTACAAAAAACTGTTGTTCTCCAGGCTCGCCACCAATCCACCAAAACTCCCAGCCCATCTCGCCATGTAACCTGTCAAGACCATATCTCCATACCTTTAGCTGAATCCTCTGCTCCATGATCTAGACATCGACAACTCCCTCCGAGTTGCTTCATTGTGCACACTCTGATTCACTATCCTCCAAAGTAGCTCAAATACGATCTGATACGATCCATGACCTTGGGTCTAGGTTATAGTCTTAATTCACTGACGCTACCAAACCAAGAATCTCAACTATGAAATACTTTACATAGCGGAATATAAACAACAGTAAATAAAAAATGCACAAAATATAGACATGTTTTTATTTTTTCATCCCAACTTTGTTATATTAACAACATATAATACAACAATCTGGGGCTCTCGTACCAGGGATAATATCCCTCATACATCCACTAGTACAAGACAAGATACTCTGACCATCTAGGTGTAGCATCTAACAACTTTTCTCGATCGTATCCTATACCTGCACGGTCCTTCGGCTCCTGATCTGTAGCTCCTATGTCTATCAATGCTCCAATTGCATCTGGCCACTAAATCTTGACTGTCCAATCTTCTCTCTAGTTGTCCCTTTGTTCATCAAGGGCACAACACATCGAGACTCTTGTTGATTTGTTCACAACTCCACTTATGAACAACTCTCAATTATCCCATTGCTGCTCCTTAGCTACTTAGGTACTTCAACCCACTATGGTCTTCCTGCGCTGCAACAATGAAGACCAACATAGATCACAGAGGGCTTCCACCTATCACTGTAGGATTTCCATCTCCTATAATGAACACTGGCTAGGAGGACTACCCATCATCTACTGTAGAAGTCCTCCACACACAAGTCTTAGGCACCACAATATTGCTCCTATTTGATTAGACACTTGAGATCCTCAACAACTACCAGGCTAGCAGTCACCTTTTTCCATCAATATGCTGCACTTCAACTCCAACATGGACACTATCATGCTGTCCTCTAGTATACCATAAGTGCCGAATATCGTCCACACTTGGTCCTGTCTCACGCTGCACTCCAAAAATCCAAGAGAGACCAAGTTCACGATGTAGAATTTTCTCCTAGTTAGGGCATTCCCATGCCTTGGAGACCCTTACACATGGCTTCCCACATAATCCACCTATCTTCCCTTTTCTTTGCAATAGAAGAGCTATTGCGAAAATCTAGGCACCTCAATGTGTCCTCACTTAGAACACCATCAATCCATCTTACACAGGTCCATTTGTAAGACACCTTGTTGCTGTCCTCTTGCCTTTAAAGCTAATGTGCCTGCTGTCACCTTGGATGTTTGTAGGCCTCCCAACAATCCACATGGGCTCATGCAAACAACTCATTAAGGCCTCCTACAAGCTGCCCATCAAACTGACCCAAGTAATAGTCAACACTATGACCCAATGCGCAACAACCTTCTGATGCAAGTCTGTTGCTCAATCACTATGGAAAATATCACTAGTGTAGGGAATCTAATCATCAGATCTTCCCCCTCCTCATTGACTTCCACAGGATTCTCAAACCGATCCAAAACTGATCCTAAACTAGGATCCAATATGCCTCCAAAACACTGCTGAACTGTTGTTTTCTTCTGCGTTTGTGACAACCTTAGTCAGGGCATGTGCTGCAGCCCTAAACACTTATTATAGTCCACAAACCAAACCTCTAATCGCTACGACCTTCCTTGGGAAGCCTCCTCCTTGCCCACACTACCTTCTAGAGGGGATAGTCCACCTATATAACCCTCCATGCATCATCAGTTGTGTTCTAAGGTCTGTGGCCTAGCACAACAACATAGGATCATGAATCAAACCCCAACACATGCCCAAACATACTTCAAAACAACAACATGTAGCTACTCTCCTCCTCGGCTAACCTGCCGAGCATCTCGGCCCTAGAACAACCCTGCCTTGGACTTGTTTCGACCCTAAAACAATCCTACAAGTATGCACTTCCATGTTTTATATTGGCCTCCAAATAGATCCTTCATGCTATCTCCTCAGCCTCTTACTCAGACTTGTTCCCACGTTGTCCTTAGCCCTCTCCTTGTTGGAGTGTTTTACACCAAGCCTACATGACTTTGTAACCAATAATTACCTTGTCAACTTTAAAAATTCATTTCTCCTCAATGAAAACTCAGAATCAGATGATTCTCCATCCATTAGAATCGTCTCGCCGAGAGCTATCATCCTCATCCATCACATGTCAAAAAATCATCATAGTTTTTGCCCAAACATCAAGGGGTGAAAAATCCCCAAGCTTGGATCTCAAGCCCACAAGCCCATTATTGGATCTTTTACCTCCAAAACTTGACCACCAGGGCTTGGAGTACCTCCCAAGCTACAAAAAAATCAATATGAATAGTTAGGAAGAGAATGTCAAGGTGATGGATGCTCTTCTCGGGCTAGCGTCAAGGGCTAGGGGTGCCATGAAATGTGTAGAAGCACTCTAAAATCATCCTTTAGGGGTTGGCACCTACACCTATGTCAATCTTCATTAGTGGACTCCAATTTTGACTTTGGGGCACAAAAGTGGTCTCATGGGTCTCCAAGTGCTCAAAATTTCTGTCTCTCCTCCAACATTGAGGGCATTTAGGGTGTTGAATCCATTGCCATCCCTTTGATCAATGCTAAGCCGACTCGGGGCATGCTAGTCCAAGTGCATCATCGCATAAAAGTCAACAATGCAGGGGAAAGTGGTGGAATGTTGTGGGTGATGGAGGTGCCCAAGGATGCAACTGATGCTCTAAAAACCCTAAGACAGAGGTGGGATATCACTTCAATCGTCATTTTTTGGGAATCAATACATTTATCTCATTTTTTCTACTATATCCTCATTTTCAACTTCACTTAACGTATTGGCTTCTTCCAATTTCTTTCTTCTTTGATTTATATCATTTTTTCTACGATCTCCTCATTGTCAGCTTCACTTAACACATTTGCTTCTTCCCATTCCTTTTTTCTTTGCTTATACCTCCTTGTCGTTGTATTGATTTCAATTGATCCTCGTAACTTTTTTTTGCATCAATGGTTGGGTATAAAATATTTTAAATGAGATTTGGGGATCTAGACCCAACCTATAAATCTTTCCTTGTAATAATGGGAATTATTTTTCTCCATTTATTCTATTTGTCTTTTAAATTTTTTCCTTTTGTCTCATTTATTCTCGATCACCTCGCCAATGATTAGTTCCATCTAGGTAATTGTATTGAGTAGGGCCCAACTCAATATAACTTCTTCCTAGGTGGTACTAGTCACCATGCTATTTGATAGTTATCTCTTAAAATCATTGGTATTGGTGGTTTCATCCTCTAGACTATAGCTAGGGGATTGATTCTTAAATAATATATCTAATGTATTCTTCTCTAAAATCTTGCTTCCTGCTTATGCTACTACTTCTCAAGTGTCATCATTAATTTTGTTTCCTTCTTCTTTGTTTGTATTTCTTCCTTATTTCAATTTTCTTTTCTCATTCTCCCATTAGCTGGAATTGATGTCCAAGATTTCTATCTTCATTTGGTCACTCACCCTCGAGATTTTTCCATGCCAATGTTGGCTATTGTAGCATTCATTGATGCCTCTCTAAGGTCATCGCCTCTTATCGTATAACTACATTTGTGCTAGTATTTCTAGATCTTGCCTTTGTTGATGCTCAACGAATCTGTGCATTTCTTGCAGCCTTGCTGGATCCATGATGGCATTATGAAACACCAAAATACCCTCATCTTAATTTTTAGGCTTTCTAACCACCAAAATACTCCTTGTATAGGGATTCACACCAAGCCCTAGTGTATGAGCTTATCCTTCAAGAGGTCGAAAGAAAAGGATAATTTATGGATTAGAAAGATGGTTGATCACCAACCAAGTAGACCAGTCCCTTGTTCCTTGGGAGTATGGAGTCTATGATGTGATAAACCAACTAAAATGTTTCCGAGGATGCCAAAAATTTGATGCCCTAGCAACAAAGTTAAAGCATTTACTTATACAATGGATAATGGACTTTTCATGGGAGAGCTACCAAGAGTTCACCTATAGGAAATTCATTCACATGTAATTAATGAGTAATGCATGTCATAGATCATCTATATAACATTCAGTATATCTTCAATATATTAGGGCACAATTAGCATAACCTATAATCGACATTATTCCATACATTAGACATGAAGAAAAAAAATGTTCAATAATTAGGTACATTTACAAGATAAATTGCAAATATCCCGTCCGTTTGTCCAACGAATAGCTCCAAAGATAATCAAAATCGGCTCGAAATATCAAAATGTATTCATAGATTCAAAATCTCCATAAGAAAAGGAATTGAATAGTTGAAGAGGCCTGGAATTCCAAGTGATGTGATTATGATTTGATACAATGAATGATTTCCATACTTATTTGAGGAATTTGAATCCTACTTTAGTGTAATTCCCCTAAAAATCATAAAGTGATGTGCTATTACAAGCTAGGTCATAAGTTGACCTAGCATCCAATGAAAAAAATTACAATCTCCCACACATGTGAATAGTTAGGAAGAGAACGCTGAGGTCATGGATGCCCTTCTGGGCTTAGTGTCAAGGGCTAGGGGTGCCATGAAATGTGTAGAAGCGCTCTAAAATAATCCTCTAGGGGTTGGCCCCTAGATTTTTGTTAATCTCCCTTAGTGGACCCCAATTTGGACATTGGGGCACAAAATTGGTCTCATGGGTCTTCACATGGTCAAAATTCCTATATCTGCTCCAATATTGAGGGGATTCAGGGTGATGAATCAATCGCCTTCCCTTTAATCAATGCTAAGTTGATTGGGGGCATGCTGTTCCAAGTGAATCATCCCATAAAAGTAAAAAATGCAGGGGAAAGTGCTAGAATGTTGTGGGTGATGGAGGTGCCCAAGGATGCAATTGATACTCTACAACTGCTCAGAGTCACATGGCTATCAACGCCTCACCTGTGGGTGTCAATATGTTCATCTAGAGGACCTGGGCCTCAGTCATGTTTCCCAACCCATGGATGGAACCACATGTCAATGACACACAATATTGAGTACTGCATCCTTCACCATTAGTTACTTTTAATCATTTTTGCATCTAAGTAAGCTTGCAAGAAATGGGCAATCTGACACTTCATACAAGTCTACCCTTCCAAAATTCAGGCTTTGAACTTGCAATGGTGCTACCTCCCTAGGTAAAAGTGGTTAAAAAAGTACCTTATTAGGTGCTTCCAACCCCTAAGGAAAAGTAACATGTCCTTGGTCTACCCTTCAATCAATAGGTGTTAGTGAATGATGATGATGGAACATAGGGGAGAAGACTTCATGGCCACCCCTTCTATGCCTTTTACTTTTTCTTGATTTTTATTTGTATTGTTGCTCGTAGCTCAAAGGGTTAGAGATTGCTTTGTAAGATGTATACAGTATGATAGTTATTACCCCCTTAACGATGTGGAAACTCATAACCCATCAGGCGTTGGGACATGCAAGGGTTCCTTTTGTATTATGTGATAGGGCAACATTGAGCCAAGAACTAAGTGATGGCCATATGAGTGAGGTAGAGCTCATTCTTGGCTTTTTCCCACGTGCTAATTTTTATGTCCCAACCATATTTTGTAAGTTGGATGTTCCTCTTTTCTTTTTGTGGCCTTCATATGCTCTTTCTTGTTCTTTTAGCTGCATGAACCTCCCAGGGAAAATTTCGAAGTCCGACTCAGGTATGTGAATGGGGAAGTGGGTGTGCCAAATCCCAAATGACCCATGGTCAATTGAACCCGAAGAATGAAGGTGAGATAAAGGCTTGTAATGTGATATGGAAAGTGGTAAGTATGGAAGAGGGAGAGAACAAGATCATGGTTAAAACCCCTCTTTATTCTAGGTTACCCCATAATCCATGTCAAATGCCCAAATACAAAAAAAATAGGAACTTTACTATAGAATGAATAAAGTAATTTTTTATCAGAAGCCCACCTTCCAACATGTGCTCCTTATAGATGGGTCAGGAAATAGGACTGGTGCAGGCAAATTGACATCGAATATAGGCCATTGTTAGGGGCTGCTGGTTAGCCGACTAGAAGAGATGATGGGAGAAAATTTCATTGTTAGCTGCAAGAAGTCTAGTTCAATGAGTAATTCGCTCTAACTATGCAAGAGTGGTATCATGATGACTAATGAAGAATGTTTGTCATAGTGATATTATCTCATAGTAACTATTGAAAAATATTTGTGATCTCGAAGGAGTTAGAAACCAATTGAGTTCATGGCTAGGGGTTGAGCTATAGATAAGTTTAACTATAATAGTATCAAAATGCAAATTTGATCATTGTATCAAATGCATAGAATAGTGTAACAACCTCAAACATGGAATTCACATGGGAGTGATCAAATCATATTAAACAGAAAATGGTGTTGTGTTGCAACTTGCAAGTTCTTTGATATTCCTTCGCCATTAGGTACTTTTAATCATTTTTGCATCTAAGTGAACCAAGCTTGCAAGAAATGGGCAATTTGACACTTCATACAAGTCTTCCCTTCCAAAATTAGGGCTTTGAACTTGCAATGGTGTTACCTCCCTAGGTAGGAGTGGTTAACAGACTATCCTATTAGGTGCTTTTATCCCCTAAGGGAAAGTTACATGTCCTTTTTCCACCCTTCAATCAATAGGTGTTAGTGACTAATGATGATGGAACATAGGGGAGATGACTTCATGGCCAAGTTCCATGGTCAAAGGGGCGATCATGATGGGGAAATCCACATCTTGAGTGTATAGATGTGATGAGGGAGTAATCATGGATGCATGAGTTAACAGATCGACCTTTGTTTTTCCACCCCTCTTACGCCTTTTACTTTTTCTTGATTTTTCTTTGTATTGCTGCTCGTAGCTCAAAGGGTTAGATATTGCTTTATAAGATGTATAACGATTATTACCCCCTTAATGATGTTGCAATTCATAATCCATCAAGGGTTGGGACATGCAAGGGTACCTTTTCTTTTATATGATAGGGCAACATTGCCCCAAGAACTGTGTGATGGCCATTTGAGTGAGGTAGAGCTCATGCTTGGCTTTTTCCCACGTGCTAATTTTGATGTCCCAGCCATCTTTTGCAAGTTGGATATTATTTTCTTTTCTTTTTGTGGTCTTCATATGCTCTTTCTTGTTCTTTTAGCTGCATCAAACTCCCGGGGAAAATTTCGACGTACGACCCAGGTATGTGGATGGGGAAGTGGGTGTGCCAAATCCCAAATGACCCATGGTTAGTTTAACCTGAAGAATGCAGGTGAGATAAAGACTTGTAATGTGATATGGAAAGTGGCAAGTATGTAAGAGTGAGATATGGGACTACACTACCTTAATTGAGGTTTTCCAAGTAGTTCCCCTCCTATACCCATTGGGCCATTAAGGGAGGTCCCAATGGACTAGGATAGAAGATGAATTCCCAATTTAAGGCGAGGGAACAAGATCATGGTCAAAACCCCTCTTTCTTCTAGGTTACCCCATAATCCATGTCAAATGCACAAATACAAACAAACATAGGGACTCGATTACAAAATGAATAAAGTACTTTTTGATCAGAAGCCCACCTTCCAACATGCACTATTGATAGATGGGTGAAGAAACATGATTGATGCAGGCACATTGACATCAGCTATAGACCATTGATAGGGGCTGATGGTTAGCCGACTGGAAGACGTGATGGGAGAAAAATTCATTGTTAGCTGCAATAAGTATAGTGCAATGAGTAATTGGCTCTAACTGTGCAAGAGTGGTAGCATGATGCCTAATGAAGAATGTTTCATAGTGATATTATCACATAGTAACGCTTGGTAAATATTTGTGATCTAGAAGGAGTTAGAAGCCAATTGAGTTCATGGCTAGGGGTTGAGCTAAAGAGATTGTTGTACCTCAGGAGACAATTCCTAGTTGTGGGGGAACCAATGTGTGAGACATTTTAGAATTGGATAAAAATATTGAAATTAATGGCCAAAAGTATAGACCATGAAGGCTTGTGACCAAAATTTATGGTTTGAAACCGTAGCCTTCTAAAACAGAATGGACAGAGGCTATGAGAGGTACAGGGTGGAGATGTAAATCAGAAAATGAAATAGACAGAGTTTTGGTACAAGTAATTAAGAATTTGTTCTTCAACTCTCTAGAAAGAATGATGGATGATGAAGAAGAATATGAACGAGATTCCTAAAAGCGATTCATTAAGGGCTTCAAGATTAATTTTTAATGATTACAAGGAAATTTTAATGAGTACAACGAAGTAAATTCATGAACATAAACTAAAGCACCAACTGCATCTTACACTGTCCAGGAGAAGGAAAAACATGTATTAATACTGGGACACATGAAAAAAACAATCACTGCAACACCAATGTTGGAATCACACTGGCATATATTATTTAGGCTTCCCCAAAGATTCTGGTTTACAATACTCAGTCATGTAGACTAGACTCCGAACCCCTCAAGTGTCTTCCATTTTCATTTTTATTCCCCTCCTAAACCAATTGTCCCAACATTAGTTGCAAAACTAATTCTTTTAACAGTTATAAAATTGTTTACCTCTTTAATCTTTCTGAAATATCTAAGTTACAAATCATTATTTTAAATATTACAAATCATTGTATTTATAAAACCCCCCAATTAGAGCCCCTATTACAAATTTCACTAAATAAACACATCCATGTCATGCCTTAAAATTAGAGTAGTAATAAATGCATGGGCAAGAGAGTTAAAATTTGGGTACCAGAGGACAAGTGGTTCCCTAAGGCTTTGATCTTTGGCCTAGGGAAAAGTGTCCAAATGTATTTGCACTTTTCTCCTAAAGTGACTTTATAAGTGGTAAAGTTACAATCTAATTTTAAAGTGACTTTATTAAAGTCAATTAAAAATTATAAAGTGAAAAAGTGACTATGGAAATAAAATGCTAAGTGGGTCTTTATTTAAGTGGGGTGAATTAAAAATTAGAAAGTGAGAATTAAATGCATATTTATTCTCAATGTTATGAAACCAACTCCAAAAATAGAAGAAAAGAGAGATCAACGCCTTAGAAATAGCCACTTCGAGGGGGAAACCTCCAATAAATTACATAAATGAACAATTCTTGGATGATACAAATGACCAAAACCTCCTTCTATATATAGGAGTCCATGGGCCCACAATATAATCCTATCCGACCTAACAATAATAATGTAAGGGCACAATAATAACTATATTGGGGTTACAGGGGTACAACAATAAGAATAAGGGGGCTACACTAATAACAATAAGGGACTAAACTAGTAATATAGGAATCTAACATGCCCCTCTCCTTAAAAAAAATGTTGTCCTCAACGCTTGAGTAGCTCTGGGTGGTTCTGTATAAAATTATCATCCTCCCATGTAGAACCTTTAGTGGGTAAGTTCTTCCACTTGATGAGATACTCTGAAATTGATCGATTTCGTAGCTGTCGAGTTCTTGTTTTCGTGACCGCTTCAGGTTCCAATATGATTTTTCCTTCCTCATCAAGTTCTGGCAATATTGTTTGAACTGGAAAATTTTCACCTATAACCTTCTTTAAGCATGAAACATGGAAAACTGGTTGCACTCGCGAAGAAGCAGGAAGCTCCAATTTGTATGCCATAGTACCAATCTTTTGCAACACCTTGTAAGGACCATAGTACTTTGGCGATAATTTATTATCCTTCTTAGCTTTATTGAGGGACATTTTTTTGTATGGTTGTAGTTGTAAAAATACACAGTCTCCTACATCAAAAATTCTCTCACTGAGATGTTGATCTGCCTATTGTTTCATTCGATTTTGTGCGAAATTCAGGTTATCCTTTAAGAGTTGGAGAATTTCTCAGTGTTGATGCTCGATGTGATCTTCCACTGCTTGAAACTTTGAATTTTCTCTTAAATATGATGTGATGGATGGTGGATGATATCCATAAAGTGCCATAAATGGGGTCATTTTTGCTGCAGTATGGAAAGAAGTGTTATACCACCATTCAGCGAGAGGTAACCACTTGACCCATTGTGTTTGTTTATTAGATACAAAACAGCGAAGATATCCTTCCAAACATTTATTTACTATCTCAGTTTGACCATCGGATTGAGGATGATAAGATGAGCTATGAGCTAATTGAGTACCCAAACAATAAAATAACTCCGTCCAAAAATTTCCAATAAAAATGGGATCTCTGTCGCTCACAATAACCCTTGGGCTTCCATGTAGCTTTTGAATTGTGTCCATAAATGTAGTAGCAACTGTACTTGCTTTAAATGGATGAGATAATGCACAAAAGTGTGCATACTTGGTAAGTCTATCAACTACCACCATTATGACACTCTTTCCTTCGGACTTAGGTAAACCTGTGATAAAATCCATTGAAATCTCCTTCCAACGTTGACTTGGAATGGATAAAGGTTGTAGAAGTCCCGGGGTCTTAATTGTCTCAACTTTATTCTGCTGGCAAAACAAACATTCCGCCACAAACTTTTGAATATCAGATTTAAGGCCATCCCAAAAAAAATCTTTCTTCACCCTGTGGTAAGTTTTTAAAAATCCTGAGTGTCCTCCTAAAGGAGAAGTGTGCAATTCCAAAAGAATCTTTTGTTTTAGTTGGGAATTCTTACAAAGATATAAGCGATCTTTGTACCATAAGGAATCATTTTTCCAACTAAATGTATCAGATGTACTAGGATATTGTTGCAAATTTTGAATGAGTGTCCACAATTTTTTGTCCTTTTTCCATTCATCCCTTGCTTCGGTTATCCGATCTAGTTGGATAATAGAAATGGCACAAAGCGATGCTTCCACCTCTTTATTCTTTCTTGAGAGTGCATTTGAAACAACATTTAGCTTCCCTTTTTTGTAGGTTATTTCAAAGTCATAACCCAACATCTTTGTGACCCATTTTTGCTGCTCTTGTGAAGATAGTCTTTGTTCCAAAAAGTGTTTAAGACTATCATGATCAGTTTTTACCTTGAAGTGTCTTCCCATTAGGTAAGGTCGCCATTTCTTTAGTGCCTGTAGTATTGCTAACATTTCCTTCTCATAAATAGATTTCTGTAAATACTTTCCTTTGATTGGACGAATTTTAAAACAAATGGGTCTTTGTTTTTGTATTAAAACAACAACAATTACATTTCCTGAGGCATCACATTCCACAATAAAGGTTTTTGTAAAGTCTGGCGTATCTAAGACTGGTGTTAGGCACATTGCTTGTTTAAGATGTTCAAAGGCCTTATTTGCTTCAGGAGTCCTTGAAAATGCATCTTTCTTCAATAATGTTATTAGAGGTGCTGATATTCTCCCATAATTCTTAAAAAACTTGCGATAATACCCTGTTAACCCAAGGAATCCTCGCAACTTCTTTATGGTTGTGGGGAATTTCCATTCCTTAATGGCTTTAATTTTTTTAGTGTCTATCTTAACACCCTCGTGAGATAAAATATGACCCAGATATTCCACATCTTGTACTCCAAAGAAACATTTGGATGTTTTTCATATAATTGTTTCTCCTTCAATAGTTTGAGCACCCTGTCAACATGTTGAACCTGATCCTTCCAAGAACTGTTGTAGATTAGTATATCATCAAAAAATACTAGCACAAATTTTCTAAGGAAGGGTTTGAAAATGGAATTCATCAACCCTTGAAATGTAGAAGGTGCATTGGTAAGGCCAAAAGACATGACCAAAAATTCATAATGACCCTCATGAGTTCGAAATTCTGTTTTCGGAATATCTTCAGTCTTCATTCTAATTTGATGATATCCTGAATGAAGATCCAACTTGGTAAAATAAATTGCTCCATGTAATTCATCCAATAATTCATCAATCAGAGGAATGGGAAATTTATCTTTAATGGTGAGCTTATTAAGCTCCCTATAATTCGGACATATGCGCCATGATCCATCCTTCTTGTGCACCAATACTATTGGAGTAGAGAAAGAACTTTGAATAGGTTTAATTATACCATCCTTTAACATTTATGCAATCATACGTTCAATTTAGATCTTTTGGACATAAGGATATTTATAAGGCCTGATGTTTGGAGGATTACTTCCTGGAATCAAATGAATAGCATGATCATGATCACAAATAGGTGGGAGTGCTTTAGGAGTTTTCAAACATCTTGGAATGATTTTCTAAGACTTTTTGGAGGACTTTAGAAATAAATGATTTTGATGTTGGAACTTATAGTGAGCATAATTGTGCAATTACGCCTCGTTTTTCTTTCTTCAGAAGCTTTGTCATGACATTAAAGCTTATTATCTTTCCCGGCTTCCCTGCGACACCCCGTAATTCAACTTCCTTTCCTTCTGAAAAAACATTCAAGAAATGTTCTTGAAAATTAAAAGCTACCGTCCTCAAAGATTGTAACCATTGTAATCCCAGTACAATATCAACACCTCCCATTGGAATGGAAAGCATTGGACTATTCAATACATATTCCCCCATGGTTAGCTTGATATTATGGCATTTTCCAGAGCAATTTATAGTTCCTCCATTTGCAACCATCACTTGAAATTCTAGTGCTGGGTATAGGAAACAATTCAATTCCTTGTCTACCTTACAATGAATAAAATTATGGGTACTACCTGAATCAATCAACACTATGTAATGTCACTTTTTCAGAAACATTGTCAATCGACAAGGAAATCTATTCCAGAGATGGACTGAAGAGGCATTTACTGGATTTGTCACCTGCACAAGGAAGGATGAACTCCAGAGGCTTCCTGGCCCACTATCAGACTCTGTCTATAGAGTGTTGTCAAGGGACAATATCCCCAAGGGGGAAATACAACAAGATTGGGAATCTCTCAAGATAACCCCAACATTGCAGCTACAACAATAAGAAAAGACATAAACTGGAATTACATGTAAATAAACATCATGCAAAAATGTATGGAAACCATTGAGCCATTTTATTATGAATATCAACAGAAAAAGATACAGTGAACATCTCAAGAATAAGGCAAGAAGCCTTCCATGAAAACACATGCCAAAATACACAATGCTGCATCATAGCAGAATACCCATGAATAGGGACTGCGTAGTCATAGAAGGGAGACTGCTGTACTCAGTGGAAAACAACATGGATCTGCACATACATGGCTCATACATCATTGGGAGAGAAGATCTAAGCTCCCAATCACTACCTCAAGTCAATCCTAGAAGGATTGGCTGAAATATGCAAAACTGTCAAAATGCCGGAGTTGCTAGGTAGCTGTAGCAACTCAATACATGGAATGGAATGAAGAAGGCTGAATGGCTGGAATTGATGAAGAGCCCTTCTCCTTTGGAAATCTTAAGTGCAAGGCTGATCCCTACACCAAAGATCTCACCCTCTGGAATGCCTGCAAAACCCTCACTGCAAATGTGCTCCAGCTATAACGCAGTCTATGAGAGTATCTGCACTGTGACTGATGGAAATGGTTGGCCTCCTGCCAATGATAGTGGACTATGCTCAGAAACCATCCACACTAACATCTCATAAGTAGAGAATTTCCCTCCTCTAAAAGATCAACTAGAAATGGTGTTGTGGGAAACCTCTAGCAACACCCAGCTACACTGCACAATAATCTGTTGCAGACACTGCGTTGATGAAGATGGCTGATGCTATGGCCTGAATGCCGGAATATGGAGGATGAGTGAAATCCTTCATGAGCTACTCAATAAGGAGAGGAAATCCTAAACATGACTCCCTCGTGCCCGAGGGCATTGCAGCTCTGCTGAACAGCAAGAGGCAGCAATTTGTCTGAATAGACAAATAATCAAATGATCCAAGATAATCTCAATGGGCTACCTTGTCTCTCTTTTAAACACAATGAAGCCTCCATCTTTCTTCCTCTAGAAGTTTCCTCCCTCATGGAATATTCTTCCACTAAAATTGCACTATCCCACCTAGTGCTTGCCAACTCATGCCAACGCAGTTTGACTTGGTCAATTAGGCCTTCTCCATTTGCAATTTAACCCCTTTCACACATGAGGGTGTGAAATCCAGCTCCATGATGATCCCTTTTCACATTGTAAGGGATTTTATTCCTATTTATTACATGAATGGGTCACTTTACCCATTTTTATTCAACAAAAATAAAAATGTGCAACCATAATGTCCATTTTAGCTTGAGGCTAAAAATTGGGACATTACAGTCCTCCCCTCCCACATGTTGCTTTTCCTCAAGCAACTGCATAGAGAGAACAAAAATGCCTCCTCCTTCTTCTCTTATGGCCTCCTCATCCATGGTCCCAACACTGCTCAAATATGTTGCAATAAATCTGCCCTCCAATGCTCTCTCCCAAATATGCAAATTGAAAATGATGCACCTCATGGAAAGATAGAAGGTGTAGTGGAATCCTCCCTGCTGGAATGTGGCCTCCTTAAGGTAGGAGTGATGATATGCATGGGATAATGCTACTCCCAATGATGATCCTCTCATCCATGCTACCATCCAATGAAAATCTCAACCCCCGGTTTCTGAAATGTGTTGGGGCTGAATGGAGAGTGTGCTTGTGCTGCTCAAGATGGCACTCTCTCCATTTGAAGTGTGCATGGGGCTACCTCTGTCCTTGAGCTGAAATGTATGGCCTCTAAGAATGGCCCAAGCCACCCCATCAAGAAAATAAGCCATGAATTGCCTCCTCAAATTCTCCAAGTGGTTCCTCCCACAAGAAGAGACAAGTAGAAATGTGGCAATCATGGTTTGCCCATGGTATCGCTTGCAAGATAAAGCAAATACAATGGGGAGAATCATACTCCCAATGGGCTGTACATACAATACTCTCCAAACAATGCTCCTCAAAAGACATACAACATCAGAAATACATAAGGAGAAATATGCAATAGAAACAAGTTGTCAATATGACAACTGGAGAGTGGTCTCAAGTTCCACCCTTGGAATTGCGCAGTGCCTCCTTGGAATACCTCAAAAATTAAAATAACAAGTGCTATACTAGCCACTTGTTTGCTACCACACATCTCCTCATAAGATGAAACATGAAATATACATTGGTGCCAAAGGTGTACAACATGAAGCATGTGGCTTCCCCCACAAACCATTATCAAATTAGCCAAAATCAAGGTTTCCAGTAGCTGCAAGTGCATCCTCACGAAAAATGCAAGAAGGAAAAAGTCTCCTTGATGCATCATGCTCCTTAATCAATGAAAATAAGTACAAGACAAATTATGACATTATACCTCCTCCATCATGCACTAGAGCTCTTGAGCTGAAATGGATCAACATGAATGCTCTCCCTCTCCTCCAATGAGTAAGGGAATGGTTGTGCCAACCTCCCCAAAATCAATGGGGATCTGCATCTATCCATATGCTAATGTAGATCATGATGAATTCCCTCCAAAGTGAACTCCTCTAGCAAGGCAAAGTATGCATCCAAGTGCATAGCTAGGAAGTCCTCATGTGCTGCATGCAAAAATTTCTCCTTGAGACTAGAAACTCTAGCCAAGAAGAGTCTGCCATGATGATAGATGATCATATCATCCACTAGGTGTCTGCCATCTCCATCAAAGCCACCCATAAATCATGCATGCATCTAGATCCTGGGACCTCTCAGCGAGAAGCTGAGTCCTCCAACATGGATCAATCCTCCATATAGACAGCGTTGTAATCTACAATAAAGTGCTCCCATCACGCTGCTACTTGCTACCTTGACATTCCCTCATGTGAAAGTCATCCTCCAAGTTACTGCCATGCCATCATGCAGCTGCTCATGCTCAAAAGAAATGAAGACCTTTGAAAATAAGCCTCCCATAAGAGACTATCACCTCCAAAGAATCTCCCGATCCTAGGTAATGTAAGCATGAGTGGCCTACCTCTACTCCAATGCATGAAAGAGTCCTTCCTCAAAGGAAGTACCATCTCTCTCACCAAATCTATGGAGCAGTCAACCTGCATCATGAAGATGCAATCCTCTATCCTTGCAGCAACATCTGCCAGCGCAATATGACTGATGAGAGTGGGTGATGCTGAAAATGAGAGAGTTTCTCTCCCCTCCTTGAGTCTATCCCAAACTCTTTGCGTTGTGCTGAATCCTCCCAAGGTTTCCACCCTGCTGAAATCAAGGTGTGAAGCCCTCAAAGGTAGAGCATCCAACCTCCTCTGCTGATCTAGTGGTCTCCTTGGTGCAATGTCTCCATGCAGTGAGACACCATCCTCAAGAGATGACTGAATGTATGAATGGAGAAAACCATCCATTATTCCACTGCACAATCCAATCATCATCTCAGGTGCATTAACCTCATAAAATGGATAGGGTGTGTGCTCCTCATCACATGGTGCTGATCATCCTCCCTATCTCTTCCTTCTATCTCCATAGCTCTGCACCCGATCACCAATGGCATAGATGTATCATGAGTTGTGCCTTGATCTCTACATGGGAGGTCCTGGGGAATTTCTTGCAAAGACACAAGAATCCCTCTATGTGGAGCAAGAGCTCCTCTTACCTCTTCATGAGGCACTGGATCAACTCTAGCTATTCCAGTGCAGTTTCCCTCATCCTTATCAAAATGTAGGGGCAACCTCTCCAAAATTTGATCTTTTTTTGAAAAAGAGACTTCCATGCTCTCTTGTGCAAGAATATGAGATGGTTACCTTGCCTCCAACAAGGTGTGCTTCAAGATGTCAGCTTTCTCAACAATGTCTGAAGTGGATCTGAGTTTATGTTTCCTTCCCTTGCTTGCAAAGTCTTGGTTTGTTTCTCTGCATGTGTTTCAGATTTTCTCCCACCAAATCCTTCCATCATTGTTCCAATGAATATGAAATAGGAAGAAGTATTTGCATCCTTGAAATAATATGACTCAAATATCCACCATGCTTAGGTCTTACCTCTCAAGTGCAGCGTTGCAAATCTGATAACATCTCCTTTGGAAAATTTGTGCTATTGCAACATGGTCTTCAGCTCCTCTACCCATGCTTTTGGCTGAACATGTAGGTGAACCTCTGAAAGTAGATAGAATAAATCTATCTTTCTGCTGGCTCTCCTTCACCTTGGACTTGCAAAAATCCATGAAGTGAGATGATCTCTGAATGCTGGAGTTTGGAACTCATACTCTCTTAGAAAATCTCCAAGAGTTTTCTTCTTGGTCACCTCTCCTGTTTTCCCATCTCTTCATGACAAAGTTGCACATGTGACTGCGCTGTGCATCAAAGGATGTGACTGCATGCTCACATTCCTCATCAGAAACCCTAGAGTTTGTTTTTGTTTCGAACCCTTGTGGATATTCTTCAAATCTCTCCCTTTTCTTTTGCTTGGGGCTCCCATGAAAGCCCTAGATGGATTTAGGGAGAAGCTTGGCTAGCTCATCTCCTTTTTCTTTCTTCTGCTCCACAAAGTGGAGTCTTCCTCATCTTCTTAGATGGAATCTTGGCAAAGTTCCACATGCTGAGCCAAGATTATGCTTCAATACCACTATAATGTCCCTTTTTCAGAAACATTGTGAATCGACAAGGAAATCTATTCCAGAGATGGACTGAAGGGGAATTTAATGGATTTTTCACCTTCACAAGGAAGGATGAACTCTAGAGGCTTCCTGGCCCATTATTAGACTCTGTCTATAGAGTGTTTTCAAGGGACAATATCCCTAAGGGGGAAATACAACAAGATTGGGAATCTCTCAAGATAACCCCAACATTGCAGCTACAGCAATAAGCAAAGACATAAACTGGAAATACATGTAAATAAACATCATGCAAAAATGTATGGAAACAATTGAGCCATTTTATTATGAATATCAACAGCAAAAAATACAGTGAACATCTCAAGAATAAGGCAAGAAGCCTTCCATGAAAACACATGCCAAAATACACAATGCTGCATCATAGCAGAATACTCATGAATAGGGACTGCACAGTCATAGAAGAGAGCCTACTGTACTCAGTGGAAAACAACATGGATCTGCATATACATGGCTCATACATCATTGGGAGAGAATATCTAAGCTCCCAATCACTACCTCAAGTCAATCCTAGAAGGATTGGCTGAAATCTGCAAAACTGTCAAAATGCTGGAGTTGCTGGGTAGCTGCAGCAACTCAATACATGGAATGGAATGGAGAAGGATGAATAGATGAAACTGATGAAGAGCCCTTCTCCTTTGGAAATCTTAAGTGAAAGGCTGATCCCTACACCAAATATCTCACCCTCTGGAATGCCTGCAAAACCCTCACTGCAAATGTGCTCCAGCTAGAACGCAGTCTATGAGAGTATTTGCACTATGACTGATGGAAATGGTTGGCCTCGTACCAATGATAGTGGATTATGATCATAAGCCATCCACACTGACCTCCCAGAAGTATAGAACTTCCCTCCTCTGAAATATCAACTAGAAATGGTGTTGTGGGAAACCTCCAGCAACACCCAGCTACACTGCATAATAATCTGCTGCAGACACTGCGCTGATGAAGATGGTTCATGCTATGGCCTGAATGCTAGAATATGGAGGATGAGTGCAATCCTTCATGAGATATTCAAGAAGGAGAGGAAATCCTAAACAGGACTCCCTCGTGCCCGAGGGCACTGCAGCTCTGCTGAACAGCAAGAGGCAGCAATTTGTCTGAATAGACAAATAATCAAATGATCCAAGATAATCTCAATGGGCTGCCTTGCCTCTCTTTTAAACAAAATGAAGCCTCCATATTTATTCCTCTAGAATTTTCCTCCCTCATGGAATATTCTTCCACTAAAACTGCGCTGTCCCACCTAGTGCTTGCCAACTCATGCCAACGCAGTTTGACTTGTTCAATTAGGCCCTCTCCATTTGCAATTTAACCCCTTTCACACATGAGGGTGTGAAATCCAGCTCCATGATGATCCCTTTTCACATTGTAAGGGATTTTATTCCTGTTATTACATGAATGGGTCACTTTACCCATTTTTATTAAAATAAAATAAAAATGTGCAACTATAATGTCCATTTTAGCTTGAGGCTAAAAATTGGGACATTACACACTATTACCTTTTTCTTCTTGATATGTACTTCTATCTTGAGAGTTTTAGGAGTGGTAATTTTTGCCAATGCATTACACGATATGGTCGGACTCATTTCTACCTCTTCTAGGGTTTGTTCCTAGTGTATATCCCCTTCTTTTGAAGATTCTTGTTCATTTTCTTCTTCATCTTCACAATCTATGTAAAATAATTTCTTCTCAGCACACTTATGACCTTTAGTGTATTTCCTATCACAATTGTAGCAAATCCCTTTTGCTCTTTTTTCTTCCAATTGTTGTGGTGTCAACCTTGTAGGTTATGGAAGTCTAGGAGTAGCAACACTTCCATCTTTATATATGTGAGTGTTAGGCTCCTTGTCGCTATAGTTTTACATTCAATTTTTCTTGCCAACCTGAATGCCTTTTCCAATGAATTAGGTTCCCAAACACGAACTTCATGTTGCATGTTATCCTTTAAAGTCCCTATGAAGACATCAATCCTGTGTTCCTCTGGAATATCATTTACCCTTTTATTAAATTTTTGGAAGTCCTCAATGTGCTCCACCACTGAACACTTTTGTTTGAGATTTATCAATTGAATAAAGAAGGTGTTTCTTTTTGTATCTTCATAATGTGCTATCATTTCCACCGTAAAAATTGACCAAGTGATTTTTTTTTTACGGGAGCAAAGCCATCGATACCATACAAATGTATTTTGTTCTAAATGTAAAGTTGCGATGCATACCTTTTGTGTGTTTTGCTCATTATTGAGATACAAATCTTGCTCCATCTGTAGTATCCATGTTACGGGATCCTTACCATCAAACTTCCTTATATCCATATTTGGAATATGGTGGTTCTTCCATCCAACATTAGGGTTTATGAAATCATGATTAACATTTATTTTATTCTCATCACGAGTTTCCTCTACTATCTTTTCAACATTAGGAAACATTTCCTTTATCAACTTTTCCAAACCTTTGATGTCTACTTTTAGATCATTCTTCATGTTTTCCATGTTGTCTTTCATTTTTTCATCGATCTTAGCTTCCCTGACATCCATCTTAGCTTCCATGTCAAATTCCATGCCATCCATCTTAGCTTCCAAAGCATTCATCTTAGCTTCCAGGCCTTTCTTCAAACCTTCCATCTTAGTTTCCACGCCTTTATTCAAAAATTCCATTCATTTTTTGTTGCTCTTTGCGATAGCGAAATTTGGTGCACTTGCTCTTTCAATTTTGATATCTCGTGTTGCATTTCTTCGTCTTCATGAGTCATAGTAGAGTCTTCTGATTGATTAATGGGTGTTGAATTATTTTTAGGGGGAATTTGAGAACCCAATACTGATATCTATTCTTCAATATGCCCTTTGAATAAATTCAAACTAATTTTTTCAAACGAGACTTTTGTAATTCGAAAAAAATACACCGTTTTTTATTGCTTTTGAGGAGCTTGATATTGAAACTGAATTATCTCTGTGATTTTGGATCTTCAATATTTGAAATTGGGCCCTGTAGTAGCCCTCTGAATATTCTTTCAAATTCCAAAGGTCTAACCTAATTTGGATTTTTCAAGAAAAAGTTATGGCAAATCTCCCACAATGACCTAATTATGGACTGGTTCAGTAGAGCAGCCTTGTACGGCATTCCATGTGTCACTGTTTCCTCCTTCGGCTCTAAAATTGATACATAGGAAACTAAAATCCATGCAATTGCGACCACTTTTTACATAATTCCAATCCAATGCTCAGAGAGAGAGTTATGACGATTTGCACACGGTCACCTCTTTGAGATGAAATTTGGGAGCCTGAAAAATCGCTAACTTCCACAAACCCTATCTCCACAAATATTGTGAATCGAGCTCTGAAATTTTTCCATGACGTTCCTCAGAATTACAGCTTTGCTTTGTAAAAATTTCAGCTTATGAACCCTCGTAGAAAAAAAAGTTGTAGCGAAAATTCCACGATGACTTGCTTAGGTTAAATTCAGGAGTCTGCAAAAATCCCTAACTTGCACAGATCATATCTCCGAAATTATTGTGAACCAAGATTTGAATTTTTTCTACAATGTTCCTCATGATTTTGGCTTTGGTTTGTAAAATTTCAGCTTCCGAAAATTCGTAGAAAAAAGCTTATAGTGAAAATTCCCCAAAAGTCACTTAGGGTTAGGGTAAAAGGAGAAAATAAGAGAAAATGTCATTCATTATTTTCATGAGCAGATTGAGACAAAGAACAAGAGAGAGCAAGGAGAATTTCTGAGCAGGGAGAAGACGAAGAGCAGAACCTTGGCACGAATCCCAAGGCATTATTTCAGCAGTCCGTACAACAGGATAGAGGTATGATTTTCGAGGCAGCTTGGCACAAAAATCGAGGAGAGAGAATACATAATTTATTGCCACATTTTAGGCACAAATTTCGAGTACCGTACAACTGTTTTATCGGGCACATAAATAGAGGCAACGTTTAACACTTTTCTGGGCAAGAATTTCGAGAAATTCGTATAGCTAGGTTTGGCACGATTTTCAAGACAGTTCGTACAGTTGTTCGGGCACAATTTTCTAGGCTGTTCGTACAACATTTAATGGTGTAAAATTTCTGTTGTGTTATTGGCACATTTTCCAAGGTAGAGGCTAAGAAAAAAATTTGAGATAAGTAAATTTGTGGCTGCTGGATTTTTTCTGTGTATTTCTGTTTCACTGTAAAATCATTTTTGAGAAATAAAGAAGAGCTCTCAAACTGGGTTTCCCCAAGATTTGTAGGGGGTTTTTCCATAGTCATGTGGACCAAAAATCTCAGTGTTATTTTCTTGTGTGTGCCTGTTGTAATTTCCTGTGTTTTTATTTATGCATTTCCAGCACTTGTGAAATTCCCAAATTTGTGTTTTTAGAAATTTATTTCATTTCAGAATTTTGAATGTATGATTATGGAAATGAGAATTTAACTATATGGGAGTGATAAGGTGAAACTGAAAACCAGAGTGGGGTCCAAATTTCTACATGGTATCAGAGCTTGGGTGGTTGAAAAGTGCAGTTTGGGACAACAAGTGAAAAATTACAGCAAGTTAATTTTTTACACAAAAAACTAAACCTTTACCACAATTTTGAAATTTTTAGTTTGTTAGGACAACAAACATGTATTTGGGCTTGAGGGTTGAGGATAGGTTGGATGGGTAGAGCAACTATAATGCATGGAGGGAGAGAATATAGAGCATCTTTGAGGGGGCAAAAGTATGGGGCATAATGGTACATACCACACAACACCCAGTAGCAATACCTACTGACCATGATGAGGTGGAAAAGTTGAACAAGAAGAATGCTAAGGGAAAAATACTGATTCTGGATGGTGTTAAATACCATGTCATTCCTCATGTGAGAGGAAAGACATATGCACATGAGATGTGGATAGCCTTGACCAATATTTTCCAGAGCATAAATGAAAACATAAAAATGGTCCTGAGGGAGAAGCTGAAGGCCATTAAAATGGCTAAGATCGATAGTGCTACAACATACCTCACAAAGATCACTTCTGTGAGAGATGAGTTGGCAGCTATTGGAGAGAACATTCCACCCATTGAGTTGGTGAAGATTACATTGAATGGTCTTCCCAAGACTTGGGAGAGTTTTGTGGATGACATTTTTGCACGGGAGAACCTTCCCAGTTGGGAGAGGTTGTGGGATGATTTCATTCAGAATGAGATTAGAAAGAACCATATTGGGGCAGCCAAACAAGTGGAGGAGGATGGCAATGTAGAATTGTTATCAAGAGGCAACAAGGGAAAAATAAAGAATCAAGCTTCCACAAGTGGAGGTGGGGAAAAAGGCAAAGGTAAAGGTAAGCAGGTGAACAAGGAGAAGGACTATTACAAAGTCAAATGTTGGAATTTTTAGAAGTTCGAACACTATGCAGTTGTGTGTCTGGAGAAGAAGAACAAGAAGGGAAAGGACAAGACCATGACAACATCTGCTGAGATAGAGGACTTATCGAAGAGATTTGATCGGGAGTTTGGGTTCATAGCTTGTGAGTCCACTAGTGCAGGATCATATGCCATACAGGTTCATTGGGAGTGTACACTTTCCTCCACTATCAGATCATCTTATGGTATTTGGTATGTTGACAGTGGGGCTTCTTGTCATATGACAGGAGTCTGGCAGTATTTCGCAGAGCTTTCAGAGAGTGGAACTGATATTCATGTAGTACTCGGAGATGACAACATTGTTAGAGCAGTCGGTGTGGGGACATTGACATTTGATAGGGAACCCAAACCTCCCTTCACTAGTACAAAATGCCTAATTAGTTACTAAAAAAACGACTAAAAATTTCATATAAACAACTATTTTTTGGTCGGTGACTAATAGTAGCTAATTTATAGTATCTTATAACGCGACCAAATTTTAGTCATTTTTAGCTTAGTCATTAATTGGTTATCTCAATTTTGTTGTATAGTAGTATATTTAGTTATTAATTTGTGCTGAACCTCGGAATTACCCTCTCTTTGACATCCTTTCTCACCTATTTCCCTTATTTTCTCATAAAATCACATACCCCTGTTGAAGATGGAAACAAGAGATAGTGAAGGAGGCCTCCTGAAACATCTTTCCTGATCCTAGTTGGAGAGTGATCACCTAAACTAGGTGGGGACCACACATGTGATTTTTGTCGAAAAGTATATTTACACTATGTCTATTTTTAGACATATGGAGCATGGTCTAGGAGTTGCGGGATGCTATTCTTGGATGACTGGTCAAGTTGGTAAAAAAATATGAACATCTATTTTTAGACATACAGGTCGAAGTCTATTTTTAGACTGCCTGTCTAAAAATAGAACAGTCAAATATTATTAGCTCTTAATAATATTTGGACTATAAACATTATCTTATCCTCTTGGAGCACTTCAGTTTGATGCTTGGATGTGACACATGCAACTGACAGAAGGAAATACGCTTTTCCTAGGGTTTGGTTGAGCTATTACATGGTTGACTTCAGTTAGAACTCATGTGGCAGAGTTTGGTGGAGTTGATGAGACAGTTGGTGGAGTTGTGTTCGGTTTAACTTAGTTGAACTAGTTGTATTTAGTCTAACTGATAAATACACTAGTGATGAGTGGTGTGAATTAATTATTAATTAATTCACTAATTATTAAATCATAAATCAACTAAAGAACACATCAGTTAACTCAGTGCATGTACAGTTCAGTGAAGACCAATGGAAGAGGTAGGAGAAAGGGTGGGGTCTACTATCAGTTGTGACTATCCCAGTAAGTTGCCTGAGCTTTGATTGAGATTGCCAATGAAATTGCGCGATTCAATCCCGAGAGAGGTTTGATCCTTGATCTCTATTCTTTCTCATCTTGGATTACGCAGTGAGGCGTGGAGTGGAGGAGATTTGAACACAGCTGACTTGAGATGCGGAAGACTAGTTTGTGTGTATGTGTGGAAATGATGTGAGTACTTGTGAGAGTATTGTTTGTACTATAGTTGTTACATGATATCTATCATTATAATATACGAGATATTTGAGGTTTTCAGGCTGTAAAAGCTTTCCCATTACATCTTGTGTTTATATGTGTACCAAACCTATTGTGTTTATGTGCGCATGCGACTGTTTCTATTTCCGCATATTGATGATCAATTGTAGAAGAGGTTATGTATTATGCATGAAGCTTAAATAGTGTGTAATCAGGATAATCTCAGTGAATAATTCAGCAAATTTTTCAAATTTCTACATGGTATCGGAGCAAGAATTGATCATCGGATCTATTACAGTGATTACAATTTATTTCGGTAGACAGAGTCTGTAATTGGGCCAGGTAGCCTCTGGATCCATCCTTTCCTTTGAAAGGTGATATATCCAGTAAACGCCCATACAGTTGATCTCTGTGCTAGAAATACTTTGTTCTCACAGGTTTTAGATCAAGAAGCAGTTGAGTTTTTGAGCTTGGAATTCGAATTTTGCAGCAGTTTTGTTTTCTTGGTGCCGGAGGCGAAATGTCTTATCAAGGATTGCGATTGGAGTATGCTCTTGAAGGCAGCTCGAATTATATTGCATGGAGAGATAGGATGGAGGTGGTATTAGAAGATAAACGGGATGAAGGAGTTCATAGATGCTGAAGTTCCAAAGCCTACTGATGCTGCTCAAGTTGAGGCTTGGCAAAAGAAGACAGCAAGATGTCGAAGGATTCTATTGGAGGGCGTGAAGGATCACATAGTATCCAGCCTGCATGGTAAGGTTTCTCCATTTTTGTTGTGGAAAGACTTGACAGATCTATTCCAGAGCAAGAGCGACCAGAGGAAGTTGGCGCTCAAGGATAAACTCAGGAAAATAAAGATGGAGAAGAATGACACTATTCCGGTATACTTGACAAAGTTTGTCCACTGCAGGGATGAGCTTGAGACTGTAGGAGTTAGTGTGGATGATGAGGAATTAGTGAGCTTGGCTCTCCTTGGTATTCTGAAGAGTTTGAATTCCTATGAGGACTCTGTCAATGGTCAGGAGAAATTGCCAGGATGGGAGCGACTTTGGTCGGATCTTGTGCAAGAGGAGATAAGGCGGAGTACCAGGGACGGATATTCATCAAAGGTATCTGATGAAGAGGATTGCGCTTTGGCTACCAAAGCAAGGAAGGGGAAGGGAAATAAGGAAGCTTCTCAATCCAGTGCGGATGGTAAAAAGTGTGACATGTCCAAAGTGAAGTGTTTTCACTGTCACGATCATGGACATTACGCCACGAGTTGTCCACAGAAGAAGAAGAACAAGCAGGCTGCTGGAGCTGCAGCTGGTGAGGCTCTTGCCTCGCAATTTGAGCTAGACTTCTCATTGATCGCATGCATGGTGTCTAGTGCATTGGGATCGGGGTGGTATTTTGATAGTGGCGCTTCCTTTCACATGACGGGAGATGTGAATCTTTTAAGTGACTTGGTGGAGAAAGATCTCCAGTTGCATGTTGAGCTGGGTGACAATGGATGATACAATGCGACCAGCATTGGTACCATAACCTTTCAGAGATCGAATAAACTCATTATTTTGAATGTATTTCATATGCAAGGTTTGTGAAGAATTTAATCCGGTCACAATCTTAGAAAATCAAAAGTGAGATTGTCTTTATTGAAGGAGAAAAGTTTTCCTTCGGCACAAGGCAACAGGACAAGTCAAGAAGGTTGGGATTCGAGCAAAGAATCTCTATAGACTTGAAGTAGATGGGATGTCTACAGAGCTTCCTACTGTTGGGAAGTGCAAGAAAGACATGCAATTGAAGCTTGAGAGGGAGAAAATTTTGCATGCAGGTAAGAGTGAACCTCGAGATGTGGAGCAGCCACAAGAGGATCATGGAGTGGAAGAAACCACTCATGCAGAGAAATTTCATGCCAGATGGGCAGAGGGAGTGCATGCAGCTATACCACCAGGTGAGAGGTGGGGCGACATGAATGATTAATCCCAAGAGGAGATTTCTCGGCAGGATTCATGAGATGGTGTGGATCTCATGAATTGAACCTGGCTACGAGGTGCCCACAGCGCAACAGTAGCAGATCAGTTGGATTGATGCAGGCAGATCAAAGTGACAGTGTCAGATACTGGAGCGCGGATCAGAGTTGACAGCAAGTGCAAGAGTGCATGGGTGCAAGAGTTCAACATCGCAGTGGTTCTTGATGACATGTGCAGTAGCTAAGCAGAGGTCGAAGAATTTGATGATAGATGCATCAGACTGATTGAGTTGTTTGGAGCCTATTCAGTTTCAGAAATGTTGCATGAAAAGGGTGCATGGTGCATGCATGGAGTTGCATGGTGCATGCATGAGTTTGCATGGCGCATGCAAAGGGTGCATGGCGAATGCATGGAGTTGCATGTTGCATGCATGGAGTTGCATGGCGCTTGTGAAGGTTGCAGGGTGAATGCATAGAGTTGCATGTCGCATGCAAAGAAAGTCCTTTCTTTTTGAGAGGGAGTGTTGAAGATGGCAACAAGAAACAGTGAAGGAGGCCTCCTGAAACATCTTTCCTGATCCTAGTTGGAGAGTGATCACCTAAAATAGGTGGGGACCACACATGTGATTTTTGTCGAAAAGTCTATTTTTAGACTATGTCTATTTTTAGACATATGGAGCATGGTCTAGGAGTTGCGCGATGCTATTCTTGGATTATTGGTCAAGTTGGTAAAAATAGATGGACATCTATTTTTAGACATACAGGTCGAAGTCTACTTTTAGACTGCCTGTCTAAAAATAGAACAGTCAAATATTATTAGCCCTTAATAATATTTGGACTATAAAATTTATCTTATCCTCTTGCAGCACTTCAGTTTGAGCTACGGATGTGGCCCATGCAGCTGACAAAGGAATTACGCTATTCGTAGGGTTTGGTTGAGCTAATGCATGGTTGACTTCAGTTAGAACTCTAGTGGCAGAGTTTGGTGGAGTTGATGAGACAGTTGATGGAGTTGTGTTCGGTTTAACTTAGTTGAACTAGTTGTTTTTAGTCTAGCTGGAAAATACACTAGTGATGAGTGGTGTGAATTAATTAATAATTAATTCACTAATTATTAACTCATAAATCAACTAAAGAACACATCGGTTAACTCAGTGCATGTACAGTTCAGTGAAGACCAATGGAAGAGGTAGGAGAAAGGGTGGAGTCTACTATCAGTTGTGACTATACCGTGCATGATATTTGCACAAGCTTTGATTGAGATTGACAATGAGAATTGCACAGTTAAAGCCAGGGGGATTTGATCCTTGATCTCATTCTTTCTCATCTTGGATTGCGCAGTAGAGGCAGGCAAACAGTGGAGGAGATTTGAACCTGTGACTTGTTCAGATCTGAGCTAGTTTGTGTGTAACTGTTGGAGATAGTACTGAGTACTTGTGAGGAGTATTGTACTATGATTGTTACATGTTATCTATCATTATAATATACAGATATTTGGGGGTTTTCAGCTGTAAGCTTTCCCCATTACATACTGTGTTTATGTGTGTTCGACTATTGTGTTTATGTGCGCATGCGACTGTTTCTATTTCCGCATATTGATGATCAATTGTAGAAGAGGTTATGTATTATGCATGAAGCTTAAATAGTGTGTAATCAGGATAATCTCGGTGAATAATTCAGCAAATTTTTCAAATTTCTACATGGTATCGGAGCAAGAATTGATCATCGGATCTATTACAGTGATTACAATTTATTTCGGTAGACAGAGTCTGTAATCGGGCCAGGTAGCCTCTCGATCCATCATTTCCTTTGAAAGGTGATATATCCAGTAAATGCCCATACATTTGATCTCTATGCTAGAAATACCTTTTTCTCACGGGTTTTAGATCAAGAAGCAGTTGAGTTTTTGAGCTTGGAATTCAAATTTTGTAGCAGTTTTGTTTTCTTGGTGCCGGAGGCGAAATGTCTTATCAAGGATTGCGATTGGAGTATGCTCTTGAAGGCAGCTCAAATTATATTGCATGGAGAGATAGGATGGAGCCGGTATTAGAAGATAACGGGCTGAAGGAGTTCATAGATGCTGAAGTTCCAAAGCCTACTGATGCTGCTCAAGTTGAGGCTTGGCAAAAGAGGACAGCAAGATGTCGAAGGATTCTGTTGGAGGGCGTGAAGGATCACATAGTATCCAGCCTGCATGGTAAGGTTTCTCCATTTTTTATGTGGAAAGCCTTGACAGATCTATTCCAGAGCAAGAGCGACCAGAGGAAGTTGGCGCTCAAGGATAAACTCAGGAAAATAAAGATGGAGAAGAATGACACTATTCCGGTATACTTGACAAAGTTTGTCCACTGCAGGGATGAGCTTGGGAGTGTAGGAGTTAGTGTGGATGATGAGGACTTGGTGAGCTTGGCTGTCCTTGGTCTTCCAAAGAGTTGGAATTCCTATGAGGACTCTGTAAATGGTCCGGAGAAATTGCCAGGATGGGAGCGACTTTGGTCGGATCTTGTGCAAGAGGAGATAAGGCGGAGTACCAGGGACGGATCTTCATCAAAGGTATTTGATGAAGAGGATTGTGCTTTGGCTACCAAAGCAAGGAAGGGGAAGGGAAAGAAGAAAGCTTCTCAATCTAGTGCAGATGGTAAAAAGCGTGACATGTCCAAAGTGAAGTGTTTTCACTGTCACGATCATGGACATTACGCCACGAATTGTCCACAGAAGAAGAAGAACAAGCAGGCTGTTGGAGCTGCAGCTGGCGAGGCTCTTGCCTCGAAATTTGAGCTGGAATTATCATTGATCGCATGCATGGTGTCTAGTGCATTGGGATCGGGGTGGTATTTTGATAGTGGCGCTTCCTTTCACATGACAGGAGATGTGAATCTTTTCAGCGACTAGGAATCTTTGCAGCACTTCAGTTTGAGCTACAGATGTGGACCATGCAGCTAACAAAGGAATTATGCTATTCCTAGGGTTTGGTTGAGCTAATGCATGGTTGACTTCAGTTAGAACTCTAGTGGCAGAGTTTGGTGGAGTTGATGAGACAGTTGATGGAGTTGTGTTCGGTTTAGCTTAGTTGAACTAGTTGTATTTAGTCTAACTGGAAAATACACTAGTGATGAGTGGTGTGAATTAATTAATAATTAATTCACTAATTATTAACTCATAAATCAACTAAATAACACATCATTTAACTCAGTGCATGTACAGTTCAGTGAAGACCAGTGGAAGAGGTAGGAGAAAGGGTGGAGTCTACTATCAGTTGTGACTATACCGTGCATGAGATTTTCACAAGCTTTGATTGAGATTGCCAATGAGAAGTGCGCAGTTAAAGCCAGGGGGATTTGATCCTTGATCTCATTCTTTCTCATCTTGGATTGCGCAGTAGAGGCAGGCAAACAGTGGAGGAGATTTGAACTTGTGACTTGTTCAGATCTGAGCTAGTTTGTGTGTAACTGTTGGAGATAGTACTGAGTACTTGTGAGGAGTACTGTACTATGATTGTTACATGTTCTCTATCATTATAATATACAGATAGTTGGGGGTTTTCAGCTGTAAGCTTTCCCCATTACATACTGTGTTTATGTGTGTTCGACTATTGTGTTTATGTGTGCATGCGACTGTTTCTATTTCCGCATATTGATGATCAATTGTAGAAGAGGTTATGTATTATGCATGAAGCTTAAATAGTGTGTAATCAGGATAATCTCGGTGAATAATTCAGCAAATTGTTCAAATTTCTACAACCCCAATCAATGATAAATGCCATGTTTTGTCTTAAGGGATGCATTTAAATGACTTCCTTGTTATATTCTCATGTTCTTGATATTTGAATATATTTTTGCAATTTAGCTACAAAACACAGCCTATTATGCAGCTAATCGTGGATTCCGTAACTACTCTTATGGTCCGACAGGTTTGAGGTGTCAAATGGAGAATTGAGCCACATGGGCATTTCCAGAATGATCTCCACATAGATTTTGTCCTATTCACTCGGTCAAGATCAATAAAAAAGGAGGCCTAAGATTATGGTCAAAGGCATGGTCAAAGTATGTTAGCCGAGAACAACATGACTCTTGATTTGCTCTATCGTAGAAAATAAAGAGTTAAACAATCCAATTGAAATTATATAAGTCGAATTAGCCACCTGTACCAAGATTATCTCATAGACAGTTATGTTTATTTTCTTTAAATACCGGTTGTGCAGAACCGAGAACAAGCAGAAATTATGTTTTAAGTTAAGTTTTAAGATTTTGTTGATACACTGTTTATTAAGAATTTGTTATACCATAATACAAAGATCGTGTTGCCAATGATTGCTTAAGTGTATCTTTAACCAGCTAATATTTCAGCCAAATTAGTTGCAGAGGCCCCCTGCACTGGAGGAGATTTTTCATTTATTGTTTTTAGTTTAATTTTCATTACTTTGTTTTGTCAATTCTGTTTTTTGAGTATAATAATGTTTCATTCCAGTTTTGATCGGTACATAATGTTAAATCAGAACTGTGTAAGTCTTGTTCTTCTAAAAACACTTCATGAAGATAGATCTTCCTATTTTCAAAATGAATCAAGTTTGAAGTAATAAGAATTCACAGTTATCTAATTTTCCTTATTGTTCTGTCATTCACTTTCTTAGAATAGAAATATCAATTAATTGTATAAATGGATGTTCCTATAGATCATTTCAAGAATATTATTCTAAACTAAATGATTGAATTTCTAATTCATACAGTTATTGAGTTTTTCCTCTACACATTTTACTTTCTTTCTAGGAACTGAAAAACTGAGGTATAATTGATTTCTCACACAACATCTCAAGAGGGTAATACTTCAAATTGAATGATGGAGTAAATAAAACATACATTATTTTTTCACAGTTAGCTTTACATGCTTTCACATTTACTTTTAGATCCTCATTTAAATTGTGTCATTGATGTTCCTAAAGGTCGTTCCAGGAAATTGTTTCTATCATGTTTCTATACTGAATGATTGAATGTTTAATTCATGCAATTACTGAGGTTTTCCTTTGCAATTTTTACTTTCTTTTTCATTAAGTATAATTGGTTACTTAACATCATCTCAAGAAGGTGATACTTCATATTAAATGTTGGAGTAACTAAGCATACATTAATTTTTTTCCTTTGTGCATCTTACTTTCTTTCCTAAAACATTAGAAGCTAAGGTATAGATAGTTGCTTACACATCATCTCAAGAAGGTAATACTTCATATTGAATGATGAAGTAACTAAACATACATTAGCTATTTTACTTTTCTACTTTCCCTTAGAATAGCACTGCAATTTCAATCTCATTTATAGGAATTAGATCCATGGAATATGACTAATGCTAAGATAGAATTCATCAATATAGATACTCTATTTTTCAGACTAGATTTTAACTAGCCAACAATATTTGAATTATTTTTATGTAAATTAGATTAACTTAGTAACACTTCATTTTATTCCTTCTTAAAATTAATTAGATTCATTTAATTTCTTTCATAGTTTTATATTAAACATTCTTAGACATCAAAGAAAAAAACCCCCAAAACAACATAAAATACGAACAACGAAGTAAGAAGTGGGTTAACTGAGCACATACAGTGCACCACACTTCATCAGTTTACAAACCTCGGTTGATAATTTATGCAAGAAATTTAAGACATTAAATTGACTAAACATTTTGGCGCCGTTGTCAGGGAAGTGTAATTAAGTAGCCTCATTTCTTACATCTAAAAAAAATGATATGCATAGAGAAAGATACTCTAGGGGCAGATTCATAGCTAGAGGCAGGATTTTAATCCCTACAACACCACTTACTCCACCAAGACTAAGAAGTGATACACCTCCATCTCAAACTCATATTCCATACTTCACTAGCCATAGACCTCATGAAGTTCTAAGGTCAGAAATCTAATTAGGAGGATCTCCTACTTCATCCACTAAGGTAGTCTTAGAGGAAGAAGATCCTAGATCTCCAACAGAATGAGTAACATTTTTCACTTCTATAGGGGAAAATATTCTAGCTGAAGAGTTATAAATTCCTAGTGGAGAGGAATAAGAATATCCTTTCTTCAACATACCATTGATAGAAGAACTAGAGGAAGAGAAGTTAACCTTGCAGGTTGAATCTTATATCAGCTCTGAAGAATCTATAATGGTAGGAAGAGGAGAAGAAGGAGAAGTAGAAGGAGAAATTATAAATGGAGAAAATGTAATATTTGGAGGAGGTAGAGGTAGAGGAGGAGATAGAGGAAGAGGTAGAGGAAATGAAGAAGGAGGCAGAAGAAATAGGGTAATGGATAGTTCTTTTGGATTCCCTATAGTTGATGAAGAAACAAATGCCACAATGAAAAATATATCACCTTCTGTCCTCCCAAATTCTCATGGATTAAAAAGTGAAGACCCTGAAACCTTTTTGTTTGAATTTGAAGTCTTGTGCAGAACTTATGATTATTTACAATACTCTAAAAAAATCAAATTGTTTCCTTCAACATTGAAAGGAGCAGCTCTAAAATAGTTCATGAGTTTAATCACTTGGTCTATCAGAACATGAAATGACATGAAAAGAGAATTTTTAGAAAGGTATTTGGATTATTGCATACCCATCAATCACAAGGATCAAGTATTTAAAATTATGCAAAAAGAGGATGAGAATTTGGACGATTTAATTGAATGATTCAATTATAACATTAAAAGAGAAAAAATGGATAATTTAGATCAATATACTTTAACAGCTCTTTTATTAAAAGCCATTAGAGATGAATGGATAGACATTCTCAACATGATGGGAAAGGGGGATATCTCTCAACTTCCATTATCTGACATTGGTGAATTATGTATGCATCTCTCGAGGGGGAAATCAAAAACTGAGAAAATACAAGAGATCCTTCTCTTGTTAGAGTAAATAGATCTACAACTGGAACAATGAGTAGGGCAGAAATTGGAAACATGCTTGATGAATTAAAAACAAACATCTTAGGGAGTCTTAGTGAACTAATATACACCCTTAAATTACAAAACAAGCAGAAATCCGAGATTCATGCTTTAGCTATTTTCTGTCCCAAATGTAGAAAGAAGCATGCTTTAAGAGAATTTCCTCTTGATGCAAAAGTCATAGAGACCTGTATGATTTGTTCAGAAAGTCATGAGACTAATATTTTCCCTTCAATTCTAGGTCTTAAGGCTGTTTTTCAAGAAGCATCAACTTCAAATCCAACAGAATCTATTTGCTTTGTTTCTAGAAGACCATGGCAGGGGCCACAAGCTCAAGGCTTTAACAATCAAATGTATACTCATCCCCCACCAAATAATTGGAATTCTTGGAAACAACCTTGGCCTCAATCTCAATATAAATCTCAATCTTGGGCTCAAGGAATGAAAAATCCCTATGTAAGATTCTCTCAATACTACCAATATCCTCCATCATATCCAAACTATCCTCTTCAACAAATTCCTCAACAAAATCAACAACCCCAACTCCAAAACCGAAATCCAAAACTTTCACTACCATTTCCATAGAGACCAAATCAACTACTTGCCCAACCATTACCAAACCCTAAAAATAAAAATCCTCAAAATACCTACATGATAGAAGGACAAAAATTTCCAACCTACATGATTACTCCTCTAGATCTTAATGATGTCCAACTTAGATCTGGTAGGATATTAGAAAAGAAAAAGCCTTCTATAGTTATTCAAGAACAAGATAGTTTTGAGGAAGATTCTCTATAGCCAAATAAATTTTTTGAGGAAGGAACCTCTCTTCAAAACCAAAATTTTGAAAATGAAAAACAAAAAGAACTAATAAACTCAACTCCTATCATATAGAAACCATCAATACCTACTTCTACACCTCATTTTCCTTAAAGATTACAAGTTGATAGAGGGGTAGAAAAACATATTATGTTGCCAAATTATGATTTTCTAGATGAATTGAAAAATTTCTGTATCAAAATTCCTTTATTACATGCTATTAAAGATATTCCAATTCTAGCCAAAACAATAAAGGAGTTAAGCATGAAGAAACCTGGAAGAAAAACAAAAGAAAAAAAGAATTCAACTTGTAGGAAAAATGTAGAAATTTGCTGAATAATGATTAATTATCCACCGAGATTATCCTGATCACATATCAATTCGAATTCATATGAAACACATAATCTCTTCCACTCAGATCATCACACATGCGGAAATAAAACAAGCGATAGCACATCAAATCATCATACACATTAACAAAGTATGTATGGGGAAAGCTTATAGCTGAAAACCCCGCAGCTATTGTGTATATTATAATGGAGAAAACATGTAACAAAATCAGTACAATACTCCTCACAAGTACTCAGTACTATCTCATGAAGTTACACACAAACTAGCTTGGTTTTGAGCAGGTTACTGGTTCAAAACTCACCACTAATTGCCTTGCCTCTATTGCGCAATCATGGCCTGTCCAAATAGAGATCCAAGGTTCGAATCTCCTTGGCTTGACAACGCAATCATCATGGGAAATTCCTCCAAGTGTGGTGCAAATCTCATGCACAACTGATGTCGCCACTGATAGCTAACTCCACCCTTTCATCTACCTCTTTCACTGGTCTCCACTGAACTGTCCATGCACTGTAGTGAACTGATGTGTTCTTGAGTTGAATAATGAGTTACTAATAATGAATTAAATAATATTTAATTCACTCCACTCATTACTAGTTTATTAGCTAGTTAAACTAATCTCAACTAGTTCAACTAAGTTAAACCGAACACAACTCCACTAGCTGTCTCATTAACTCCACCAAACTTCTGCCACTGAAGTCCTAACTGAAGTCAACCATGCATGTGCTCACCAAACCCTTGGGAATAACGTAATTCCTCTGTCAGATGCATGAGCCACTTCCAAGGCTCGAACTGAAGTGCTCCAAGAGAGTAAACTGAAGTTTAGAGTCCAAATATTATTAAGGGTAAATAATATTTGACTTCCCTATTTTTAGGAGAGGTAGTCTAAAAATAGACTTCGACCTATAAGTCCAAAAAATAGAGGTCCATCTATTTTTACCAACATTACCAATACTCCAAGAATAACATACTGGAATCCCCGGACCATGCTCCATATGTCTAAAAATAGACATAGTCTAAAAATAGACTTTGCGCCAGAATTTGCCTGCGGGCCCACTTAGTGAAGGTGACTTCATTTCACTAAGCTCCATCATCTTCTTGCATTTTCAACACTCCCTCTCAACAAGATATGGATTATCTGCAACCCCTATCCTCCCTCTGTGGTATTCAAATTTGCTCCTGGTGAGTGCCTTCGTCAAGATGTCAGCATCCTGATCCTCCATGGGAATATATGAAAGTAACATGATTCTCCGCTGCACACAATATCTGATATGATGGTACCTGATGTCGATGTGTTTGGATCTATCATGAAATACTGGATTAGCCGAGAGTTTAATGCAACTCTGGTTATCATAGTAAATCACTGTAGGCTCCAAATGCAACCTGAACAATCCAACGAGGATCTTCCTCATCCAAATAGCCTCGCATGCAGCCAAGCTAGCTACCATGTACTCGGCCTCTGCTGAACTGAGTGCCACGGATCTCTGCTTCCTGCTGTACCAGGAAACTGCTGTCGACCCAACGCTGAAAACTCCTCCAGATGTGCTCTTCCGGTCCGTTGGGCTCCCTGCCCAATCTGCATCAGTGAAGCCAGAAAGCTTCGCTCCATCCTCCTGTCTGTACCATAGACCATATCCCGATGTGCCTCTAATATAGCGTAATACATGCTTGCCTGCCTTCCAAAAGAGCTTGGTAGGCTTAACCATAGCTTGCGAAAGCTGGTTAACTGCATAGCATATATCGGGTCGTGTATTGACCAGATACATAAGCGACCCCACCAACTGTCGATAGACGGTGGCATCCACTACCTCCGCTGAAGTAGCATCCTCCTTCCTCCAACCACCAGGAAGAGGAGTGTCAACAGGCTTGCAGCCTTGCATGTTGAACCTCTCAAGAATCTCCCAGGCATACTTGCCCTGAGAAACAAACAGTCCTCCGCTGCGCTGCCAAATCTCCAATCCCAGGAAATAATGAAGGATGCCCAAGTCCTTCTTCTCAAACTCTCGTGTAAGATCCTCCTTGCATGAAAGTATCAGCTGCTCATCGCCAGTCAAAATCAGATCATCTACATACAGTACGATGATCAACAGCTTCCCCTCCACCACAATCTAGTACAGGTTTGGATCCGCCTCACTCTTGGAGAATCCAAGCCTGGTGAAGTAGCTGTCTATCCGAGTGTACCAAGCACGAGGTGCTTGCTTCAGCCCGTACAATGCTCTCTTGAGTCGGCACACATGCGACTCACTGCTGAAGATCTCGAAACCTTCAGGCTGCTCTATGTACACCTCCTCCTCAATAACTCCATTGAGGAACGCAGTCTTCACATCCATATGATGGATGTGCCATCCCATCTGTGCTGAGAGAGAAAGGATCGTCAGTATGGAAGAGTACCTTGCGACAGGTGCAAAAGTCTCCTCATAATCGATCCCCTCGATCTGTGAAAAGCCACGGGCGACAAATCTCGCCTTGTACTTCTCCACACTCCCGTCAGCCGCCTGCTTCACTTTGTAGATCCATCGCGAACCCACCACTGATTTCCGTTCCGGTCTTGGGAAAATCTCCCATGCACTGTTTCTGACGATCGAATCATATTCTTTGATCATGGCATCTACCCATGCGGGTTCCTCCACAGCTTCCTCAAAAGAGGATGGCTCCGTCACAACACATTGACTCACAAGAGCCATGTATCCAGTGTACCGATCCGGTGACTGTCTCTATCTGCGCTGTACCATAGGTGGTCCTACAACCTTCTCTGCATCCCGAGCCAGTCGCTCAGCTTTTGTAGTGCGCATGCGCCCTCTGATGGTTGGCGCTGCATGGGTGGTTTCTTCCACCTCCTGAACCTCCTCTTGTGGCTGATCCACATCTGGAAGCTCCTCCTTAGGAACTAACAACTCCTCATCTGCATGCAAGTGTAGCTCCCTTTCAAGCGAACACTGCATGGCTTTCTCCTCCTGAAACTTGATATCCCATCGCACAACAGTCTTTCGACTGTTTGAAAAATACACCCGATAGTTGTGAGGTGTATCAGTGTACCCCACAAATATTCCAACCTCAGCGGTTGGATCCAGCTTATTTATGGCATCCTTCGTCACATGCATGTAGACAGGTGAACCAAAAATTCTCAAATGAGAAATGTCAGGTCTCTTACCAGAATAAGCCTCCTTCGGTGTACTCATGCTAAGAACCTTGTGAGGACAACGGTTCTGCACATACACTGCTGTATTGCATGCCTCAGCCCACAAGTGAAGGGGTAGGCCCTGATCATGCAACATCTCCCGTGCAGCACCCACGATTGTTCTGTTCTTCCGCTCAGCGACCCCGTTCTGCTGTGGGTTATGGGGTGCGATGAGCTCTCTCCGAATCCCTTCTGCGCTGCAAAAGTCTTTGAATTCAGCCGAGATGAATTCACCACCATTGTCGCTCCTTAGAGCAATCACCTTCTTCCCCGACTCCTTCTCGACCAGTGCCTTAAACTCATAGAACTTCGTGAATGTATCGCTCTTCTTCTGCATGAAGAAGATCCAACACTTTCGAGAGAAATCATCAACAAAGATCATGTAGTACTTGTGCTTTGCTGTCGAAGCGACTGAGAAAGGACCACACACGTCTGTGTGAACTCTCTCAAGGATCGTCGTGGCGTGACTATCCTTCTCGTGAAAGGTGGCTTTCACATACTTCCCCAAGGTACACCCCTTGCACTGATCTGACGATGCAAGAGTGCCCTTAGGAAGCCCAGTAGAAATCTGCTGCAGGATCTTCAAAGCTCCGTGGTGAAGGTGGCCCAATTTCCTGTGCCACAGTTCGCCCTCATCATCCCGGCTCACCACTTCTCCCGCCTTGCATGCCATTGCTGCACATCCATCTACTTGCAACTGATAAAGGTTCTTGGTTCGAACCCCTATCTTCCGGGTCTCTCCAGTAGTCTTACTGCGCAGGAAGGCTTTTCCTTCGCTGAAGACCACATCATACCCCTTATCTTCCAACATCGCCACAGAGATCAAGTTCTTCTTCAATCCAGGTACATGCATGACATCCTTCAACACGAAGTGTGTACCAAACTCCCTCTGAAAGGATATGGTACCGATACCAGTCGCACTGTATCTACCATCATCGCCCATCTCGATGTGCACGCCCAGATCTTTGTCCTCCAGATCTGAGAACAAATCCTGATCTCCTGTCATATGAAATGACGCACCGCTGTCCAAGAACCACACTGATCCCATCACACTCGAAACCAAGCATGCGATTAGTGAAAAGTCAAGCTCGAACTGCGAAGCCAAAGCCTCTCCATCTGCAGATCTTCCCGCTTGCTTTTTTTTCTTCTTCTTTGGACAATTGGTAGCATAATGTCCGTGATCATGGCAGTGAAAACACTTCACTTTCGCCATATCCTGCTTCTTGCCCTTTGCATCGGAATGGGAATTTTTCTTACCCTTCCCCTTCTTTGCTTTGGCAACCAAAGCGCAATTTTCTTCATCAGCTCCCTTTGATGAAGATCCATCCCGAGTAGTCCTCCTTATCTCCTCCTGCATGAGATCCATCCAAAGGCGCTCCCATCCCGGCAACTTCTCCCGACCATTGACACTATCTTGATATGAGTGCCAAGCCTTCGAAAGACCAAGGAGAGCCAGGTCGACCATGTCCTCTTCTTCGAAAGTCACCCCCACACTTCCCAGCTCATCTCTGCATTGAGTGAACTTCGTGAGGTATTTGGCGATACTGTCGCCTTTCTCCATCTTGATGTTTCTGAGCTTATCTTTGAGCGCCAGCTTCCTTTGATCGCTCTTACTCTGGAATAGATCCGTCAAAGCTTTCCACATTAAATATGGAGAAGCCTTTCCATGCAGGCTGGATACAATATGATCCTTGACGCCCTCCAATAGGATCCTTCGACATTTTTCCATCTTCTTTTGCCAGGCTTCGACTTCAGCAGGATCAGTGGTCTTTTGGACATCCGTATCTACGAACTCCTTTAGACCATTATCTTCTAATACTGCCTCCATGCGATCCTTCCATGCAACATAATTCGAACTGCCTTTAAGAGCATATTCGAGTCGCAAAACGTTGAAAGACATTTTCAACTCCGGCACCAAGAAAACAAAACTGCTGCAAAATTCGAATTCCAACTCAAAGCTCAATCGCTCTTGATCTGTGATAACAAATTATTTCTCGCACAGAGATCGACTGCAGGGGCGTTTACTGGATATGTCACCTTTCAAAGGAAATGATGGATCCATAGGCTACCTGGCCCGCATGCAGACTCTGTCTACCGAAATAAGTTTGAAATCACTGTGATGATCAATCTCTGCTTCAATAGCTCCGATACCATGTAGAAATTTGCTGAATAATGATTAATTATCCACCGAGATTATCCTGATCACATATCAATTCGAATTCATATGCAACACATAATCTCTTCCACTCAGATCATCACACATGCGGAAATAAAACAAGCGGTATGCGATCAAAAGATCATCAAAACATCACACACATTACACAGTATGTATGGGGAAAGCTTATAGCTGAAAACCCCACAGCTATTGTGTATATTATTAAGGGTAAATAATATTTGACTTCCCTATTTTTAGGAGAGGCAGTCTAAAAATAGACTTCGACCTATAAGTCCAAAAAATAGAGGTCCATCTATTTTTACCAACATGACCAATACTCCAAGAATAACATACTGCAACCCCTGGACCATGCTCCATATGTCTAAAAATAGATATAGTCTAAAAATAGACTTTGCGCCAGAATTTGCCTGCGGGCCCACTTAGTGAAGGCGACTTCATTTCACTAAGCTCCATCATCTTGCTGCATTTTCAACAAAAAATTGCAGACATAATGATGGGAAAAATTGCCATACAAAAATATTCAGATCCAGGAAGTCCAGTTGTAAAAACACATATCAATGGAGTTGAAATTCCAAATACATTGATTGATTTAGGAGCAGCATTAAACATCATGAGCAAACAAACCATGGAACAACTCAACCTTCCTAATCTTCTGTATACACCTACATTACTGAAATTAGCAGACAGGTCTGTAATCAAGCCAGATGGTGTGTTTAAAGACATTTCAATATCCTTAGACCCTTGGGAGTATCCAGTTGATTTTATGATCTTAACTCCTAAGAACAATCTAGTAGGACATCCACTTATATTAGGAAGACCTTGGTTGGCTATAACTGATGCTTTCATTAACTGTAGATCTGGTGACATTTATATCTCTGATGGTAACTCAATAAAGAAATTCACTCTATATCCTCCAGCAAGGACAATCACAGAGTTAGATGACAAATAATGGATTGATGATGAAAATTATATACAACCTCTCTTCACTATTTCAACCATTAGTGAAGATAGTCAAATCCTAAATTCTATGGAAAATTTTGAATCATCTCCAGAATATGAACATGCTCAATTCCAGGAAAAATATAATATTGAATATTTGTCATCTAGGCAGATGTCTCTTTATTCTATGGAAGAATTTGGTAGCTCTACAGTTGAAATCTTTCCAGGGAAAACTTTAAACATAAATAGTAACTTGGAGAGATTACAACAGGAAAAGTTAATCAAAACATTACAACAACATTCTTCTGCATATGCATGGGAATATAATGATATGAAAGGAATTAGTCCTAAGACTTGTATACATCACATCTACATTGAGGAAAATTGTTAAGCTATCAGACAACCTCAAAGAAGGATGAATCCAAATCTTAGAGAAATTGTGAAAGAGTTGCAAAAATTTCTGAATGTAAACTTCATTTATCCAATTTCAGAAAGTCAGTGGGTTTCCCCTTTAATGATTTTGCGCAAAAAGAATGGTAAATGGAGGGTATACATTGATTATCAAGAATTGAATAAAGCTACCCTAAAAGATCATTTTCCTTTACCCTTTATAGATCAAGTATTGGATACATTAGCAGGTAAGAAGTATTTCTAATTTTTGGATGGTTTTAGTGGCTACAATCATATTCAGGTAGCACATGAAGATCAAGATAAGAACACATTCACCTGTCCATGGGGGAATTATGCCTACCGAGTGTTTGGATATATAAATCACTCTTAAATGACTAAAAAACACACATTTAATTATCAATATAGGGATGTCTGTTTAGTCCAATGATAATTGCACTGTCTGTGCTGATACACCAACTAGAAGTAATTCCAAAGAAAAGAAATCGTTGCTAAAGTAAATGTTGGAAATAAATCACTCATGCAAAAATAAAAGGATCTACAAGATTGAAATCACACTTCAATGAATTTGTCTAGCTTGCCACACAACAAGTACCTAGCTAGTGCCTCTAGTATCATATGTGTAACAACATATAAATTATTGAAATCGAAGAAGATATATTCTCAGCTAAAAAACAACAAGAACACTCTATTGATACATAAACTAAAATACAATTACACACACACAACTACTTTAATCACTGCAATACCTACTAATAAGGAGGGCCCTTCCTCCCTAGCAGGGCGCAGGTAGAGGAAGAACTTAATAGAAACTAAATATAATAACACATGTAACAACAATAACATGATAATATGTATTAATATGAACACAATTACATAGAAAAAATAATGCTTTTCTCCGCTAACCTCTCGACCTCTAGGGCCGAGAACTATATAGTGGTTACATCAGAAAATCTAAGAATAGATCAGTTAAGAGAATCTTATGATTCTCATGCTGATAGAAATAGAACACGTATAGTTATAACCATTTCCTAATAAAGTTCTAACTAGAAAATAAAATATTACAATCAAAACCGCCCTTAAGCTGTTATCCAAAAAATACAATGCTAAACAACTTCTACAACTATTGTAATGGAATCACAGCTGTAGTGTAACAACCAGAGGACAGATAAAAAACAAATTTTGATGAGATCAGTCAATGGTACAACTGTATCAGCAGTTCGCCAATGAGTCTGTAACAACAGAGCGTAACAACAATTTGCTGGCGGGTCTGTAACAACAAGGTGTAACAACATCGCTTTACTGTAACAACACCCTCTTAACTGCTCCTGTGAACTTTGTGCTCGGGATATTTGGTGCTATAAATGACATCTAAAAAGACCACAAAAAGACCATCGATCTTCTCTAAACATTCACCATCAATTAGTCATAAAAAGGTATGATATATCATAATAATTGGTTAATTGGAAAAGTAATAAAAACAAGGTGAAAAATCACAAGTTAGGGTAGATAAAGGTAGGAAAAGGGGGTAAAGATACTCCCAATGGTTATGGTTATGAGGCAAAATAAGGAAGACAAGTGTAGGAAAAATGTACAAAACTAGCACCCAACATCTCCCCCCAATTGAAATACTTGCATGTCCTCATGCAAAATCATCTCTCATGGGAGTATCTTCGGTGCAGGTCGGTGAGATCATAAGCACCAACTGTGTCTTCGTCTGTAGACCTATATCCACGATTGGCCATCAAATGTCATACCTAGGATTCTGACTCAAACTTACTCAATTCATAATTGATTTGGTAATCCTCAATTGGAAACCAAATCAAAGGAAACTTGAATCTCAATCTCAGCCACAAAGCACCAAGGGATTGTACTATTTGTGCATAATCTGGTACATTTGTAACAACCACCATGAAATTCTGGAATGAGAATGGATCTCCCTTCAATAGCTCAACACTACTGGCTTCCATGCATTTCAAGCACCTTGTCAAAGCTTGGCTCTTCATCATTGAGAACTGATTGAGGTAGAAGTTCACTATTCTTCTTTTATAAGTGGCAGTTGGTTCTTTAATCCCAGGGGTACTCAACATTCTCCTGAATTCTTGTCTCAACTTGGCAACCCATCCTAGTTCTTCCTGAACCCACAATTCCATATTCTCCTCATTAGTCTCCATAGATTTAACGACTAGATGCCATTCAATCTGATTCTTCATGAAGGACACACAAGCCCTAAATTGAAGATCTCCAATATAGGAGAATACTTTCACAACCATCTACATAGTTACATGTTCAAAAATAATATTGTGTAAGAATAACTCACACATCAAGCTTTTCTCATCAAAATCGGAGGCACGGAAAACATCTAGAAATGTAAGAGTGGAAGAACATGAATAAGGTATGCCCACCATAATTGCTTTCAATTGAAACAATAAGTAACGTTCCCACAGAAAAATAGGATAAGATGGAGAAGGCCGCCTACAACCCAGCAAGTTGAGAGTGAGGTCATGAAGTTTTTTCTTGTCTATGGTGAGGTCTTGAACTTGCTACTGTAATAGCAGCAACTGTTCTTCCTGTTTCTTTAGAGCTTCCTTTTTCTTGTAATTCTCCCATCCTTTCTTCAACTCTGCTTCATCCATATTTCTTGTAAAGTGACTATTTATCTCTGATTTTCATTTAGCGAAATCGTCCCATCCCGAAGGGAGATTGCTTCCTGTTTCCACTTTTGTAACTCAGAAATTAACAAGAGTTTCTCAGAACTCCATCTTGAGATGGGAATCGACAATCTCCTGCCTTCAATATCTTCATCAACAATGGGTGTACCAGCCTCTACTACATGGGGTTGTTCCACCTCTGCTGCTGGTTCTTGTTTAACATCAGCCTCCTCGGTGGGTTCTTGTGTGTCAGCCCCTTTGTTTCCACCTAGAGTAGCCTCTGTGTCTATTGTTGTTTCTTCTACAATAGGAGTGGCCTCCACAAGTTCTTGTGGGTCGGCTTCTAGGTAAAATATTACACGAGGCTCTGCTTTAACTATTGGTTCTTGTGTAACAACAGTATCATCAGCAGGTTCTTGTGTAGCAGCCTCTTTCTATTCTGTTTCTCTTTCCATTGGGCTGATATTTTCTCTACGGACCTTATATTCCACTATTGTTAAGTCTTGAAAACATGTCATGCATACATACACTGAGATTTCCTTCCCCTTAGATAATTTCCACTTCAATTCCTTGTTTTCCTTTCTTAGATTTTTAATTTCTAAAAACAAAGCATTGGTTTCGTCCTTACCTGATGAGGAGGGTTGCCTTTATTCTTCTAAAACTTCTGCTTCCGTCTGCTTTTCGATCGTAGGCAAAGGTTCTGCAGGTATGCTGACTTTCACTCTTTGTTTCGGTCTTCTGTCCCCAATTAGTTCATCAATAAGATTTTTCTTAATCCTAACTCCAGCAGGCCAAGTCTAGGTTTCCACCTCTGCCTGACTTCCTCCTGAAGTCGTGGTCTGTTTCCCCCGACTTGTCCTCGACCTCTTTCACTTGAATTCTTCCCAAGTTTTTCCTTGTTGGCCTAGGGAATCTAGCATGATTAGCTTGATGAGTCTGTGATTAGTCACACATGCCTCCGGGTGTACCTCTTTCGGAGTCTTAGGGGTTAGGATTTTTGAGATTACCTCAATTTTTGCAGGATCTACCTTGATTCCATCTGCTGAAATGAAATGTGCCAGCACAATTCCCTCAGTCATCATCATGTGGCATTTTTCCGTGCTCAGAGAAACATTAGTTTGTTCACAACGTTCCAACACTTTTTCCAAGTTAGATAATGTTGTCTTAAAGGCATCCCCATAGGGTGTGAAATCATCCATAAATATTTCAAGACAGTCATTCAAAAGATTAGAAAAAATACCCAATATTTCCCTTTGAAAGGTTGCTGGTGCATTGCAGAGGCCAAAGGTAAGGACTTTGTATGCAAAAGTACCCCATGGACAAGTAAAGGTTGTCTTGTCTTGGTCTTCTGGAGAAATATTTATTTGATTATAGCCACTAAACCCATCTAGAAATGAAAATATTTTTTTTTCCAGAAAGAGTGTCCAAGACTTGATCAATGAGTGGTAAAAGAAAATGGTCCTTTTGAGTGGCCTTGTTAAGTTCTTTATAGTCAACACAGACTCTCCATTTTCCATTCTTCTTTGGAAATATGACAAGCGGAGACACCCATTGACTGTTAGAAATGGGGTAGATGAAATTAGCATTAAGGAGTTTCTGTAGTTCCTCTTTCACTATCTCCTTAAGTGCAGGGTTCATTCAGCGCTGAGGTTGTCTAACTGGTTTGCAATCTTCTTTAAGGTAAATGTGGCGAGTGCATAGGGTAGGATGTATTCCTTTCATATTAGTATAGTCCCATGCAAATGCCATTTTGTATTTCTATAACAACTGTATCAACAATCTGTTTTGTTCAGTAGTCAGGTTAGGATTGATGTTTAAACATTTTCCAGGTTCGATTTCAATGGGACTGCTGATAGTAAGTGGAGTTGTTTTCACATGTTCAATAATTACATCATCTTCCTCATCTTCTTCTCCCAAATCTCTAATGGAGGCAACAGGGAGTGAATTACTAATAAAACCATTAATGATATCGTCCTTTGTTTCATCCTTAAAGTATTGTGCTTTTACAAGCATGAGAAGAGGTAGGGAAAGATCAGATTCAGGTGCAAATTCGTCCCACCAGGGACTACTCGAATCTATATGAGGTTTTTCTAGGGGATAAAGGTTCAGGTTCTGAGTGGCCTTTCCATCTAAGATCACCATAGATTCAGACGTACATCCGATATATGCGTCTGCAGTGGCTAGCCATGGTCTTCCCAAGATTAAAAGATGATCCCCAGGTTGGATTTGGTTTGTAAAATGAGAAAGTCAGCCAGATAGTTCCAGGAATCCACAATGATAACCACATCTTCAATCATTCCCTTAGGCTTAACACAAGACCTATCTGCTAGTTCAAGCACTGTAGGTCTAGGTCTAAGTCCATGAAGTCCTAGAGATATGAAGAGGTATTTAGTCATGACATTAATAGCTGCCCCTAGATCAATAAATGTATTGGTTATGGGATGATTTTCAATATGGACAGTCACTGTAGGGTTCCTTGGGTCATTATATTTAGTCAAAAAAGGTTGATCAATCATAAGATCAAACAATTTTCCCATGCCATGGATAGTAGCAAGGTATTTAGGTTTCCTTCTATGTCTTTTGACGCATAGATGCCTCATTGTTTTAGCATAGATAGGCACTTATTTAAGACGTTTTAACAGCGGAATCCACACATACAAATTTTGCAGCTCCTTGAGGAATTCAGATTCAGGTTGTGAGACCAACCTAGATTCAGTTAATCATTGAGGGTATGGGGGGTTCTGAATGCTAATAGCTGAGTCGGCTATCATAGATGTACCAACCTTACTCAGATTGGATGTTGTAAGAACAACAGACCCTCCTGAGTTAGTTGTTACAGATGTAATGATAGGTGCTATATCAACTATTACATGTGTAACAACTGCCTCAGATTGTCCATATCCTTCCTGGGTGATTCAATTTCTTTGGTAATAATGGGGCTATGTTCAAATCTGATTACTTTCCTTGATCGAAGCTGAACCTCATTAAGTCCGATAGGAGTAATAAGATAAGTCTGGAGGGTAACCAGAGCATCCATGCTCTAGGTCGCCTTATTATTTGGATTGGGGTTAGGTTGTACAGGTAATTGGGGTCAGACAGAAGGTGTAGGATTTTGAATATAAGGCAATTGTAACTGCTGCTGTTGCATTGGTATTGGAGGGGGTACTGGACCTTGGCCATTACCTCTCCAGTTTTGACCCCAAGGATTGGGTTGTGATGGAGGATATTGCATTGGTGGAGAAGATGGCCACTAGTTCGATGGTGAAGGAAGTTGTGTTGAGAAAGGAGTAGGATACTGCCATGGGTATTGCTGATTATTATAAACATTATTCCGAGGATAAAAAGAGGAAAAGTATGAAGGCACACCTGTAGGTCACTGCTGCCATGGTCTCTTTGATTTGATGAAATAAGAAAATTGAACATCCTCGCTTGATTCTTGAAGTACCGCCTTTAGTTTGGGTAACTCAGGACACTGATTCGTAGAGTGCACCAACTCACATATGTTGCACAGGTTGACACAGTCATTCCACATTATCTTTCCAAATGTTTCTCTTTGAATATGGGACATAATATTGCTAATGCTGCTTCAGCTTCTGCTTGTGCTTTCTTGACTTGTACCATAGTGATCTAGGCAGAGAGAGTGCTAAGGAGGCCGGTTTTAAAATCCTCAAATAAGTTCCCGATCTCTGATCTGGTTACTCCCACTTGTGGAATTCCGTATCCAAAGTGAAGGGTCCCGAACTGAAACTCTCCCTTTGATCGATCCTCTTGAGATACGTAGAAAAAGCTTCATTATCTCATCAAACGTTTCTTGCGATATGTCTCCTTTTCCTATTATGTTCAGATGCTCGAGAAAATCATCTCTTAAACCTATTAAGAATATTGGCTTTAGAATTTCTGGATCTAATTTACTGAATTTAGACCTTTTTAAATTGTAGTGGAATCACTCCAAATAGTCTTCCAGGCTTTCCTCCTCCTTCTGTGCAATTCTGAAAATCTCATCCTTCAAATCCCTGGTTTGGCAGTAGTCCTGATACTTAAAGAGGAAGGCCTCTCTCATGTCATTCCAAGTTAGAATTGTGCCAACACCCAATCTCATGAACCATCTTAATTCTTCTCCTTTCAGAGTAGTAGGGAATAATTTCAGCTTCTGGGCATCTGATGTGTAGTCATAACCTCTACACATCACATCGAATTCAAACATAAAGGTATCAGGATCTTCAACAGCCATCCCCTGAAAGGATGGTAGGGATGATAAATGGATATTATTCATAGGAGCCTCATCCCATGCTACTGCTATTGAGAATTCAAAAGTAACAGAGCTATCTGTCTTGACATTGTCGCCCCCCATGGATGATTCTTCCTGATGGGATGAACTAGCCTCGGAGTGCACTAGAGATTGACAAATAGAAGGATTGGGTTGCTCCAGGATCAACTGTTTAACAACACTACCAACGTCCAATTTATGATCAACTGACTATTGTTCCTTAGGTCCTTGATGATCCCCACTGATCTCTTCGTGTCCTTCAATTCTCAGATCCTGATCAATAATTCTCCACTGATGTTTTGAATCTGGAGTTTTGAAATCAGGAGTGGATATGTTGTTCGAAGGATGGTGAGGTCTAGAAATGGAAGACACCGATGGTCCAAGCCTTGTTATGGTAGCTGCTTTATGTGGTCCTGTCTTCCTATTATCTCTATATGACGTGGATTGTTCCTTTTCTGCCCTTGAAATCAGATCTCCAAAGAATTTTTTCCTTCCCAAATCTGTGCTCTTCTTTTCCTTCTTATGACATGTATTTCCTGTAGTCAGTAGAGTGGGGGGTGTTTGTAGATATTGATGTTGTCCTACAAGCACACATGGGCCTTATGTGTATCAATTCATCCTATAAGTGCTTCAGTTTCTACAGCAGTGAGCTCGCCCAAGTTTGTTAGAGCGATGCGTAGGTTCTTACCTCTTGTCTTACCGCCCAATAGCTATATAGCTAAAGGAACCCTAAAAAAAACACCCAAAATTTAATTCCTAAGTGTCCCAGCAAGACATTTGTGAGCTCGCTCAGGTCGTTAGAGCGATGCGTAGGTTCTTACCTCTCGTCTTACCGCCTGACAATTGTGTCACTGGAGACACTCTAAGAAAAAACAAAATGCTCAGAAATTCAACCTCCTAATTGTCCCAGTAAGACATTGGTGAGCCCGCTCAAGTTTTTTATGGTGCTGTGCAGGTTCTTCCCTCTCGTCTTACTGCTCGATAATTGTGTCGGTGGAGACACTCTATGAAAACACACAGAAATTACGCTTCTAAGAAACAAATTGGATTGATTGGATCGTCACTGCCATCCCCAGCAACGATGCCAAAATGTTGGGCTATATAAATCACTGTTAAATGACTGAACAAAAAAAATTTAATTATCAATCCATAGACGTCTGTTTATTCCAATGACAGTTGCACTGTCTGTGCCGATACACCAACTAGAAGAAATTCCAAAGAAAAGAAATCGTTACTGAAGTAAATGCTGGAAATAAATCACTCATGTAGAAATAAAAGGATCTACAAGATTGAAATCACACTTCAGTGAATTTTTCTAGATCGACACACAACAAGTACCCAACTGGTGTCTCTAGTATCATATGTGTAACATCATATAAAGTATTGAAATCAAAGCACATATATTCTCAACTGAACAGCAACAAAAACACTCTATTGATACATAAACCAAAATAAAATTACACACACACAACTACTTTAATCACTGCAATCCCTGCTAAGAAGGAGGGCCCTTCCTCCCTGGTAGGGTGCAGGTAGAGGAAGAAATTAATGGAAACTAAATATAATAATTCATGTAACAACAATAACAGGATAATCTGTATTAATCTGAACACAATTACAGAGCCAAAATAATGTCGTTCTCCATTAACCTCTCGACCTCTATGGCCGAGAAATATATAGTGGTTACATCAGAAAATCCAGGGATAGATCAGTCATGAGAATCTTATGATTCTCATGCTGATCAAAATAGAATACGTATAGTTATAACCACTTCCTAATAAAGTTCTGACTAGAAAATAAAATATTACAACCAAAACTGCCCTTAGGCTGCTATTCCAAAAATACAATGCTAAACAACTTCTACAGCTATCGTAATGGAATAAAAGCTGTAGTGTAACGACCAGAGGATAGATCAACAAAAAATGTTGATGAGATTAGTCAACGATACTACTATATCAGCAGTTCACCAACGAGTCTGTAACAGCAGAGCATAGCAACAATTTGCCGGCGGGTCTGTAACAACAAGGTGTAACAACATCGTTTTGCTGTAACAGAACCCTCTTAACTGCTCCTATGAACTTCGTGCTCAGGATCTTTGGTACTATAAATGACATCTGAAAAGACAACACAAATACCATCGATCTTCTCCAAACATTCACCTTCAATTAGTCATAAAAGGGTATGATATATCGTAATAATTGGTGAATTGGAAAAGTAATAAAAACAAGGTGAAACATCACAAGTTAGGGTAGAAAGATAGGAAGAAGGGGTAAAGATACTCCCATTGGTTATGGTTATGAGGAAAAATAAGGAAGACAAGTGTAGGAAAAGTGTACAAAGATAGGACCCAACACTAAGTACTTCCTTTTGAATTGTGCAATGCACCTATAACATTCCAAAGGGCAGCACTAGGATTTTTTTTTGATCTAATACATGATTGTGTAGAGGTGTACATGGATGAATTTACAGTTTATGGGAATACATTTGAAGAAGCTTTAGAAAATTTGGAAAAGGTTCTTAAAATATGTAAGGAATCAAACCTTTCAATAAGCCATGAAAAATGTTTTATGATGTTTACAGAGGGGATTGTTTTAGGGCATCACATTTCAAGAGATGAAATTAAATTTGATAAATCTAAAGTTAAAGTCATCTCCAAACTATCAATTCCAAGTTGTCAAAAGGATGTTAGAAGATTTTTAGGATTCACAGGATATTATAGAAGATTTATAGAAAATTTCACTAAAATAGCATCCCCACTCTTCAAGTTACTCACCAAAGATTGTGAATTTAGTTGGAATCCTGATTGCTAGTTGGCATTTGAAACTTTAAAAGTAAAAATTTCTGAAGCACCCATCTTAAGAGGTCCAAATTGGAAACTACCTTTTCACATTTCAACATATTTTTCAGATACAACCCTGGGAGCTGTATTAGGACAAAAATATTTGATCCCCTATGCCATCTATTATAGAAGAAAAAATTTAACTCCCAATGAGTTAAATTACACTGTAACTGAAAAGGAATTCTTAGCTGTTGTTCATGCTATCAAAAAATTCAGACATTATATAATAGGCTATGAAACCTTTGTTCATATAGATCACTCTGCAATTAGATATTTAATGAATAAATCTATTACTAATGGTAGAGTTACAAGATGGTTATTACTCCTGCAAGAATTCAACATCACCATTCTAGAGAGACCTGGAGAACAAAATATAATTGCTGATTTCTTGTCTAGAATTCAAAATATCAAAAATGAAATTCCAGTTGAAGATAAATTTCCCGATGAATACCTTTTTGCAATAACTACTCAAACTCCTTGGTTCGTAGATATTGCTAACTACCTAGTCATAGGAAAATTACCTTCACATTTATTTCCTAGAGAGAAAAGAAAAATCATTCAATTAAGTGCAAGTTACTAAGGGATTACTAATGAATTGTATAAAACATGTCCAGATCTCATTATCAGAAGATGTGTTCGAGAAGATGAAATGCTTGAAATTCTTAAGGAATGTCATGATGAACCTTGTGGTGGACACTTTGTTGACAAAAGAACAACCTATAAAATCCTTCATTTAGGATATTATTGGCCATCCATCTTCAAAGATGCCAAAGAATATGTCAAAAGGTGTGACAAATGCCAAAGGGTAGGGAAATATGCTCCTTCAAATGAAATGCCATTACAACCTCAGGTACTCATTGAACCTCTTGAAAAATGGGCATTGGATTTTGTTGGACCAATCAATCCACCATCCAAACAAAATAGGTATATTTTGGTATGTACTGATTATGTCACCAAATGGGTAGAGGCTAAAGCATTACTTTTTGCTAATGAACATTCTGTAGTCAATTTTATTTTTGAGGATAGCTTCACTCATTTTGGTGTTCCAAGAGAAATTGTGACAGATCAGGGAGCCCATTTTACATCCAATTTGGTGAAAAATCTCGTGGAAGATTCCAAGATCAAGCACAAAAGGTCCACAAGAAAATGGTCAAGTAGAGTCCACCAATAAAGTGATTGAAGGAATTCTCACTAAGACTGTGCATCTACACAGAAGAGATTGGGCAGAAAGGCTTCCTGAGGCCTTATGGGCCTATAGAATTACATGGAGGAATACAACAGGACATACTCCCTATGAACTTGTTTATGGAAATAAAGTCTTGTTCCCTATAGAATTTCAGATCCGAACCTTCAAGATGGTAGTCCAATTAGGACTTGATTTATCAGAAGCACAGAAACATAGATTGGAGCAATTCAATGAGTTTGATGAAATTAGGCAAGATGCAGTTCAAATAACCAGTATAGTCCAGCAGAAAAGGGCTAAATGGCATGATAAGTATATCAAGGAGAAGAAGTTTCAAGCAAGGGATTGGGCTATTTTGTTTGATTCAAAATTCAAATATTTTCAAGGAAAGTTTGAGACTCATTGGCTTGGGCCTTATGAGATTGAAATAGTCTTTGATAATGGAGCAGTGAAGATAAGGACAATAGATGAAGAAAAGATACCTGTTCTTGTGAATGGTCATCGGTTGAAATTATATCATAAACCAATTTCAAGAGAAGAGTTTATCAAGATTTTCCAAGATAATACTGATATGAAGTTAGTGAAGAAGTGTTCTTCTTCTTCACTAACTTAGCTTTTATTTTTCCTAAAAAATAAAAATAAAAATAATAATAATAATAATAATAAATAAATAAATAATAAAGTGTATAAGTATGAAAAACAATCAATGATTGGGATACTTATACAGAAAATACAGGGTGAAAATCAGAGATTTCTGACATCCTATATTTTGCATTTATTTTTTGCAATAAGTAGTAACACAAAACTACATTCATATTCCATCTTTGTAGCTCATAATCTGCAAATTCATTTCATTTTACAATTTCATTCCATTCCACAGTCATATGCACTTTCATTCCATTTTCACAGTCATATTCTACTTCCATTCCATTTCACAATCATATTCCACTTACATTCCATTCCACAAACCATATTTCATTCTCTTTTACAGATCCATTCTGCAACTAACTACATTCTGCAGCTGATTCCATTCCGCAACCAATTCTATTCTATAGCCACATTTCGTTCAACAACTCTGACACAATTGTACAACCTACAAACAAATGATGATTACAGGAAATTGAAGGGTTATTCTATGAAGACCAATGTGCTAAAGGTAAACTAAAGGATCAACAACAAAGAAAGAACAAACGAAAAGGTTAGTTCTAAAATGTAAAGTGCATAAATGAGGTTAAAAACATTATCATGTATAATATGGATGGTCATATGCTTCCTTGACAGATCATCATTTGACTTGATTGCAATCTCGATCATACTACAGATCAGCCACATCCTCTGAATTATGTATCATAACGGTCCATAATTGACTCCCTCATTGATGATTAACGGTAATGACCGGTTGACGTTACATGCCCGTCTATGTTTCTTCAAAACCCTTGCCACCTATTTATTCCTACAAACCCTCGATACCTTTCATCAGTTTTGTAACTCAATTCATTTCATAAACATAGAAGGGTAATTCTGAAGGTTGAGAACTTTGCAGGCATGGGACTGATAGTTGGATTAGAACCGGTGGGAACAAAGTATATGGAAATATATCCTCAAATCAAAGAAATGTTGCAGAAAGCTGGATGGCTCAAATTCATAGAGAAATTCAATGGTTTCCACAAGGAAATTACAAAATCTTTTGCTCAGTCTTTTGATGGCACAAAAGTGGAAATTGGAGACATCAAGCTCACAGTTATTGAGTCATTCATGGTAGAAGCCACAAAAATTTCGAGGCTTGGCGAAAGATGATTCGAAAACAAGGAGTTCCACAGTAAATCATGGAAATTCATACTCAAAAACCTAGGTATGGATGTCTCTGTTTTTAGAAAAGGTATCCCCAGCTCAACTCTTAAAAGTAAATGGAGGAACATGCTTTTGGTTTTACAGAAATTTATCACCTGAGAAGGAAGGTTTGGTTGCATGTATGTATACCATATCTATTTATTGATGAATTTCTTAGAAAATGGTGAAATAAATATTCCCTCCTTTCTGTTAAATAGCTTAAAAGGGATTTTCACAAATGTACAGAAGAGAATATAGTTTATAGATAACACCATGCATCATCATAGGTTGGTAAAGATACTGGTTGAGTTTCATTTAAAAAACATAGGAGATACCTGGGAAAGCTTTCTTATTAGAGACCATTTTCAAGAAGCACCAGAACAACTCAAAGAAGACAATGTCAGAAAGAGCAGAAGGAAGAAGAGTGATATAAACATTGAAGACATACCTGCATCTTTATTGCAGAAGAATGATGAAAAACTCATCTCTGAAGAGCTGGCATAAATCAGAAAACAAAATAAAAAACAATACAGGAGGAAAGATAAGAAAGAGGAGCAGAGGTACAAATGAAGAAAATGTAAATCCTCCACAACTGAGAAGGAGCTCCAAGCTCCGAGGTTCAATGAAGAAAACACTACCAAAAGAGAAAAAGGTTGTAATTTTAGATGAGGAAACTCCAATACCATCTCCTTTCGATATTTCTCCTCCGCATAGTCCTCAAAATTCACCTATTCATAATTTTGAAGGTTGCGCCAGTAGAAATTATCCAGGCATAGACCCAGCACAACAAGAAATATATGATTATATAGAATCACTGGAGAAGAGAAGTGCATCAATGAATCCATAACCTTCTATCAATCCATAAGAACCTCTAGTTGATGCTCTCAAACTTGATATTTATGAACTAGATATATTGAATAGACATATCACACAGGAGAATGAGACCTTGAAGCAACAGAACAAGTTGGAAAAGGTAATTCATGACAATACCATTATGCATTTAGGACTATAGTACAAGAAGAAAAAGAAATTGAAAAGAAAGAATAAGTTATTGAGCAAGGTAGTCATTAATCTCAAGTACAAGCTTCTTATGAGAAGGCCCAGGATGAAAATCACTTCAAATAAAAGAAAAGGAAGGAAATTGGATGTGTTAGCAGAAGTGTCTGAATAGATGCAGTAGGAGAGGAGAATTCACATTTTTGGAAAATTGCATGAGGACATGCAATGACTTCACAGTAGGGGTATGTTGAACCTTAGAATTACCCTCTCTTTGACATCCTTTCTCACCTTTTTAACTTATTTTCTCATAAGATCACATACCCCAATCAATGATAAATGTCATGTTTTGTCTTAAGGAATGCATTTAAATGATGTCCTTGTTATATTCTCATGTTCTTGCTATTTGAATAGATTTTTTCAATTTAGCTATAGAACGCAGTCTATTCTGTAGCTAATCGTGGATTCTATAGCCACTCTCATGGTCTGACAAGTTCTAGGTGTCAAATGGAGAATTGAGCCACATGGGCATTTCCAGAATCATCTCCACATAGATTTTGTTCTGTTCACTCAGTCAAGATCGATAGAAAAGGAGGCCTAAGATCATGGTCAAAGGCGTGGTCAAAGTACGTTAGCCGAGAACAACACGACTCTTGATTTTCTATATCGTAACAAATCAAGAGTTAAACAGTCCAATTGCAATTCTATAAGTCTAATTAGCCACCTGCAACAAGATTATCTCATAGACAATTATGTTTATTTTCTTTAAATACCGGTTGTGCAGAACTGAGAACAAGCAGAAATTATGCTTTAAGTTAAGTTTTAAGCTTTTCCTGGTACGCTATGTATTAAGAATTCATTCTACCATAAGACAAAGATCGTGTTGCCAATGATTGCTTAAGTGCATCTTTAACTAGATAAGATTTCAGTCGAATCAGTTGCATAGGGCCCCTACACTAGAGGAGTTTTTTCATTTATTTTTTTTAGTTTAATTTTCATTACTCTGTTTTGTCAATTCTATTTTATGAGTAGATTAATGTTTCATTCCAGTTTTGATCAGTAGGATAACGTTAAATCATAACTGTGTAAGCCTTGTTCTTCTAAAAACATTGCATGAAGACAGATCTTCCTATTTTCAAAATGAATCAAGTTTGAAGTAATACAAATTCACAGTTATCTAGTTTTCCTTATTGTTCTGTCATTTACTTTATTAGAATAGAAATATATATTAATTGTATCAATGGATTTTCCTACAGATCATTTCAAGAAGATGATTCAAAACTAAATGATTGAATGTCTAATTCATATAGTTATTGAGTTTTTCCTCTGCACATTTTACTTGCTTTCTGGGAATTTAGAAACTGAGGTATACTTGATTTCTCACACAGCATCTCAAGAGGGTAATACTTCACATTGAATGATGGAGTAAATCAAACATACATTAGTTGTTCACAGTTAGCTTTACATGCTTTCACATTTACTTTTAGATCCTCATTTAAATTGTATCATTGATGTTCCTAAAGGTCATTCCAAGAAATTGATTCTATCATGTTTCTATACTGAATGATTAAATGTCAAATTCATGCAATTACAGAGGTTTTAATTTGCAAATTTTACTTGCTTTTTCATTAAGTATAATTGGTTACTTAACTGTTAGAACATTATATATTACAGAGCAATGGAACAAATAAAATATACAAAAACACAAGCACACAAAACACATAAAACCGGAGAGACACAAATATACGTGGTTCACCCAGTTTGGGCTACGTCCACCTCGAACAGCCAGTCCTTCCTTTCTATTATCCAGAAAAAATGAAGAGACACAACCTAGAGCAGATCTCCTGTAATATCCTCTGTCTCTCTCACAGTCTCCCTATCTGTTTCTCGCTATGAGAATACACATAAAATACACAGCCGCAATACCATACCCTCATACAAGCGAGGGGTTGCCTTATAGGGAAAAAAAACCCTAATCTAAACATAACTTCTACCATCAGATCATCCGCCTAATGAACAACCCAGATTGACTAGAAATTACTATACTTTTACAAGGCAATTTTACATCTATTTTAGCTTCGGGGGCGCTGTCCCCGAAACCCCCCGCTGGGGGGGTGGGGGGGGGGGGGGCCTCCATAAAGTCACAACCACCCCCCCTTGGACCCCCCAGGCAAAATTTAATTACGGGTGGTGTTTCCGCCCCATTAAGGTACAGGGGTCCAACATTGTGATACAAAATAAATAAGATAATCAGGCTCTACACCCAACAATCTCCCACTTGGAGACTGATTGTAGCAACTCCACCGCTGCTTCATTGGCTAGACAATGACTCCACCTTGGACTTGGCTATTTCTCATCTTCATCATCATACTTGAAGACCAATTTAAACTGAGCATATTCTCAGTTTCTCCCTGGTTACAACTTTTGTTAGCATATCTGTAGGATTCTGGCTAGTGTGTATATTTTCTAGCTTCAACTGTCCATCTTCCAATACTGACCATATGAAATGGCACTTGAGCTGTATGTGTTTATTCCTGGAATGAAATTCTGAGTTCTTTGCAAGATGAATGGCACTTTGGCTATCACTGTATAATGTGCCCATATCATGCTTCTTACCCAATTCATCCATAAACATTTGTAATCAAATCATTTCTTAACTAGCCTCTGTAGAAGCAACATACTCTGATTTTGTTGTTGAAAGTGCAACAACACTTTGGATTTTTGAAACCCAACTGATAGTTGTTCCACCTACAGTAAATAAATATCCTGTAGTGCTCCTCCTGTTATCTCTGTCACCTGCGAAATCTGCATCAACATATCCCTGTAGAGCAATGTTTGAACCACCAAAGCATAATGCTTGATTTGTGGTACCTCTCAGATATCTGAGAATCCATTTCACTGCCATCCATTGTTCTTTTCCTCGATTGTTCCTGTACCTTCTTACAACTCCCACTGCATGTGCAATATCAGGCCTTGTGCAGACCATTGCATACAGTAAGCTTCCAACTGCTGATGCATATGGAAATTTAGACATATAGCCCATTTCTTCTTGGGTCTTAGGGCACATCTCCTTGCTAAGTTTGGAATGGCTAGTAAAAGGTGTACTAACTGGTTTTTCATTATGCATACTAAATCTTTTCAACACCTTTTGTATGTACTCTTTATGAGACAGTGTTAATTTGTGATTTTTCCTGTCTCTAGTTATTCTCATACCAAAGATTTGTTTTGCAGCTCCCAAATCCTTCATTGCAAATGAATTTCCAATTTTCTTTTGAGCACATTTATTTCCTGCATGTTAGACCCTGTAACAAGCATGTCATCTACATACAATAACAATATAATATAGTTGCCATCATTTTTCTTTTTTCAGATAAACACAATGATTAGAGTGACATCTAGTATAACCTTGTTCAGACATAAACCTGTTAAATTTTAGATACCACTGCCTTGGAGCCTATTTTAAGCCATACAAGCTCTTCTTTAACCTACACACTAATTTTTCTTTCCCTTTGACCTCATATCCTTTTGGTTGCTCCATATAGATCTCTTCCTCAAAATATCCATGGAGAAATGCTATCTTTACATCTAAATGTTCAAGATGTAAATCTTCTACTGCTACAAGACTTAAAATAGTTCTAATTGAAGTCATCTTAACAACAGGAGAAAATATTTCATCAAAATCAATACCTTTATTTTGTGCAAACCCCTTCACCACAAGTCTAACTTTGTACCTCTATTTTCCTCCATCTTCTTCCTTCAGTCTATAAAGCCATTTACCTGCAAGAAACCTGACTAAGTCCCAAGTCTGGTTATGTATTAAGGAGTCCATCTCTTCTTCCATGGCTAGCTCCCACTTCTTCCTGGTTTCAACCTGCATTTCTTCTTCAAAACATTTAGGTTCACTAGAATCAGTCAACAATAAATAATATAATGAAGGAGAGTGTCGTTTAGGGGGTCTACTTATCTTGGTAGATCTTCTGAAACCACTTTCAGGTGTTTGAGGTGCCTGTTGCTGTTGTGGTGGTTGATGTTGTTGTGGCTGTCGATTATTATTATTTTCAGGCACCTTTAATTTTTCTATGATCTCATCAAGAACTATGTATTCTTTGTTTTCTTTTTCCTCTTTCTTTTCCTGCAACCGATTCTTATACAAGAAATTTTCATTGAATATTACATCTCTACTCCTAATGATTTCATGATTTTCATAATCATATAAGCGATAACCAAAATCATTAACACCATATCCAATAAAGGTACATTTCTTTGATTTTGCCTCAACCTTTGTTATGTTTTCTTTATTGATATGGACAAAGGCTTCACATCCAAAAGGCTTTAAAAAAGATTAGTTTACCTTTTTACCTGTCCATGCTTCCTCTGGAATACCACCGTCCAAGGAACTTGAAGGCCCTTTTTTTATTAGATAAACAACAATATCTACAACATCTGCCCAAAATTGTAAAGGCAATCCTGCATGCAACCTCATGCACCTTGCATGCTCCATGATTGTTCTGTTCATCCTTTCTGACACACCATTTTCTTGTGGTGTTCTTGGAACTATCTTCTCTTTGCGTATTCCATGCTCTGAACAGTACCTATCAAATTCTTTGCTGCAATATTCACCCCCATTGTCTGATCTGAGACACTTCAACTTATTTCCTGTCTCAATCTAAACCAAAGCTTTCCATTTCTTGAAAGTATCAAATACATCAGATTTATTATGAATATAATAAATCCAAGTTTTTCTAGTTTCATCATCAATAAAAGTAACATAATAACGAGAGCCACCGAGAGATGATACCTGAGCAGGTCCCCATACATCTATATGCACACGCTCTATTTTTTTGCTCTTATTTTCTTTCCCAACTTTGAGAAATCTGACTCTCTTCTATTTTCCATAAATACAATTCTCACAGAAATCCAAATCAACATTCTTCAAACTCGGCAACAAATTTCTTGAGTGAAGAATCTTCATCCTCTTCTCACTCATGTGTCTAAGCCTATGACGGCATAATGCTGCATCTGCTCCTTTGGAATTTAAAGCATTAACAGAGTTAGAAATTCCATTTCATAAATACAATGTACCAGCCTTTTTTCCTTTTGCTATTACCAGGGCTCCTTTGGTGACCTTCCAAGTTTTATCTGTGAAATTTGTCACACAAACTTCACCGCCTAACTGCCCTGTTGAAATCATATTTTTCTTCAGATCTGGAACATGCCTTACCTCCTTTAACAACCATTGGTTTCCATTATGTTGTTTTATAATAACTTTACCCATTCCAACAATTTTACATGGTTTATCATCACCTAAACGAACTTGTCAAAAATCTCCTTGAACATAGTCATGAAAATATTTCTTATCAGGTGTGGCATAGAATGAGGCCCTTGAATCTACCACCCAGGAATTAGTAATATTTTCGAAAGAAAGAATCAAAGCATCTTGTAACACATCACTTGTCATATTTGCTTCATGATTGTTTTCATGCTATGTGTCTCCTTCTTTTCCCTTCCGAGATCTATAGTCTTTCTTTAGGTGTCCTTTCTTTCCACATTTCCAACACACTATCCCTGATCTGGACTTGGATTTTCCTTTCCTTGATTTACTGCGATATGCTGAGATCTTTCCTCTTTCTATTTTTCTTCCCCTAGACTCTGCACTCAAAGCATTACCCGATGTTTCACCGAAGCATTTCCGTCACATTTCCTCGCTAAGGATAGCACCGACAACATCATCAAACTTTAAAGTACTAGATCCAGAGACAGAGTTACTAATGGCCATAACTAAAGCATTCCATATTTCTGGTAATGAGCACAAAAATAATAGATCTCTAACTTCATCATCAAAGTTTACCCCTATATAACTTAACTGACTGGTAACTGTATTAAATGGTTTGCAACAGATCCACCTTCTGATATCTTCATATTAAATAAAATTTTCATAAGAAATACCTTATTTGAGGCCGAGGGTTTTTCATATAGTTTCTCCAATGCCTTAATCAAACCTTCTGTTTTTGTTTCCTTCTAAATATTGAAGGCTACCGACACTGCGAGGCACAACTGTATTGTTCTGAGTGCCTTTCTATCGAGAATATCCCATTCTGCGTCTTTCATAGTTGTCGACTTCTTTATTTTTCCGCTCAATGGTAGGTACATATCTTTCTGATACATATAATCTTCCATCTGTATCTTCCATAGTGGGAAGTTTTGGCCATTAAATTTCTCGACCCTAAACTTACCATCTTCCGCCATTGCTCCCACTCGAACCAGGAACCCTTCTTTCCTGTGAGTTTATTAGCCAAATAGACCTTCGGCTCTGATACCAATTTTTAGGAAATTATATATTACAGAGCAATGGAACAAATAAAATATATGCATAAACACAAGCACACAAAACACATAAAACCAGAGAGACACAAATATACATGGTTCACCCATTTTGGGCTACATCCACCCTGAACAACCAGTCCTTCCTTTCTATTATCCAACAAAAATGAAGAGACACAACATACAATAGATTTGCTATAATATCCTCTGTTCTCTCTCACAGTCTCCCTATATGTTTCTCGCTATGAGAATACACATACAATACATAGTTGCAATACCATACCCTCATACAAGCGAGGGGTTGCCTTCTAGGGAAAAATACCCTAATCTAAACATAACTTCTATTGTCAGATCATCCGCCTAATGAACGGCCCATATTGACTAGAAATTACTATACTTTTACAGGGCAATTTTACATTTGTTTTTAGCTTCAGGGGTGTTGCCCCCGAAACCCCTTGCCAGGGGGGGGGGGGCTCCATAAAGTCGCAATCACCCCCCCCCCCCCAGACACCCCAGACAACATTTAATAACTGGCGGCGTTGCTGCCCCATTAAGGTATAGGTGTCCAATGCTGTGATACAAAATAAACAAGATAATCAGGCTCCACACCCAACATTAACATCATCTCAAGAAGGTGATACTTCATATTGAATGCTGGAGTAACTAAGCATACATTATTTTTTTTCCTTTTCACACCTTACTTGCTTTCCTAGAACATTAGAATTTAAGGTATAGATAATTTCTTACACATCATCTCAAGAAGGTAATACTTCATATTGAATGTTGAAGTAACTAAACATACATTAGCTATTTTACTTTTCTACTTTCCCTTAGAATAGCACTGAAATTTAAATCTGAGTTATAGGAATTAGATCCATGGAATAGGACTAATGTTATGATAGAATTCATCAAGATAGATACTCTGTTTTTCACACTAGATTTTAACTAGCCAACAGCCTTTGATTTATTTTTATGTAAATTAGATTAACTTAGGAACACTTCCTTTTCTTCCTTCTTAAAATTAATTAGATTCATTTAATTTCTTTCATAGTTTTAGATTAAACATTCTTAGACATCAAATAAAAAAACCCCCAAAACAACATAAAATACAAACAACAAAGTAAGAAGAAGGTTAACTAAGCACATACAGTGTACCACACTTCATTAGTTTACAAATCTCGATTGATAATTTATGCAAGCAATTTAAGACATTAAATTGACTAAACAATTTGGTCATTAATTTAGTCATTGATTTGGTCATTAATTTAGTCATTGATTTAATCATTGATTTGGTCATTAATTGTCACAATTAATGACTAAATATACAACAAAATATATTACTATATGATCACCCGAGAAAATAAATTAATGACTAAAAAAATATGACCAAAATGTTGGTCGTGTTATAAGATACTGTAAATTAGCTACTAATAGTCATATATATGCAAATTTTAATCATCGTTTGAAACAAATTAATGACCAAAGAAATATGACTAAATTTTGGTCATGTTATAAGATACTATAAATTAGCTACTAATAGTCATATATATGCAAGTTTTAATCATCATTTGTAATCACAAATTTATCATTTGCAGTAGTCATTTATATTTTTTTGGTAGTTTCATATTCATTATATAAACGACTAATTTACTAGTTTATATTCTTTCTATTTACTTTCATTAATAATCATTATAAATGACTAATTTAGTAATTTATTCATTTTATTTGTGTTAATCATTAATCAATATAAACTACTAATTTAGTAGTTTTAAATTGAATTTGTGTTCATTATTAATCAACATAAATTAACTTGTATGATTTAAAAAATGTCATACAATGTGCATGTTCATCTAATATGAAAACACAAAGTTGCATATATTAATTACAATATTAAACAATGTCAAGTGCAACTATAAATAAATTCAGCTACATAAATTATATTATATGAAATGTTAAAGTATTACAATATGAGTTTCCAACTTAATATTGGTTGGACTACAATTTACACATGAAATGATGTTTCATCACTTCAAAACGTTATCATTGTGTTGCTAAGGCAGTGCAGGTGAATTCACCAACTCTGAAGGCTTGACCATCAATCTATATATATGTGTCTTATGTGGGATATTGGCTTTAAGGGTATCACTAGACCAGTTCTCTTCTCTCTCTCTTTTTGCATTTGTCGCTCCAATGTTATGGCTCTTTTCTTTCTTCAATTCCCGCTTTTTAACATCAATACTGAGTTCATTTTCTAAAAACAAAAGAAGATACAATGTAGAGTGTAAGACATGAAAGAAAATGAACTCTAGAATACAAACTAAATTATACTATAAGTAGTTTATACAACATATACCTCAACATCAGCAATGTCAAAGCCATTTTTCCCCATACAAGAAAGAAACTCGAACAAATTTTCTTCAGTGGGGCGATAGTGGCCATTATAATGTGTCTTGATGACCTGTATAAACAAAGCAAATAAAATGTCACCATATATAGAAAAGAACACCTTAGTAACTTAGTATTCAACCTTCACGGAAAGCTTAAGAACAATCATGTCAACTAAGTTATATGCTAAATAGCTCAAGCTATAGATAACTTGTGAAAACAAATAATCTGAGGTGTGATGTTTAATCTTTATCATTTTATTCACAACAATGTTTCATTTTCTAATGCATGAACTTGGTCAAGTATATAAACAACATGTGCTCAAATTACAACATGAAAGTGAACTATTCGGATAGTCATGAAAATATTTTAACACAAAATAGATATAAGGATTCCAATCAATATCATGTACTACTAATTTCATCTTCAAGCTTTGGTTGTTGTTTAAATGGACATGATACCAGGTATTTTCAATTTCATCGTTAAAAGACAACAAAATCAAAAGAAACGTCCAAAATACATTCAAAAAAATAAAGAGAGGATATCATGGAATGGAAATTTCTATTATAATTTCTTTTTTACCTGTCCACTGATGTCGTGTTTGGCATTCCTAAAACATTTTCTTGCCCAAAATAACCATGAGGTGAAATAATTACAGTTACATTAAAAACCATAGGAATTCGTACTAGAAGCATTTCCAAAGTCGATGGCTCAGGTGCCTAAAGGATCTCTAACAACAAATGAATCATATCCAAGACATGTTATGCATTGTCTCCCCATCCTTTTTCCAATCACATTTCCTGTAACCTGCCCACAACGGAGTCAAGTAACAATCAAACGAGCACATTGACATTTGTTTTTATCTTTTATATCTATAAAATTTGAATCTAATTTGTTTCATCAACATATTAATTCATATTTAAAGTGTTCCCGACATATGAGAAAGTATCAATCAAGTGAGACATCAGAAAAATTGACCTCAATGAGCTCCTCAAACAATTTCTTTTCTTGTTCTGATATCTTGGGTAGAAAAAAGAGCATATCTCCAAAATAAAAATGCATATATTACTTATGTTCAAACTTTGTATATGGTGTATTCTTAAGCGGCTTTTTAAGATGTTCCTCTGCCTTTACCAAAGTGAACTGTAGCTTGGTTAAACTATGTATCCTTTCATTCGACATCAATTTCTGCAAGATAAATGTCACACATTATTCTTTCCCATTTATTAACATTCTACATATGATAAATTGAAAGTCACATAAAACCAAGAGCAAACCATTTTCTAACCAAAACAAACTAACAAACAATGCCTCTAATAAAACTTCATTATAAAACTTGCCTATTTTTGTTATGAAATTGTCGAGCTTCAGGAACCAACAAATGTGAGGGAAGTTGTAAATGTGAAAAAAATAATGTTGACCTAATTTGTAGACTTCTTCAAAATGACGTGAATGATGCCATTTTCGGATGTGGTAAATCTCATAATAATAAATGGCCACATTGGATGCAAATAATAAATATAAAAACTTTTGTACATGGCATATATTCTAATAAATTACATTGCAATAAATACCATGGGCTTCCACGAATTATAGGTCCTCAATATGTTAGTCTTGATGATGAAAGAGAAATGACAATGATAAACATGGTTGGTCCTAGTTTGTATGGTGGATATCTTCAAACCAAGGTCGTCATCTCAATGAAACTAGGTTCTAACATTGTAAACATGGATTTGGTCTTCACCCAATTTCATTCCATCATACTTTTTCAAGACTCAAGAGGACATAATGGTCCTTCAACTTATAATAGGGTTTCTTTTGAGGTTATAGATAAAGATTATCCAAAGCAAATGGATTTTTGGGCTCCAAGAGATATGTATAATTTAAATGATAACAGTTATATGTTTTTTTTCCCAAGATTCAAATGTAGGGATACATTTTGTGATTAGGGATTACTTGGAGATAATAATACTATTTAGGTTCAAATAAAAGATGGTGTTGACTCTTGTAGCTTATCAGTTACTGGTAGTTTTTAAGGTAGGAATTCATGTTCTTCAAGGGTAGGGCCCTTCAGATTAACTGCATCTGCCTTGCTCCTATCACCCAAAAGAAAAAAATAATAAAACAAGAGTAAAAAAATTTACAAACCTGACGAGCACCTTGTATCAACTGCTTGTTGTCTCGATAAGACTAAAAAACCAAGCTAGAATTTTGTGATGTTCATGTTGTTCTTTTTAGGGTCCTTTTCTTCTTGAACCAAGTTACCATTTTGCTAAAATGGACCTTATCTTATACGCTTCCTTTGAAATTTAAACCTAGTAAGTCTTATGTGTGCTTGTTGATTAGGATCCTTCACATTGGTTTCTAGACCCTAGCCCACATTGATATCTGTCATCTCACCATGAATGTGTTTTGAGCCCTTTGTCGCAAAAGGCATCCTAGATAAAATTGCTCGCTCAGATTCTTGTCCAGTAAGATCCAATCTAACTGATAACCCTGCTTTATTTCCATCACTTTGAACTATCCCTGTCAGAGCTACACCTCCACCATCATTCCTATTATCTGAAGTCTCCAAGGTTACACCTATATTTTCTTGAGATGAATTCATGGTTGAGCTATATAGTGTAGAATATACACTTACTCCATCCTTAACAAGAAGCTTGCTAGAGGTACTGAAATCAACTTATGGATTTCCCTTCTCTTCAACATGCTTATTGGTATCCTGTCCACAACTATTTGCATCTTTGTTTTCAACTTTCATGCCTAGACTCCCCCTAGTAGAAGATGCAACTTTCTCATCTCCACCAGAAGTCTGAGAAGATTCAGCTTCTCGTGCACTTGCTTCTCTATCTCATGGAAGAAATTTTTCACTATATACATCTGGACAAGACACAATATTTTTTATTTTCTGCATTTCTAACTGTAATAACACCTGTATCGGTCGTAGCTAATTTTCTCTCGACATCTAGGGAGGCATCAGACACTGAAGTTGGAGATTATTTTCTATCAAAATGGATTGAACCTCCAGCAAGTGTACAACTTTTCCTTAAATCATTCTCAATAGATATGCATTCTTTGTTCTCATTTCCTTCTGATAAAGGCAACACATCTGCAGTTGATTCATTAGCAATTTCTCTATATCTTCCCTAGTTATCTCAATTTGCTGGTATATGTTGTTCTTTGCACTTCATGATTACAGATGGAAAAATAGGTTTTTTCAGTAAGCGTGCTATCCTTGGTGTTTATGTGATGGATTACTGATAGCCCGTTATCCACTATTTTGCATAAGGATATCACATGTGATTTTTCATCATTCATCCAGGTAGCATAGTGACTCTAGCTTTCCAACTGTTGGGAATATGAAAATATCTATTGGGAAAGGACACTTTTGTCCACAAGTTTCAAGGCATAATGCCAAAGAAAATGATATACTCAGATGAATATTGCATCTTGTAAACCCACAGGAAAACCATCATTTATGGCATTTATGGTGCTAAAGAAAGTTACAGGAGGGGAAATTTAAATACATATCTACTTGATATATAAATTGTGATGAGTGTAGGAATGAAGAGAGTAGCAATATGAAGGATAGATTTAGAAGTTGAAAAACATATTTCAAAATGGTTTTCCTCAAGATCATTCCCATAATGGTGGCATTGATTGGACAATTGAGGATGCAAAGGAAAAAATCAACAAATTGTTGGAGGAATATGAGACAGGAACATATATTGGAGAAGCATGCCAATGTATATGGGACCATAATATGCCATTCTCCGACCATGAGGATGTGAAAAAAGCTTTGGTTATGGAAGTGGAGAAAAATGAGAACAATCCTTGTGTAGAAGAGGACGTAGCAAGCCATACAGTAGAGATTGATCATGAAGATTTCAAACTAAAATATAAGATCCATAATAATTGCATTTAGACAACAAAAAAATTATAGTGCAAATTTTTGATAGTGGTAACCTCACCGAACCAGTGGATGATAGCTACCGTTTGAAAATTCATAAAGAAATTTGCAGTACCATGTTTCAAGAAAAAATATCAGATTTGAGTAGCAATGTTGATAGTTTCAACATTTTAGTAAGCCAAACCATTGCATATCTTACTAGGAGTAGAGTTGAAAGTGAAGATTTTAGATCTGAATTTGCAACTTGCAGCCCCTTATGTGAAGAAGAAATTAGGATTTTCAACCATCTGGAAAGTGGAAGGACAGTTGTCCAAACAAGAAATAAAGAATAGAAAAACGGTGATACAAAGAAATTTATTTCAGATCTACAATATCATGTTGATGACTTGCAATTTTTAGATCTGGGTAACAACTATATCAACCCACTTCAAGAATATGTTGATATATCTTGTGGCAACTCCGTTCTATTTTCAATTTCACTAGAAGACATGGTTTTTACGCAGGTGACAAGATGAATTTTTAGCAAGATTGTCATAGAGATATTAGCACACAAGCCATAAATTTCTAGTGTGTCTTTGTTTTACATGATGATCAAATATGACAGACGAAGGAAATGGACTAATGCAGTTTTTGGGTGGTTACATTGTGTTTTCTTTTTTCACCTAGCATTGTCACTTCAAGCAAGCCAAAGTAGGGTAGGAGATCAATAAGTCCACTTGGATAGTAGTAGCACCATTTTAACTATTTTAATTTGTTTCTCATGTATAGTGCTGAGATTATAGGGTTCTCACATCCTTCTAGATGGAGCATGTGTCCCGTAATTAGAGCCAGTTAAATTTCACTTTGCTTCAATAGGGTAGAATGGAGATATTACTATTTTTGGCTATTCTCACAAATCCTAATGCATAGGGCTCCCAGTGACAGAATAACAAGGGCTCATTTTATTCAACATCATGCATGCTTGACATGCCATGTGAAATCTTGGTAAAAGAAAGATTCTTCAAGCAAAATTTAGCACGCTAAAGGGAACATGGTCATAGTAATGCATGAGAAAAAGGTGGAAAAGTACATTTAAGTTGCATGCAAGATGTTTTACATTGCATTTCATGCATAGATCCTTCTATCACATATTCCAACCTCCTAGATCCCAAAAATAGAAAAAATTTGGAGTTCTAGCACCCATGCAAGAAAAACATGCAGCCTCCAGCTCACAAGTGCAAGTTATTCAAGTGGGCCTACAGAAAATGCCCTAGCTTCAAATTGTGCATGTGATAGCTCCGTGGAATCCTCGTGATGTGACCCACCCTCCTCAACCATGACTTGTGTGTCTCCAAAGAAAAAGAATATGTCATATGATTTGTTATGCAAGCCCTGTAACAACACCTACTAAAACCAACAATGTCTCAAAAGAACATGCATATTGCATGCAAAATGACAACAAACTCAACTTATACCAGTAAAACACTAAATATACCATGGATCACCTCTGAATCTCAAACTGTAATAGTAGAAGCATCCCCATGTGTGAACTAATCTCTGAAACAAATGATCTCAAACTGATACACCAAAAACCCCACATAGGATTGCCCCCAATGAATTATCTTGGTAAAGAAATATAGAAGTTTACATGAGAATTGCATGAGTATGATTTTGGGCATTATTGGTAGCTCCATGTGGGTACAGTGTCACCTTGTGAGGTGCTGATAATCTCATAAATCTCCACATTAGAAGACCAACAAATTGCAATTAAATCTTAAAACTCCATCTCCGCTTCCACGTGTTCATGACAACTAGACCAATGCCAGTCTTTCCATAGATGCTGCTCATTCCTACAAGGAAAGCATGTATACGTATGAAAAATACTTGATCTTCATTGTTTGTCGCTATACAAGAAATGTAAGTGGATACCAATAGTATGACCTTTGATTTTGACCTTGGAACGTTTTGATTCCATCGGTAACTTCTTATACACCAAGAATTTTACATTACATGAGTCAAGGTCATACGAATTTTCTAACCCTCTTATCATGTCTATTGTTTTGATATACATAATACTAAAACAAAAACAAAAAACAACTTCAAGGAAAGAAAGAACACTATAAATTCATGAAACGTTTAGTACAACCAATAATTATCTTATTGGATTTTTCTTAATCCAATAAGATTAAGTTTACTAAAAACTATCATAAGTACCATAGACTCAAATAATCAAGCATAATCAAACTTCAAATGTAGCTATGCAAGAATTTTGTTAATAAAAGAGCTTTGGCATAAACTAGTTTGACACAAATTAAGGAATGGTGAATCCGACCGACAAGAGACTATTTGTTGACATGAAAGATCAAACACATCAATTAAGCTATAATGCTTACACGAATCCCACTTCATATACAAGGAATTCATCTCTACATGAACTTAATCAATCCTACCTATTATATATCAAAATAATTAGCATCATCAATTGGAACTAATGCAAGATATTATGAAAGAAAGGATGTTGCTATGCATTTATAAGGTGTTCTGGTTTCCAAAACTTGAACATGTTTCCACATTTCATCCAACTCAGAGCTACACAATTTTCCTCTTCACCTACTTGATCTGCATACACAAGTAAGAAAAAGAAATAATGAATAATGTTGTTACATTCAAAACCAACATCATTCACCACCTCTTCTGCATGAACAAAGTTTATAATGTCTCTGGTAAAATCTTGGAACTTCTTCTCATCTTCACATGAATTTTCTTCATAATCAGAACTAAGTTAATGGTGCTGCTAATTTGACACTCCTCTATTATTACATCAAGCCAAGAACCCTTTGTAGCCGCTACAACACCACCCAAAATTTTGGGTATATTTAAAATTTCGGGTCCCCCTGCTCACTTAGCCATTAAGGTTTTTGACCCGGACTGTAGTCTTTGAACCTTCTCACCATCATGACAAGATTTTTCCGCCCCAGCCATGCCATGTGTGGGAGGATCATCATGCATACATTCGAATGAAAAATTCTCTGTGCATTAAGTATATTCATTAGAAGCCCTCTCACCATGGATCATTAGGCATTTTATTTGGGTACTTCATTTAAGCTCATAAGCTCATGAAGATTAGTTGAGGGAAATCATTCTATAAAAGGTAACTTGAACTAATAAATATTATAATGTTGCATGCACGTCGACCCCACAGGTGGGACACCAAACAATATTACCATCGCGCTGGGAGAAGGAAATTGGAATTAAAATAACAAGAACGCATTAGTTGGGGAATTGTCAATCACGGTTGAGCCACACTTTTCTGGATGGGCAGGGTTATCTGATTCAAACAGGTATATATCTATTAACTAAGGTGGTGGTTTGAAGTAGCCAAAGGCATTTGTTTGCAATACAGTAGCTGCAACAGGGCTTTTGAAAGCAACCCTTGGCTTTCTAAATCCTCATCTTTCGAATCACTTGGCGGGACCCTAGGAGGTTCAAGGATATACATGACGAAGATCACCTTATTGATTTGCTTAACCATGATGTGGGGATTGTTAGAAAGCTGCCCAAAGTCATGATTGAAATTTTTTGGCAACATATGGGTAATACTTTCGACTCTACAATTTAAAGCTTAGTCTCCTGTCAGTTAATGTGAAGAAATGTCCTCCTTAAAACTGTTCGAGGCTGATGGGATACATTTGCCAGTCAATTGTCACAAGAGGCTCCGCCCCAATGCAACATCCCAAATGTTTGGCTAATTATGGAATGTTATGATTTGTTGATTTGCTAAACCTGCAGGGGAGTTAGTAAAACACATATTTTAGTATGGCTCCACCATTGGTAAAAAAATATAGTGTGGCCCATCTTCATTCGCAGGAGGACGTAATAGGTTTTCTTGCTGCATATTTGGTGATGGTAATTACGTGTGGAAAGCATTGATGCCCCTCTTGTACTCCTTAAAAGTCCCACACGAAGGGTGGTTTCCCTTTTTTGTCTCCATTGGACTTGTTATTATAGTGAGTAGTTGGGACCATGAAAAGCGCAAGAACATCTGGCATGAAGTAGTCCATGGCATGAACTTTGGCCCTCCGCCAGGTGTGAAAGGATATGTTCGACCCAGCATGAAGCATGAGCAATATCATTTTTTTGCTTTTATGGGGAAATAAAGTTTCAAACGCCAAAAATTGCGTTCAGTACACCCGAGAATTGCCTGAGAGGTTAAAGGCGTAGTTCGATGATATTATTTAACCACCCATACTAATGTTTGACTTTTCTCTCCATGCACGATATCACATGAAAGTGAGACCTATTTGCAATTATCAATTTTTCTCTAAAAGGGATAGTTCAGGCATTAGCTGATTGGACAACTAGTTGTAAGGGCCACCAAAATAATCGAAATATGCCTTTTTAAGCACGACCTCCGCATATGGTAAATCCTGTTGAAAAAGGAATGGATCAACCTGTATATATGGGTTCACATGGGCGGCTTCAAGGATAATGAATGGAATACAGATTACAGAGAAAACATCATCGCAGGAAGTACAATGAATCGAGATCACTGTTATGAATTTAAGTGCGGATACATATAGAGATAACGCGGACCAAGACAACATGGACCGAGACATTGCGGATACATATCAAGACAGTTAAAAGGGGAGTTGGTGTAGACAACATATATATATATATATATATAAAAGATAGAATTCAAAAAGACAACGTAAATATATACAAGGAAAAATGGAACCTAGAGTAAAGCACAGGAGATAATAACGCCAACAAATTTTCAAAGGAATTTTAATCAAACGTCGCCCTAAAATTATTTAACATTGCCCTACTAATTGTAACAACAAATCCAAAGCATTTTCATATGCAGTCCTGGTGCATCGGCATAGTTACAGATCAAATTACCGAAGGATGGGATAAGTTTTATATTGATATATGACAAGGGTCATTATGCAGCATTGGCACAAACCCGTGTATGAAACACACACCTTATTAACCAACCTGCAGATCTATGTTTTCCCAGTGAAGACCATTGGCAACCAGCACAATTTGAAGGAAAGAGAGTAAGGTTGTGCACGACGAAATAGGTTTCAAGCTGATGAGAAAAGCCGTAAGTGAAGATGCCTGTAGTCCATCTAAGGACTCACAACGCTGTGAGCATACAGTCACATTTTGGGAAGTAAGGAAAAATGCGACCCATCCCTAAAATACAACTCCACGAGCTCTACCGAGTCGCGGGGTTGTAAACATCAGAGTCTACTAGCAGGTGCGACCACCCAACCATGCGACTGTGCGACCAAGTCGCCAGGTCGCAGAACATGTAAAGTCGCCCAAGGTGCGACCACCCAACCATGCGACTATGTGACCAGGTCGCCAGGTCGCAGAAACAAGCTAGTTTACACATTAAAATCGATATCCATCATCTTCCAAACCAGTTTAAAATGGTGTTGCACATTTACATGAAACCTTTATTAATAATTCACGTGGAGCCTATGGTTATTCAACAAGCATATGTTAATATGGTGGGCATCATTTTATAATGGTGGGTTAAATATACGTTGGAAAAGTTTATTGATGGTGTAATTACAATGGTTTTTAAAACCACAGTTTAAAATGGTGTTGCACATTTAACAACGCTAGATCTTGGCTTGGGGGGATGTTGAACGCCAACTCGCATAGGATTGACCTATCCTTTGGCTCATACATCTAAGTCACATAGAGTTGCTTACTCTTCGACTCCTCCCACTATAATGTTTCTTCATTGAAAGGGGGTCCCTACATCCGTATTGTGGTGCTGCTTTGCCTACATGGAAATAGAGAATTTACCAGGGAATCAGTCTCGGGGGAAGACTCTTTTTTTTTCGTTGCACCATCAAAGAGATACAAGGTGTTTGAAGATGAACATGTGCCTTTGTTTAAAAGAGTATCGTTCAACACCATTGCTGAATTTACATGGTTTACAACTCCTTATCTAGTGGTGTGCTTTAACACCTAAGTGAACTAGATGCCGCTGAGCATGAGGAGAGCAAAGCGCTTCCTCATGCCAAGCATAGCTTCAGCTTGATAGAGTTTGAGCAAATGTTGGGGATAAAGTACAATGATTAAAGGGGCATAGGGAAAGCCTACACAAGCCGTTCTCTTTGATGACTTAATGACACAACACTTGACCACACAGGGGTCTAAAGTTATCATTTTCACTGCCCCTAACATTATTATTCGATCAATGAAGACATGTAACCTAAGCTATATGACTACAGGTAGAAGCAATTGGTTGCACGATGAGCCAGAATTTTTCCCAGCAAGCAAGAGGGCCCTTTTTCCAAAGCAAGGGATGCAGAATAAGGAATATTTCTATGAAATCCAGAGATCACCAAAATAAGGTCACAAGTCGCAGAGTTGCTTAAGGTCACAGGTCACAGATTTGCTTAATATCGCAGGTCGCAGATTGCTCGAGGTTGCAAGTCGCAAAATCCAGTGAGGTCGTAGGTCGTAACTATGCCCAAGGTTGCAGGTTGCAAAAGCTACTAAGTCGCAAGGCAGCCCAACGGTCAGGAAGACAAAAGGCTAGGGAAACCAAAAGGGCGAGTTTGTTCTATAAATACTTCCTTTGGAAGATTGTACAAGGATCTTTTGTTTGGGACTCAAAGAGATATAGAGCATTGTATAGAAGAACTACACATTTTTGAGTATGAATACAAGCATTTGTTAAACTCCATTTTTGGATATGATGTTGGTAAATGTGTGAACATTATGAGTATTCCATTTTTAGTTTCTAACATCTTTTGATTAATGAAATTGTGTTTCAAATGACATCATTTATGCATTATAGTTTTCTAAACATGTGTTAATGGTGCTAAGTTTATTTTTCTTTCTCAATGAATGTTAATAACTTTGTTTACTGACATTTACATTATCACCAAAACCATTTAAGGAAGTGAAGGGTGTTCTGCCATAAAGAATTGTTTCTTCTGTGGTTAGAACAACATATAAGCATGACCCTAATGATATGCTGTTGACAACATTTCCTTTGGCCCCATGCTTTATTATTCATCTTGCTACTCATAGTGTTATATGTTCATTTAATTCATCAATCATGTGTCTTGTATCATCCGAATAAGCATGTGTTCGTAGGTTCATTGAAGTCCTATCGAGACCCAAGGAAAAGAGAATCAAGCGGTAGCCGGACCCACACCCCGGACGTGATCCCTATTCCAAACGGTTTAGAGTCTAGTTGGGACTTTTTACTAGGGAGATCCCCTGCTATTGGCCGGACAGATTTTCCCGTCAATAAAATTGGCGCTAGAAGGAGGGCCTGATGATAAGCCGAGCCCTTAGAGCCTACAGTTAATCTCATATCTGTAATGGCTCATCCCCAAATCATTCTCCCAAGATTTTTTTCATATTTCTGTGAGACTCGATGCTCAATCCTCGATGAACTTATGTATCACTTGTCCCAGTTAAAATTCTATGGTGAAAACGGAGTTTCCATAACCAAACACCTTTTAGATTTTTGTGACTTTTGTGAGTGCTACGAAATTGACAATGAAGGGTTGACTTGTATGCTTTTCTCCCTCACTCTAGAAGGTCGTGTTAAGAAATGGTGCCACATGTTGCCGAAAGCTTCTATCCATTCGTACGAGCAGCTCGCTGGTGAATTACAACAAGCTTTTCATAGATACGATTTTCAGAATGTGTTAACAAAGTTAAATGACATCAGAATGGAACCTCAGGAACCTCTAGATGAATTCTCTATTAGATTTGTTCATTATTGTTTTGAGTTCCCTGAAAAGGATGTTGATTGGAAATTTTAAGTGAACAGTTTAGGTATGTGATTCTTGTTTCCCTTGAACAATTTCAATTAGCAACCCAGCCTGATCCTAGTGTTCTCTATGACGACCCGCTTGTTGCCAGTTGTTCAGACTTTGTCCCTAATATTTCCTTGTCCATCTCCTTGAGCCTAGACCACATTCAGGCCTCTAAGGAGAGTATTACCTGTTGTGCCACCTCTGAATCTTTCATGCACCATGTCGAATCAGAGCTTGAGAACCATAGTGGCCCATTATCTCTCCTGGTTCATGAAACCTATCTCAAGTCCACTAAATGTTTCCCTGGACATAGTCCTAAATTTTATTCACATGCTAATAATAAATTGACTCTTGTCCAGGATAAAGTTGACTTTACAAAATCATTGGACCGGCCTAGGCATGCAAGACCATTTTTCACTCCGGATGACACCGATGTGCGAGATGAAAGTCCTTGCATGGTCGATACCCCCGCATCTGAATCGTTTCATCCATTATTCTCTGATTTATTTCATGAGCCTGCTGCACCAGTAATTTCTTCAAGTCATTCAAAATTTTCTTGTACTGGGATTGGCGACAATAAAAAGCACACCAATGATGTTTCACAGTCACAATACGAAATTGATGGATCTCTTATGCTTGATCTTTTTCATTCGAAATCTTTAAATAGCCAAATGAGTGACTGCATGTCCCAGCAACCTCAAGATGTTTCTTTTATCGATTCATCCCGAATTTTAACTCTTGGGAAGTCTAATATTCTCGTCGATAGCTCCTATGATAGTTACTTATCTGAAAACATATTCCCTCACTCCTCTGAGGTCTGTCACTCGTATCTATTTTTCGACCATATGAAGCCACCGAAATTTGATGATCCACTTTGTGAATATTCAAGGAACTATCAAGAAATCGAAGCAATGTAGCTTCTGCTGGTTATTACCTCAAGTTATTCCGATCCTAATGAGACCCCTCAAATATATCCAACTAGGGTTTCTCAAATTAGGGTTTCTGAAATGACGATTCCCATGCATCACACTCCTCTCAGCATAACCACATCGGATATCAGCTCATCTGGGAGGGTCTTCCATTTGAGTGATGTTTCCCTGAGCACATATTCCTATCCCCTAACAACTGGTATGCAACAATCGATATACCCTAATTTATTCACTGGAAGGAAAACACCGGCCATTGTCTCTAATATTTTCAGTTGTTTCCCAATCAGTACCAGTTGCAATCAGGCACAGACGTGTGATTTTTGGAAAATATCTCAACTTCCCAAAAACCTTCCGGTAAATTCACCCCATCCTAGAAAATTGAAAGAATCTGATACATTGGATTATCAATCTGTCAGTGCGCAAACATTTGGCCAAATTGATACAAAGCCCACTAACATTTTTCAAATCACCACAATTCATGATCACAACAATTCGCCTATTGATCTCGCCAAACCATGAAAGTTGGGAAGCCCCTCGCTCGAAGGTCCGGAGTTTGTTCAAGACGGTGAGGAATTTCAGCCTCCACTAAACATGGATTCAGATCCTCATACCCTTGAAAAAACCTAGGAGCAACTCTGAACTAGGGTTTTCAAAATTAGGGTTTCTGCACTTGGATGCGCAAGCGTCTATAATTCGTCTGGCACATGCTTATTGTTTCCATCCCATAAAATTGATCATCCTCAACACCGTGATGGGGTTTCCTTTTGGTTCGATGGGTCCTATCCGATGAATCTACCTGCAAATAGGCAATGGCTTACCCCCCTCCTGTCGGACCTAGAGTTATGCGTGGATGGGTGTGTGTCATTTATAAATGACTGTAAGTTTTAAAAACATATTTCTGTGTATCAGGATGAAAGTGAAATTGAGCTTGCACAATTAATTCTGGTATGTTCTCTGGTAAGTAGCCATGACCTTATTGCTGTTACGCATGCTCTTCAGGTAAGTCTTGTTGATGGTGCATGATTTTGTATGCGGGCTATGATTGCGAACATTGTTGTTCTTGCAGGGCGGGAACTAATGCGGTGGCTGCATTGGAAAGCTAATTTTACATAACATGACCGCCTCTTTGGTTAAACTAGGGTTTTAGGATTAGGCTAGCTAGGATCTGCTAATAAAGTTTTGTTTGCCAAGTTATTAATTAGGTTTACTTGCTAAGGTTTTTCTTTATGGTTTAGAATTATGCTTGCTGTCTTTTCTTGTATTTAGTAGTTTTATGCATTATGATTTTCCATTTATTTTTGCATGCATGCTTTTTAAGTTTTCCTATTGCTGCATAATATTCAGATAATCACTGCATGTGCTTTGCCTTGTTTCTCCACCTACAACTAGTTGATCTTTCTCACACATGGCATCGCATTGCGTCATAAAGCCTGCCTGTTGATTCGCGTTCTACACATTCTTCCTCGCATCATTTACACTAGTTGCTGAGATAGTCGTGAAATTTTATGTACATTGCATACCACTACATGAGCCCTCTTTAAACCCGAAGCCTTGAAAACCTCGATGCCCCAGACTAGCCTTCTTACCCCCCCTTGCATAGTTTCAAATCCGGATGGATTGATTTTACCTCTTTGCATGTATCGAAATCCTGATGATATTTTCTACTTGTTTTGCCCTAATTGCTAAAACAATAAATCCATGGTTTGCGGGAGGTCACGGTGGTTACCTCAAAAGGCAGCTTCTCTCAGAACAAGTCACCGAAGTCGTGTTCTCAACATGATGAGTTTAAATTCATTAGCCAGGGAGATATGAGCTGGTTGCTTGTGGGGAACCTTAACGTGTTTGAATGGCCTATACCCGTAACTCGAGCCTTGTGCCCAACATAGTCTCGAACATATTAATGATTTGTTTTGCACGTTTTGCCTATGGGTGGTAGATGGGATGTGAAGGCTTGGCATGGGGGAAAACCAAAATCAGGATATATTTCAGTTTCTGTCAAACAAGAAACAACCTCTCTTGCCCGTAAAATAAGTCGGGATCCCTCATCCGCCCATGCAAAATAAGTGCCACAAGCACATAAAATAAGTGCTTCAAGCACATGAACAAATAAGGGTAAAGGATTGAGAAAGGCTTCCTGCACAGAGAGGTAACGCAACGACTCCGCCGGGGTATTGACTAGGCTCGCTGGTAGCGGAGCAACGTTTGTCATTTCTTGAAGTGACTCCGCCGGGGAACTGTCCAGGCCTGCTGGCAGCATAGCAACACCAGAAAATTATTTAAAAAATTCTGAATATAATAAGCCCACTACCCTGCTCTCTACATCATTAGCCAACCATTCACATCCGTGAACTTCCACTTTGACGTGTTTTGATTAACGAGACCTAGCTGCGGAACAAGGATTGGGCATATCCGAAAAGGTTGAAATAATACAAGGGTACCCTCAGAACTTGTTCAATATTCCCTTGCATCACTTCCCGGACTCAAAATATTGTTGGGGTGTTGACAGAGATGCTGGATTCTACCAGTGGCTCGCCAATTGTTGTAGCCACTACAACACCACCCAAAATTTTGGGTTCCCCTGCTCGCTTAGCCATTAAGGTTTTTGACCCGACCTGTAGTCTTTGAACCTTCTCACCATCATGACGATATTTTTCCGCCGTAGCCACGTCATGTGTGGGAGGATCATCATGCATACACTCGAATGAAAACTTCTCTGTGCATTAAGTATATTCGTTAGAAGCCCTCTCACCATGGATCATTAGGCATTTTGTTTGGGTAATTCATTTAAGCTCATAAGCTCATGTATATTAGTTGAGGGAAATCATTCTCTAAAAGGTAAATTGAACTAATAAATATTATAATGTTGCCCACAGGTCGACCCCACAGGTGGGACACCAAACAATATTACCATCGTGTTGGGAGAAGGAAATTGGAATTAAAATAACAAGAACGCATTAGTTGGGGAATCGTCAATCACGGTTGAGCCACACCTTTCCGGATGGGCAGGGTTATCTGATTCAAATAGGTATATATCTATTAACGAAGGTGGTGGTTTGAAGCAGCCAAAGGCATTTGTTTGCAATACAGTAGCTGCGACAGGGCTTTTGAAAGCAACCCTTGGCTTTCTAAATTCTCATCTTTCGCATCACTTTGCGGGACCCTAGTAAGTTCAAGGATATATATGACGAATATCACCTTATTGATTTGCTTAACCATGATGTGGGGATTGTTAGAAAGCTGCCCAGAGTCATGATTGAAAATTTTTGCCAACATATGGGTAATAATTTCGACTCTACAATTTAAAGCTTAGTCTCCTGTTAGTTAATGTGAAGAAAAGTCCTCCTTAAAACTGTTCGAGGCTGATGGGATACATTTTCCAGTCAATTGTCACAAGAGGCTCTGACCCAATGCAGCACCCCAAATGTTTGGCTAATTATGGAATGTTATGATTTGTTGATTTGCTAAACCTGCAAGGGAGTTAGTAAAACACATATTTGAGTATGGCTCCACCATTGGTAAAAAATATAGTTCGGCCATCTTCATTTGCAGGAGGACGTAATAGGTTTTATTGCTGCACATTTGGTGATGGTAATTACGTGTGGAAATCATTGATGCCCTGCCTGTACTCCTTAAAAGTCCCACACGAAGGGCGGTTTCCCTTTTTTTGTCTCCATTGGACTTGTTATTATAGTGATTAGTTGGGATCATGAAAAGCGCAAGAACATCTGGCATGAAGTAGTCCACGACATGAACTTTGGCCCTCTGCCAGGTGTGAAAGGATATGTTCAACCCAACATGAAGCATGAGCACTATCATTTTTTTGTTTCTATGAGGAAAGAAAGTTTCAAAGGCCAAACATTGCATTCATTACACTCGAGAATTGCCTGAGAGGTTAAAGGCGCAGTTCGATGATATTCTTTAACCACCCATACTAATGTTTGACTTTTCTCTCCATGAACGATATCACATGAAAGTGAGACCTATTTGCAATTACCGATTTTTCTCTAAAAAGGATAGTTCAGGCATTAGCTGATTGGAAAATTAGTTGTAAGGGCCACCAAAATAATCGAAATATTCCATTTTAAGCACAACCTCCGCATATGGTAAATCCTGTTGAAAAAGGAATGGATCAACCTGTATATATGGGTTCACGTGGGTAGCTTCAAGGATAATGAATGGAATACATATTACAGAGAAAACATCATCGCAGGAAGTACAATGAATTGAGATCACTGTTATGAATTTAAGTGTGGATACATATAGAGATAGCTTGGACCAAGACAACGTGGACCGAGACATTGTGGATACATATCAAGACAGTTAAAAGGGGGGTTGGTGTAGACAACATATATATATATATATATATATATATATATATATATATATATATATATATATATAAGACAACATTCGCAAAGACAATGTAAATATATACAAGGAAAAATGGAACCTACAGTAAAGCGCGGGAGATAATAACGCCAGCAAATTTTCAAAGGAATTTTAATCAAACGTCGCCCTGCAATTATTTAACATCGCCCTACTGATTTTAACAACAAATCCGAAGCATTTTCATATGCATTTCTGGTGCATCAACGTAGTTACAGATCAAATTACTGAAGGATGGGATAAGTTTTATATTGATATATGACAAGGGTTATGATGCGGCATTGGCACAAACCTGTATATGAAACACACACCTTATTAACCAACCTGCAGATCTATGTTTTCCTAGTGAAGACCATTGGCAGCCAGCGCAATTCTAAGGAAAGAGAGTAAGGTTGTGCACGAAGAAATAGGTTTGAAGCTGATGAGAAAAGCTGTAAGTGAATATGCCTGTGGTCCATCGAAGGACGCGCAACGCTGTGAGCATACAGTTGCGTTTTGGATAGTAAGGGAAAATGCGACCCATCCCTAAGATGTGACTCCATGACCTCTACCGAGTCGCGAGGTCACAAACATTAGAGTCTACTAGCAGGTGCGACCACCCAACCATGTGACTGTGCGACCAAGTCGCCAGGTCACAGAACATGCAAAGTCACCCAAGGTATGACCACCCGACCATGCGACTATGTGACCAGGTTGCCAGGTCGCGGAAACAGGCTAGTTTACACATGAAAATCAATATCCATCATCTTCCAAACTAGTTTAAAATGGTGTTGCACATTTACATGAAACCTTTATTAATAATTCACGTGGAGCCTATGGTTATTGAACATGTCTATGTTAATATGGTGGGCATCATTTTATAATGGTGGGTTAAATATACGTTGGAAAAGTTTATTTATGGTGGCATTACAATGGTTTTTAAAACTATAGTTTAAAATGGTGTTGCACATTTAACAACGCTAGATCTTGGCTCGGGGGGATATTGAACACCAACTCGCATAGGATTGACCTATCCTTTCGCTCATACATCTAAGTCGCATAGAGTTTCTTACTCTTCGACTCCTCCCACTATAATGTTTCTTCGTTGAAAGGGGGTCCCTACGTCCTTATGGTGGTGCTTCTTTGTATACATGGCAATAGAGAATTTACCAGGGAATCAGTCTTAGGAGAAGACTCTTTTGTTTTCGTTGCACCGTCAAAGAGATACAAGGTGTTTGAAGATGAGCATGTGCCTTTTTTTAAAAGAGTATCGTTCAAGACCATTGCTGAATTTACATGGTTTGCAACTCCTTATCTACTGGTGTGATTTAACACCTAAGTGAACTAGACGCAACTGAGCATGAGGAAAGCGAAGCGCTTCCTCATGCCAAGCATAGCTTCAACTTGATAGAGTCTGAGAAAATGTTGGGGATAAAGTACAATGATTAAAGGGGCATAGGGAAAGCCTACATAAGCCGTTCTCTTTGATGACTTAATGACACAACACTTGACCACACAGGGGTCTAAAGTTATCATTTTCACTTGTGTAATTAATTAAATACGCCCCTAACATTATTATTTGATCAATGAAGACATGTAACCTAAGCTATGTGACTGCAGGTAGAAGCTGTTGGTTGCACGATGAGCCGGAGTTTTTCCTAGCAAGCAAGAGGGCCCTTTTTTCAAAGCAAGGGATGCAGGACAAGGAATATTGCTATGAAATGCAAGAGATCACCAAAAGAAGGTCACAAGCCACAAAGTTGCTTAAGGTCGCAGGTCACATATTTTCTTAAGGTCGCAGGTTGCAGATTTCTCGAGGTCGCAAGTCGCAAAATCCAGTGAGGTCGCATTTGCAACTATGCCCGAGGTCGCAGGTCGCAAAAGATACTAAGTCACAAGGCAACCCAACAGTCAGGAAGACAAAAGACCAGGGAAACCAAAAGGGTGAGTTTTTTATATAAATACTTCCTTTGGAAGATTGTACAAGGATCTTTTGTTTGGGACTCAAAGAGATATAGAGCATTGTATAGAAGGACCACACATTTTTGAGTATGAATACAAGAATTTGTTAACTCCATTTTTGGATCTAATGTTGGTAAATGTGTGAACACTATGAGTATTCCGTTTTCAGTTTCTAATATATTTTGATTAATGAAACTGTGTTTCCAATGACATCATTTATGCATTATAGTTTTCTAAACATGCGTTAATGGTGCTAAGTTTATTTTTCTTTCTCAATGAATGTTAATAACTTTTTTTACTGACATTTACATTATCACCAAAACCATTTAAGGAAGTGAAAGGTGTTCCGCCATAAAGAATTGTTTCTTCTATGGTTAGAACAACATACAAGCATGACCCTAATGATATGTTGTTGACAACATTTCCTTTGGCCCCATGCTTTATTATTCAGCTTGCTACTCATAGTGTTACATGTTCATTTAATTCATCAATCATGTGTCTTGTATCATCCAAATAAGCATGTGTCCATAGGTTCATTGAAGTCCTATCGAGACCCAAGGAAAAGAGAATCAAGCAGTAGCCAGACCCACATCCCAGATGGGATCCCTATTCCAAATGGTTTAGAGTCTAGTTGGGACCTTTTACCAGGGATATCCCCTGCTGTTGGCCAGCCAGATTTTCCAGTCAACAGAATCTAATGTATCGTCAATGTCCTAATGTGTCTCATGTATTCAATGGAAACTATTACCTGATTCATTGGAAGAACACTTTTCCTCATCAAACTCAGGAATTTTACAAGCATTTGACTGCTCATTATTTTTAGAAGGAATAAGTAGGAGCATGTTGAAATTTATTTCATCACATACCTTTTCTCTGCAAGGTTCTTTAAACAATCTCTCAAAACACTCCCACTCCGCGCAACCATGGTCATAACTACTCTATCAAAAAAAGGATATATCTGTCAACTCAGCCAAAAAAGGACCCCACTGAAGGCACAAATCTGGAATAACATTTGGAGCGATAAATAACTGCTTAAGTTTTTATAAAATTGTTTGTTAATGACCCATAATTAACTCCTTACCACCAACAATCTCTGTAAAAGAGGTGTAATTGGTACCTGTGTATTTGCAACATGCAGAGTAGCCAAAGGAAAACTCGCCCTTTTAACATCACAACTAATTTAGCATGCATGAAACATGGTGATATTCGAAGACAAACAACCAAATATGCATAGTGACATAATTTCACCTTAAGTAAATACACTACCACATAAGGGAATTATGGCCAAAGGTATAGGGGATATTCAGTGGACACACTACTCTGTGCAAAATAAAGAGTAGAATTGTGTTAGGTCCCTATATTACTAGTATAGTCCCTTATTATTGTTAGTGTAACCCCCTTATTGTTATTATTGTACCCTTGTAACCCCCATATTGTTATTATTGTGCCCTTAAATTATTATTGTTAGGTCAGCTAGGATTACATTGTGGCCCACTAGGATTACATTATGGGCCCATGGACTCCTATATATAGAAAGGAGGTTTTGTAAATTGTATCATCCAATAATTGTTCATTCATGTAATTTATTGGAGGTTTCCCCCTCGAAGTGGCTTATTTCTAAGGCGTTGATATCTCTTTTCTTCTATTTTTGGAGTTGGTTTCACAACATTTGGTATTAGAGCTTTGGATTCTAGGGTTTCGTTGCTCCAAACAGGTCATCGTGTAATTTTCGCTATAAATTTTTTCTTACGAAGTTTGAGAAACTAAAATTTTTAGGGTGCGAAGCTGAAATCTTGAGGAACATCTTCAAAAAATTTCAGAGCCTTTTTCGCAATATTTTGGGAGACATGATCTGTGGAAGTTAGGTCTTTTTTCAGGCTCATAAACAGGTCATCGTGGTATTTTCGCTATAAAATTTTTTCTACAAAGATTAAGAAGCTGAAATTTTTAGGGTGTGAAGCCGAAATACTAAGAAACATTGTAAAAACATTTCAGAGCCTTTTTTGCAACATTTTAGGAGATATGATCTGTGGAAGGTAGTGCTTTTTCAGGCTCCTGAATTTCATCTCAAAGAGGTGATCGTGGGAAAATATTCATAACTCTCTCTCTGAGCATCGGATTGGAGTGCTGTAAAAATTGGTTGCAAGTACACGGACTTTAGTTTCTTTGCTATCAATTTTAGAGCCAAAGGATGAAACAGTGACACGTGGAAAGTCATACAAGTTCGCTCTACTGAACCAGTCAAAAATTGGGTCATTGTGGGAGATTGGACATAACTTTGTCTTGAAGAATACAAATCATATTAAACTTGTGGCATTGGAAAGAAGCTTCAGAGGGATACTATAGGGCTGAATTTCAGATATTTAAGAGCTGCAATCACAGCGATAATCCAATTTCAATATCAGGCTCCTCAAAAGCAAGAAAAAGGTGTGTATTTTTTTTATTTTTTATTTATTTTTTTCCGAATTTCATAAGTCTTGTTTGAAGAATCAATTTGAATTGATTCCAAGGGAATGTTGTAGAATAGATATTAGTATTTGGTTCTAAAAAATTCCCTGTAAAAATAATTCAACACCCATTAAGCCTACATGAAGATGAAGAATTGCAACATGATCTATCAAAATTACAAGAGCAAGTGCACCAAATTTTGCTCTTGCAAAGAGCAACAAAAAATGAAATGGAAGTTTTGAAGAAAGGCATGGAAGCGAAGATGGATGTTGTGAAGAATAATATGGATGGTTTGAAGAAAGGCATGGAATCTGAGATAGATGGCATGGAAGCTAGCATGGAATCTAAGATGGATGACATGGAAGCTAAGATCGATGAGAAAATGGAAAACATGAAGAATGATCTAAAAGAAGACATGGAAGGTTTGACAAATTTGATACAAGAAATGTTTCCTAATGGTGAAAAGATAGTAGAGGAAACTCATGATGAGAACAAAATAAATGTTAATCATGATTTCATAAACTCTAATGTTGCCAGTGGGAAGAACCACCATATTCCAAAAATGGATATGAAGAAGTTTGATGGAAAGGATCCTGTAACATGGATACTACAGATGGAGCAATATTTTGATCTCCATAATGTGCAAAACACACAAAGGGTACGCATTTCAACTTTACATTTAGAACAAAATACATTTATATGGTATCGATGGCTTTGCTCCCGTAAAAAAATTGTTCACTTGGTAAATTTTTATGGAGGAAACGATAGCACATTATGAGGATACAAAGAGAAACACTTTCTTTAGCCAATTGATAAATCTCAAACAAAAGGGTTTAGTGGGGGAGCACATTGAGGACTTCCAAAAATTGAATATAAGGGTAACTGATATTCTAGAGGAACACAGGATTGATCTCTTCATAGGTACTTTAAAGGATAACATCCAACATGAAGTTCGTGTTTTGGAACCCGATTCATTGGAGAAGGCATTCAGGTTGGCAAGAAAAATTAAATGTAAAATTATGGCGACAAGGAAGCCTACCACTCACTTCTATAAATATGGAAGTGTTACTACTCCTATATTTCCACAACCTTCAAGGTTGACACCACAACAATTGGAAGAAAAAAGAGAAAAAGGGCTTTGCTACAGTTGTGATAGAAAATACACTAAAGGTCATAAGTGTGCTGAGAAGAAATTATTTTACATAGATTGTGAAGAGGAAGAAGAAAATGAACAAGAAGAGGATATACACCAGGAACCAATCGTAGAAGAGGAAGAAATGAGTCCGACCATATCGTGTAATGCAATGGTAGGAATCACCACTCCTCAAACTCTCAAGATAGAAGGACAAATCAAGAAGAAAAAGGTAATAGTGTTGATTGATTCAAGTAGCACCCATAATTTTATTCATTGTAAGGTAGCCAAGGAATTAAATTGTTTCGTATACCCAGCACCAGAATGTCAAGTGATGGTTGCAAATGGAGGAACTATAAATTTCTCTGGAAAATGCCATAATATCAAGCTAACCATGGGGGGATATGTATTGAATAGTCCAATGCTTTCCATTCCTATGGGAGGTGCTGATGTTGTACTAGGAGTACAATGGTTACAATCTTTGGGGATGGTATCTTTTAATTTTCAAAAAAATTTCTTCAATTTTTTTTCAGAAGGAAAGGAAGTCGAATTACGGGGTATTGCAGGGAAGCCAGGAAAGATAATAAACTCTAATGTGATGACAAAGCTTCTAAAGAAAGAAAAAAGAGGCATAATTGCACAATTATGCTCACTAGAAGTTCCAACATCAAAATCATCTATTTCTGCAGATCTCCAACAAGTCTTGGATAATTATTCCAAGGTGTTTGAAACTCCCAAAGGACTCCCACCTATTCATGATCATGATCAAGCTATTCGTTTGATTCCAAGAAGTGTTCCTCCAAACATCAGGCCTTATAGATATCCTTATGTCCAAAAGAGCGAAATTGAACGTATGATTGCAGAAATGTTAGAGGTTGGTATAATTCAACCTAGTCAAAGTTCTTTCTCTGCTCCTATAGTATTAGTACAAAATAAGGATGGATCATGGCGCATGTGTCCGGATTATAGGGAGCTCAATAAGCTCACCATTAAAGATAAATTTCCCATTCCTGTGATTGATGAATTATTGGATGAATTAAATGGAGCAATTTATTTTACCAAGTTGGATATTCGTTTAGGATATCATCAAATTAGAATGAAGACTGAAGATATCCCAAAAACAACATTTCAAACTCATGAGGGTCATTATGAATTTTTGGTCATGCCTTTTGGCCTTACCAATGCACCTTCTACATTTCAAGGGTTGATGAATTCCATTTCAAACCCTTCCTTAGAAAATTTGTGCTCGTATTTTTTGATGATATACTAATCTATAGCAGATCTTGGAAGGATCATGTTGAACATGTTGACAGGGTGCTCAAACTATTGCAGGAGAAACAATTATATGCAAAAACATCCAAATGTTTCTTTGGAGTACAAGAGGTGGAATATCCGGGTCATATTGTATCTCACGAGGGTGTTAAGGTAGACCCTAACAAAATTAAAGCCATTAAGGAATGGAAAGTCCCCACGACCATAAAGCAGTTGCGCAAATTTCTCGTGTTAACAGGGTATTATCGCAAGTTTGTTAAGAATTATGGGAGAATAGCAGCACCTCTAACAACATTATTGAAGAAAGATGCATTTTCATGGACTCCTGAAGCAACTAAGGCCTTTGAACATTTTAAAGAGGCAATGTGCCTAGCACCGGTCTTAGCTACGCCAAACTTCACAAAAACCTTTATTGTGGAATGTGATGCCTCAGGAAATGGAATTGGTGCAGTTTTAATGCAGGAAGGAAGACCCATTGCTTTTGAAAGTCGTCCAATCAAAGGAAAGTATTTACAGAAACCTATTTATGAGAAGGAAATGTTAGCAATACCGCATGCACTAAAGAAATGGTGAACTTACCTAATGGGAAGACACTTCAAGGTAAAAACTGATCATGATAGTCTTAAACACTTTTTGGAACAAAGTCTATCTTCAGAAGAGCAGCAAAAATGGGTCACAAAGATGTTGGGTTATGACTTTGAAATAATCTACAAAAAAGGAAAGCTTAATGTTGTTGCAGATGCACTCTCAAGAAAGAATGAAGAAGTGTAAGCATTTCTTTGTGCCATTTCTATTATCCAAACAGATTGGATAACCAAAGAAAGAGATGAATGGAAGAAGGACAAAGATGTATGGACACTCATTCAAAAGTTGCAGCAAGATCCTAGTACATATTATACATTTAGTTGGAAAAATGATTCCTTATGGCAAAGATCGCTTAAATCTTTGTAAGAATTCCCAACTAAAACAAAAGATTGTTTTGGAATTGCACACTTCTCCTTTAGGAGGACACTCAGGATTTTTAAAAACTTACCACAGGGTGAAGAAAGAATTTTTTTGGGATGGCCTTAAAACTGATATTCAAAAGTTTGTGGCAGAATGTTTGGTTTGCCAGCAGAATAAAGTTGAGACAATTAAGACCCCGGGACTTCCACAACCTTTATCCATTCCAAGTCAACGTTGGGAGGAGATTTCAATGGATTTTATCACAGGTTTACCTAAGTCCGAAGGAAAGAGTGTCATCATGGTGGTAGTTGATAGACTTACTAAGTATGCACACTTTTGTGCATTATCTCATCCATTTAAAGCAAGTACAGTTGCTACTACATTTATGGACAGAATTCAAAAGCTACATGGAGGCCCAAGGGTTATTGTGAGCGACAGAGATCCCATTTTTACTGGAAATTTTTGGACGGAGTTATTTTCTTGTTTGGGTACTCAATTAGCTCATAGCTCATCTTATCATCCTCAATATGATGGTCAAATTGAGATAGTAAATAAATGTTTGGAAGGATATCTTTTTTGTTTTGTATGTGATAAACAAACACAATGGGTCAAGTGGTTACCTCTCGCTGAATGGTGGTATAACACTTCCTTCCATACTGCAGCAAAAATGACCCCATTTATGGCACTTTATGGATATCATCCACCATCCATCACATCATCTTTAAAGGAAAATTCGAAGGTTCAAGCAGTGGAAGATCACATCGAGCATCAGCAAGAAGTTCTCCAACTCTTAAAGGATAACCTGAATTTGGCACAAAATCGAATGAAACAACAGGCAGATCAACATCGCAGCGAGAGAAGTTTTGATGTAGGAGACTCGGTATTTTTACGGCTACAACCATACAAACAAATGTCCCTCAAGCAAGCTAAGAAGGATAATAAATTATCGCCAAAGTACTATGGTCCTTACAAGGTGTTGCAAAAGATTGGTACTATGGCATACAAATTGGAGCTTCCTACTTCTTCGCGAGTACATCCACTTTTCCATGTTTCATGCTTAAAGAAGGTTATAGGAGAAAATCTTCCAGTTCAAACAATATTGCCAGAACTTGATGAGGAAGGAAAAATCATATTGGAACCAGAAGCGGTCATGGAAACAAGAACTCGACAACTACGGAATCGATCAATTTCAGAGCATCTCATCAAGTGGAAGAACTTACCCACTGAAGATTCTACATGGGAGGATGAGAATTTTATACAGAAGCACCCAGAGCTACTCAAGCGTTGAGGACAACACTTTTTTGAAGGAGAGGGGCATGTTAGGTCCCTATATTACTAGTATAGTCCCTTATTGTTGTTAGTGTAACCCCCTATTGTTATTATTGTACCCTTGTAACCCCCATTTTATTATTATTGTGCCCTTAAATTATTATTGTTAGGTCGGCTAGGATTACATTGTGGCCCACTAGGATTACATTATGGCCCCATGGACTCCTATATATGGAAAGGAGGTTTTGTAAATTGTATCATCCAAGAATTGTTCATTCATGTAATGTATTGGAGGTTTCCCCCTCGAAGTGGCTTATTTCTAAGGTGTTGATATCTCTTTTCTTCTATTTTTGGAGCTGGTTTCACAACAAATTGACCTCTATTTCAGCATGCTAGCCTAGCCCCTCTAGGTGCACTCACCCATCCTATGAATCTAGTTGGAAATTGAGGATTGGTTTTGTGAAAATTGAAGAATGGATCAAACTTAAATAACATCACATTCTCTTTTTTGATGGTGCATCAAGAGAAAATCCATGAGAAGCAGGTGAAAGAGTCATATTTGAATCCAAAGTAGAAGCATAAACTAACATTTTCTTTAGGGTGTCAACAAAGTGACATAATAAATATGAAGCCTTGATCTAGGAGTAAGGTTGCATCAAAAGAATTAGCAGCATCAACTAGAACTAATGCAAGATATTATGAAAGAAACGATGTTGCTATTTATTTATAAGGTGTTCTAGTTTCCAAAACTTGAACATGTTTCCACATTTCATCCAACTCAGAGCTACACATTTTCCCTCTTCACCTACTTGCTTTGCAGTCACAAGTAAGCAACAAAGAGAATGAATAATGTTGTTACATTCAAAACCAACATTAGTCACCACCACTTCTGCATGAACAAATTTTATAATGTCTCTGGTAAAATCTTGGAACTACTTCTGATATTCACATGAATTTTATTCATAACCAGAACTGAGTTAATGGTGTTGTTAAGTTGACACTCCCGTATTATTACATCGCGCCAAGAACCCAATGTATCATCAATGTCCTAATGTGTCTCATGTCTGCAATGGCAGTTATTACCTGATTCATTGGAAGAACACTCGTCCTCATCAAACTCATGAATTTTACATACATTTGAATGCTTATTATTTTCAGAAGGAATAAGTAGGAGGATGCTGAAATTGCTTTCATCACATACCTTTTCTCTGCAAGGTCCTTTAAAAAATCTCTCAAAAACACTTCAACTCCATGCAACCATGGTCATAACTACTCTATGAAAAAAAGGATATATCTGTCAACTCACCCAACAAAGGACTCCACCTAACGCACAAATCTGGAATAACATTTGGAGCGATAAAGAACTGCTTAAGTTTTTAGAAATTTGTTGGTTAATGAATCATAATTAAATTTGTACTACCAAAAATCTCTGTAAAATAGGTGTAAATGGTCCCTGTGTATGTGCAACTTGTAGAGTAGCCAAAGAAAAACTCGTCCTTTTAACATCACAACTAATTTTTCTTGAAACATGGTGATCTTTGAAGACAAACAACAAAATATGCATAGTGACAAAATTTCACCTTTAGTAAAGAAACTGCCACATAAGGAAATTATGGCCAAAGGTATAGGGGATATTCAGTGGACTCACTAATCTGTAAAAAAGAAAGAGTATAATTGACCTATATTTCAGGATTCTAGGTTATCCCCTCTAGGTGCACTCACCCATCCTATGAATCTAGTTGGAAATTGAGGATTGGTTTCATGCAAATTGAAAAATGGATCAAACTTCAACACCATCACATTCACTTTTTTGATGGTGCATCGAGAGAAAATCCATAAGAAGCAGGTGAAAGAGTCATCTTTGAATCCAAAGTAGAAGTGGAAACTGAAATTTTCTTTAGGGTGTCAACAAAGAGACAAATAATAAATTTGAAGCCTTGATCTAGGAGTAAGGTTGCTTAGGAGAATAACACATGAGGATATTACAATTGTTGAAGAGCCTCCCTTTGAAGCCCACCCTCTAAAGCTCTGTTGGGTAACATGACCATTCTAGAGACAACAAGAGGAAACTAGGGTTCAACGAGGGTTCAATTGATAACCACACCAAGGATTGGAATCGTGGTATTTGTTGCAACAAGCTAGCCCAGTACGACACCATTGGAACAGGTCCTGGTCGAATAGTTTTTAGTTTACAAGCCATGTTTTATCTGGTTAAATTCCTTCACAATCTACGAAAACAAATACCCAAAATGTTGCAAATTTTGGTGCCTTTAAGCTATTTCATGTGTCAGATAAACCTCCAGAAAGTGCACTGGTAGAAAAAATGTCCAAAAACGTATTATGACAAGAAAAACATCGCCAACAACCTACAAAAGATGTACAATAAAATGAGGAAAATGATCTCTCAAGGAAAACCCCCCAAATTAATCTGCAGGGCCTCATCTCAATAGCCAACAAACATTTTTATATGGTTCAATTCTCTCAAAATCTACCAGAACTGCTACCCAAAATGCTGCAACTTCTGGTGCCTCTAAGTTGGTTCTTGTGTTAGAGAAACCTCCAGAAAGTGCACTAGCAGAAAAAATGTCCAAAAACATATTATTACAAGAAAAACATGGCCAACAACCTATGAAATTCGTACAATCAAATGAGACGAATGATAAAAAACAACTAAACAATATGCAACCAATACTATCTACTATTGTCAGAACTATATAAGTAATGGGCATATATAGATTTGTTAGATTTATAGGTTAATGATAATCATAAGAAACTGAACAAATTGTATTCACAAAAATGAGGACAAAGGAATCAAATGTTAAGCAAATGACTTCACTTTCCAATAGCATGTAGGGTGCTAAAATATTTGTTGGATAAGCTTAAGGAATTTAGGCAATTCCATTGGGATAAAATAAAATACAACGACTTCTAGCATTTCAATATAAATGATAATGTGGCAAGAAAACTTGCTCAACAAATAGCTCACCAAAGTAGTAAGTGTGCTTAAGAAACAACTCTTATATACCTAGGAGATCACAAAATGCTGCAATAACTTGAGACTTTGTTGAAGGTTTTTAGGAATTGCTTCAGAAAGAACATATATTGCCTTTAGAAAAATATTACGAAAGTGACTTGAAATGATTAGCTTCTGCAATTTGGACAATATTTTGATTATCAACTAATAAATTAGGTGTCTTTACTATTAAGAAAGGTGACTCTAGACAATGGGTCTTCATTATTAAGCATGGTCACTAGTAGAAGAATTCAATCTTGAACTCTATATTTTGTTGCCAATATTTTTTATTTACTGGTAGCTCAAATAGTAACATCACTGCTTTCTTTCCTTCCTCTGTATCCCATGCTAGCGCACCCAAGGGAATGCTAGATTTGTTTTCACTTTTTATCAAGCACACTTAAGAGGACCTAGTTTTGACAGGTGGCAACTAGACATTCCTATGACAGTTGAGGGAAATTTTCCCATCTTCAGGAGCATTTACATCGCCAATTTTTTGGGATGTGGGTAACATCCCAACATAAAAAGAGATGTCCCCAATAGTTGTCTTGTACCTTATGGACATGGAAACACTAAAGTATAAGCCAACCCACTTTCATTTTGCATATGATGGTGGCTAGATCCATTCAGGGTGGGCTGACAATGATAATAGATCCACTGATTTATCCATTAGTGGATGCATCCCTTAGGGGTGGGACACATCCTTAACATAACTAGGTCCCATCCAAGATAAAAGGGAAAAGGATAAAAAAATTATCATGCATATATGAGAATGGACTATATCATTTATCAATGACATAAATAGAATTCAGAACACATGACATCATAAAAGTATTTCATCTAACAAAGTTATGTATGAAGACTTGAATCTTCGACCCTTAAAGAAATTGTCACATGTAATTTCTAATGTATGTATGAGTAATTTTTAGGGTAGGTGTCCCTATGTGTGGTTGCACATCTCGCATATTTGGTAGGGGAATGAAAACATATCCTCCCAGGCTGGTGGGCATCCCCAACCAATAAATAAATGCATGATTGGTGGGACTTGTTACCTATCATATGGCATGAGAATTTATTGAGTTGAAGACCTCACCCAAGCAGGTTGCACTTGGAGAATTTTGGCTTTCTGGCTTGTTAACTCTCATGTTATATGAGGCCTAAACTTGTGAATATTTTCACTACTATTGTCATTTCCATCACAAAGGGAGGTTTACAAGTTGACCTTTCGATGGCCCTAGAGTCGTGATTGAATTTGATGAGGTTTTGGTGATGGCCTCATCCTAATAGCCAACAAGCATGTTTGTCTGGTTCAATTCCCTCAAAATATACTAGAACTGCTACCCAAAATGCTGAAACTTTTGGTGCCTCTAAGCTGGATCTTGTGTCAGAGAAACCTCTAGAAAGTGCACCAACTGGAAAAAATTTCCAAAAATGTTATTACAAGAAAAAAATGGCCAACAACCTACAAAAGACGTACAACCAAATGAGATGAATGATAAATGACAACTAAACAATACGCAACCAATACCATCTACTACTGTCAAAACTATTGAAGTAATGGGCATATACATATTTTTTAGATTTATAGGTTAATGATTAATCATAAGATACCAAAAAAATTGTATTCACAAAAATGTGAAGGACAAAGGAATCAACTACTAATCAAATGAATTAATTTTCCAATAGCATGTAAAATGCTAAAATATTTGTTGGATAAGCTTAAGGAATTTATGAAACTCCATTGGGATAAACTAAAATACAACAACTTCCAACATTTCAATATAAATGATAATGTGGCAAGAAAACTTGCTTAACAAATATCTCACCAAAGTAGTAAGTGTGCTTAAGTAACAACTCCTATATATCTAGGAGATAACAAAATGCTGCAATAACCTGAGACTTTGTTGAAGGTTTTTAAGAATTGCTTCATAAAGAACATATATTGCCTTAAAACAAATATTACAAAAGTGACTTGAAATGATTAGCTTCTGCAATTTGGACAATACTTTGATTGTCATTTAAAAAAGTATTGTGAGATTCCCAACGATCCTCCACAGCATGGGATATTTACTATTAAGCAAGGTGACTCTAGATAATGGGTCTTCATTATTAAGCATGGTGACTAGTAGAAGAATACAGTCTTGACCTCTATATTGTGTTTCCATATTTTCTTATTTACTGACAGCTCTAATAGTAACACCACTGCTTGATTTCCTTCCTCTGTATCCCATGTTAGTGCACCCAAGGGAATGCTAGATTTGTTTTCAATTTTCATCAAGCACACTTAAGAGGAACTAGTTTTGATAGGTGGCAACTAGACATTCCTAAGACAGTTGAGGGACATCTACCCATCTTCAGGAGCATTTACATGACAAATTTTTGGGATGTGGGTAACATCCCAAAAGAAAAAGAGATGTCCCCAATAGTTTCCTTGTACCTCATGGACAGGGAAACACCAAATTCTAATCCAATCCACTTTCATTTTGCATATGATGGTGGTCGGATCCTTTCAAGGTGGGCTGAAAGTGATCATAGATCCACTAATTGATCCATCAGTGGATGCATCCCTTAGGGGTGGGACACATCCTTAATGAAACTAGGTTTCATCTAAGATAAAAGAGACAATGATAAAAAAATTCTCATGCATACATGAGAATGGACTATATCATTTATCAGTGATAGAAATTGAACACATAAAATCATAAAAGCATTTCATCTAACACAATTTGTATGAATACTTGAGTCTTAGACTCTTACATAAATTTTCACATGTCATTTCTGATGTATGTATGAGTAATTGTCAGGGTAGGTGTCCCCATGTGTGGGTGCACATCTCACATATTTGGTAGGGAAATGACAACATATCCTGCCAGGCTGGTGGGCACCCCCAACCAATAAATAAATGCATGATTGGTGGACCCTGTTACCCATCATATGGCATGAGAATTAATCCAGTAGAAGACCGCACCCAAGAAGGTTGCACTTGGGGAATTTTGGCTCTCTGGCTTGCTACCTCTCATGATATAGGAGACTTGTTACCTCTCATGTTATATGAGGCCTACACTTGTGAATATTTTCACTACTATTGTCATTTCCATCAAAAAGAGAGGTTTATAGTTTGACCTTTAAATGTCCCTAGAGTCATGATTGCATTTGATGAGGTTATTGATGAAGTAAGCATAGATGGCTTGATGATGTTGATGTTTGGGTTGCCTTGATGATGATTGTTTTCCTTTCATACTAGTCGACTTAGTTGTGAATCCCCGTGATCATTAGATGGTTAATGATACATGTTATTGTATGACTCACTCGATGAAATTCCCTTGCATTTTTGGCCTAAGCCAGCATCGTTTTCACATAATAATTTCAATAGCTTCATGATGGTGTACAACACTCTAACATTCTCTCCCTGCTATTACTTGAATTGAAATTGTTCTTGGGGTGATTGAATATGCTCTAGCATGGTTTGATATACATGAGGTAAACACCCTTGTTCATATTGAAGGATTGTAAGCATATTATGCTATGTCATGATATAGACAATAATCATTGCATGCTTTATAGTTATATATACATAGATCCACTACATATGGGATTGGTTGGCATGATTTGAGGAATGCCCCCACATCTTATTGGAACAAATGTTTAGATCACCCTTTGAGGAGTTGTCATAAAATTTTGTTGACCATTGCTTGCCCGCTTATCTATGAGATCCACTTATGGAGGAGTGATAAATTTATTGGAGGGGCATCCTAGCTCTTGAGCATATACCTTTTGACAAGTAACCAAATTGTTGCCAAATTAGTGCCAATAAATGGAAAATGTAGTAGAATTTTAAAATTAGGATCATAATAGAAATTTGGAAAAATATTGCTAGGAGCTATGGTGGCTCTAAATACATCACCTTAAAACCCTCACCACATTTTGATAAAATTTTTGAGAAATTCCCAACCTTTGTTGCTTGATCACTTTGGTTATTTGGGAAGATTGTGATTGTAGAATGCACGTGGTGGAGAACAACTTGAACATAGGGAACAAATTTACGTGTTATGAGTGTTGATTTTTGTGTAGATTCGGAGGTACTTCAAGCCCTAGTGTTCAAGGGTTGGAGGTCAAAGCGCCACAAATGAACTTGTGGGCTTGAGATCCAAGCTTGGGGGTTTTGCACCCATTGTGATTTGGGCCAAAACCGTGATGTATTTTTGACATGTGATAGATGAGGATGATAGTGCTATGCGAGAATATTCCAACGCAATGAGGATCATCCAATTATGAGTTTCTATTAGAGAGAAATTAATTTTTGAAGTTGAAAAGTTAATTACTAGTTGTCAAGTCATGTTGGCTTGATGTAAATAACTCCAATAGGTGTGTCTCTTCATAATTCACTGAAGCCCCTCATTATGTCTATAAAAGGAGGGTGAGAAATTATGTTTTAGGCATGTATTGTGTGCAACACATCACAATAAGATAGCTCATGGAGGAGAAGAAAAATTATGTTTTGGGCCACTTGAATAAGAGGGATGACAACGTGGAGAAGAGGGAAATTCAGGGCACTCTTGGTGACTGTTATGAAGGTCGTTTTGCTGTGCTAGAGGGCTGAGGTAGAGGAGAGAATTTCTGTATGTTTTTGGGGTATTTTAGGGTGTTTAGACCCTTGGAAGAGACAACTGCATCCCTAGATGGCTGTTGTGGGAAGGTCGCAGGCCTAAACCAACCTAAACAGAGTTGCGTAGGGCAGTTTTAGGGTTGGTTCATGCCCATGAAAACATAATTGAGGAGGTGGGTAATTCTAAAGGGCAACCACTTTCATCTAGAGAAATTCTAGGTAGAATTGAAGGCTAGAAGAAGGGACTGTGTGATTCCCTAACCAGGACGAGATTGCAGCAGTGAAGGAGACCTCAAAACAATGAGCTTAAGGTATGTATTTCAGTGCATTATTATAGATGTTGGATCCTAACTTATAGATCAGTTTTAAATCATGATAGGGAGGCATGTGGAAGTCAATGAGGAGGGGGCATATCTCATGGTTAGATGCCCTAAACCAGTGATAGTTGCCACAGTGATTGGGAAGTAGTGTAGTAAGTGTGCTTAAGTAACAACTCCTATATATCTAGGAGATAACAAAATGCTGCAATAACCTGAGACTTTGTTGAAGGTTTTTAAGAAGTTATTCATAAAGAACATATATTGCCTTAAAAAAAATATTATGAAAGTGACTTGAAATAAATAGCTTCTGCAATTTGGACAATATTTTGGTTGTCATCTAAAAAAGTATTGTGAGATTCCCAACAATCCTCCACAGCATGGGGTCTTTACTATTAAGCAAGGTGACTCTAGATAATGGGTCTTCATTATTAAGCATGGTGACTAGTAGAAGAATACAGTCTTGAACTCTATATTTTGTTGCCAATATTTTTTATTTACTGACAGCTGTAATAGTAACACCGCTACTTGATTTCCTTCATCTGTATCCCATGCTAGCACACCCAAGGGAATGCTAGATTTGTTTTCAATTTTCTTCAAGCGCACTTAAGAGGAAATATTTTTGACAAGTGGAAACTAGACATTCCTAAGACACTTGAGGGACATCTACCCATCTTTAGGAGCATTTACATCACAAAAGAAAAAGAGATGTCCCCAATATTTTCCTTTTATCTCATGGACAGGGAAACACTAAATTCTAAGCCAACCCACTTTCATTTTGCATATGATGGTGGTCAGATCCATTCAGGGTGGGCTGACAGTGAGCATAGATCCACTGATTGATCCATCAGTGGATGCATCCCTTAGGGGTGGGACACATCCTTAATGCAACTAGGTCCCATCTAAGATAAAAGAGACAAGGATAAAAAAAATTTATCATGCACACATGAGAATGGACTATATCATTTATCAATGACAGAAATAGAAGACATAAAATCATAAAATAATTTAATCTAACACAGTTATGTATGAATAATTGAGTCTTAGACTCTTATAGAAATTGTCACATGTCATTTATGATGTATGTATGAGTAATTTTCAGGGTATGTGTCCCAATGTGTGGGTGAACATCTCACATATTTGGTAGGGAAATGACAACATATCCTCCCAGTATGGTGGGTATCCCCAACCAATAAATAATGCATGATTGGTGGACCTTGTTACCCATCATATGACATGATAATTAATCCAGTAGAAGACCGCACCCAAGCAGGTTGCACTTGGAGAATTTTGGCTCTCTGGCTTGTTACCACTCATGATATAGGAGACTTGTTACCTCTCCTGTTATAGGAGGCCTACACTCGTGAATATTTTCAATACTCTTGTCATTTCCATCAAAAAGGGAGGTTTACAGGTTGACCTTTAGATGTCCCTAGAGTCGTGATTGCATTTGATGAGGTTATTGATGAAGTAAGCATAGATGGCTTGATGATGTTGATGTTTGGGTTGCCTTGATGATGATTGTTTTCCTTTCATCTAGCCTACTTAGTTGTGAATCCCCTGTGATCATTAGATGGTTAATGATACATGTTGTTGTATGAATCACTTGATGAAATCCCCTTGCATTTTTGGCCTAAGCCAACATCGTTTTCACATAATCATTTCAATAGCTTGATGATGGTGTACAACACTCTAGCATTATCCCCCTGCTATTACTTGAATTGAAATTATTCTTGGAGTGATTGAATATGCTCTAGCATGGTTTGATATTCATGAGGTAAACACCCTTGTTCATATTGAAGGATTGTAAGCATGTTATGGTATGCCATGATATAGAATACAATCATTTCCTGCTTTACAGTTCTATCTACGAAGATCCACTACATATGGGATTGGTTGGAATGATTTGAGGAATTCCCCCACATCTTATTGGCACACATGTTTAGGTCACCCTTTGAGGAGTTGGCATAACAACTATATTACGATTTATTTCCCACTTATCTATGAGATCCACTTATGGAGGAGTGTGATAAATTTATTGGAGGGGAATCCTAGCTCTTGAGCATATAAATTTTGACAAGTAACCAAATTGTTTCCAAATTAGTGCTAATAAATGGAAAATTGTAGCAGAATTTTAAAATTAGGGTCATAATAGAAATTTGGACAAATATTGCTAGGAGCTATGGTGGCTATAAATCCATCACCTTAAAACCCTCACCACATTTTGATAAATTTTTTGAGAAATGCCCAACCTTTTTTGCTTGATCACTTTGGTTATTTGGGAAGATTGTGATTGAAGAATGCACATGGTGGAGAAAAAATTGAACATAGGGAACAACTTTACGTGTTATGAGTGTTGATTTTTGTGTAGCTTGGGAGGTAATCCAAGCCCTAATGTTCAAGGGATGGAGGTCAAAGCGCCACAAATGGGCTTGTGGGCTTGAGATCCAAGCTTGGGGGTTTTGCACCCATCAATATTTAGGCCAAAACCATGATGGAATTTTGACATGTGATAGATGAGGATGATAGTGCTCGGTGAGACAATTCCAATGCAACGAGAATCATCTTGATTCTGAGTTGTTGTTAGAGAGAAATTAATTTTTGAAGTTGACAAGTTAATTATTGGTTTTCAAGTCATGTTGGATTGACGTAAATAACTCCAATAGGTGTGTCTCTTTATAATTCGTTGAAGCCCCTCATTATGTCTATAAAAGGAGGGTGAGCACTTGTGTTTTAGGCATCCATTGTGTGCAACACATCACAAAAATATAGCTTGTGGAGGAGAAGAAAACTTATTTTTTGGGCCACAGGTATAAGAGGGCTGACAACGTGGAGAAGAGGGTAGTTCATGGCACTCTTGGTGATTTTTATGAAGGCAGATTTTTTGTGCTAGAGGGCCAAGGTAGAGGAGAGAATTTCTGTATGTTTTTTGGGTATGTTAGGGTGTTTAGACCTTTGTAAGATATAGTTGTATCCCTAGATGGCTGTTGTGGGAAGGCTGCAGGCCTAAACCAACCTAAACAGAGCTGCATAGGAAAATGTTAGGGTTGGTTCATGCCTGGGACAATAGAATTGAGGAGGACGATACTTCCAAAGGGAAACCACTTTCATCTAGAGAAATTCTGGGTAGAATTGAAGGCTAGAAGAAGCGACTATGTGATGCCCTAACTAGGCCTAGATTGCAGCAGTGAAGGAGACCTCAAAACAATGAGCTTAAGGTATGCATTTCAGTGCATTCTTGTAGATGTTGGATCCTAACTTGTGGATCAGTTTCAAATCCTGATAGGGCAGCATGTGGAATTCAATGAGGAGGGGTAGATCTCATGGTTAGATACCCTAAACTAGTGATAGTTGCCATAGTGATTGGGCAACAAAATTGGGTGTTTAAATCTTGGAGAAGAGGGTTCAGTTGAAGACATGGAGATGTGGTCTTGACAGGTTACATGGCAAGATGGGTTGGGAGTTCTGGTGGACTAGTGGTGCACCTGGTGAACAACATTTTGTTGTAGGGAATATTATTGATCGTGGAATTTTTTTGATGTGCCATGGTTGGTTGGGACAACTCAAGGGTTTCTTTGGCATGGACGAGATCAGGATGATTGAGATGGCTTCATGTGATGGACTACAGGTTGGAAACCTGAATTCTTCATCAGATCATGGTGTTGCATGTCCGATATTGGTGGGATTTTCACGAGTGGTATTTGATCCAGGAGGATGAGTGCTTATAGAACTGAGCCAGTGGAGATCGTGTAGGCTCAAAGAGAGTCTAGCTTCAGAGGGAGAAACCCTATGCAGGTTTGGGATCTTTAGGTTCAGGATGATGATCAATGTTGGATCGGTTGATGAGCAGTTGTAGGAGGCCTTAGGAGCTGTTTGGAGGAGCCTAATAAGGACTGTTAGGAATCCCTAACTAGGCAGCAAATGTGACAACATGAACATCAGTCCAAAAGTGAAGAAAGGTAAGTTTTGTGGTGTTTTGAAGGATCAATTTGGATTAGTCTACATTGCAGATTCTTGGGAGCCATTTGTTGGAGTTTCCTTGGGAATGAAGGAATTCCAACTAGGAGCAGATCCTGCTATGGAGTGATGTAGGTGTCCTAGTGTGGACAGAGTTGTTGCAACTTGTGGAAGCCAAGGAGGTAGGGTTGACGTGGCATGGTAGAAGCCCTAATCAGTGGGTAGTTTCCACAATGAAGATTAGCTACTACTTTTGTGAAATAACTCCTCTATTGCAGAGAAAAGGGTAGATTGGTTAAGTCTATTGGCATCCATGTGTAAGGGTCTCCTAGATGTAAGGATGCCCTAACTAGGTGCAGATGCTACAATGTGGACTTGGTCAATCATGGACGGTTGGAGGGAAACGTGAGAGTGGACCAAGTGTGAATGTGGATTGGGCATTTAGGGTCTATTGGAGGACAACATGATAGTGTCCATGTTGGAACCCGATGTGCAACACCTTGATGGACAAAGGTAGTTGCTAGAGAGGTAGCTGTTGAAGCTCAAGGTTATAATAAGCCAAGAGTAGTTTGTGGAGCTCGATACTTGTGTGTGGAGAAGGACTTCTACAACAAATGATGGGAAATATTCCTAGCCCATGTTCATTGTGGGATATGGACATCTTGCAATGATATGTGGAAGCCCTTCGTGCCCTATGTTGGTCTTCATTGAAGCAACACAAGAAGACCATAGTGGGTTTAAGTCCCTGAGTAGTTGAGGAGCAGTCTTGGGCATATTGAGAGTTGTTCACAAGTGGAGTTGTGAACAAATCGACAAGAGTCTCAATGTGTTGTGCCCTTGATGGACTAAGGCACAACTAGTGAGTAGATTGACAGATGAGGTTCAGTGGCCAAATGGAATTGGAGCATTGATAGAGGCAGGAGTTATAGATCGGGAGCCGAAGGACCGGGCAAGTATAGGGCATGACTGAGAGGAGCAGTGAGAGCATCTACAGCCAGATGGTTAAAGTATCTTGTTTTGTATCTTGTACTAGTGGATGTATGAGGGCTATTATCCCTGGTATGGGAGCCATAGACTATTGTATTATATGTTGTTTACTATAATGAAGTCGGGTTAAAAATTTGTAAAAATTTGTATATATTTTGTGCATATGTGATTTAATGTTGTTTATATTACACTGTGCAAATTAGTTCGGCTGAGATTCTTGGTTTCGTAGCGTCAAATATTTTTAAGACTCTATCCTATACCCAAGGTCATGTAAAATCAACAAATTCAACAGTTTTTGGTCAAAACCGATGGATCTCTTTCATTGGATCTTCACAACTTGGACAATAAACTGTGAGATCCACCTCTGCTCCCAAGGATTCTTCATAGTAAAGTTTGCATCATCAAAGGAACGAGAATATATTTTGCAAGAAGGCCCATGATTTTGGGGATCTACGGGACCTTTTATTACCCCATGGTTCCCAGATTTTGATGCAAACGCAATGGTGGTCTCAAGAATGTCGGTGTGGGTCAGGCTGCATAATCTTCCCCTACAATTCTAGCATCATAAATTACTAGAAGGCATTGAGAACCTCTTAGGGCGATACATAAATACAGATACACAAAGACTTGAAGAGCAGATCTACACTTTTTCCAGACTATGTGTGGAGGTGAACCTCAGCAAAGGACTGCCAGATCCCATCCTTTTGACACACAACAAGCAGTGTTGGACACAGTTCCTTGATTTTTAGAACACGACCTTCAAATGTTGAATATGTCAACAGACGGATCATCTTCAAAATATATGTCCTGATGCCAAGAAAGAGCCACGAAGGAATAGGAAACCTAGAAAACAACCCAAAGGATAGCAATTTCCACTACATTTTCCCAAAGATGAAGAGGAGGAAGAAGAAATGTATCCCCTTACCAATGAAGAAGTCCAGAATCCACAAGAAAGTGTAGAAAAGGAGGAATCAAATCATGAAGCGTCAGAATACCCACACCCAACAGTGCATCCAGAGAGGATTCCAAAAGTAAAGGAGCTAGGGGGTATCAAGTGTCACCATGCATCTGAAAGCTCGAACTCAAATAAGGAAAATCCAAGGAAAATCCAAGAAAAGATGTAGAGAACCAGCTGGCACTTGTATCAACCACTCCATCTTAAGGAGAATGGTGGAAAGTAGAAAAGAAGAAATGGAGCAAAGGATAACTTGTTTCTCTTCATATTAAAGTAGTTTATTTATTGGATCTGTGATCACCAGTCTTGACTCGCTTGATGGAATGTTTTGCAAGCATATACAACATGTAATTTTGTTTTCAATAATAAAATTACAATTTTTCCTGGGGAAAAAATGTATGCCAAAACTTGCATACTAGACAGAAGGTAAAATTCATAGCTTTTCAATCCTAGGGGCAAGGTTTACAACATGATTCACTTTACCATAATTTTTTGTTGTGCACATTGAACCAAATTTTTCAGCCATATGCCACAAAGGGTGAAGATGTGGCTACACTTCTCGAACTGGACAAAACCTATTGGAAACCACTTTACAATTTTTGAAAACTTTTTGTTGTTCAATTGCAAGAAATTCCCAGACATCCACTTCCTACAACTGTTTGTTTGAGAAAAAATTATGGTTAATTTTCTCAATCACCTATGTTTGAATTGAAGGGTATATGTGTTAGAAAAGCAACCATACAATGAAAACTAAAGAAATATCTCTAAATTTTGAGGTGTCACAAACACACTGTGTGTTATAGATTATTTTTTAGCATCTCACTACTAAAGAAGATGCTAGTGTTCCATCCTCTAGCTTCTCATCAACATCTACTTCTAACAGTGACAACCCTAGAAATCCAAATTGGCACCTACTATAGGGAGAACACATGTATTTATACATGGTAGTCTTTCAGTTTTAGGAACAATAACATGTATCTTTAACCACCACTTTTGAAAGACAAAAATTAACAATTGTAAGGTCTTGATTGGACACTAAAAAGAATTGAAATGAACTTACCTTTCAACCCAAATTAAATTATATCTATGATCAGATCAAACCCTTGTAGAATCATCAATAATTACTACTACAGATTCCATTCCAAAAACACCATCTAGATCTTTACTTTTAGGTGGCCTATCATCTCCATCTAGATCAGCCTCATAACCCTTCAAAATAATACATTCTGCAAGTAAAGTTCATGTGGAATCAAGTACTTTGGCCATCTCCGTGGCATAAACTTTGTTTCCCATTGTTCACAAGAAGTGCTTCTAGAATTTTGGACGTTTGGTACTTCTATCTAGGAGGAGAATTGGATGCATATGCCATGGTAGTTTTAGGTTCGATGGAGGACTAGCATTGTAAAGAGAGGATTTCTGTGTTTATTTGTGCACTAAATTTCCTGAGTCGGTTTTGGGGCTTGGGTTGTTCATTGTGTTGGATTCATGAAATAATTTGAACCTGTGCTAAAGGATTGCAATGGAATCCTTACATTGGCCAAATTCAAGTTGTGCTAGTATTTTCCACCCTATTGTGCTTGATTCATTATATTTTCTTACATATATTCATACGGATTGGAAAATCTTTAGCATGTTTGAAATGTCTTTGCATGATTGTGATCATTGTAAGAGGATGATTTGTTACCATGTTGTTGAAAAATTGTTGCATGATTTGTTTTGAATTTCTTCACAGGATTGTAGCTTTAAACATATATAGTATTTACTTCTCACATCCTAATATTCTTAAAAATGAATTCTCAAACTCTGTTTAATCAAATAAATGCATCCCAACTAAATAGGTACATAGTCATTATCTCGAAATAATTTTTTATCACTTTGAAAGGTTGGAAAAAAAAAATTAATGAATAGATTGGTCATTTTAGATACATCTTAAGAGAAGAAATAATGGATTCAATAGCCATCAGATAAAATAAAAATAAACAGGATCTTGTGAATTGTTGAAAGGCTAGACACACCACTAAATCTAACAAACTGCCTTGTGATAGAGATCAACAATAAGTACCTTGTTCCACTGTAATTGATATTTCATTTGGTAGCCTTAGGAAATTAATGTGAACATCATCAGGATTACCAATAGATCTTCCCACGTCAAGTGTTCTTCTAAGTATCTGCCCAAAGATAGAATATAGTCAAAGATTGATGCATTGCAAGAGAACATTCTGGTGGACAGGAAGAATTTGAACATAGCCAGTCTCTTTAATTTCAAGAGATGTACATGTTTCAGGGATGGATTAATAACTTACTGAAACGTTGGTTGTGTACCAGTGACCTATAAGCAGATTTATATCACCATCAAGTGGAGGGAATGGAACAAGGATTAGGGCCCTTCAAGCTACACTTAGTCCTCCAAAGCCCCCTGCAGATTTCTGTAGATATAATGATGGAAAGTAATAGTAGCTACCTATTTGGTTCTTCACTTGGAACTTGTACGTAAAATTATTTTGTGGTGGTATGGGGCAGTTTGTGCTAGGTACTCCATCTTGCCACGAATTTCTCCATTATCTGTGGTTTGTGATCTTCTATAATAATTGGGGCCTCACTGGGAATGTGCATGTATGGTTTGATGTGTTCTACAGAAAAAATGCAGTTTGCAAGTGTAAATTGGTTTTGTATACTTTCAAAAAATGATTTGTTCAATGATAGACCATAAGAGAAGGCCATCCCAATGAAACTTGCACCAGTTCAAATTGTTAGGAATGATCATCTTATACATAAAAACATTCAGTAAAAATAGAAATCACCAACATTTGACATTTAGTTTCATTGTTCATACCAAGATTGAAGCTTCCCTATGGGAGTAGAACCATAGCAAGAGCAGAGGAGCAAAGAAAAGTTGCATTTACTACCTCTAGACGCTGAATCAACCATTGAATGGCTTAGAAACTATAGAAAAAGGGACTCAATTTTTTGTCAAAAATGTCTAAGTTCTTCTTCAATAACCGATCCTCAACCCTAAAAGACCTAATGGTCATTGTTCTTACTATGGACTCGCCAAAATGATTTACAATGGGTGATTTCGTTGTACCATTTAGTCTCATCAGTTATTTAGTAGAAGAAAAATAGTCTTCTCAAATACCACTGCATTGTCTCCTGAACTGCACATCATAGGCATGCCATTGCCCTCATTCTTCCCGCCACTCTCATAGAGGTAGTGGGTTGAACCTTCCTCAAAAATTTTAATGTGATTGCGGCTTCATAAGGCATGAATTAAAGCGCAATTTTATCAGTTCTTTAGTAGAAGCAAAATTCTTCTCAAATACCACTGCGTCGTCTCTTGAATTGTGCATCATCATCGGCATGCCATTGCCCTCATTCTTCCTGCCACTCTCCATAGAGATAGTGGATTGAGCCTTTCTCCTCAAATTTTTGAATGTGATTGTGGCTTTATAAGGCACACATTAGGGCGCTCGTTTTGAAAGCTGTTAAACTCTCTGTGTGATGGTGTGATTGCAACATCATAAGGTACGAATTAGGGTGCCAATTCTGAAAGATGTTAAACTCTTAGTGTGATGGTGTGATTGTGGCTTCATAAGGCACTTAGGGTTCCAATTTTGAAAGCCATTAAACTCTCTAGTGGCTTTGACAAATAATTTTGACGGTCTTTATTTGGCCCAATTTCAAATATGTCAAATATGGTTACCATTTATTGTTTTCCTGAACAAAATTTGAATGTGTATTTTAATTTTGAGTGACATGGAAAAATAAAATTTATATGTGTAAAGAGAGACAATAACTTGACATATAAGGAAGGGGTAGTATTTATATTAGAAACAATTTCATGATAAGGAAGCAGTAATATTTTTAGTAGAAAAATTTTATGAGAATGGTTTTTCTAAGAGAATATTTATAGTAAAAAATATTTCATGATAAGGGGTTTTCTAAGAGAATTTTGTGGAGAAATGTTGATAAGAGGGGTAATAAATTAGGGTAAAAATAATTATTAAGGGAAAAAGAGTAAGTTGGTTGGTTTAATTGGTTATTATTAATGTTATAATATTTGTTTTGTTTTTTAATTCTTCTACCTAGGTTAAATCACTGATAAGATATTTTTCCTATCTTTATAACACTTGAAAGGTAGAAGTCTCCAAGGAGTAGGACCACCCCACAAATCACATTTCCAAACATCTTGACCAATCTTACTAAATCATATGTTATTAGTATATATTATCAGCATATTGGATATAATACTTTTGAGTTATAGTGGCAATCATTCCATTTCATCTCAAGTGTACCTCAAATCACTTTGATTAATTACTTTCAATCTAGAAGGGTAGTTTCCCCAAGCAGTGTGACCACCCCACAAGTGTCATTAGAGATGTATTGACCCTTGCTAAATTGTATGTTATTATTATGGACTTGCAACATATTGAATATACTCTTGGATTACAATGGAAATCATTTCAGTTCATCTCAAGTGTAGCTCAAGTCACTCTAATGTGTTGTCGATCTCAAGTTTCTCCATAAAGTTTTCCTTGAAATAAAAAAAAGAGCATGTATTTCAATATTTAATTGGATTAAATACATATCTTCCTTGTGAAGATTTTCTTAACTTCATTAATTAAGGGTTGATGAGTATCTTCTTGGTTTCATTGGCTTCATCAAAGAATTAACATTTTATTCATCAACTCTTGACTATGAGAGGACGAATTCTAGTGTGAATTATCATGTGTGTGTTAATGTTATTTTTTCAATTGTAGTTTTAACCTCCACGATGAATTTGTTTTAAGTCCTCTAGGTGGTCATCAATCACCCAGCCGGTGCCACGTGCACCAATAGAAATTGATGAAATTAGTGACTAGGTGACTAAAAAAGTTAGTCACCACAACTATTTCAAGTGAATTACTACTAAATTTGAGAAATTTTCAGTGACCGAACTAAAAATGACTAACTTAAACGACTAATTAGTCATTTAAGTTAGTTGCTTTTAGTTTAGTCACTTATTATCTAGTCGTATATTTTATCCCAATACTAAATTAGTCGTTTAAGTTAGTCATTTTTAGTTCGGTCACTTAAAATTGTTCAAATTTTGTAGTGATTCACTTGAAATAATTGCGGTGACTAAATTTTTTAGTCACCTAGTGACTAATTTCATCATTTTTTACTAGTGCTTGAAAGTGTCAGATGTTCTATATGTTCCTGGAATGAAGAAGAACCTTATATCCATTTCAACATTGGAGGACAGAGGGTATGAGGTGTTTTTCAGGAGAGGGAAGGTGCTTATATTTCCTAGGGGAACTCCAGCTTCTTCAACTAGAGTGATTGGTTTGAGCCATGCCAAGGTGTACAAGTTCTCATTCCAGCCCCTGATGGCATTAAGTAGAAGTACCGACATCAAATCTAGCCGTTCAGATTTGTGTGAGATTTGGTACCGCAAGATGGGGCACATGTATCATGGGACCTTGAAAACATTGTGGAAGATCACCATAGGTGTGCCAGATTTCAGTTCTGATCACCTTGATACATGTAGAGGATGTGTTATGGGGAATTTTTTCAAATCCCCTTTTCCCAGCAGTGACAACAGATCGACAGGGATTCTTGACTTGATTCATACTGATGTGAGTGGTGGGATGTCTCATGTATCCTTGAGTGTCTATGAGTACTATATTTCATTCATTTATGATCACTCCAAGAAGACCTGGATTTATTTCTTGAAGGCCAAGAGTGAGGTCTTCAAGCGGTTTTAAGAGTTCAAAGCTCTTGTGGAGACCCAGATAGGTCGGAAGGTCAAGGTCCTCAGGTCAGAAAATGGAGGGGAGTATGCCCTTGGTGAGTTTGTTGATTATTGTGTGGAGGCATGCATCAAGAGGGAGTTCACAGTTCCTTACAACCCCCACCAAAATGGGGTTGCGGAGAGGAAGAATAGATCCATCATTGGGGCTGCCAAAGCCATGCTTCATGATCAGGGGTTACCTTTGTTTTTGTGGATAGAGGCCTACAACACTGCTGTGTAGTTACAGAACAGGAGTCCACATTGTGATTTGGGCAATGTGACTCCGAAGGAGGCTTTTTCTGGGAAGAAGCCTAATGTTGGTCACTTTCGTATATTTGGGTGCATTACATACTCCTATGTTCCCAAGGAGAAGAGGAACAAGTTAGAGCCCACTGCAGAAAAGGGCATCTTTGTGGGTTATAGCGAGACCTCGAAAGCCTTTCATATTTATATTCCTGCGAAGAGGAAAGTTGTTGTTTGGTGGGATGTGAAGTTCGAGGAGGATAGGGCTTTCAAGAGGTCACGGGTGTTAGAGTATCTGGATTCACCACACCCTTAGGAGAAACTGAGTTAGTGATAGAGATCCAGTGGACAAGGATAAGGAGGTACATAGATTACAGTGTAAGGTCCATTAGTGAGAAGTGGCTCTCAGAGTCAGATGGGTGGTGCTTCAGGCAACATGCAAAGCAGTCCACAGAGTAGTTCACAAGGTAGCTCACTGATGGAAAATTCACATGGTACTTCAGCAACTACAAGCACAGGTTCAGGCATGAGGTTAGTTGGCAGGCCTTTAGGAGTTCAGGCTTCTGATGATGGTGAGGATTCTTTCACTCTGGTGGGAGAAGTGTGCTTAGGGAAGAGGAAGCCAAAGTGGCTTCAGGGCAGGTTGCGCAAGGCCAAATCTGTAACTATATGGAATTTATCATTGGCATCGTTGATTCTAAGCCTTCTATATATGAGGAGGCATCTAGCCAATAGGTCTAGAGAGAGGCCATATAGAAGGAGTATTCTTCTATCATGAAGAATGATGTTTGGGAGGTGTTGCTGAAGCCTGAAGGTAAATCAATGGTTACTTCCAGATGGCTTGACAAGATAAAGCATGCTGCAGATGGGAGCATTAAGAAGTTCAAGGCTTGGTTTGTGGTGAGAAGGTTCTCATAGGTAGAGGTATTTGACTATGACGAGACCTTCGCTCCCGTGGCTCGATATACTTCCATTCGCTCTATTATATCGATAGCAGTAGAGATGGGTTGGAAGATTCACCAGATGGATGTGAAGACCACATTTCTCAATGTCTTCATATAGGAGGAGGTTTATATTTAGTAGCTGTAGGGCTTTGAGGTGCATGGGAAGGAGTCCCATGTATGCAGATTGAAGAAGGCACTCTATGGCTTGAAGCAAGCTCCTAGAGCTTGGTACTCAAGGATTGATACGTACTTGCTACAGTTGGGTTTCAGAAAGAGTGCGACCGATCTGAACCTATAATTCATTATGGTAGGTGAGGAGCCTCTCATTCTGGTGTTGTATGTGGATGACTTGGTCATTTCAGGTGTAGAGAGACTCATTGAGGGCTATAAGAGATATCTTGCTTTAGATTTTGAGATGAAGGAAATTGGCTTGATGCATTACTTTTTGGAATTGGAGGTGTGGCAGGAGGATGGGAATTTCTTCCTGGGACAGGGGAAGTATATTGTGGACATCCTTAGCAGATTTCACATGGAGGATTGAAAACCCATGTTTAAAAGTATGATCACTAACTGGAAGAAGCTTCACGCTTCATATTCTGAGTTGGTGGATCCCATTTTGTACAAATAACTGATTGGTTCTTTGATGTATTTGGTCAACACTCAACCAACTATATGTTTTGCAGTTAACACAATGAGCTAGTTCATGTTTAAGCCTAGGAGAGTGAACTGGGTGGATGTAAAACAAATTCCTCATTACTTGCAGGGGACAATGGATTTTGGTTTGGATTATAAACAGGGAGATGGAGTGAGAATGGAGGGGTACACTGATTTAGATTAGGCAGGTTGTGCTTTTGATAGGAATAGTACTTCAGGGTGTTGTTTTGGGTTGGGTTTGGCAATTGTGTCGTGGTTCAGTCGGAAGCAACAATCAGTTGCAAAGAGTTCAACGGAAGCAGAGTACATGACAGCCAATTTGGCTAGTTGTGAGGCCATATGGATTTGCAAGATGTTGTTTGGGTTACTTGGTTAGGCATTGAGACTTTTAGTGATTTACTGTGATAATCAGAGTTGCATTAAAATAACAGAGAATCCATTTTTTCATGACAGGTCAAAGCATATCGGGATCAAATATCATTTCATCAAAGACTATGTTCAGAAGGGAGCTGTGAAGCTTGAGTTTATTCCCACAGATGAGCAGGTTGCAGACATATTCACCAAAGCCTTACCATGGGGCAAGCATGTATATTTCAGAGACAAGATGGGAGTGGTGAGGAACACTTTCCTCGGTAAGAGGGAGTGTTAAAATTTGGGTACCAGAGGACAAGTGGTTCCCTAAGGCTTTGATCTTTGGCCTAGGGAAAAGTGTCCAAATGTATTTGTACTTTTCTCCTAAAGTGACTTTATAAGTGGTAAAGTCAAATCTAATTTTAAATTGACTTTATAAGTGGTAAAGTTACAATCTAATTTTAAAGTGACTTTATTAAAGTCAATTAAAAATTAGAAAGTGAAAAAGTGATTATGGAAATAAAAGGCCGAGTGGGTATTTATTTAAGTGGGGTGAATTAAAAATTAGAAAGTGAGAATTAAATGCACATTTATTCTCAACCCTTGATCTAAATCTATCTCAACCATTGGATTTAGGGATTCCCCAAAAGTCACTTAGGGTTAGGGTAAAAGGAGAAAAGAAGAGAAAAGGTCATTCATTCTTTTCATGAGCAGATTGAGAGAAAGAGCAAGAGAGAGCAAGGAGAATTTATGAGTAGGGAGAAGAAGAAGAGCAGAACCTTAGCACAAATCCCAAGGCAATATTTCAGCAGTCCGTACAACAGGAGAGAGGCATGATTTTCTAGGTAGCTTGGCACGAAAATCAAGGAGAGAGAAGACAATATTTATTGCAATAGTTTAGGCATGAATTTCAAGGACTGTACAACTATTTTTTTGGCACATAAATTGAGGCAACATTCAACACTTTTCTAGGCATGAATTTCGAGAAATCAGTATAGCTGGGTTTGGCACAATTTTCAAGGTAGTCCGTATAGCTGTTCCAACACAGTTTTCTAGGATGTCCGTACAACATTTAATGCTGTAATTTTTGCTGTAAAATTTTTTGTTGTGTTGTTGGCATGCTTTACGAGGTGGAGGCTAAGCACGAAATTCGAGATAAGTAAATTTTTGGTTGCTGGAATTTTTCTGTGTATTTATGTTTCACTGAAAAGAATTTTTCAGAAATAAAGAAGAGCTCTCAAACTGGTTTTCCCCAAGAGTTGTAGGGGGTTTTTCCAAGGTCACATTGACCAAAAATCTCAGTGTTATTTCTCTGTGTGTAGCTATTATAATTTCCTGTGTTTTTATTTCTGCATTTCCAGCACTTGTGAAATTTCCAAATTTGTGTTTTCAGAAGTTTATTTCATTTCCATAATTTTGAATGTATGATTATGGGAATGGGCATTTAACTATATGGGAGTGATAAGGTGAAATTAAAAACTGGAGTGGGGTCCAAATTTCTAAAAAGAGTTGATGTTGAATATTTTAATGAGTGTAACCACTGAATTGGGTCTCGGTGAATGTTAATATACATGTCATTTATCAAAACCATGGCAGGTTACAGAGACACCCTTATTAGTTTTTAGAAATTAGAATGAGTGATTCCGCATTGAAACGTAACCGTTGATCTAAGAATAGTGGTTTAGATCAAACCACTCTATGGGGGCACTATCTCACATAATTTTCGTTCAGTTTGTGCTTCTGGGACATCATTTGATTTGGGCACAAGAGATATGAGTCGCTTATTTTTTTCGCACCTGCAAGTTCTCTGTTGAACTCATCATGCAAAAATTCCCTTATCATAGGATCCTCAAGTGTATCTTGTACAAAAAATAACAGTAATGAACTGTATTTGGTCAATTTAATAGATCCCTTGATGAAAAGGCCAACATTAGGATCTTGTATGCTTGGGAACCAAAATTTAAATCACAACGTTCACCTTGTGACAAGGAAATTGCAGGGAAATATCCAAAATAAAAGTCAAAATTTCTTACTCCATTAAAAACTCACCCAAAGTAATGCCATTTCTATGAAATGACATTTCACTGGCATCCAAGTTAATGTGACATCCTATAACATCTCCAACAACCCATAGCTGCGCATAAGGTTGGGACTCTTTGTTTCACTTCCACATTCGTCTTCCATCATAAGCATATGAATATTAAATATCACCAACACCTTCATGGTGAGTAAAAAAACATGTAGCAGTGGCTCAAATGAGTTGCTAAATCCTAGCAATCTCCAGAGTTACTTCATACATCCATTTTCCTTTTGGCACATGAGCATTTTCCCGAGCATTGCTAAACATCGCCTGGATTTCTACGAGAAATAAATTCTTGAAAAAACTTATATCACTAGAAGAAATTTTCTCATCCATTATAGAAACACCCTTACCAAGGTCATTCTCAATTATGTGAACCCCATCCCACTGATTGAAATCTAAACTTGGTCTGTTGTAAAGTTGCTTTAACTTGACAATTGACTTTGAGATTCTCACTTCAAATACATTGACTATCAATAAGAAGGAATCACAAGGCTCCTCAAATATATGTCTTAGAGTTCTTTCAAGTTCCCACTTCTCATTTTCTTTGGTAGAAAAACTCAACAACACCTTCAGCCTTATGAATCAAAATGGTAAGAATTTTGGAATGTCAAAATTGGTTGTTGCTTAGGAAATTGGATTGGCAATGTGAAGTGTAATAGAAACAAGAAGTTTCCTAATGTAGAAAGGATGTATGCCCTCTTGAATGAAATGGAGCCCACAAATATTCCCTCTAACACCATTTTATCATATTTAAGAACACCAAAAATGACTTCCACTTTTGGAGCGTTTAGCTGGCAAAAATAAGCTACAATAGAGATGTTTAACAATAATTGTATCAGAAAGAAAATTTGATCATTGTTCATTGTATCGAATGCATAAAATAGTGCAACAACTTCAACCATGGAATTCACACAGGAGTGATCAAATCATATCAAATAGAAAATGGTGTTGTGATGCAAGTGGTTTGATATTCCTTATTTGAAATTGCATAGATTGATGTTGCGACCTGGTCATATGTAGAAGTTTAGACCCACAAATATTTTCATGCAACTTTGGTATGTTTTCTTTGTAGCAGACACAACAAAACATCATAGTGTGCTAAGGTGGATGGACAAGTCAATAGTTCATGCATAAAAGTCAGTAACAACATTCAGTCATCTCTCTTCCTTGTTTCTTCCTCTTTGAAATTTAGTCAATTATGTAAAGGAGAGAATATGAACATATTGGAAATTGTATTCAATTAGCTGATTATATATAAATTGCCCCAATAATGTACAAGGGTTGATTTAATTTTGTTTTTATATACATATCTTACTTTACATTATAAATTGATGAAGTAAAGTTTGGAGCTAATTCATTGTCCAATATAATAATTCCCATGTTTTTCTTCCACAAAAAAAATTCGTAATTTTTCATTATAAATAAGAAAGATTACATATTACATATAGCAGCATATTCAACATATGCAAGTGTATCATAAATAAACATTCTCCCGAAGGAGTCCAATATATGTCAAGTGTCATATACTGAGTGTCCATCTAATTTAAAAAGTTATGTACAAAAACATAAATGATAAATAGATATATAGCTGCTGCAAAAAATAGTATGCTATCAAAGTTATAAGAGACTGTGGTAGTGCCAATCCAGAATCTGTGAAGTGTTAAAAATTGCAGTTAAAGAGGGACTGCATCCTATAAACCCAAGTCATCGATGAAAGGACGATGGTAGTAATGAAAATCCTATGCCGCATCATGCTCCGAGATGTGCCAACGACCCCACTCTAGCTACGAGGCTTCCTTGGATAGTTGGTCAGCCATCCGGTTCCTATGCTTGTAAATATGTGTGATAGAGATGAAGTCAAAAAGTGATTTTAACATAAGAACCTCATCCATAATATTAGTAAGAGTATGAGAATTACAATTTTCCTGTGAGTTGAACCAATTAATAATAATTTTAGAATCCCCAAAAATCTGAATCCTGTTGCAACCATGTTCCCAGGAGAAAATTAAAGGCAGTCAGAGACTGTTGAGTTCGGCATAGTTATTTGTACCTGGACCAAGCCCCATCTTGAGATGAAAGTAATGTGAATCAGAATGGTCTAAAACAACACCCCCACCACAACCATTTAGATTTGAAGCCTCATGAAAATATGCCCATGGGAAGGTATGATCAATGGTCTTGGGTTGGATGGTCCTAGCTGGAGCGGGTAAACTATCATCAGGAATGAGGTGGAAAATGGAAATGATGTTCATGTGGGAAGATTCCCAATCAATGGGCTTATCCAGGAAGATGAAATGATTCCTAGTAATCCAGATCCACCAAGCCATAAGAAATGGGATATTGTGATCTTTTGTGCAACTAGCAGCATGCCACCAATTGGTCCATGTTGAACAGACTAAGAGGCCCGAACAATTGAGAGAGAAACCCAGGGAAGCAAGAGTATTGGTGTGCCAGTGATTTTGTATGGTCGGGCATTCCAGGAAGAGGTGATCAACACTCTCTACATGGGAAAGGCAGAAACATCATCGGGAAGGTCCCTGAAATGCCCATCTAATGAGGTTGTTTGCAGTAGGAATGCAGTTAGATAGGATACACCACATAAGAAGTCTGGATTTAGGAGGAGCCAACAAGTTCAATAAGGGGGACCACCACCAAAGCATAGCAGGGGGCTCTTATTCTGCAGAAAGTGAGGTGTAGCCAATATTAGGAATGCATCTGCCACATGGGGAGGGAGCCCAGACTAATTCGTCATCCTTGTCTATAAGACAAACACAGGTGGCTTATAGAGCACGAGTATATCGATCCTATATTGGACAAACTTCAGCAGGTAAGTCTAATATCTGTGCAGACAGCCAAGCTTGTGAGGCTCAAGTGGTGTTCATGGGATCTGTGATCTGAGCTAAATAAAAAATACCAGCTTTGTCTAAGTGAAGAATGACATCCAGAGGAAGGATGAATTCATGTCCACAACTCGACCAAGCATCTGCTCCGATTTTGACCTGAGAGCCCGATTCAATGGGCCAAGCTAGAACAAACTGAATCAGATTGATGGATTTCGATATGGCCTTCCAAATGATTGAAGATCCTAGAGAAGGACAGATAAGACTTTGAATCCAATCTAAAATAGTACGAGGAACAATATATTTTTCACAAATGACCTCCTTCCACAAGCTGTGGCCTTTGATGAGATGCCATCCCATCTTGGCTGCTAAAGTAGCCGCAAATCTTGAAAGGTCCTTAAGTCCCCAACCACCCCAAGCCTTGGGTTTCGTAATATTTTCCCATGCAATCCAAGAAAATTTTGTGTCATTTTCCTTGCTTCGCTAGAGGAATCTCCTGCAAATATACTGGATTTTAGAAATCACACCTTTAGGGAGCCAAGAAAGTGACATACAATAGACTGGTATGGCTTCTAGAACTGATTTAATGAGCACAAACATGCCTACCCTAGAGAGCCATCGATGTTGCCAAATGTTGATCCTATGATCGACCTTTGCGATCAACCAGTTCCAATCGGTGATATGGTAATCATTTGGTTTAAGGTGAAATCCGAGGTATTTAAGCCCCTCCTCAATATGCTTGCAATCAAAATGAAAAAGACCCAAGGCCTATCGGGTTTCATTAGCAGAGAATTGAATCAACATGATGATGGACTTACTGTTGTTGGGTTCCATCCCAGTGGCTTTGCTGAAAACACTGAAGAGTTTAGAAAAAATTGAGTTATCCTGGTAAGATCCATCAAGAAAAATAATTACATCATCAACAAATAGTAAATGAGTCAGCTGAATAATATCATTGAGCTTGATCCTGAAAATAGAGCCATCAGCTGTTGCTCTGGCCATAAGGGATGAGAGACCCTCCATAATGAGGAGAAATAGCAGCGGGGATAGGGGACATCCTTGTCTTAGTCCCTTTCCAGCATGGAAGAAATAAGAGGCAACACCGTTAATAAGAATGCTGAAAGAGGCATTTGTAATGCAACCCATGATCCAATTAGTAAGATCATGAGGGAACCCAATCTGGAGGAGGATGAGGTGAAGATAATTCTAGTTGGCACAGTCAAAAGCTTTAGCAAGATCAATTTTGAGGATGGTGCCCTTGAGGCGCTTAGTCTTGATGGAACGTAATGCCTCTTGTATGGTGCCAATAACTTCATGGATTTGTCTATGATCAAGAAAAGAGAATTATTCTTTGGCTATGTGATTTGAGAGAATGGGTTTTATGCAGTTGGCGATGATCTTGGAGGTGATATTTTAAATACATTTGTAGAGAGATATCGATCGATAGTCATTGAAAGTGTTGGGCTTGTCCACTTTGGGAATGAGTGCGATAAAATTGGAGTTGAAGCCATCATAAATCCGACCAGAAGTCCTGTTTTTTTCAATAACAAGTAGGAGGTCCTTGCCAATGAGTTCGACGAAATGAAAATAAAATTCAATGGTCCATCCATCTGTACCAGGGCTTTTATCCTTCTTGAATCATTTCAAAACCCCTTCAATCTCACCTAGAGAGACAGGAGTATTTATTTCCTCCAACTGCTCCTCATCCACATATCTGTGAAAGGTATGAGCAATATGCATGATGTCTGACAGGTTAGCATTCACCGGTGCCCTGTATTGATTAGCAAAATGTCGGATTCCCAAATATGCAACATGTTCATGAGAGTTAGCCACTCTCCCTTGATGATCATTGAGTTCCCAGATAGTGTTACTGATCCTTCTACCTTTTGCGTATTGTTGAAAAAATTTAGTGTTCTCATCCCCTGCCTTAAGCCAAATGGTCCTACTTTTGAGGCACCACTCCTCTTCCCTCTTGCAGAGGATTTTAATCTTATATTTTTCTAGAGCAATAAATCAATCTTTAGAATTGGTAGATTGGAAGCCCAAGTAGTCTAGTCATGTCAAGTGACTGATCTCTAGTTCGATGTTTTTAAGTTCCTCATCTTCCAATAATTTTTTGTTCTTGGCCCAGTTGATAGAGAGTGATTTAATATGGTTGAGATTATCATATAGAACCCTGGTAGGGTCCAGCGAAGGGAATAGAGCACAATGCATCCATTCCTAGGCGATGATTGCAAGAAATGCAGGCTCTGCCAACCAACCAGAATTGAATTTAAAGGGTGCCCTGGGTAAATTTACACTTGAATGAATCTCAAGAAAAATAGGGGAGTGATCCGAAATTCCACAAGATCTCGCCCACTGTCTAGCTTTGTCAAAGCTCGCTAAGAGAGGGAGTTTTATCAGAAAATGATCGAGTCTCCTTGCAAGTGCAACAACACCGGTACACATGTTTCTCCAAGTAGGCAGCTTTTTAGTCATGGCCAAATCCAGGAGGTCTGCCTCCTCAATGTGTTTAGCAAAATACTCCGATAAGGAGTCCGACGAGGCCCTCAATCCCCATGATTCCGAGAGACCAATGGAGAAGTTAAGGTCCCATCCCAAAATAATATTGTTCTGCTGCATAATGGGGTTCTTCATCCAGAGATCCAAAAAATCCTCACGATGATGGCAAGGGCCATACACATTGATCAAAGTGATGGCTAAATTAGAATCACGATCAATGATATCAACACCAAGGATGACATGGTAGTAGACTATGGCACGTGCCACCCTATGCAGAATTCCCATGTTATGTGCCCACATATTTTAATTATGTATGGATTAAGTGAATATATTTGTTGTGTCATATATTAGCATCGAGGTATATTAAGTTGAAATCATTTCAACTTAAACTGTGGCTGGACTAGTTTTGCTAGTGCCCTCCTGTTTAGATCAAATGGGTAGTAAACCATTGTTTAGTAAGATTGATTTGAATTTTGGAAACCACCAAATCTATATCAAGCAAGTAGCTATAATAAGTATGGCTTCAAAGATGTGACAATGATTGCTTGAAAAATTGGTATTGCCATTAGATCTTATCAATGTCCGTAAAATGGACATGAGGGTGATGAACTAAGTGCTTAAGACATATTTTGACTATTTTGTGATCATGCACTTGGATGATATGTTTCTATTAAAACTTAAAAGGAATACTTGCAACATTTGGGCCAAGTGTTTGCAACATTACAATTAGAAAAATTACATTTTTAATAAGAAAAGTTTTACATTTTGGTAGACAAAAATTGTTTATCTTGGATTTCATGTGAACCAAGACGAACTCAACCTTGATCCAATGAAGGTTTCAATCATTTTCAATTGGCCACCATTGGAGAATAGTCATGACTTTCAAAACTTTGTGGGGAAGGTAAATTATCTTCAAAAAGATTATTGCACAATTTTCCCGTGTCTTCTTAATGTACCGAATCATGAACATCTCCATTTTAATTGGGGTGTCATTCAACATGGAGCATTTGAAGACATGAAGCAATGACCTGTATTTTCTCTTGTTATAACCTTATTATAAATCCTACACATTCCATGGCCATGTTATTGATGCAGCATGAAAGACACATCGCATGCCATTCCAAGACCAAGGCATTGGCCTAAATTGCTAAGCATATGGTTGATAGATATATGCATTCAAGTAGTGGAGAATTGGTGACATAATCTACTAGGAAATCATCATAAGCCTCTCCACCCTTTATATTTTCCTAAACATGGATCTAAAATCATAATGCATTCCATATGATGTTAGCATGAAACCACACTACATATGTATTGCAAATTATCATTGATATGGAGTCTGCTTACATCAATAACACCCATTCATGATTTTAAAGAGCACATTCATACTTTTTTCTTCCCTTGGATGTCCATTGATTATGTTATACATTTGAATTTTCTAGTTGGCCAACAGTTTTCATAAAAAAATGTGTAGCCGTGGATTTCTAGCTAGCCATCTATCCACACAAAATTATGCAGAAAATGTACAGGGATGTTTTTTGGTTGTACGTGGATGCTTCTTGGGGATTTTAGGTTTTATGTAGATGCTTTTCTAAATTGAGGGGGCATCCACAAATTTCAAGCTATGGAACTCTGCCTTTTGTGCAGGTGTTTGCTAGGTTGTATCTTCAATATTTAAAACCTTTCCGCTTGAGCGTGGCAAGAAACTATCCCTTTAGAATGAATCTTTGAAACTCTACTTCTTGATCATTACAAGAAACTTTTCCAAACCTCCTCATGATTGGTATTTTTTGAAATATTCATTTCAATAGGCCTCTCCACTGCTCTTATTTAGGGTTTAGGGTTTACCATGGTATGATTTTGACGAATTATGGAGGAGGAACCCATGTGAAAATTATGGCCATGTCCCTAAGTACTTACTAGCATTGAGTAGAACCTGTGATAGTTGTAAATCCTTGTAATTCCTAGTAAAGAGATCTCTGGGCCAATATATGTACAAACCCTAGAAAGAGGTGGGATAGCACTTTATTGGTCATCAATACAATTGTGCCATTTTTTCTACTATCTCCTCATTTTAAACTTCACTTAGCATATTGGCTTCTTCCCATTTCCTTTTTCTTTGATTTATCTCTTTTTTTCTGCTATCTCCTCATTTTAAACTTCACTTGACATATTGGCTTCTTCCCATTTCTTTTTTCTTTTCTTATACCTCCTTGTCATTGTATTTCTTACAAATGATCCTTGTAACTTTTCTTTGCATCAATGATTGGGTATAAAATCTTTTAAATGAGATTTGGGGATCTAGACCTAACCTATAAAATTTAAAGATTTCCTTGTAATGATGGGAATTAATTTTTTCCATTTCTTCTATTTTTCCTTTATATTTTCCCCTTTTGTCCAATTTATTCTCGGTCACCTCACCAATGAAGAATTTTGTCTAGCTTGTTGTATAGAGTAAGGCCCGACTCAATATTACTTATTCTTAGGTGGTAATAGTCACCATGCTAATTTCTAGTTATCTCTTAAAAACATTGGTATTGGTGGTTTTCATCCTCTAGATTGCAACAAGGGAAATGCTTCCTAAATCATCTATCTAATGTATTCTTCTCTAAACTCTTGCTTTCTTTCCTTCTTCTTTGTTTGTGTTTCTTCCTTATTTCATTTTTCTATTCTCATCCTATTATTAGCTAGGAATTGATGTCAAAGATTTCTATATTCACTTGGTCACTCACCCCTGAGATTAATCCATACCAATGTTAGCTATTGTAGCATTCATTGAGGCCTCTTTAAGGTCATCACCTCTTGTCATATAACTACATTTGTGCTAGTATTTCTAGATCTTTCCTTCATTCATGCTCAACAAATATTTTCATTTCTTGTAGCCTCATTGGATCCATGATGGAATTACAAACCACCAAAATACCCTCATATTATTTCAAATACCCTCATCTTGATGTTTAGACTCTCAAACCACCAAAATACTCCTTGTCTAGGGATTCACACCAAGCCCTAGAGTATGAGCTTATCCTTTAAGAGGTCGAAAGAAAAATGAGAATTTATGTATTAAAAAGATGTTTGATCACAACCCAGGTAGACCAGTCCCTGGTTCCTTGGGATTATGGAGTCTATGATATGATAAATCAACTAAAATGTTTCCAGGGAGGTCAAAAATTTGATGCCCTAGCAACACACTTGAAGCATTTAGCTATGCAATGGATAATGGATTTTTCATGGGAGAGCTACCAAGATTTCACCTATAGTAAATTCATTCACATGTTATGTAAGAGTAATGCAAGAAATATATCATCTATATAACATTCAATATATATTAAAAAAATTAGGGCACAATTAACATAACCTAAAATCAACATTATTCCATACATTAGACATGAAGATAATAAATTTTCAACAATTAGGTACACTTACAAGATAACATGCAAAGATTCCATTCATTTGTCCAACAAATAACTCCAAAGATAATCAAAATCAGCTCCAAATATCAAAATGCATTCATAGTTCCAAAATCTCCAAAAGAAAATGAGTTGAATAGCCCAAGAAGGCTGAAATTCCAAGTGTTGTGATGACGATTTGATATAATGAACAATTTCTCTACTTATATGAGGAATTTGAATCCTACTTTTAGCCTAATTCCCTTAAAAATCATAAAATGATGTGCTATTACAAGCTAGGTCACAAGTCGACCTTGTAGCCAATGACAAAACATAAAATTTCTCCCACACCTGTGAATATTTAGGAAGAGAATGCCAAGGTCATGGATTCCATTCTAGAGCTAGCATCAAGGGATAGGGTTTCCATGAAATGTGTAAAAGCGCTCTAAAATCCTCCTCTAGGGTTTGGCCCCTAGATCTTTGTCAATCTCCCTTTGCAGACCCTAATTTTGACTTTGGGGCACAAAATTGGTCTCATTGGTCTCCAAGTGGTCAAAATGCATGTCTTTGCTCCAGAATTGATGGAACTTAAGGTGCTGAATCAATTTCCTTCCCTTTGATCAATGCTAAGTTGACTGGGGGCATGCTAGTCCAACTGCATCATACCATAAAAGTCAAAAATGCAGGGGAAAGTTCTCGAATGTTGTGGCTAATGGAGGTGCCCAAGGATGCATCTGATGCTCTAAAACTTCTTGAAATCCCATGGCTATCAACGCCTTACCCGTGGGTGTAAATATGTTCCTCAAGAGGAATGGCCCCCAGTCATGTTTCCCAACCCATGGATGGAACCACCTGCCAATGAAACATAATATCGAGTACTGCAACCTTCCCATTAGGTAATTTTAATAATTTGTGCATACAAGTGAATCAAGCTTGCAAGAAATGAGCAATTTGACACTTCATACAAGTATTCCCTTCCAAAATTAGGGCTTTGAACTCGCAATGGTGTTACCTCCCTAGGTAAGAGTGGTTAAAAAAATACCCTATTAGGTGCTTCCAACCCATAAGGGAAAGTGACATGTCCTTGGTCCACCCTTCAATCAATAGGTGTTAGTGACTGATGATGATGGAACGTAGAGGAGCAAGACTTCATGGACAAGTTCCATGGTCGAACGGGCGAGCATGATGGGTAACTCCACATCTTGAGTGTATAGATGTGAGGAGGGAGCAATCGTGGATGCATGAGTTATCAACTCGACCTTTGTTTTTCCACCCCTCTTATGTCATTTAATTTTTCTTTATTTTTATTTGTATTTCTGCTCGTAGCTCAAAGGGTTAGATATTTCTTTATAATATGTATAACAATTTTTACCCCCTTAATGATGTGGAAACTCTTAACCCATCATGGGTTGGGACATGCAAGGGTTCCTTTTATTTTATGTCATAGGGAAACATTGACCTAGGAACTGGGTGATGGCCATATGAGTGAGGTATAACTCATGCTTAGCCTTTTCCCACGTGCTAATCTTTATGTCCCAACCATCTTTTGCAAGTTGGATATTATTTTATTTTATTTTTGCAGGTTTCATATGCTCTTTCTTGTTCTTTTAGTTGCATCAACCTCCTAGGGAAAATTTCAAACCCAACTCAGGTATTTGGATGGAGAAGTGGGTTTTCCAAATCCCTAATGACCCATGGTAAATTGAACCTGAAGAATGCAGGTGAGATAAATGATTGTAATGTGAAATGGAAAGTGGTAAGTAAGGAAGAGTTAGATATGGGACTACCCTATCTTAATTGGGGTTTTCCAAGTAGTGCCCTCTTATACACATTGGGCCATTAAGGGAGGTCCCACTTGACTAGGGTTGAAGATTAATTCCACATTTAAGGTGAGGGAACAAGATCATGGTCAAAACCCCTCTTTCTTCCAGGTTACCCCATAATCCATGTCAAATACCCATATACAAACAAACATGGGGACTCGATTACAAAATGAATAAAGTAATTTTTGATCAGAAGCCCACCTTCCAACATTCTCTCTTGATAGATGGGTGAAGAAACATGATTGATGCATGCACATTGACATTGAATATAGGTCGTATTCAGGGGTTGATCGTTAGCTGAATGGAAGAGATAATGGGAGAAAATTTCTTTGTTAGTTGGAAGAAGCCTAGCGCAATGAGTAATTCGCTCTAACTTGGCAAGAGAGGTAGCATGATGACTAATGAAGAATGTTTGTAACTTTGTCATAGTGAAAATTTTGACTCCTTTGTGATCATGCACTTGGATGATATGTTTCTATTAAAACTTAAAAGGACTACTTTCAATGTTTGGACCAAGTGTTTGCAACATTAAAATTAGAAAAATTACTTATGATTAGGAAAAGTTTTACATTTGGGTAGACAAAACTTGTTTATCTTGGATTTCATGTGAATAAAGATGATATATAGATATATATATGCATTTAAGTAGTGGAGAATTGGTGACAAAATCTACTAGGAAATAATCATAATCCTCTCCACTGTCTCGATTTTCCTAAACATGGATCAAAACTGAGAATGCATTCCACATCATGTTAGCATGAAGCAACACTACATATATATTGCAAATTATCATTAACATGGAGTTTTTTTGCATCAATAACACCCATACATGCTTTTAGGGAGCACATTCATACTTTTTTCTTCCCTTGGATGTCCATTGATTATATTATACATTTGAAGTTTCTAGTTGGCCAATAGTCTGCATAAAAATATGTGTAGCTGTGGATTTCATCCATTGATTATATTATACATTTGAATTTTCTAGTTGACCAACAGTCTACATAAAAGAAGGTATAGCCCTGGTGTTCTAGCTGACAATATATCCACACAAAATTATGTAGAAAATGTATGTGGATTTTTTTGGTTGCACTTGGATGCTTGACGGGGATTTTGGGTTGTATGTAGATGTTATTCGAAATTGGGGGGCATCCGCAAATTTGAATCTATGGATCTATGCCTTTTATGTGAGTGTTTTCCAATTCGCATCTTCAATATTTGAAACATTTCGCTTAAGCGTGGCAAGAAACTCTCCCTTTAGAATGCATCTTTGAAACTCTGCATCTTGAGCATTACAATAAACTCTTCTAGAGCTCCTCATGACTGATCTTTGTTTAAATATTCGTTCCAACAGAACTCTCCAGTGCCTTGGTTTAGGGTTTAGCATTTACCACAGTATGATTGTGTTGAATTATGGAGGAGAAAATGATGTGAAAATTATGGTCATGTCCCTAAGATATTACTAGCATTGAGGAGAACTGGTGATAGTTGTGAATCTGTGTCTTTCCTAGTAAAGAGATATCTAGGCCAATATATGTACAAACCCTAGAAAGAGGTGTGATGGAACTTCTATGGTCATTTGTTGGGAATCAATACATTTATTTCATTTTTTCTAATATCTCCTCATTTTTAACTTCACTTGAAATATTTGCTTCTCCCCATTTATTTTTTCTTTGCTTTATCTAAATTTTTCTACTATCTCCTCATTTTCAACTTCACTTAACACATTGGCTTCTTCCCATTTATTTTTTCTTTGCTTTTACTTCCTTGTGTTGTATTGCTTTCAATTTATCCTCGTAACTTTGTTTTAAATTAATGATTTGGTATAAAATATTTTAAATGAGATTTGGGGATCTAGACCTAACCTATAAATCTTTCCTTGTAATTATGGGATTTTTTATTTCTATTTCTTTTTAGCTCTCTCCTATATCTTTTTGCCTTTAGTCTCATTTATTCTTTGTCACCTCACTAATGATTAATTCCATTTAGTTTGTTGTAATGAGTAGGGCCCGACTCAATATAACTTCTTCCTAGGTGGTATTAGTCACCATGCTATTTACGAGTTATCTCTTTAAAAAATTGGTATCGGTGGTTGCATCCTCTATCTAATGTATTATTCTATAAACTCTTTCTTCCTAATTATGCAACTACTTCTCAAGTGTCATCATTACCTTTCTTTCCTTCTTCTTTGTTTGTGTTTCTTCGTTATTTCATTTTTCTTTTATCATTCTCTCATTAGCTAGGAATTGATGTCCTTTATTTCCATCTTCCTTTGGTCACTCACCCCCAAGATTGTTTTATGCCAATGTTGGATATTGTATCATTCATTGATGCATCTCTAAGGTCATCAACTACTGTGGTATAACTACATTTGTGCTAGTATTTCTAGATCTTGCCTTTGCTGATGCTAAACCAATCTGTGCATTTCTTGCAGCCTTGCTCGATCCATGATTGTATTACCAACCACAAAAATATCCTCATCTTGATTTTTAGGCTCTCTAACCACCAAAATACTCCTTGTATAGGGATTCACACCAAGCCCTAGTGTATGAGCTTATATTTTTGGAGGTGAAAAGGAAAAGGAGAATTTGTGGACTAGAAAGATGTTTGATCACCAACCAAGTAGACCAGTCCCTTGTTCCTTGGTAGTATGGAGTCTACAATGTGATAAATCAGCTAAAATGTTTCCAAGGAGGTCGAAAATTTGATGCCCTAGTTACAAACTTAAAGCATTTACCTATGCAATGGATAATGGAATTTTCATGGGGGATCTATCGAGAGTTCACCTATAGGAAATTCATTCACATTTTATGTATGAGTAATGCATGCAATAGATCATCTATATAACATTCAATATATCTTCAAGAGATTAGGGCACAATTAACATAACCTAGAATCAAAATTATTCCATATATTAGACATGAAGAAAATAAATGTTCAATAATTGGGTACACTTACAAGATAAGATGAAAATGTTCCATCCATTTGTCCAAAAAATAGATGCAAAGATCATCAAAATCGGCTCCAAATATCAAAATGCATTCATAGATCCAAAATCTCCACAAGAAAAGGAGTTGAATAGCCCAAGAAGGTTGAAATTCCAAGTGATGTGATGATGATTTGATTCAATGAAAAAATTTTCTACTTGTATGAGGAATTTGAATCCTAATTTTAGCCTAATTCCCCTAAAAATCGCAAAATGATGTGCTATTACAATCTAGATCACAAGATGACCTAACAGCTAATGACAAAACATGCAATTTCTCGCACACGTGTGAATAGTTAGAAAGATAATGCTGACGTCATGGATGCCCTTATGGGGTTAGTGTTAAGTGTTAGGGGTGCCATGAAATGTGTAGAAGCACTCTAAAATCATCCTTTAGGGTTGGCCCCTAGATCTTTGTCAATCTGCCTTTGTGGACACCAATTTTGATTTTGGGGCACAAAAGTGGTCACATGGGTCTCCACGTGGTCAAAATGATTATCTCTTCTCCAACATTGAGGGTATTTAGGGTGATGAATCAACAACCTTCCCTCTGATCAATGCTAAGACGACTGGGGCCATGCTGGTCCAAGTGCATTATCGCATAAATGTCAACAATGCAGGGGAAAGTGCTGGAATGTTGTGGGTGATGGAGTTTCCCAAGGATGCAACTGATGCTCTACAACTTCTCGTAGTCCTATGGCTATCAACGCGTCACCTGTGGGTGTCAATATGTTCCTCTAGAGTACTTGGGCCCTAGTCACGTTTCCCAACCCATGGATGGAACCACCTGTCAATGACACACAATATCGAGTACCGAAACCTTCACCATGAGGCATTTTTAATCATTTTTGCATCTAAGTGAATCAAGCTTGCAAGAAATGGGAAATTTGACACTTCATACAAGTCTTCCCTTCCAAAATTTGAGCTTTGAACTCACAATGGTGTTACCTCCCAAGGTAGAAGTGCTTAATAGACTACACTATTAGGTGCTTCCAACTCCTAAGGGAAAGTGACATGTCCTTGGTCCACCTTTCAATCAATGGGTGTTAGTGAATAATGATAAGGGAACGTAAGGGAGAAGACTTCATTGCCAAGTTCCATAGGCAAAGGGGCGAGAACGATTGGGAACTCCACATATTGAGTGTATCGATGTGAGGAGGGAGCGATCATGGATGCATGCGTTATCAACTCGACCTTTGTTTTTCCACCTCTTTTATGCCTTTTAATTTTTCTTAATTTTTCTTTGTATTGTTGCTCGTAGCTCAAAGGGTTAGAGATTGCTTTGTAAGATGTATAACAGTTAGTACCCTTTTAACAATGTGGCAACTCATAACCCATCAAGGGTTGGGACATGCAAGGGTTTCTTTTCTTTTATTTGATAGGGCAACATTGACCCAAGAACTGGGTGATGGCCATATGAGTGAGGTAGATCTCATGCTTGGCTTTTTCCCATGTGCTAATTTTTATGTCCCAGCCACCTTTTGCAAGTTGGAAATTATTTTATTTTCTTGTGGCATTTATATGCTCTTTCATGTTCTTTTAGCTGCATGGATCTCCCAGGGAAAATTTCGAAGCACGACTCAGGTATATGGATGGGGAAGTGGATGTGAAAAATCCCAAATGACCCATGGTCAATTGAACCTGAAGAATGTAGGTGAGATAAAGGCTTGTAATGTGATATGGAAAGTGGTAAGTATGGAAGAGGGAGAGATGGGACTAGACTATCTTAATTGGGGTTTCCAAGTAGTGCCCCTCCTATACCTATTGGGCCATTAAGGAAGGTCCCAATGGACTAGGATTGAAGATGAATTCCTCATTTAAAGTGAGGGAACAAGATCATAGTCAAAACCCCTCTTTCTTCCAGGCCCCATAATCCATGTCAAATGCCTAAATACAAACAAACATAGGGAATCAATTACAAAAAGAGTAAAGTACTTTTTTATTAGAAGCCACCTTCCAACATGCACTCTTGATGGTTGGGTGCGGGAACATGTTTGATGCAGGCCCATTGACATTGAATATAGGCCATTGTGAGGGGTTGCTAGTTAGTCGACTAGAAGAGATGATGGGAGAAAATTTCATTGTTCGTTGCAAGAATGCTAATGCAATGAGTAATTTTCTCTAACTGTGCAAGAGTGGTAGCATGATGACTAATGATGAATTCTTTTCATAGTGATATTCTTGACTAATAACTCTTGGTAAATATTTGTGATCTCGAAGAAGTTAGAAACCAATTGAGTTCATGGATGGGCGTTGAGCTAAAGAGATGTTTAGTTAAAATTATATCAGAATGAAATTTTTATCATTGTATCCAATGCATAGAATAGTGCAACAACCTCAAACATGGAATTCACATGGGATTGATCAACTCATATCAAATGGAAAATGGTGTTGTGATGCAAGTATTTTGATATGCCTTATTGGTAATTGCATAGCTTGATGTTGCAACGTAGTCATAGGAAGAAGTTGAGTCCCACAAATATTGTCATGCAACTTTGGTATGTTTTCTTTGTAGTAGACACAAAAAAACAACATAGTGTGCTAAGGTGGATGGACAAGTCAATAGTTCATGCATAAAAACCAACAACAACGGTTGGTCATCTCCCTTGTTTCTTCCTCTTTTAAATTTAACAAATTATGTAAAGGAGAGAATATGAACATACTAGAAATTGTATTCAATTAGCTAATTATATATAACTTGCCTCAATAATGTAAAGGGTTTGATTTATTGTTGTTTTTATTAGGCTTCATGCTATACATATCTTATTTAAAATTAATTAATTGATGCGGGAAAGTTTGGAGCTGATTTATTGTCCAATATTATAATGCCATGTTATGTGATCACATATTTTAATTATGTATGGATTAAGTGAAGATATTTGTTGTATCATATATTAGCGTCGATGTATACTAAGTTGAACTCATTGCAACTTAAATTGCGGTTTGACTAGTTTTTCTAGTGTCGTTCTATTTAGATCAAATTGGTAGTAGACCATTGTTTAGTAAGGTTGAATTCAATTTTGGCAACCAAAAAGTCTATATCAAACAAGTAGATATAAGAAAGATGGATTCAAATATGTGAAAATGATTTCTTGAACAGTTGGTGATGCCATTAGATCTTATCAATGTCCCTTCAATGGACATGAGGGTGATGAAATAAGTTCTTAAGCCATATTTTGACTCTTTTGAAATCATGAACTTGGATGATATGTTTCTATTAAAACTTAAAAGGACTACATGCAACATTTGGACCAACAGTTTGCAACATTACAATTAGAAAAATTACTTATGAATCAGAAAAGTTTTACATTTGGGTAGACAAAACGTGTATATCTTGGATTTCATGTGAACCAAAACGAACTCAACATTGATCCATTGAAGGTTTCAATCATTTTAAATTGGGTACCATTGGAGATAGTCACGACTTTCAAAACTTTGTGGGAAAGGTGAATTATCTTCAAAAATAATATTGCACAATTTTCCCGTGTCTTCTTAACATACCGAATCATGATCAAGTCCATTTTAACTGGGATGTCATGCAACATGGATCATTTGAAGAAATAAAGCAATGACCTATATTTTCTCTTTTTCTAACGTTATTAGAATTCCTACACATGCCATGGGCATGTTATTGATGCGATGCCAAAGACATATCGCATAACATTCCAAGACCAAGGCATTGGCCTAAATTTCGAAGCATATGGTTGATAGATATGTATATTCATTAAAGTAGCGGAGAATTGCTGACATAATCTACTATGAAATCATCATAAAACTTTCCACCCTCTCGATTTTCCTAAACATCGATCAAAACTGAGAATTCATTCCACATGATGTTAGCATGAAACAACACTACATATGTATTTCAAATTATAATTGATATGGAGTTTGTTTGCATTAATAATACCCATTCATGCTTTTAAGGAGTGCATTCATAATTTTTTTTTCCCTTAGATGCCGATTAATTATATTATACATTTGGAGTTTCTAGTTGGCCAACAATTTGCATAAAAAAAGGTGTAGCCCTGGAGTTCCAGCTGGTAATCTATCCGCACAAAAATATGCGGAAAATGTAGGTGGATTTTTTTTTCGTTGTACATGGATGCTTTTTGGGGATTTTGGGTTGTATGTAGATGCTTTTATGATTTGGGGGGGGCATCCACAAATTTCAAGTTATGGAACTAAACCTTTTTTAGGGTGTTTACCAGGTCGCATCTTCAATCTTCGAAACCTTTCCGCTTGAGCGTGGTCAGAAACTCCCCCTTTAGAATGAATATTTGAAACTATGCATCTTGAGAATTACAAGAAACCCTTCCAGACCTCCTCATGATCGATCTTTGTTTAAAAATTCATTCCAAGTGGCCTCTCTAGTGCTCTGGTTTAGGGTTAAGGGTTTACCACGTTATGAATGTGATGAATTATGGAGGAGGAACCCTTGTGAAAATTATGGCCATGCACCTAAGGAATTGCTTGAATTGAGAAGAACTGGTGATAGTTGTGAATCCGTGTAATTCCTAGTGAAGAGATCTCTAGGCCAATATATGTACAAACCCTAGAAAGAGGTGGGATATCACTTCAATTGTCATTTTTTGGGCATCAATACATTTATCTCTTTTTTTCTACTATCTCCTTATTTTAAACTTCACTTAACATAATGGCTTCTTCCCGTTTCTTTTTTCTTTTCTTATACCTCTTTGTCATTGTATTGCTTACAATTGATCCTTGTAACTTTGTTTTGCATCAATGATTTGGGTATAAAATATTTTAAATGATATTTGGGGATCTAGACCTATCCTATAAAGCTTTCCTTGTAATGATTAGAATTATTTTTTTTCCATTTCTTCCATTTTTCCTTTATCTTTTCGCCTTGTGCCTCATTTATTCTCAGTCACCTCGCCAATGATTGAGTACATCTAGGTCATTATATTGAGTAGGGCTAGACTCAATATAACTTCTTCCTAGGTGGTACTAGTCACCATGCTATTTGCTAGTTATCTCTTAAAAACATTGGTATTGGTGGTTACATCCTATATAGTGCAGCTAGGGGATTTATTCCTAAATCATCTATCTAATGTATTATTCTATAAACTCTTTCTTCCTGACTATGCTACTACTTCTCAAGTGTCATCATCACCTTTCTTTCCTTCTTCTTTGTTTGTGTTTCTTCTTTATTTCATTTTTCTTTTCTCATTCTCTCATTAGCTAAGAATTGATGTCCAATATTTCTATCTTTATTTGACCACTCACCCCCTGAGATTGTTCCATGCCAATGTTGGCTATTGTAGTATTCATTGATGCCTCTCTAAGGTCATCGCCTCTTGTGGTATAATTACATTTGTGCTAGTATTTCTAGATCTTGCCTTTGTTTTTGCTCAACCAATATTTGCATTTCTTGTAGCCTCGTTGGATCAATGATGGCATTACCAACCACCAAAATACACTCATCTTATGGAAAATACCCTCATCTTGATGTTTAGTCTCTCTAACCACCAAAATACTCCTTGTGTAGGGATTCACACCAAGCCCTAATGTATGAGATAATCCTTAAAGAGGTCAAAAGGAAAAGGAGAATTTATGGATTAGAAAGATGTTTGATCACCAACCAATTAGACCAGTCCCTTGTTCCTTGGGTGTATGGAGTCTATGATGTGATTAATCAGCTAAAATTTTTCCAAGGAGGAAAAAAATTTGATGCCTCTACAATGCACTTGAAGCATTTACCTATGCAATGGATAATGGAATTTTCATGGGAGAGCTACCAAGAGTTTTCCTATAAGAAATTAATTCACATGTTATGTATGAGTAATGAATGCAATAGATCATCTATATAAAATTCAATATATCTTCAACAGATTAGGGCACCATTAACATAATCTATAATCAACATTATTCCATACATTAGACATGAATAAAATAAATGTTCAATAATTAGGTACACTTACAAGATAACATGAAAAGTTTCAATCCATTTGTCTAACAAATAACTCCAAAGATTATCAAAATGCATTCATAGATCCAAAATCTCCACAAGAAAAGGATTTAAACAACCCAAGAAGGTTTAAATTCCAAGTGAAGTGATGGAGATTTGATACTATGAATGATTTCTCTACTTATATGAGGAGTCTGAATCCTAATTTTAGCCTAACGCCCCTAAAAATAATAAAATGATGTGCTATTAAAAGCTAGGTCATAAAACGACCTAGTAGCCAATGACAAAACATTAAATTTCTCCCACACCTGTGAATAGTTAATAAGAGAATGTTAAGGTCATGGATGCCCTTTTGGGGCTAGCATCAAGGCATATTCAATCTTTGAAACCTTTCTACTTGAGCGTGGTCAGAAACTATCCCTTTAGAATGAATATTTGAAACTATGCATCTTGAGCATTACAAGAAATTCTTCCATACCTCCTCATGATTGACCTTTGTTGAAAAATTCATTCCAATTGGCCTCTCCAGTGCTATAGTTTAGGGTTTAGGGTTTACCACGGTATGATTGTGATGAATTATGGAGGAGGAACCCTTGTGAAAATTATGGCCATGTACCTAAGGAATTATTGGAATTGAGAAGAACTAGTGATAGTTGTGAATCCGTGTAATTCCTAGTGAAGAGATCTCTAGGCCAATATATGTACAAACCCTAGAAAGAGGTGGGATAGCACTTCAATGGTCATTTTTTGGGCATCAATACATTTATCTATTTTTTTCTACTATCTCCTCATTTTCAACTTCACTTAACATATTGGCTTCTTCTCGTTTCTTTTTTCTTTTATTATAACTCTCTGTCATTGTATTTCTTACAATTGATCCTTGTAACTTTGTTTTGCATCAATGATTTGGGTATAAAATCTTTTAAATGATATTTGGGGATCTAGACCTATCCTATAAAGCTTTCCTTGTAATGATCAGAATTATTTTTTTCCATTTCTTCCTTTTTTCCTTTTGTCTCATTTATTCTCGGTCACCTCTCCAATTATTGATTACATCTAGGTCGTTGTATTGAGTAGGGCTTGACTCAATATAACTTCTTCCTAGGTGGTGCTAGTCACCATGCTATTTTCTAGTTATCTCTTAATAACATTGTTATTGGTAGTTTCATCCTCTAGACTGCAACTAGGGGATGTCTTCCTAAATCATCTATCTAATTTATTCTTCTCTAAACTCTTGCTTCCTGACTATGTTACTACTTATAAAGTGTCATAATTACCTTTCTTTATTTCTTCTTTGTTTGTGTTTCTTCCTTATTTCATTTTTCGTTTCTCATTCTCTCATTAGCTAAGAATTTATGTCCAAGATTTCTATCTTTATTTGGCCACTCACCCCCTGAGATTATTCCATGGCAATGTTTCTATTGTAGCATTCATTGATGCCTCTCTAAGATCATCGCCTCTTGTGGTATAATTACATTTTTGCTAGTATTTCTAGATCTTGCCTTCATTGATGCTCAACCAATATTTTCATTTCTTGTAGACTCGTTGGATCAATGATGGCGTTACCAACCATCAAAATACACTCATCTTGTGGAAAATAACCTCATCTTGATGTTTACGCTCTCTAACCACCAAAATACTCCTTGTGTAGGGATTCACACCAAGCCCTAGTGTATGAGCTTATCCTTAAAGAGGTTGAAAGGAAAATGACAATTTATGGATTAGAAAGATGTTTGATCACCAACCAATTAGACCAATCCCTTGTTCCTTGGGAGTATGGATTCTATGATGTGATTAATGAGCTAAAATGTTTCCAAGGAGGAAAAAAATGTGATGCCTTAACAACTCACTTGAAGCATACCTATGCAATGGATAATGGATCTTTCGTGGGAGAGCTACCAAGTGTTCACCTATAAGAAATTCATTCACATTTTATGTATGAGTAATGTGTGCAATAGATCATCTATATAAAATTCAATATATCTTTAGGGCATCATTAACATAATCTAGAATCAACATTATTCCATACATTAGACATGAAGAAAATAAATTTTCAATAATTAGGTACACTTACAAGATAACATGCAAAGCTTCGATCCATTTGTATAACAAATAACTCCAAAGATTATCAAAATCGACACCAAATATCAAAATGCATTCATAGATCCAAAATCTCCACAAGAAAAGGATTTGAACAGCCCAAGAAGGTTGAAATTCCAAGTGATGTGATGGTGATTTGATACAATGAACGATTTCTCTACTTACATGAGGAATCAGAATCCTAATTTTAGCCTAATGCCCCTAAAAATAATAAAATGCGTGCTATTAAAATATAGGTCACAAGCTGACCTAAAAGCAAATGAAAAAACATAAAATTTCTCCCACACGTGTGAATAGTTAATAAGAGAATGTTGAGGTCATGGATGCCATTTTGGGGCTAGCGTCAAGGCATCTTAAATATTTGAAACCTTTCCTCTTGAGCGTGGTCAGAAAATATCCCTTTAGAATGAATCTTTGAAACTATGCATCTTGAGCATTACAAGTAACTCTTTGAGACCTCCTCATGATTGATCCTTGTTGAAAAATTCATTCCAATTGGCCTCTCCAGTGCTCTGGTTTAGGGTTTAGGTTTTACCACGGTATGATTGTGATGAATTATGGAGGATGAACCCTTGTGAAAATTATGGCCATGTACTTAAGGAATTAATGGAATTGAGAAGAACTGGTGATAGTTGTGAATCTGTGTAATTCCTAGTGAAGAGATCTCTAGGCCAATATATGTAAAAATCATAGAAAGAGGTGGGATAGCACCTCAATGGTCATTTTTGGGCATCAATACATTTATCTATTTGTTTCTACTATCTCCTCATTTTCAACTTCACTTAACATATTGGCTTCTTCCCATTTATTTTTTCTTTGCTTATCCCTGTTTCTCATTGTATTATTTACAATTGATCCTTGTAACTTTGTTTTGTACCAATGATTTAGGTATAAAATCTTTTAAATGATATTTGGGTATCTAGACCTATCCTATAAATCTTTCCTTGTAATGATCAGAATTATTTTTTTCCATTTCTTCCTTTTTTCCTTTTGTCTCATTTATTCTCGGTCACCTCACCAATGATTGATTACATCTAGGTTGTTGTATTGAGTAGGGCTATAATCAATATAACTTCTTCCTAGGTGGTACTAGTCACCATGCTATTTTCTAGTTATCTCTTAAAAACATTGGTATTGGTGGTTGCATCCTCTAGACTGCAGCTAGGGGATTTCTTAATAAATCATCCATCTAATGTATTCTTCTCTAAACTCTTGCTTCCTGACTATGCTACTACTTCTCAAGTGTCATCATTACCTTTCTTTCCTTCTTCTTTGTTTTTGTTTCTTCCTTATTTCATTTTTCTTTTCTCATTCTCTCATTAGTTGAGAATTGATGTCCAAGATTTCTATATTTATTTGGCCACTCACCCCCTGAGATTGTTCCATGCCAATGTTGGCTATTATAGCATTCATTGATGCCTCTCTAAAGTCATCGCCTCTTGTGGTATAATTACATTTGTGCTAGTATTTCTAGATCTTGCCTTCATTGGTTCTCAACCAATATTTTCATTTCTTGTAGCCTTGTTGGATCAATGATGGCATTACCAACCACCAAAATACACTAATCTTGTGGAAAATACCCTCATCTTGATGTTTAGGCTCTCTAACCACCAAAATACTCCTTATGTAGGGATTCACACCAAGCCTTAGTGTATGAGCTTATCCTTAAAGAGGTTGAAAGGAAAATGACAATTTATGGATTAGAAAGATGTTTGATCACCAACCAATTAGACCAGTCCCTTGTTCCTTGGGAGTATGCATTCTATGATGTGATTAATCAGCTAAAATGTTGCCAAGGAGGAAAAAAATTTGATGCCTTAACAACACACTTGAAGCATTTACTATGCAATAAATAATGGAATTTTCATGGGAGAGCTACCAAGAGTTCACCTATAAAAAATTCATTGACATGTTATGTATGAGTAACGCGTGCAATAGATCATCTATATAAAAATCAATATATCTTCAACAGATTAGGGCACCATTAACATAATCTAGAATCAAAATTATTCCAAAGATTAGACATGAAGAAAATAAATGTTCAATAAGTAGGTACACTTACAATATAACATGCAAAGATTCGATCCATTTGTCTAAAAAATAACTCCAAAGATTATCAAAATCGACACCAATTATCAAAATGCATTCATTGATCCAAAATCTCCACAAGAAAAGGATTTGAACAACCCAAGAAGGTTGAAATTCCAAGTGATGTGATGGTGATTTGATGCTATGAAAAATTTCTATACTTATATAAGGAATTTGAATCCTAATTTTAGCCTAATGCCCCTAAAAATAATAAAATGATGTGCTATTGAAAGCTAAGTCACAAGTCGACCTAGTAGCCAATGACAAAACATAAAATTTCCCTAGTTAATAAGAGAATGTTGAGGTCATGGATTCCCTTTTGGGGCTAGAATCAAGGCATATTCAATCTTCGAAACCTTTCCCCTTGAGCATGGTCAGAAACTCTCCCTTTAGAATGAATCTTTGAAACCATGCATCCTGAGAATTACAAGAAACTCTTCTAGACCTCCTCATGATTGATCTTTGTTGAAAAATTCATTCCAATTGGTCTCTACAGTGCTCTGGTTTAAGGTTTAGGGTTTACCATGGTATGATTGTTATGAATTATGGAGGAGGAACCCTTGTGAAAATTATGGCCATGTACCTAAAGAATTACTGGAATTGAGAAGAACTGGTGATAGTTGTAAACCCGTGTACTTCTTAGTGAAGAGATCTCTAGGCCAATATATGTACAAACCCTAGAAAGAGGTGGGATAGCACTTCAATGGTCATTTTTTGGGCATCAATACATTTATCTCTTTTTTTCTACTATCTCCTCATTTTCAACTTCACTTAACATATTGGTTTCTTCCTGTTTTTTTTTCTTTGCTTATACCTCTTTGTCGTTATATTGCTTACAATTGATCCTTGTAACTTTTTTTTGCATTAATGATTTGGGTATTAAATCTTTTAAATGATATTTGGGGATCTAGACCTATCCTATAAATCTTTCCTTGTAATGATCATAATTAATTTTTTCCATTTCTTCCTTTTTTCCTTTTGTCTCATTTATTCTCGGTCACCTCACCAATGATTGATTACATATAGGTCAGTGTATTGAGTAGGGATCGACTCAATATAACTTCTTCCTAGGTGGTACTAGTCACCATGCTATTTTCTAGTTATCTCTTAAAAAAATTGGTATTGGTGGTTGCATCGTCTAGACTGCAGCTAGGGTATTTCTTCCTAAATCATATATCTAATGTATTATTCTCTAAATTCTTGCTTCCTGACTATGCTACTATTTCTCAAGTGTCATCATTACCTTTCTTTCCTTCTTCTTTGTTTGTGTTTCTTCGTTATTTCATTTTTATTTTCTCATTATTTCATTAGCTAAAAGTTGATATCTAAGATTTCTATCTTTATTTGGCCACTCACCCCCTGAAATTGTTCCATGCCAATGTTGGCTATTGTAGAATTCATTGATGCCTCTCTAAGGTCATCACCTCTTATGGTATAATTACATTTGTGCTAGTATTTCTAGATCTTGCCTTCGTTGATGCTTAACCAATATTTGCATTTCTTGTAGCCTGACTGGAACAATGATGGCATTACCATCCACCAAAATACACTCATCTTTTGGAAAATACCCTCATCTTGATTTTTAGGCTCTCTAACCACCAAAATACTCCATGTGTAGGGATTCACACCAAGCCCTAGTGTATGAGCTTATCCTTAAAGAGGTCGAAAGGAAAAGGATAATTTATGGATTAGAAAGATGTTTGATCACCAACCAATTAGACTATTCCCTTGTTCCTTGGGAGTATGTAGTCTATTATGTGATTAATCAGCTAAAATTTTTCCAAGGAGGCAAAAAATTTGATGCCTTAACAACACACTTGAAGCATTTACCTATGCAATGGATAATTTAATTTTCATGGGAGAGCTACCAAGAGTTCACCTATAAGAAATTCATTCACATTTTATGTATGAGTAATGTGTTCAATAGATCATCTATATAAAATTCAATATATGTTCAACAGATTAGGGCACCATTAACATAATCTAGAATCAACATCATTCCATACATTAGACATGAATAAAACAAATGTTCAATAATTAGGTACACTTACAAGATAACATGCAAAGATTCGATCCATTTGTCTAACAAATAACTCCAAAGATTATCAAAATCGACACCATATATAAAAATGCATTCATATATCCAAAATCTCCACAAGAAAAGGATTTGAACAGCCCAAAAAGGTTTAAATTCCAAGTGATGTGATGGTGATTTGATACTATGAAAAATTTCTCTACTTATATGAGGAATCTGAATCCTAATTTTAGCCTAATGCCCCTGAAAATCATAAAATGATGTGCTATTAAAAGCTAGGTCACAAGCTAACCTAGTAGCCAATGACAAAACATAAAATATATCCCACATGTGTAAATAGTTAATAAGATAATGTTGAGGTTATGGATGCCCTTTTGGGGCTAGCATCAAGGCATCTTCAATCTTTGAAACCTTTCCGCTTGAGCATGGTCAGAAACTCTCCCTTTAGAATGAATCTTTGAAACTATGCATCTTGAGCATTACAGGAAACTCTTCCAGACCTCCTCATGATTGATCTTTTTTGAAAAATTCATTCCAATTGGCCTCTCCAGTGCTCTAGTTTAGGGTTCAGGGTTTACCATAGTATGATTTTGATGAATTATGGAGGAGGAGCCCTTGTGAAAATTATGGCCATGTACCTAAGGAATTACTTGAATTGAGAAGAACTAGTGATAAATGTGAATCCGTGTAATTCCTAGTGAAGAGATCTCTAGGCCAATATATGTACACACCCTAGAAAGAGGTGGGATAGCACTTCAATGGTCATTTTTTGGGCATCAATACATTTATCTATTTTTTTCTACTATCTCCTCATTTTCAACTTCACTTAACATATTGGCTTCTTCCCGTTTATTTTTTCTTTGCTTATACCTCTCTCTCATTGTATTTTTTACAATTGATCCTTGTAACTTTGTTTTGCATCAATGATTTGGGTATAAAATATTTTAAATGATATTTGGGGATCTAGACCTATTGTATAAAGCTTTCCTTGTAATGATCGGAATTATTTTTTCCATTTCTTCCTTTTTTCCTTTTGTCTCATTTATTATCGGTCACCTTGCCAATGATTGATTATATCTAGGACATTGTATTGAGTAGGGCTCGAATGAATATAAATTCTTCATAGGTGGTACTAGTCACCATGGTAGTTGGTAGTTATCTCTTAAAAACATTGGTATTGGTGGTTGCATCCTCTAGACTGTAGCTAGGGGATTTATTCCTAAATCATCTATCTAATGTATCCTTCTCTAAACTCTTGCTTCCTGACTATACTACTACTTATCAAGTGTCAACATTACCTTTATTTCCTTCTTCTTTGTTTGTGTTTCTTCCTTATTTCATTTTTCTTTTCTCATTCTCTCATTAGCTAAGAATTGATGTCGAAGTTTTCTATCTCTACTTGGCCACTCACCCCCTGAGATTGTTCCATGCCAATGTTGGCTATTGTAGCATTCATTGATGCCTCTCTAAGGTCATCGCCTCTTGTGGTATAATTACATTTGTGCTAGTATTTCTAGATCTTGCCTTCATTGATGCTCAACCAATATTTGCATTTCTTGCAACCTTGTTGGATCAATGATGGCATTACCAACCACCGAAATACACTCATATTGTGGAAAAATTCTCATCTTGATGTTTAGGCTCTCTAACCACCAAAATAATCCTTGTGTAGCGATTCACACCAAGCCCTAGTGTATGAGCTTATCCTTAAAGAGGTCGAAAGGAAAAGGATAATTTATGGATTAAAAAGATGTTTGATCACTAACCAATTAGACCAATCCCTTGTTCCTTGGGAGTATAGATTCTATTATATGATTAATCAGCTAAAATGTTTCCAAGGGGGCAAAAAATTTGATGCCTTAACAACACACTTGAAGCATTTACCTATGCAATGGATAATGGAATTTTCATGGGAGAGCTACCAAGAGCTCACCTATAAGAAATTCACTCACATGTTATGTATGAGTAATGCGTGAAATAGATCATTATATAAAATTCAATATATATTCAACAGATTAGGGCACCAATAACATAATATAGAATCAAAATTATTCCATACATTAGACATGAAGAAAATAAATGTTCAATAATTAGGTACACTTACAAGATAACATGAAAATATTCAATCCATTTGTCTAACAAATAACTCCAAAGATTAACAAAATCAACACCAAATATCAAAATGCTTTCATAGATCCAAAATATCCACAAGAAAAGGATTTGAACGACCCAAGAAGGTTGAAATTCCAAGTGATGTGATGGTGGTTTGATACTATGAACGATTTCTCTACTTATATGAGGAATTTGAATCCTGCATTTAGCCTAATGCCCCTAAAAATCATAAAATTATGTGATATTAAAAGCTAGGTCACAAGCTGACCTAGTAGCCAATGAAAAAACATAAAATTTCTCCCACACATGTGAATAGTTAATGACAGAATGTTGAGGTCATGGATGCCCTTTTGGGGCTAGTGTCAAGGGTTAGGGGTTTCATGAAATGTGTAGAAGCACTCTAAAATCATTCTTTAGAGGTTTACCCCTAGATCTTTGTCAATCTACCTTTGTGGAGCACAATTTTGACTTTGGGGCACAAATGTGGTCTCATGGGTCTCCAAGTGGTCAAAATTCTTGTCTCTGCTCAACCATTGAGGGCATTCAAAGTGCTGAATCAACTGCCTTCCCTTTGATTAATGCTAAGCTGACTTGGGGCATGCTGGTCCAAGTGCAACATCCCATAAAAGTCAACAATGTAGGGGAAAGTGCTGAAATGTTGTGGGTGATGGAGGTGCACAAGGATTTAACTAATTCTCTACAACTGCTCGAAGTCCCATGGCTATCAACGCCTCACCTGTGTGTGTCAATATGTTCCTCTAGAGGACTTGGGCCCCAGTCATCTTTCCCAACCCATGGATGGAACTGTCGATCAATGACACACAATATCGAGTACTTCAACCTTCACTATTAGGTACTTTTAATCTTTTTTGCATCTATGTGAATCAAGCTTGCAAGAATGGCCAATTTGACACTTCATACAAATATTCCCTTCCAAAATTAGGGCTTTGAACTCAATGGTGTTAGCTCCCTAGGTAGGATTGGTTAACAAACTACCCTATTAGGTGCTTCCAGCCCTTGAGGGAAAGTGACATGTCTTTGTTCCACCCTTCAATAAATAAGCGTTAGTGAATAATGATGATGGAATGTAGGGGAGAAGAGTTCATGGCCAAGTGCGATGGTCAAAGAGGCGAGCATGATGGGGAACTCCACATCTTGAGTGTATAGATGTGAGGAGGGAGAAATCAAGCAAGTAGCTATAAGAAAGATGGCTTTGAATATGTGACAATGATTTCCTGAACAATTGGTGATGCCATTAGATCTTATCAATGTCCCTTCAATGGACATGAGAGTGATGAAATAAGTGCTTAAGCCGTATTTTGACACTTTTGTGATCATGCACTTGGATGATATGTTTCTATTAAAATTTAAAAGGACTACTTGCAACGTTTGGACCAACTGTTGCAACATTACAATTAGAAAAATTACTTATGAATAGGAAAAGTTTTACATTTGGGTAGACAAGACTTGTTTATCTTGGATTTCATGTGAACAAAGACTAACTCAAGATTGATCCAATTAAGGTTTCAATCATTGTCAATTGGCCACCATTGGACAATATTCATGACTTTAAAAAGTTTGTGGGAAAGGTGAATTATCTTCAAAAATATTTTTGCACAATTTTCCCTTGTCTTCTTAACGTCTCGAATCATGACCAAGTCCATTTTAACTGGGGTGTCATGCAACATGGAGTGTTTGAAGACATCAAGAAATGACCTGTATTTTCTCTTGTTCTAACCTTATTAGAAATCCTACACATGCCATGGGCATGTTATTGATTCATCACCAAATACATATCACATGCCATTCCAAGAGGAGCACATTCATACTCTTTTCTTCCCTTGGATGTCCATTGATTATATTATACATTTTAAGTTTCTAGTTGGCCAACAGTCTGCATAAAAAAAGGCGTAGGCGTAGGGTTATATCTAACCATCTATCCACACAAAATTATGCGAAAAATGTATGTGGATGATTTTTGGGGATTTTGGGTTGTATGTAGATGCTTTTCCAAATTAAGGAGGCATCCGAAAATTTCAAGATATGGAACCCTGTTTTTTGTGCGGGAGTTTGCCAAATCACATCTTCAACATTTGAAACCTTTCCGCTTGAGCGTGACAAGAAACTCTTCATTTAGAATGAATCTTTGAAACTCTTCTTCTTGAGAATTACAAGAAACTCTTACAGACCTCCTCATGATTGATATTTGTTGAAATATTCCTTCCAATAGGCCTCTCCACTGCTCTGGTTTAGGGTTTAGGGTTTACCTCGGTATGATTGTGATGAATTATGGAGGAGGAACCCATGTGAAAATTATGGCCATGTCCCTAGGAAATTACTATCATTGAGAAGAGATGGTGATAGTTGTGAATCCATGTAATTCCTAGTAAAGAGATCTCTTGGCCAATATATGTAGAAACAATAGAAAGAGGTGGGATAACACTTAAATGGTCATTTCTTGGGCATCGATACATTTATCTCATTTTTTCTACTATCTCCTCATTTTCAACTTCACTTAACATGTTGGCATCTTCCCATTTCTTTTCTCTTTGCTTTATCTCATTTTTTCTACTATCTCCTCATTTTCAACTTCACTTAACAAATTGGCTTCTTCCAATTTCTTTTTTCCTTTCTTTATCTTTTTTTCTCTACTATCTCCTCATTTTCAACTTAAATTAACATATTGGCTTCTTCCCATTTCTTTTTTCTTTGCTTATACCTACTTGTCGTTGTATTGCTTAGAATTGATCCTTGTAACTTTGTTTTGCATGAATTATTGGGTATAAAATATTTTAAATGAGATTTGAGGATCTAGACCTAACCTATAAAGCTTTCCTTGTAATGATGGGAATTATTTTTTTCCATTTCTTTTGTTTTTCCTTTATCTTTTTGCCTTTTTTCTCATTTATTCTTGGTGACCTTGCTAATGATTAATTCCATCAAGGTCGTTTTATTGAGTAGGTCCCGACTCAATATAACTTCTTCCTATATGGTACTAGGCACCATGCTATTTGCTAGTTATCTCTTAAAAAAATTGGTATTGGTGGTTACATCCTCTAGACTGTAGCTAGGGGATTGCTTCGTAAATCAGCTATCTAATGTATTCTTCTCTAAAGTCTTGCTTCCTGACTATCCTACTATTTCTCAAGTGTCATCATTACCTTTATTTCATTCTTATTTGTTTTTGATTCTTCCTTATTTCATTTTTATTTTCTCATTCTCTCATTAGCTAGGAATTGATGTCCAAGATTTCTATCTTTATTTGGTCACTTACCCCCTGTTAAATTTAGATAACAATGGTGTTCTATGCTTGATGCACTTTTACTTCAATCTTTCTTAGGCCCAATAAAAAATAGCAATCATATAAACTTGAATGTAAAATGATGATAGAACAAAATAATAGATCAATAGAAGACAAGCCAAATATAGATTAGATTTACAATTCCTTATGTCCAGCAAAGATATGAGATATTGTTGCATTAAAATGGTCAGCAGGATGCTTCAACCAACAAAGTCTTTCTCGGTCAACCAACACTTCATGTGTCACACCCACAACCCTCAAAGATAGCTCATCACAAGTCAATGCAAGTCAAACCAGGGATAGCGCAGAAAAGTCAACGCAACAAACTAGTGTTGGAAATATTTTCATTGATGGAAAAGGAGCACAAAGGAGTAGCACCAAAACTATCATTAAGGAAAAGGAGCAGATAAGCAACAGCAATAAAGAAAAGGAAAAGAGAAGAAGCAACAATAAGGCAAAGGAGAAGATCAAGAAATGATGCAGTAAGAAAGCATAAAAGAGAGGCATAGGAGCAGCAGAGAGGCAAGGAGCAACATTAGACCATTAGCAAAGTCAAAGGAGTAGAGAGGAGCAACATTAGAATCAAAGGAGCAAAGGCAAAAAAGGTTCAAGTCGTGCAAATACACATTCAGATAGGAAACTTGATTGTAATCCTACAGGAATACAATCAGGCCAAAGTTTGATTATCGACAGAAAGAAATAAAGCCAAATTCTGGATTCAGAGAAGTAATACAGAAGGGTATTCTGTATTCGGGCTTGAGACAGCATGCTAAAGTGTGAGGCAGCGTGATCATCAAATATTTGAGTGAATGAAGAGGAGAAATCTCAGGAGGAGTTGGGAGTAGAGAAGATGAAGTTACAAGCGGTGATAGTTGAAAGTAGAGAAAAGATTAAGGCAAAAAACAGTTAGAAGATTTCCAAAGGAAGAGAAGGGACGATGAGGATTAAATAAAAAAGATCAGTTGAAGATTAAATGACATAGATCGCAGCACAAGATTAATTGGGAATGTGCAATCGCAAAGAAAATTAATTAAGTTGCGATGTGAAGTAGATCAATTAAGGAGCCATGAGGACCGTTAGATCTAGGCTTTGATCAATGATGGAGATTAAGTCACAATCCTAAGGTATTTCACACATCGACAAGTTTTAATATTATCGTTAAGACTTGCACGGTAAGTAATTTGGTTTGTGATGTGATGCGAAGTAGATTGCAGATCGCATAGGATAAGGGAGACAATATTTGCTAACCTCTAAAATTTGCGGTGTGCGATATGGAGTTCTTTACGAATTGTGAAATCGCAGAATTTCAAGTATTGCGAAATCTTTAAATTGGTAAAGTTGCGAAATTACATTTGGTCGTGATTGGTCACCATGTTGTGGGCCCATAAAACCACAGGTCTGCACGTATATTCTGAAATTTGTACATTTTGCTTCGACATTATTATTGTTTGCTGTTAAAAGTTATTTGTTCTGGTATGCGAAATGTCATATTCACCGAGGTGCGAAGTGATATGTGTTGTGATTTAGAACTAGTGTATATTGCTTGGGAACCAATTTACGATATGTTAAAGTTCTAAGGCTCCGATAAAGAAAACCGTTGCGAGCTTAAGGAAAATGTTGTGTGCTTCTGAGTTTGTGTGGGCCATAACCCACAGGTCCACATGTAGTTTGTAAAGATGCAGTTCTATTAAGCTTCTACGTGCATATATGAACATAAGGTTAATGTTTAATATATATAAAGTGGGTTCTATTTGGTCAATGATATATATATATATATATATATATATATATATATATATATATATATATATATATATGAGGTTATACCTTCCTTAAGGAAAAATGACCTTGTGCTTGTGCAGAGAAATGTTATGCGATTGTGGCTATGAGTTGAAATGGAAAGGATGAACACAAGAGAAAAGACTCGAGCAAGTGACTCGACTATAGTGAAAATGGCAGTGCACCTATTAAAACTAAAGTCCGAATGTGAAGGAATTACTTGGGTGTATAAGTGACCCAACATAGAGAGAAGAGCATAGAACGTTGTGGGTAAGATATGAAATAGGCAGAGGTTGTGTAAAACGTAAAGGCATGGGTCAAGTCAGGCAAAGACAGTTGTGCAGAATAGTTAGAAATATAACAACAAGCAAAGAAGACAAAATGAACAGAAAAGAAAGAAGCTGAAAAGGCTGAATTGAAATATTGTTGTAAATATAAATGTAAATTCATTAATTATTTTATATTTTTTGTGATGGAAAGGAAAGTCTACAAGGCAAAGAAAAACTCCAGTTGATACTGAAATGAGTGTATATATTGTTTTAATATCCTAAATCTGTTGAGTGAGGAAATGAGTGGGTGGAAGGAAAAGAGTCATTCATGTTCACTTCATATTCCCATATAGAATGCAAAAAACCACACACTTATCTATATAAAATATGTAATATCAATGTGCAAAGTAGGTTATAAAGCCGTAGAATGAAAAGAGCGAAAGAAGGTAAGAGAGCTGCAGAAGGTTAGAAAGTGGAAGAATGAGAGTGAGAAGATCGAGATGTTGTGCGCATCCAGAGATGATTAGAAGAATATATGAAGGCTAAAAAGGCAATAGTGAAGGAGTAAAATAGAGCTGATATCCAGGTAAATAATAATATGATTTTATTGTAGTGTGATGGATTTGGAGCTTCCATATCAAGTTGTAGCTTGATAGATGTCTAGTTTGAGTTGGTTGAGGTAGGACCCTCATGTGGGTTGTAGCCTACAAAAAATACATGGGAGTTGGTGCTTCCGTTTCAAGTTGTATCTTGCTAGATGTCCAGTTGGAGTTGATTGAGGTAGGAGCCTCCTGTGGGTTGTAGCCTGCAGAAAATAGATGGGAGTTGGAGCTTCCTTGCAATTTATAGCTTGTAGAATTTGAGGTAGTAGCCTCCTGTAGGTTGGATCTTATATAAAATCAGTGGTGAGAGAGAGTTGGATCTTTCCTTTGCATCAAAACAATAATAAGATATGGTTTTCTCCCTTATGGGTTTCCACTTATATCTGTTGTGTATGTACTTTATGATTATGTGTTGATGTGATGTTTTAATCTCCTTAATTAATTACTGCCCACTCATTAGGTTTGTTGATTCATTATGTATTAAGTTGTTTATGAATTGAAGGTGTAATTGAGTTGAATGAAAAGAGTTTTAAATGTCCATGAATGTACTAAAATGATTCACCCCCCCCCCCCTCCCCTCTCAGTTTAGCTAAGGGTTCATCAATTGGTATCAGAGCAGGTTCCTTTAGTAACAGTTTAACAACTAGAAGGAGGTCCTAGGTCTCCAAAATGGCTAGCCTATAAGGATGCTCAACAAATAAAGCCCCATTGTTTACTGGCACAAACTATGCTTTCTGGAAAATAAGAATGAGGAAAAACTTAATGTCTCTAGGAATAGAAGTTTGGGCTGTTGTGGAAGTAAAATATGCACCAAAGGATACGTACACTGAGGAAGAAGCCAAACAAAATTTCAGAGCTAATGAAAAAGCAATGAATGCACTCTTGAGCAGTCTAAGTGAGCCAGAATTTATCAAGGTAATTCCCAATAAGACTACAAAATATTTCTAGGATACTTTAGGAAACATTCATGAGGGTGATACAAAACATTCATGAGGGTGATACAAAGGTGAAGATGGCCAAACTGCAAGCACACAGAACTCAGTTTGAAAAATAAAAATAAATGAAGATGAAGATATAGCTGCATTCTTCTTAAGAGTTGCAGAAGTTTGGATATCATGATAGGCCTAGGAGAATAGATTAAAGAAAGTGTTGTAGTTCAGAAAATATTGAGATCTCTACCATCCAGGTTTAATCCTAAGGTTTTTTCCATAGAAGAAACACTAAATTGGGAAACCTTACCAAAAACCAATTACTTGGGAACCTAACAGCATATGAGATGAGACTTCCTAAAGGGAAGTCAAACATGAGGGAGGTTGCCTTTAAGGCATACAAATGCATAAAAGAGAAGGAAGGTACATGCTCATGTTCTGATGAATAAGAAGCCAAATTTGTCAGAAGATTGGATAGAGGTACAAGAAAGTACAAAGGTAAATTTCCATTCAAGTGCTTTAATTGTGGAAGAGTGGGGAAATATGCCTCAAAATGTCCCAATAAGATAACAAAGAATCAGTCTAAAGGGAAAGAGAAAAGAAGCTCCTATAATATGCATAAAGGGAAGAAATTTAATAGAAAATCATTTTATGCTCAGTAAGACAGCAGTGCATCTGAAAGCTCCGATGAATCCTCCAATGAAGAAGGAACCTTTGAATTCATCTTGATGGCCAAGGAAGAGCTTGAAGATGATCTCCTGGAATCTTATGAAGAAGGTGAGGTGGACCTTGAGGGGGAATTGATAAGTGCCCTAAAGGAAATTGAAAGGCTTAAAATTAAGAGTAAGAAACAGATAGGGATTCTTCTGAAATATGCAAAGACAAAACCAGATTCAGAAGACCTTATTAAATTGAAAGTTGAACTAAAAGAATCAAGGAAAATAGAGGATATTCTGAAAAGGGAAATAAAGGAGAAAAATCAGGAGTGTGAAAAGTTGGAAGAAGAAGTGGTAAGCCTAAGGAAGAAATTAGAAAAGCCCCAAAGTGAATTAACTATGAATATTCCACAAATGAAAAGCTCTGAACAGTTGGAAAAAATACTAAATGCTCAAAGATATCCTCTTATAAAGGTCAGGATAGGATATGAAGGAGAAAATAGTAATTCCAAGGTTGAAGATAACAAGGGTATCACTTTTGTGAAAGCTGTAATAAAAGAAAATGATAACTCTTAGCAATATGAGATTATTGTAGCTAGAAGACTGATAGAAGAAAGGAGTAGGTTGTGTAAGTAGCTTGGAGATGAGATTATCTCCATGGAAAAGTAGAGAAGGCAGACATTGAAAGAGATGATGAAGCATCCCAAAAGAGATCCACAAAAGCAGAAGCTCACAAGAACTTGATGTGTAATGAAACAAACATAAACAAGTAACAACATCAAGAGACAAAGAATGAGAGGAAGAAGCAAGCAGTTGCAAAAATCTCAATTTTTCCTGAAGATCAATTGAAAAAGTTCGGAAGATCTCAAAGGAGGTTCTTTCCCCCTATGAAAAATATCACATGCTTCTCTTGTCATAAACTAGGACACATCACAGCACATTGTAAGACAAGGCATATCAACTTTAACTAGCAAAAGATGCAGCAAATAAGAATACCCCCTCAAGCAAGAAAATGGAAAAGACAATCTTTCACCATGTACACAAATCATTTCCAAGGCTACTGTTATTCATACAATGAATATGGGCATGAAACAGCTCAATGTAAGACAAAGCAAATCATGTTGAAACAAAAAAGGATGCAGCAAATGAAAAGACTACCTCAAGCAAGAAAAATGGAGAGGACAACCTTTCACCAAGTACACAAATCATTTCCAAGGTTACTGTTATGCATGCAATGAATTTGGACATAAAATTTTTGGATGTAAATTATGTTAAAAAAGGAGCACAAAATGTTATACATAAGCTCAAACGTACCTAGGAAAAATAATATGGTATGTGTGCCACAAGCGTGGACACAAAGCAAATGACTGTAGCCTACCATATACAGTAAAGGACTCTAGATAGATGATGGAACCAAATCAAATCACACCAAATTGTGAATAAAAAATAAATGCAGACATTATGAGGAACCCCAACAAAGTATGGAAGAAGAAGAAAAAGGGGGAGCCTGTTACTTTAATGACATTTTGAATCCATCATAGTCTCAGGGGGAGCTACTCCAGGAAGCAACGCAGATATCCATTCAGTGATAGACAAGAAGTAACATCCTAGGGGTAGAGTAGTTCATCAAAGGTCCCCATAGGAGTTATCAAAGAAGAGTTGCTTGGAATAAGAAAAACTAAAAGTTCAGGAAGGGAAATGACAATTCCTCTGGTAGAGAAATTTAGAGGAAGAAGGACACCTGAAGCATTCAATGCTAATTTGAGATAGCCAACATATTGATGGAAGAAGAGAAAGCAGCAAGCAACCATGGTGGTAAAGGGAACATCATTCATGAACTTGGAAACTAAGAGGATGATTACATTTTGTGTCTCACTACAAGTGTTGATAATGGAACAAAATTCTTTTAAGAAGGATGAATAGCAAAAGTGTTATTATTGGAGCAGTCGTATGATATAGGTCCTCAGGATCAGAATATCATGGTATGCATCATGGTGGTGGTATGGAAGAAATACGTCAAGGAAGTAGTCCCAGCGTTATCGGCATTATAGTATATGTGGATTAATCTCTGGTTGCTTTGATTATTGCAAAGTATCTTCTGATTGTAAATGCTGGAGAATGTTGAGCTACATTATTAAAGCATGGAAAGGTCATTAAAAGTGCCAAAGGATCATTATCTCATTTGCATGGGCCTCAATTCAGTACTGATATATCTTCAATGCCTCTTTCTTAAATATCACTCATAAAGTTGTGTGAAGTCTGTTTGCTAAGTTAAACAAATTGAAGATGTTTTGCTGAAGATCATTATGATAGAACAATTGAAGTATATGAAGCATGATGGGCTAGTTGTGCTAATATTACTATTGAAGTTCAATGATTCTATTATTGATTCATTTGAAGCTTACTTCAGGAGACTGATGTTTCACCATTGCAGAGAGTTTATCATTGAACTACATACCCCCTTGTGTCATAAATAAATGTGTATAGTTGATAGTAAGATTATTCAATGCATGGAATGTATCAAGCCTCGAAGGTTTTATGTTTAAATCTGTAAATTTTTAGTATTAAAGTCATTGGGCCTTTTAGATTGAAAGATATTGTCTAATCTTACAATAAAGTGTAAGCCCTGTTTGGACTCGTTGTTCACATCAACATCAAAGGATTTTGACTGGGAGTGATTATATCTTCAGAAGTCTGGCACATATCACCAATATCAAGCAGTAAGGGACAAAAGTACATAACATTCTATAGTGACATGCCTTCCAGCATTATCATGAGTATGGGATAGCATCAATTTGTAGCATATGCAATATGATTTTCAAAGTGTTACCTCAACAATGCTCATATATCTTATACATTCTGCATTGCAGTCACAACTATGGAATACTACACTCTTGTAATATTGAAGTGCACATAAAGCAATGCTTGTGTGTAACACATAGCAGCACCTACTTTGTATGCAGAAGATCATAAAGCACCAATACAATGATGGAGGGTGTATATTCATTTAATACCAAAATATATATTGGCATCATCATATTTGAACAAATGTGTACTACAGATGTGTATTGCAGAAGAAGACATATTCAATCTACAATATTCCTCAACATATATGTATCTCAGATGCAGATCATAATATAGACTGAAGTATATTTGGAGCAGACTTTACATATCATATGGAGGAATCTCAGTATTTTAGTATTATTCCAATGGTGCATTTCTGATTATACAGTCTAGTATAGTTTGTTATATGGAGTGTCATTATCATCTCTTTCAGCATTATGTAAGTGTAAGGATTTTGTGTTGCTGGATGATATCAGTTTGTTGTGTACATACCTGAAATTTCAATGGTTTCCAAAGTATTCTACTAACAAGGCATATGCAATGGCATACAATCAATAGCAAAAGGACAAAATGAAGAATTCATATACACAACTCAGAGAGAGGTAATGCAAAGATGGAAAATTCACTGGAAAAATGTGTAACCCTTTTCCATTGATGTTGAAGGGGAAGGAAAAGAAAGTAGAAGAAGAAAGGAACTTCTAAAAAGCAAGCAGAGGAAGAAAGACACTTCTCAGAATGAAAGGGGGAGAAAGTCTTAGAGAAAGTGTTGGAGGAAGTGTTGCCATCAATGCCAAAGGGAGAGACTATTGGAAATATTGTCATTGATGGAAAAGGAGCACAAAGGAGCAGCATCAGAACTATCATTTAGGAAAAGGAGAATAGAATCAACAACAATAAGCAAAAGGAGAAGATCGGGCAATGATGTAGTAAGAAAGCATAAAAGAGAGGCAGAGGAGTAGCAGAGAGGCAAGGAGCAGCATTAGACCATTAGCAAAGGCAAAGGATCAGAGAGGAGCAACATTAGAATCAAAGGAGCAAAGGAATAAAAGGGTCAAGTCATGAAAATACACGTTCAGATAGGAAACATGATTGTAAGCCTATGGGCATACAATCAGGCCAAAGTTATATTATCGAAAGAAAGAAATAAAACCGAATACTGGATTCGGAGAAGTAATACAAAAGGGTATTCTGTATTCGGGCTTGAGACAACGTGTTAAAGTGTGCGGCAATGTGATCATCAAATATCTGAGTGAATGAATAGGATAAATCTCAGGAGGATTTGTGAGTAGAGAAGACGAAGTTACAAGTAGCGATAGTCAAAAGAAGAGAAAAGATTAAGGCAACAAACAGTTAGAATATTTCCAAAGGAAGAGAAGGGACAACGAGGATTAAATCGCAAAGATCAGTTGAAGGTTAAATGACATAGATTGCAGTGCAAGATTAATTGGGAATGTGCAATCGCAAAGAAAATTAATTAATTTGTGATGCGAAGTAGATCAACTAAGGAGCCATGAGGACTGTTAGATTTGGGCTTTGATCAATGGTGGAGATTAAGTTGCAATCCCATGGTATTTCACACATCGGAAAGTTTTGGTGTTATCTTTAAGAATTGCACGATAAGTAATTTGGTTTGTGAAGGAGATCACATAGGATAAGGGACACGGTCTTTGCTAACCTCTAAAAGTTGCAGTGTGTGATATGGAGTTTGCTGTGAATTACGAAATAGCAGAATCGCAAGTATTGCGAGATCTTTAAACTGGTAAAGTTGTGAAGTGGAAAGTTCATAAAGTTGCGAAATTGCATTTGGTTGTGATTGGTCACTGTGTTGTGGGTCCATAAAACCAAAGGTCCGTGCATATATTCTAAAATTTGTGCATTTCACTTTGGCATTATTATTGTTTGTTGTTAAAAGTTATTTGTTATGGTATGCACAATGTTATATTCATCGAGGTGTGAAGTGATATGTGTTGCGATTTGGAACTGGTGTATATTTTTTGGGAGCCAATTTATGATATGTTAAAGTTTTAAAGCTTCAATAAAGCAAATCGTTGCGAGATTAAGGAAAATGTTGTGTGCTTCCTAGTTTGTGTGGGCCATAACCCACAGGTTTGCATGTAGTTTGTAAAGATGCAGTTTTATTAAGCTTCTGTGTGCATATATGAACATAAGGTTAATGTTTAATATATATAAAGTGGGTTTTGTTGGGTTAACGATATATATATATATATATATATATATATATATATATATATATATATGAGGTTATACCTTCCTTAAGGAAAAAGGACCCAATGCTCGTGCAAAATAGTGTTATGTGGTTGCGGCTATGAGTTGAAGTGGAAATTATGAATGCAAGAGAAAGACTCGGGCAAGTAACCTGACTGTAGTGAAAATGGTAGTGCGCCTATTAAAAAAAATTATGAGTGTGAAGGAAGTACTCGGGTGTATAAGTGACCCAACATAGAGAGAAGAGCATAGAACACTGCGAGTAAGATATGCAATAGGAAGAGGTTGTGTAAACATAAAGGCATGGGTCAAGTCAGGAAAAGATGGTTGTACAAAACAATTAGAAATATAATAGCAGGCAGAGAAGACAAAGGGACAACAGGCAGCGAAGACAAAATGAACAGAAATGCAAGAAGCTGAAAAGGCTGAATTGAAATATTATTGTAATTGTAAATGTTAATTCATTAATGATTTTATATTATTTGTGATGCAAACGCAAGTATCCAAGGCAAAGAAAAACTCTAGTTGATACTGAAATGAGTGTATATATTGTTGTAATATCATGAATATGTTGAGTGAGGAAATGAGTGGGTGGAAGGCAAAGAGTCATGCCTGTTCACTTCATATTTCCATATAGAATGCAAAAAACCACGAAGTTATCTATATAAAATATGTAATATCAGTGTGCAAAGTAGGTTAGAAAGATGCAAAATGAAAAGAGTGGAAAAAGGTAAGAGAGCTGCAGAAGGTTAGAGAGTGGAAGAATGAGAGTGAGTAGATAGAGATGTTGTGCACATCCAGAGCTTATTAGAAGCAAATATGAAGGCTGAAAAGGCATCAGTGAAGGAGTAAAACAGAGCTGATATCCAGGTAAATCAGCATATGATTTTATTGTAGTGTAAGGGAGTTGGAGCTTCCATATCAAGTTGTAGCTTGATAGATGTCCAATTTGAGTTGGTTGAGGTAGGAGCCTCCTGTGGGTTGTAGCCTACAGAAAATACATGGGAGTTGGTGCTTCCGTTTCAAGTTGTAGCTTGATAGATGTCCAGTTGGAGCTGGTTGAGGTAGGAGCCTCCTGTGGGTTGTAGCCTGCAGAAAATAGATGGGAGTTGGAGATTCCTTGCAAGTTGTAGCTTGCATAATTTGAGGTAGCAGCCTTCTATAGGTTGGGGCCTACATAAAATCATCATTGAGAGGGAGTTAGATCTTGCCTTTGCATCACAACAATAATAGGATGTGGTTTTCTCCCTTATGGGTTTCCATTTATATCTATTGTCTATGAGCTTGATGATTATGTGTTGATGTGATGTTTTAATCTGCTTAATTAATTGATGTCCACTCATTAAGTTTGTTGATTCATTATGTATTAAGCTGCTTATGAATTGAAGGTGTACTTGAGTCGAATGAAAATAGTTTTTAATGTCCATGAATGTACTAAACTGATTCACCCCCCCCCCCCTCAGTTTTTCTAAGGGTTCATCAACTAGGGCTTCAGTCAAACAACCTGTAATTCCTCGATTTTAGTGCCCAACTGTACGACCTCCTAAAATCAAAATTTATACAGAATATTGAGGTCAAATGACCAATGTTTTACCACGGTCAACTCCATTCAACGCCGCAGCAGAAAATCCCTAAATAGATCAACGCAGAAAACAGAAAGCCCTAAATAGATTAGTGCAGAAAAAAACAACTTTGCTCCACATGTGTTAGGGAAAAATTCCTCCAAAGGCTATCGAACCAATTAGATCATAATGAGAGAATGTGTGATGAGATGATGAGAAAATGACCTCCAAGTCTCTCCAATTTATATTCATCAATGAGGGTGTGTGACACATCCCTTAGGCATGTGGGATAAATCTGGTCAACCTTGCACATGTGGAAAATAAACTCAAAATCAATTTTCTGCTCATCTCATCAAGATGATATTTAGATCAATCTTGCACCTCTCTGAAATAGGAATCCAAAAAAAAATATTACCATCGTCATATGAGCAGTGAAACATGGAGTTTGGACTTAGTTGCCCAAAATTAACACTCCCTCTCAACTAGGGAGAACTCCATCTGTCCACAAGTGCCATCCATCATGTACCAAACCAAACATCATGCGTCATCCTGTTGTAACTTGATTTTCTGGCTCTTTATTTCAGAACAAAAAATGAGTGACAAAGACATCACACACAGCTGACCCGAAGTTAGCTTAGAGGTTAAAACCTATCTTGGACTCAAAAGAGTCTCATACTAACCCAAAGTTAGTTTACTAACCTAAAGTCAGTTTAGAGGATTGATGATGGCATTACCAACCATCAAAATAGCCTCATCTTGATGTTTAGGCTCTCTAACCTCCAAAATAATCCTTGTCTAGGGATTCATGATGAGCCCTAATGTCATCACTAGAAAATCAGACAAGCAAAGATGACATTATTAAATGTAAGGCAGAAGGATTTATAGGGCTGAGGTACATTAGAGAATCTGAAATTTTTTAAAAATCTCTAAGGTCCAGAAGAAAAATCAAATTGTGCACTGAAGAAACTAGCAGAATGCACCTTTGTGCACATTTTTCTTCGATGGTTGCACCTTTGCGCGACTTTCCCTCAAAAATCCGCGCGGACCTGTGAGTGGCGGAAGTAAATTTTTGAGACCACAAGGCACACTTCAGGAAAATGATCCCACACTTGAGGCCACCCAAGGACAGTCGCCTAATTCTCCTTGGGACCTCAAGGGAGCACACAATGGAATCATGTGGGACACAATGGAATTAACCCCCTCTCTTGGGTCACCATCCATCAATGTACCAAGAGAGGGAAGGAGAGTTTGAATTCATATATAAAAGGCCACCAATAGATGAAAAAATGGAGAGCACATTGTTATGTTGGGCCATCCAATAGTGTGTGATCCAGAGTAGAAGTAGAGAGGGGATTCATTCGTTGGACACCCAACAACTCCAATCCTTTGGAGTAGAGAGAGAGACCTTGCACCAAGGCATCTAGGAGGTAAAAACGTCCTTTCATTGGGTCTTATAACTCCATAGTTCTAAGGGCCCCTTAGCAAGTGTGTAAACGTTCTATCTTTCTCTTTCATAGCAAAAAATAAGAGGGGACATTGATGTCGTCGTTTGTATTATTGTTTTATCTATCTCTATATGAGCTTCTGTGTATTTGTTTAGTTTAGTCTTGTTTTCTCTCTACATATGCATACTATATCATTATCTAGTGTGTTTTGTTTTATGGCATGTTCACTAACCTACTAACTCTTCTGTTTACCTGCCTGTGACCAGAAGCTTAAGAGGCAGCGACCACTCCTCTTAAGCAAGTGTGGATTGGTACACTTGTGCACAAAATCCACCAACACACCTAGTTTATGAGCTTATCCTTCAAGAGGTCAAAAGGAAAAGGAGAATATATGTATTAGAAAGATTTTTGATCAACAACCAAGTAGACTACTCCCTTGTTCCTTGGGAGTATGTGTTGAGAAATCTAGGACATCATTAGCTAAGAGATTTATCTTTTGGATAATTTCTTGTGATATAATTTTTACTTCTTTGATTATGATATTTTATTCATTATATTATTATTGTGTTATTTTCATCAAGCCAATTATCAAATACATAATAGAAGACAAGAGACATAGAGTGTAGGCTTGTAAGCCAAGGACAAAACCTCTCACTCTTTGAGAGGAAAACCCAATTAGAAATTTTTCTTATATATCTTCAATTGACAAATTCCAAGACCATAGCAAAGACCCTTGACACAAGTATCCTTCCAAGTACCTTGCCACTAGCCTTGTGAGGTTCTCTTTCTTGATCTTGATCTGGTATTTTCGGCTTCTCCTTGAGAACTTTGATTCCTCCATTTTCTGCACTACACTGAACTTCACTTCTCATCTTGATGAAGATAATCACAGTCTCTATACTTCAACAACCCTAGACAAATGCTTCTCCTCGGCTCCTTCTAGTCTTCTCCTATACTTCTTTTTATCGACCTTTTATGTGTGACCTTATACCCAAAACAAAGTCACTTGGAACTGCAACAGGCCCTAGTTCATACCTCAGCCTTTTTTATTTACAAGAGAGAGAAAGAGAGAGAAAGAGAGAGAGAGAGAGTGACCTAAGACCGAACCAAAGTATACTTTCTTCCTCGCTGCATAGCCTTCTCTTTCGCACTTCCTTGTAGTAATGCACTTCGCACTTATGATTGTAATATTGACCAAATTGGATGCCTTTGAGTGAGGCTGAGATGGGATATTAATATGGGTTGTCTTCATGTTGTTTGGCAGAAATTATCATTGGAAGAGAGCCGACATCTTCTTGAAGGTTCTTCATTTTATTTAGGGCAAATTGGAGAGGCCCAGTGACAAGGTCTTGGAGGACTACTTTTCATAGACAAGTGTGACTTTTTACATGACAATGACTCTATTATTTTATGAAAAGATGAAAAAAATCCTAAAGACTCTTAATGAGAGTCTTGAATAAAAAATAAATCCCTTGCTCATGAAACCCATGATGCAAGCAATATAATATTTTATTTTTTATTTTTCTTCTTTGCATCTTCTTACATAAAATCATAATTACATGTCATTATGAATACCAAACCAAGTTACACTTTTCAACACTCCCTCTTAACTATGGAGGTATTCATAATGGTACTTGGTCATTCTCAATTTGAAGAATTTCTCATAAGAAGAATTGGATTAGTAACCCATCTGTATAGCATCATATCAACCAACATTGTCATATTTCAAGGCATTGAATAACAAATCTATTTTTCCACTAGATTTGAGCTCAATGCTGGCAAGACCAATGGTTTATAGACATCTTAATAATTTTCTCTCCTGAAACATACCTTACACAAGTTCTCAGGGTGTGTTCCACCCGGACTATTCTTGTCCTAGATTCCCAGATATTACTCAAACAATATCTATCCTCTATGACTACTCTTATCTTGGATGCCCATCTCATCCTAAAAGATATTAGATGCCAGATGACTACCCAATCCTCCATTTTGTCTTCCCAAGTGAAGACAATAATGATGTGTCTATCTCTCCCTCTCAATTAGGGAGGAAATATTCCAATTAAGGAATGTACTCATTCATACACCATGAATGTACCTAAGCTCCCTCTTCGCTTAGTAATTTTCAAGTTTCTTCCAAGCAAGAAACTTGATCATAGGCTCCCTCTTAATCAGGGACATACAACAACTCCTTAGGTGGAGGTAGTGGGACAACTAGCTGCTTATAAGAGTTCCTTCCTTAGATGTCATGTATTTCTTCTGTTACATAGTCTTTATCCTTTTGGTACTTCTTTGTAGGGCATAGACCATCCATCACTTTCATTCACGAGTCAGTCATATCACCATTCCTATCATCAGAAAGTGATTAATCAATCTTTATCTGGAATTGCTTCATGTTATGCTACCTTCATAGTGCTTTCTTCTTCGGAAGTTTCTTGCATCCTTCTTCATGGTTCTTTATGGAAGACTTCCATAGTTCTTCCCTTTGGTAGTACTGCATAAGCCCATCCATATACCAGTTCATAAATAATACACTTAAATCATAGTTACCTGGGTGATAATATTTTATCATGACATCTTTGTGTAGGTATCATTATCCTGCATACATGTTGGCACATCTCCTAAAGATATGTATTGGAAAGGGTCTCCATCTTTATCTAGACTTCCATTAGAGTCTCCATATATTTTTGAAAGATATCATAGTCAAATATTCTTGGTTTTCTAGATGTTGACTACCTCTACCATTGTGGCATAATTCACGATCTCTTTTTTCCTTTCTTCACACATTTTATTTCCAGGAGCTTTAATCAAATTTCCTCAATCGTATTCAACTACCTCATATATGATGACATCTTATGTTGATTTCGTCTTGTGTGACCTATGCCTTTCAACATTATTTGAGTGTCTTAGAACATGCTTCTCAAGATAGAAGTAGTGGTCCATATTTTCTGCAACCATATGACATGACTTCCATAATATCCCATGTAAGCATATATACCTCATCTTTTCTTTGGTTCATCCAAACTTCCTGTAGCAGCTTTATTTGAATGAAAGAACTTCATTCCATTGTCCTAATCCATTGATATGCCATCATACCATCATCCTTTTAATTCCACAAGTTGGAATCCTTGATTAAACATTTTATTTCTTTCTTGATCAGTGAATCCTCTGATGAGAATTCCATTAGAGAAACTAGAGAATCTTTCATATCCTTATAAAAAAACGTTTCCTTATTAACCAATGTATGATGAGCCTTGTACTAGATGTCTTATTTCTTTTTCCATAAGTGTCACTTGAGATTTCGATGAGGTTTCCAAGAGCTATAATCTTCATAGTTTAAATGTCATCCTATGACACAAGCTCTAACTTCTAATGCTTCTACCATGATTCCATTATCTAATATGATGCATCTTATCTAATATACAGTGCTTCCTATCTAGAATTTTACAAAAGAAAAGTACCTTTCAATGAAAGAGATCATCTTAGTCATAGTAGAGATCTTTTACTTCCTCCTTCTTAAGCTTCTTTGTCTCAGGATCTTTCACTTCTTCGAAAATATGGGCTTCTTCCATATTCCTCTTGTCCTTCTTATATTTAGGAAAATATATTTTATAGTGCCCATATTAATGACATCCATAGCACTTTAACTTAGCCATGTTATTACTTTTCTTTTGAGGCCCAAATTTTCCAAACTTTCATTTTCTTCTTGACATAGCAACATAGGTTTGATTTTTCTCATTTGAACCTATATCAAACTTTACTTTTAGTTTGGTTTCTTCGATCTTACATAAATACCATAGATCTTGGAATGGAGTGGAATCTTTCTTTCCATATATACTTGAAGTGAAGCTACCCCATTCTTCTGGTAGAGCATTCAGTACCACTATGGTAATTTCTTTATCAGACATGACTTCTCCTAGTTCTTGTAGTTGATCTCGAATTTAAAATATCTTCATGAAATATGAATTTATTCCATCTTCCCGTGACAACACTAGCTTGTAAAGTTCTTGCCTTAACGAGATTACTTCTCCTTCAGAAATTATAGAAATAAACTCTACAAATTTGTCATATATAGCTTTTGCAGTGTCCAATTTTGATACGTATGAGATGAGAGAGTTTTTTATGGATTCTATAAGAATCCTCTGGGCTCTCACTTGTCCCTTCATTTATTTAGCATATGCTTGAGTATCTTCTTTTTAAGGTTGGGTTATCGACCCTTTAATGTGATGCATGAATTCATTTTCAATGATATTTAGATCTATTATTTTCTTCCATGCAAGAAAATTTGAAGCCCTGACCAATTTGTTGCTTTCCTTGCAAAAATACATTTTGATAGTATTAGATGAAGTCATAAACTTACTTGAGTAGTTGGTGTTTTCTTCCTCATTAATCTTGATATAGATAGAATATTGCTTCTTGAGAGATTTATGAGATAGAGATTTTTTTTCATGATGCCTTAATGTATTCTCCTTCCTTAGCCCTTGATGACTTTTGAAATGCTTCTAGGATTTAGGTTCTTCCTTTTGATTACTCTTTCCAAGATTCTTGCTAGTGTATATTTATTCAATCCAAGGTTATAATGAGGATCTTGATCTCTTTCTTGGTGTCCTTGACTTGTTTTGATCTTCCTTTGAAGCCTTACACTTAGAGTGTCTACATGCTTGAACCCCCTTTCTTGAATTTAACACCTAAGCTATGATACCTTGTTGAGAAATCTAGGGCATCATTAGTTAGGAGATTTCTGTTCTTGATGATTTCTTGTGATATACTTTTTACTTATTTTATTACGATATTTTCTTCGTTATATTATTATTGTGTTCTTTTCATCAATCCAATTATCATATACACAATAGAAGACAAGAGACACAGAATGTAGGCTTGTAAGCAAGGGCCAAAACCTCTCACTCTTTGAGAGGAAAACCCAATAAAAAATTATCCTTATAGATCTTCAATTGACGAATACCAATACCATGAAAAAGACCCTTGACACAAGTACCCTTCCAAAAACTTTGTCACTAGCCTTTGAGGTTCTCGTTCTTGATACTGAGCTTCTCTTCTCGGCTTCTCCATGAGAACTTCGGTCCCTCCCTTTTCTGTACTGCACTTCTCAGCCTGACCTAGAGAATCTCAGTCTCTATACTTCAACAAACCTAAACAAGTGATTCTCCTCGACTCCTTCTAGTCTTCTCGTCAAATTATTTTTCTCAACCTTTATGTGTGACCTTATACCGAAAACAAAGTCACTTGGTGCTGCAATAGGCCCTAGTTCATACCTCAGCCTTTCTGATTTACATGAGATAGAGAGAGTGACCTAAGACTGAACCCAAGTAGACTTTCTTCCTTACTGGAGAGCTTTCTGTTTCGCACTCCCTTGTAGTCCTATACTTCATACTTATTACTATAACATTGACCAAATTGGATGCCTTTGAGTGAGGCTGAGATGGGCTATTTATATAAGTTATCTTCATGTCTTTAGGACGACATTGTCACTGGAGGAGAGCCGACATCTTATTGAAGTTTCTTCATTTGATTTAGGCTGACTTGGAGAGGCCTAGTGACAAGGTCTTGGAGAACTACTTTTCATAGAAAAGTGTGACCTTTTACAAAGTGTAGCATGACTTCATTTACATGAAAATGAATATATTATTTTATGAAAAGATGAAAAAACTCCTAAATACTCTTCATGAGAGTCTTGAATCAAAAATAAAATCCCTTTCTCATGAAATGCATGATGCAAGCAATACAATAAATTTATTTTATTTTTCTTCTTTGCATCTTCCTACATAAAATCATAATTACATGTCATTAGGAAGACCAAACCTTGTTACACTTTTCAACAATATGGAGTCTATGATGTGATAAATCAACTGAAATTTTTCCAAGGAGGCTAGAATTTTGATGCCCTAGCAACGAACTTGAAGCATTTACCTATGCAATGGATAATGGAATTTTCATAGGAGATCTACCAAGATTTCACCTATAGGAAATTCATTCACATGTTATGTATGAGTAATGCATACAATAGATAATCTATATAACATTCAATATATCTTCAACCGATTAGGGCATAATTAACATAACCTAGAATCAACATTATTCCATATATTATACATGTATAAAATTAATGTTCAATAATTAGGTACACTTACAAGATAATTCCATCCATTTTTCCAACGAATAACTTGAAAGATAATCAAAATTGGCTCCAAATAACAAAATACATTCATATATCCAAAATCTCCATAAGAAAAGGAGTTGAATAGCCCAAGAAGGCTAAAATTCCAAGTGATTTAATGATGATTTGATACAATGAATGATTTCTCTACTTATATGAGGAATTTTAATTCTACTTTTAGCCTAATGCCCCTAAAATCATAAAATGATGTGTTATTAATAGCTAGGTCACAAGCGGACCTAGTAGCTAATGAAAAAACATAAAATTTCTCCCACGCGTGTGAATAGTTAGGAAGAAAATGTTGAGTTCATGGATGCTCTTCTAGGGCTAACGTCTTGGGCTAGGGGTGCCATGAAATGTGTAGAAGCACTCTAAAATCATCCTTTAGGGGTTGGCCCCTGGATCTTTTTCCATCTCCCTTTGTGGACCCCAATTTTGACTTTGGGGCATAAAAGTGGTCTCATGGGTCTCCAAGTGGTCAAAATTCCTGTCTCTCCTCCAACATTGAGAGCATTTAGGGTGCTGAATCCACTACCTTCCCTTTGATAAATGCTAAGCCGACTGGGGGAACGATGGTACAAGTGCATCATCATATAAAAGTAAACAATGTAGAGGAAAGTGGTGGAATGTTGTGGGTAATGGAGGTGCCCAAGGATGCAACTGATGCTCTACAACTGCTTGGAGTCCCATGGCTATCAACACCTCACCTGTGGGTTTCAATATGTTCCTCTAGAGGACTTGGTCCCTAGTCATGTTTCCTAACCCATGGATGGAACCACTTGTCAATGACACATAATATCGAGTACTGCAACCTTCACCATTAGGTAGTTTTAATCATTTTTTCATCTAAGTGAATCAATCTTGCAAGAAATGGGAAATTTGACACTTCATACAAGTATTCCCTTCCAAAATTAGGGCTTTGAACTCGCAATGTTGTTACCTCACTGGGTAGGAGTGGTTAAAATACTACCTTATTAGGTGCTTGCAGCCCCTAAGGGAAAGTGACATGTCCTTGGTCCACCCTTCGATCAATAGGTGTTAGTGAATAATGATGATGGAACGTAGGGAAAAAGACTTCATGGAAAAGTGCCATGGTCAAAGGGGTGAGCATGATGGGGAAATCCACATCTTGAGTGTATATATGTGAGGAGGGAGTAATTGTGAATGCGTGAGTTATCAAATCAACCTTTGTTTTTCTACCCCTCTTATGCCTTTTACTTTTTCTTGATTTTTCTTTGTATTGGTGCTCGTAGTTGAAAGGGTTAGAGATTTCTTTGTAAGATGTATAAATGTTATTACCCCCTTAATGATGTGGCAAGTCATAACCCATCATGGGTTGGGACATGAAAGGGTGCCTTTTCATTTATGTGATAGACCTAGGAACTGGCTGATGGCCATATGAATATGAGTGAGGTAGAGCTCATGCTTGGTCTTTTCCCACGTGCTAATTTTTATTTCCCAGCTATATTTTGCAAGTTGGATATTATTTTCTTTTCTTTTTGTGGGCTTCATGTGCTATTTATTGTTCTTTTAGCTACATCAACCTCCCGGGGAAAATTTTGAAGCCCGAATCAAGTATGTGGATGGGGAAGTCGGTGTGCCAATCCCAAATGACCCATGGTGAATTGAACCTAAAGAATGCAGGTGATATAAAGGCTTGTAATGCGTTATGGAAAGTGGTAAGTATGGAAAAGGGAGAGATGGGACTACACTATCTTAATCGGGGTTTACCAAGTAATGCCCCTCATATACCAATTGGGCCATTAAGGGAGGTCCCACATGCTATTTTTTATGTACCAACCATCTTTTGCAAGTTGCGTATTATTTTCTTTTCTTTTTGCAGCCTTCATATGGTATTTATTTTTCTTTTAGCTGCATCAACCTCCCAGGGAAAATTTCGAATCGTGACTTAAGTATGTGGATGGGGAAGTTGGTGTGCCAAATCCAAAATGACCCATGGTGAATTGAACTTGAAGAATGCAGATTAGATAAAGGCTTGTAATGTGAGATGGAAAGTGGTAAATATGGAAGAGGGAGAGATGAGACTACATTATCTTAATCAGGGTTTTCCAAGTAGGGCCCCTCTTATACCCATTGGGCCATTAAGGGAGGTTCCACTAGACTAGGATTGAAGAAAAATTCCCCATTTAAGGTGAGGGAACAAGATCATGGTAAAAAACCCTCTTTCTTCCAGGTTACCCCATAATCCATGTCAAATGCCCAAATACGATCAAACATAGCAACTCGATTACAAAATGAACAAAGTACTTTTTCATTAGAAGCCCACCTTCCAACATGTGCTCTTGATAGATGGGTGAGGAAACATGTTTGATGCAAACACATTGACATAGAGTATAGGCCATTGTGAGGGGCTACTGGTTAGCCAGCTGGGAGAGATGATGGGGGAAATTTTCATTGTTATATTAAAGAAGTCTAGTGACAAAAAGTAATGAGTAATAACTATGCAAGAGTGGTAGAACGATGAGTAATGAAGAATGTTTGTCATATTTATATTCTCACCTAGTAACTCTTGGTAAATATTTGTGATGTCGAAGGAGTTAGAAAAAAATTGAGGTCATGGATAGGGGTTGAGCTAAAGAGATGTTATTAACTATAATAGTATCATAATGAAAATTTGATCATTGTATCGAATGCATAGAATAGTGCAACCACATCAACCATGGAATTCATATAGGAGTGATCAACTCATATCAAATGAAAAATGGTGTTGTGCTACAAGTGCTTTGATATTCCTTATTGGTAATTGCATAGATTGATGTCGCAACTTGGTCATAGGTAGATGTTTAGTCCCACAAATATTGTCGTGCAACTTTGGTATGTTTTCTTTTTAGTGGACACAAAAAAACAACATAGTGTGCTAAGGTGGATGGACAAGTCAATAGTTTATGCATAAAAACCAACAACAACATTTTTTCATGTCCCTTCCTTGTTTCTTCCTCTTTGAAATTTAGTCAATTATTTAAAGGAGAGAATATGAACATATTGGAAATTGTATTCAAATAGCTAATTATATATAACTTTCCCCAATAGAGTAAAGGGGTTGATTCACTATTGTTTTTATTAGACTTCATGCTATACATATCCTATTTTACATTGTAAATTGATGAACAAACGCTTGAAGCTGATTTATTGTCCAATATTATAAAGCCCATGTTATGTGACCACATCTTTTAATTACGTATGGATTAAGTGAAGATATTTGTTATGTCATATATTAGCATCGATGTATATTAAGTTGAACTCATTGCAACTTAAATTGCGGTTGGAATAGTTTTGCTACAGCCCTGTTGTTTAAATCAAATTGGTAGTAGACCATTGTTTAGTAAGATTGGTTTTAATTTTGGAAACCACCAAATCTATATCAAACACTTGGATGATATGTTTATGTTAAAAATTAAAAGGACTACTTGCAAAGTTTGGAACAAGTGTTTGCAACATTACAATTATAAAAATTACTTATGAATAGGAAAAGTTTTACATTTGGGTAGACAAAACTTGTTTGTCTTGTATTTCATGTGAACAAAGACGAACTCAAGATTGATACAATGAAGGTTTCAATAATTGTCAATTGGCCACCATTGGAGAGTAGTCATGAATTTCAAAAATTTGTGGGAAAGGTGAATTAACTTCAAAAATATTATTACACAATTTTCCCGTGTCTTCTTAACGTACCGAATCATGACCAAGTCCATTTCAACTCAGGTGTCATTCAATATGGAGTGTTTGAAGATATAAAACAATGACCTATATTTGTTTTTGTTCTAACCTTATTAGAAATCATACATGTGCCATAGGTGCCAAAGACACATCGCATACCATGCCAAGACTGAGGCATTGTCCTAAATTGCTAAGCTTATGGTTGATTGATATATGCATTCAAGTAGTGGAGAATTGGTAACATAATCTAATAGGAAATAATCATAAGTCTCTCCACCCTATCGATTTTCCTAAACATGGATCAAAACTGAGAATGCATCCCACATGATGTTAGCATGGTACATTACTACATATGTATTGCAAATTATCATTGATATAGATTTTGTTTGCATCATTAACACCCATTCATGATTTTAAGGATAACACTCATACTTTTTTCTTCCCTTGGATGCCCATTGATTATATTATATATTTGAAGTTTCTAGTTGGCCAACAGTCTGCATAAAAAAAGGCGTAGGCGTGGATTTCTAGCTGACCATCTTCCACATAAAATTATACGTGGATGTTTTTTTGCAATTTTGGGTTGTATGTAGATGATTTTCTAAATTGGGGGCGCATCCAAAAATTTCAAGCTATGGAACTTCGCTTGAGCTTGGCAAGAAACGCCGCTTGAGCTTGGCAAGAAACTTTGCTTGAGCTTGGCAATAAACTCTCCCTTTAGAATGAATCTTTGAAACTCTGCATCTTGAGCATTACAAGAAACTGTTCCAAACCTCCTCATGATTGATCTATGTTGAAATATTCATTCCAATAGGCCTCTCCAATGTTCTAGTTTAGGGTTTACCATGGTATGATTGTGATGAATTATGGAGGAGGCACCCATGTGAAAATTATGGTCATTCCCCTAAGAAATTACTGGCATTGACAAGAACGGGTGTCAGGTGATAGTTGTGAATCTGTGTAATTCCTATTAAATAGATATATAGGCCAATATATGTACAAACCCTACTGGAATTGGGAAGAACTTGTGATAGTTGTGAATTCGTGTTATTCCTAGTAAACAGATCTCTAGGCCAATATATGTACAAAACCTTGAAAGAGGTGGGATAGCACTTCAATGGTAATTTTTTGGGCATTAATACAGTTATCTCATTTTTTATGCTCTCTCCTCATTTTCAACTTTACTAAACTCATTTTCTTCTTCCCATTTTTTTTTTTAATTTTCTTATATCTCCTTGTCATTGTATTGCTTACAATTGATCCTTGTAACTTTGTTTTGCATAAATGATTGGGTATAAAAACTTTTAAATGAGATTTGGGGATCTGAACCTAAGATATAAATATTTCCTTGTAATTAGGGGAATCATTTTTTTCCATTTCTTCTATTTTTCCTTTATTTTGTTGCCTTTTATCCCATTTATTCTCGGTCACCTCGCCAATGATTAATTCCATCTAGCTCATTGTATTGAGTAGGGCCCGACTCAATATAACTTCTTCCTAGGTAGTACTAGTGACCATGCTATTTGCTAGATATCTCTTAAAAATATTGGTATTGATAGTAACATCCTCTAGACTGTAGCTAGGGGATTGCTTCTTAAATCATCTATCTAATGTATTCTTCTCTAAACTCTTGCTTCTTGACTGTGCTACTGCTTCTCAAGTCTCATAATTACCTTTCTTTCCTTCTTCTTTGTTTGTGTTTCTTCTTTATTTCATTTTTCTTTTCTTGTTCTCTCATTAGATAGGAATTGATGTCCAAGATTTATATCTTCATTTGGTAATTCACCCCTGAGCTTGTTCCATGCCAATGTTGGATATTGTAGCATTCATTGATGACTCTTTAAGGTCATCGCCTTTTGTGGTATAACTAAATTTGTGCTAGTATTTCTATATCTCACCTTCATTGATGTTCAACCAATATTTGCATTTCTTGCAACCTCACTGGATCCATGATGGGATTACCAACCATCAACATACCCCCATCTTGATATTTAGGATCTTTAACCACCAAAATACTCCTTATCTAGGGATTCACACCAAGCCCTAGTGTATGAGATTATCCTTCAAGAGGTCGAAAGGAAAAGGAGAATTTATGGATTAGGAAGATGTTTGATCACCAACCAAGTAGATCAATCCCTTGTTCCTTCAGAGTATGGAGTATATTATGTGATAAATTAGTTAAAAAATTTCCAAGGAGGCCGAAAATTTGATGCCCTAGCAACAAACTTGAAGAATTTACCTATGTAATGGATAATGGACTTTTCATGGGAGAGCTACCAAGTGTTGGCCATATGAGTGAGGTAGAGATCATGATTTTCTTTTTCCCACATGCTAATTTTTATTTCCTAGCCATATTTTGCAAGTTGGATATTCTTTTATTTTCTTTTTATGGCCTTCATATTATTTTCCTTATTCTTTTAGCTGCATCAACCTCCTGGGGAAAATTTCGAAGCCTAACTCAGGTATGTGGATGGTGAAGTGGGTGTGCCAAATCCCAAATGACCCATGCTTAATTGAACCCGAAGAATGCAGGTGAGATAAAGGCTTGTAATGTCAGATGGAAAGTGGTAAGTATGGAAGAGGGAGAGATGGGATTACTGTATCTTAATCGGGGTTTTCCAAGTAGTGCCCCTCCTATACACATTGGGCCATTAAGGTAGGTCCCACTGGAATAGGATCAAATATTAATTCCCCTTTTAAGGTGAGGGAATAAGATCATGGTCAAAACCCCTCTTTCTTCCAGGTTACTCCATAATCCATGTCAAATTCCCAATTAAAAGCAACCATAGGAACTCGATTACAAAATGAATAAAATAATTTTTTATCAGAATCCCACCTTCCAACATGCACTCTTGATAGATGGGTGAGGAAACATGATTTTTGCAGGCACATTGACATCGACTATAGGCCATTGTAAGGGGATGTTGGTTAGCCGACTGGAAGATATGATGGGAGAAAATTTCATTTTTCGCTGGAATCAGTCTAGTGCAATGAGTAATCGGATCTAACTGTACAAGAGTGGTAGCATGGTGACTAATGAAGAATGTTTTTCATAGTGATATTATCGCCTAGTAACTCTTGGTAAATATTTTTTTATCTCGAAGGAGTTAGAAACCAATTTATTTCATCAAAGGGTGTTGAGCTAAAGAGATGTTTAACTATAATAGTATCAGAATGAAAATTTGATCAATGTATTGAATGCATAAAATAGTGCAACAACCTCAACCATGGAATTCACATGGGAGTGATCAACTCATATCAAATAGAAAATGGTGTTGTGTTGCATGTGCTTTGATATTCCTTATTGGAAATTGCATATCTTGATGTTGTGATATGGTCATAGGTAGAAGTTTGGTCCCACAAATATTGTCATGCAACTTCGATATGTTTCCTTTGTATCAAACACAAGAAAAAAACATAGCTTGCTAAGGTGGATGGACATGTCAATAGTTCATGCATAAAAACCAACAACAATATTTGGTCATCTCCCTTTATTTCTTCCAAGTTTATTCCCACAAATATTTTCATGCAACTTTGGTATGTTTTCTTTGTAGCAAAAACAAGAAAACAACATAGTTTGTTAAGGTGGATGGACATGTCAATAGTTCATTCATAAAAACCAACAACAACATTTGGTCATCTCCCATCCTTATTTCTTCCTCTTTGAATTTTAGTCAATTATGTAAAGGAGAGAATATGAACATACTAGAAATTGTATTCAATTAGATAATTATATATAACTTGCCCCAATAATGTAAAGTGGTTGATTTACTGATGTTTTTATTAGGCTTCATGCTATACATATCTTATTTTACATTATAAATTGATGAAGGAAAGTTTGGAGGAGAGAATATGAGCATGCTGGAAATTGTATTCAATTAGCTAATTATATATGACTTGCCCCAATAATGTAAAGGGGTTGATTTACTGTTGTTTTTATTAGTCTTCATGCTATGCATATCTTATTTTACATTATAAATTTATGAAGGAAAGTTTGGAGCTGAAATATTTTCCAATATTATAATGCCCATGTTATGGGACCACATATTTTAAGTATGGATTAAATGAAGATATTTGTTGTGTCATATATTAGCATCGATGTATATTAAGCTGAACTCATTGCAACTTAAATTGCGGTTGGACTAGTTTTTATTGTGAAACCAGCTCCAAAATAGAAGAAAAGAGATATCAACGCGTTAGAAATAAGCCACTTCGAGGGGGAAACCTCCAATACATTACATGAATGCACAATTCTTGGATGATACAATTGAAAAAACCTCCTTTCTATATATAAGAGTCCATGGGGCCACAATGTAATCCTAGCCGACCTAAAAATAATAATGTAAGGGCATAATAATAACAATATGGGGGTTACAGGGGTACAACAATAACAATAAGGGGATTACACTAACAACAATAAGGGACTATACTAGTAATATAGGGACCTAACATGCTCCTCTCCTTCAAAAAAGTGTTGTCCTCAATGCTTGAGTAGCTCCGAGTGCTTTTGTATAAAATTCTCATCCTCCCATGTAGAATCTTCAGTGGGTAAGTTCTTCCATTTGATGAGATACTCTGAAATTGATCGATTTCGTAGCTGTCGAGTTCTTGTTTCCGTGACTGCTTCAAGTTCCAATATGGTTTTTCCTTCCTCATCAAGTTCTGGCAATATTGTTTGAACTGGAAGTTTTTCCCCTATAACCTTTTTTAAGCATGAAACATGAAGCGGAGGCAGTATGGCTTGGGAAAGCTCAATTCATATACCAATACCAATCACACCTTGTAAGGACCATAGTACTTTGGTGATAATTTATTATCCTTCTTAGCTTGCTTGAGGGACATTTGTTTGTATGGTTGTAGCCGTAAAAATACCCAGTCTCCCACATCAAAACTTCTCTCACTGTGATGTTGATATACCTATTGTTTCATTCGATTTTGTGCAAAATTTAGGTTATCCTTTAAGAGTTGGAGAACTTCTTGTGGATGCTCGATGTGATTCTCCACTGCTTGAGCCCTAGAATTTTCCCTTAAAGAAGATGTGATGGACGGTGAATGATATCCATAAAGTGCCATAAATGGGGTCATTTTTGCTGCAGTATGGAAGGAATTGTTATATCACCATTCAGCGAGAGGTAACCACTTGACCCATTGTGCTTGCTTATCAGATACAAAAAAACAAAGATATCCTTCCAAACATTTATTCACTATCTCTGTTTGACCATCAGATTGAGGATGATAAGATGAGCTATGAGCTAGTTGAGTACCCAAACAAGAAAATAATTCCGTCCAAAAATTTCTTGTAAAAATGGGATCTCTGTCACTTACAATAATCTTCGGGTTTCCATGTGCTTTTGAATTGTTTCCATAAATTTCGTAGCAACTGTACTTGCTTTAAATGGACGAGATAATGAAAAAAAGTGTGCATACTTGGTAAGTCTATCAACTACCACCATGATGACACTCCTTCCTTCGGAATTAGGTAAACCTGTGATAAAATCCTTTGAAATCTCCTCCCAATGTTGACTTGGAATGGATAAAGGTTATAGAAGACCCGGGGTCTTAATTGTCTCAACTTTATTTTGTTGGAAAACCAAACATTCCGCCACAAACTTTTGAATATCAGATTTAAGGCCATCCCAAAAAAATACTTTCTTCACCCTATGGTAAGTTTTTAAAAATCCTGGGTGTCCTCCTAAAGGAGAAGTGTGCAATTCCAAAAGAATATTTTGTTTTAGTTGGGAATTCTTGCAAATATATAAGTGATCTCTGTACCATAGGGAATCATTTTTCCAACTAAATGTATCAGATGTACTAGGATCTTGCTGCAACTTTTGAATAAGTGTCCACACTTCTTCATCCTTATTCCATTCATCCCTTGCTTCGGTTATCCAATCTGGTTGGATAATAGAAATGGCACAAAGCAATTCTTCCACCTCTTCATCCTTTCTTGAGAGTGCATTTGCAACAACATTTAGCTTCCCTTTTTTGTAGATGATTTCAAAGTCATAATCGAAAATCTTTGTGACCCATTTTTGTTGCTCTTCTAAAGATAGTCTTTGTTCCAAAAAGTGTTTAAGACTATCATGATCAATTTTTACCTTGAAGTGTCTTCCCATTATGTAAGGTCTCCATTTATTTAGTGCATGTGGTATTGCCAACATTTCCTTCTCATAAATAGCCTTTTGTAAATAATTTCCTTTGATTGAACGAATTTCAAAAGTAATGGTTCTTCCTTCTTTCATTAAAATAGCACCAATTCCATTTCCTGAGGCATCATATTCCACAATAAAGGTTTTTGTGAAGTCTGGCATAGCTAAGACTGGTGCTAGGCACATTGCCTCTTCAAGATGTTCAAAGGCCTTAGTTGCTTCAAGAGTCCATGAAAATGCATCTTTCTTCAATAATGTTGTTAGAGGTGCTTCTATTCTCCCATAATTCTTAAAAAACTTGCGATAATACCCTGTTAACCTGAGAAATCTGCGTAACTACTTTATGGTTGTGGGGACTTTCCATTCCTTAATGGCTTTAATTTTGTTAGGGTCCACCTTAACACTCTTGTGAGAGACAATATGACCTAGATATTCCACCTCTTGTACTCCAAAGAAACATTTGGATGTTTTTGCATATAATTGTTTCTCCTCCAATAGTTTGAGCACCATGTCAACTTGTTTAACATGATCCTTCCAAGACCTACTGTAGACTAGTATATCATCAAAAAATACTAGCACAAATTTTCTAAGGAAGGGTTTGAAAATGGAATTCATCAACCCTTGACATGTAGAAGGTGCATTGGTAAGGCCAAAAGGCATGACCAAAAGTCATAATGACCCTCATAAGTTCGAAATGCTATTTTTGAAATATCTTCAGTCTTCATTCTAATTTGATGATATCGTGAACGAAGATCCAAATTGGTAAAATAAATTGCTACATGTAATTCATCCAATAATTCATCAATCACAGGAATGGGAAACTTCTCTTTAATAGTGAACTTATTGAGCTCTCCATAATCCAAACACATGCACCATGATCCATCTTTCTTGTTCACCAATACTACTGGAGTAGAGGAAGAACTTTGACTAGGTTGAATTATACCAACCTCTAAGGACATCTGTAAGGCTTGATGATTGGAGGAACACTTCCTAGAATCAAATGAATAGCATGATCATGATCACGAATAGGTGGGAGTCCTTTGGGAGTATCAAACACCTTGGAATGATTGTCCAAGACTTTTTGGAGATCTGGAGAAATAGATGATTTTGATATTGGAACTTCTAGTGAGCATAATTGTGCAATTATGCCCCGTTGTTCTTTCTTCAGAAGATTTGTCATGACATTAGAGCTTATTATCTTTCTTGGCTTCCCTGCGATACCCTGTAATTCGATTTCCTTTCCTTTCGAAAAAAATTTGAAGAAAAGTTTTTGAAAATTAAAAGCTATCGTCCCCAAATATTGTAACCATTGTACCCCTAGTACAACATCGGGACCTCCCATTGGGATGGAAAGCATTGGAATATTCAATACATATTCCCCCATGGCTAGCTCGATATTATGACATTTTCCAGAGCAATTTATAGTTCCTCCATTTGCAACCATCACTTGACATTCTGGTGCTAGGTATAGGAAACAATTCAATTCATTGGCTACCTTACAATGAATAAAATTATGGGTACTACCCGAATCAATCAACACTATTACCTTTTTCTTCTTAATATGTCCTTATATCTTGAGAGTTTGAGGAGTGGTAATTCCTGCCAATGCATTGAATGATATGGTCGGACTCATTTCTTCTTCTTCCAGGGTTTCTTCTTGGTGTATATCCTCTACTTTTGAAGTTTCTTCTTCATTTTCTTCCTCCTCTTCACAATCTATGTAAAATAATTTCTTCTCAGTGCACTTATGACCTTTAGTGTATTTGATATCACAACTGTAGCAAAGCCCTTTTGCTCTTTTTTCTTCAAATTTTTTTGGTGTCAACCTTGTAGGTTGTGGAAGTCTAGGAGTAGCAACACTTCTATCTTTATATATGTGAGTGGTAGGCTTCCTTGTCGCCATAATTTTACATTCATTTTTTCTTGCCAACCTGAATGCCTTCTCCAATGAATCATCTTCCCAAACGCGAAATTCATGTTGGATTTTATCAATTAAAGTCCCTATGAATACATCAATCTTGTGTTCCTCTGGAATATCAGTTACCCTTATATTCAATTTTTGGAAGTCCTCAATGTGCTCTGCCACTAAACCCTTTTGTTTGAGATTTATCAATTGGCTAAATAAGGTGTTGCTCTTTGTATCTTCATAATGTGCTATCATTTCCTCCGTAAAAATTGACCAAGTAACAATTTTTTTATGAGAGCAAAGTCATCGATACCATACAAATGTATTTCATCCTAAATGTAAAGTTGCAATGCGTAACTTTTGTGTGTTTTGCACATTATTGAGATCAAAATATTGCTCCATCTATATTATCCATGTTATGGGATCCTTGCCATAAAATTTCCTCATATCCATCTTTGGAATATGGTGGTTCTTCAATCCAACATTAGATTTTATGAAATCACGATTAACATTTGTTTTTTCCTCATCATGAGTGTCTTCTACTATCTTTTCGCCATTAGGAATCATTTCTTGTATCAACTTTGACAAACCTTCCTTCAAACCTTCCATGTCTTCCTTCAAACCTTCCATCGTAGCTTCCATACCTTTCTTCAAACCATCCATCTTAGCTTCCACGCTTTTCTTCAAAACATCCATTTCATTTTGTGTTGCTCTTTGCGAGAGCGGAATTTGGTGCATTTTCTCTTGTAATTTTGTTATGTCATGTTGCATTTCGTCATTTTCATGAGCCATAGTAGAGCCTTATGAAGGCTTAATGGGTGTTGAATTTTTTTTAGGGGGAATTTTAGAACCCAATACTAATATCTATTCTACAATATGCCCTCGGAATCAATTCAAATTGATTCTTCAAACAAAACTTATGCAATTCGGAAAAAAATACACATTTTTCTTTCTTTTGACGAGCTCGATATTTAAATTGAATTATATTTGTGATTATGAACCTTAAATATCTAAACTTTTTCCATGAGGTAGCCCTCTTAATCCTCTTTCAATTGCCACAGGTCGGACCTAATTTGGATTCTTCAAGGAAAATTTATCTCCAATCTCCCACAATGACCTAATGTTGAGATTTAACAAGATGATGAGATTAGTGAAAAGAGTTTCCTTCACTAAGTGGGCCCGCAGGCTATTTTTGGTGCAATTCTATTTTTAGGCATGATGATCATATTTCAGAAGTTGCAGGATGCTATTTGTGGATGGTTGATCAAGTTCGAAAAATAGATGAAATTCTATTTTTAGAATATTGGGCGAAGTCTATTTATAGATCGTTAATATAAAAATAGATGCATGTCGATTATTATTAGCTCTTAATATTATTCAGACTCTAAACAACAACTTATTCTCTTGGAGCACTTCAGTTCAGTGCAAAGATGTGGCACAACAGATGATAGAAGGAATTACGCTATTCCTAAGGGTTTACTAGAGCTAATGCATGGAGGACTCATTTAGAACTCAAGTGGCAGAGTTATGACACAGTTGGAAGAAGTAGTTATGGAGTTGTATTCAGTTTAACTCAGTTAGACTCAGTTGAACTAGTTGTATCTAGTATATCTGATTGATACATTAGTGAGAGTGGAGTGAATTAATTAGTTAATTAATTCACAAATAATAACTCATTAATCAACTGAACAATACGGCAGTTAAATACAGTGCATGGCAGTTTAAATGGAGACCAATGGAGAGATAGGTGAAAGGGAAAGATAGACTATTTGTTATGACTATAGTGATGCATTGATTGCATCACACACATAGTGGAGATGCCAATGAATATTGCACAGTCAAGGATGGAGTAATTCAAACTCATTCAGAGCTATTCTTCAGCAGAGATTGCGCAGTGGAGGCAGGCTAGCAGGTGGCAAATATTGTTGCATGGATTTGCAAGATTGGGCCTGATTAGTGTATGACGATTGTACTGTACTGAGAGCTTGTGATAAGCTTTGTATGTTTGTATGAGATTGTCATATGATCTCCATGTTACATAATATATAGTTGGGGTTTTCATCTTCAGGCTTTCCCGGTTAAAAATTGGATTATGTGCGATTGAATATTTTTGTTTATGCTTCACATGTGTGCACAATTAAATTTTCCGCAAAAGATTAACAAGTGGAATAGATTCAGTATCTTGCATAAAGTTAAATAGTGTGAGATCAAGTGGATCTTGGACATATCCATGCTTAGTGCATATAATTTCTATATGGTATCAGAGCATTTTTTATTGAAGATTGCAATTATGAAGTGAGTTTGTGCTGGTGGACAATTTGAATTTGCTACAGAAGATTCTTGGTGCAAAGATCGAGTAAACAATGAAATGTCTTTCAACAGGTTGAGATTGGAGTATGCCCTTGATGGTAGCTTTAATTACATAGCCTAGAAGGACAGGATGGAGGCGGTGCTAAAGGATAATGGGCTGAAGGAGTTCATCGATAGCGATGTTCCTAAGCTGGGATCTAGCAATGCTGCATTACTTTATGCATGGCAAAAGAAGACTGCAAAGACGAGGAGGATTATGTTGGAAGGTGTGAAGGACCATATTATGTCCAGCATTCACATGAAAGCCACTCCATTCTTAATGTGGAAGGATTTGACAGACTTGTTCCAAAGCAGAAGTGACTAGAGGAAGTTGGCGCTTAAAGACAAGCTCAGAAAAATAAAAATGGAGAAAGGCGACAGTATTCCAAAATACCTCATAAAGTTTGTCCACTGCAAGGATGAACTGGGAGGTGTGGGGATTACTGTTGATGAAGAATACTTGGTGAGCTTGGCTCTCCTTGGGCTTCTGAAGAGTTGGCATAGCTACGAAGACTCTGTCAATGGACGGGAGAAACTGTTAGGATGGGAGCGACTTTGGTCAGATCTTGTGTAGGAGGAGATAAGGCAGGGTACCAGGGATGGATCTTCATCAAAGAATGAAGATGAAGAGAATTGAGCTTTGGCTACCAAAGTAAGGAAAGGGAAGGAGAAGAAATCTTTCTCAAAATTCGGTGCTAAAGGCAAGAAGCAGGATTTGTCCAAAGTGAAGTGTTTTCACTGTCACGAGCATGGACATTTTGCCACTAACTGTCCACAAAATAAGAAGAATAAGTAGGTTGTTGGATCTGCAGCTGGAGAGGCCTTAGCCTCGCAATTTGAGCTGGATTTTTCCTTGATCACATGCTTGGTTTCAAGCTGCATGGGATCAATGTGGTATCTTGATAGTGGTGCATCTTTCCATATGACAAGAGACAAAGAGTTGTTTAGTGACTTGGAGGAGAAGGACCTCCAGATGCATATAGAGATGGGAGATGATGGTTGGTACAGTGCAACTGGAATTTGGACCATTACCTTTGAGAGGGAGTCTGGTAATCCATTCTTGTTGAAGAATTTCATGCATGTTCCAGGTCTTAAGAAGAACTTGGTCTCGGTCGCAATGCTGGAAGACAAAGGTTATGATTTTGTTTTCAGTAAGGGAAAAGCCTTCCTTCAACATAAAAAAATGGGTCAAACCAAAAATATAGGGGTTCGAATTAAGAATCTCTACAAGCTGGAGGTGGATGGTTGCGCTGCAATGGTGGGCAAAGCAGAAGAAGTGGTGAGCTGGGATGAGGGAAAATTATGGCACAGCAGATTGGGCCATCTTCACCATGGCACTTTGAAGATTTTGCAACATATTTCTACTGGACTTCCCAAGGGTACTCTTGCGCAGTTAGAACAATGCAAAGGATGTACAATGGGTAAGTTTGTGAAGAACACCTTTCATGAGCAGGAGAACCATGCTTCGGTGATCCTGGAGAGAATTCACACAGACGTGTGTGGACCATTCTCGGTTGCTTCAATAGAAAAACACAGGTATTATGTGATATTTGTTGATGATTATTCTCATAGATGCTGGATATTCTTCATGCATAAGAAGAGTGAAACGTTCTCAAAGTTCTGTGAGTTCAAGTCATTGGTGGAGAAGGAGTCGGGGAAGCAAGTGAAAGCTCTACGGAGCGATAATGGTGGTGAATACATCTCAGGAAAATTCAAATACTTCTGTAGCAAAGAAGGAATTCGAAGAGAACTCATAACACCTCATAACCCATAGCAAAATGGGGTCGCAGAGAGAAAGAACAGAACGATCGTGGGTGCTGCATGACCAGGGCCTATCGATGCACTTGTGGGATGAAGCATGCAACACTATGGTTTATGTGCAAAACCATTTTCCTCATAGAGTACTTGGCATGAGTACACCCGAAGAAGCTTTTACTCGTAAAAAGCCTGATATTTCTCATTTGAAGATTTTTGGCTCACCTGTTTACATTCATGTGACGAAGGATGCCAGGAAGAAGCTGGAGTTGACTGCAGAAGTTGGGATATTTGTGGGTTACACAGAAACACCCCATAACTATCGTGTGTATTTTCTAAACAGTCGGATGACTGTTATGCGATGGGATATAAAATTCAATGAGGTGAAAGCCATGAAGTTGTTGCTTGAGAGGGAGCTACACTTGCATGCGGAGGAGGAACTTCTTGTTCCCAAAGATGAGCCTCTGGATGTGGATCAACCACAGGAGGAGATTCATGGAGTGGAGGAGTCCACTCATGCGGAACCAAACATCAGACAAGGCATAAAGCGTACCACAGAAGCTGAGAGACTGAAGCTTGATGCAACATAGAATGTAGGAGTCCCTACATCACAGCGTAGACAGAGACAGTCACCTGACCGATATACTGGATACATGGCTCTTATGAGCAAGTGTATCATGACAAATCCATCTTATTTTGAAGAAGCAGTGCAGGAGCCCACATGGGTAGATGCCATGGTGGAGGAGTATGACTCCATTGTCAGAAACAGTGCTTGGGAGATTGTTCCAAGGCCGGTGGGAAAATAAGTTGTAGGATCAAGATGGATATACAAGGTAGAAAATGAAGCTGCGCGATGGGAGCAGTGAGAAGGCAAGGCAAGATTTGTTGCCGGGGCTTCTCACGGATAGGATTGACATATGAAAACCTTTGCCACCAATCGCATGGTATTCTTCCCTCGGACCATCCTTGCTCTCTCGGCGGAGGGGACAGCACATTCATCGGATGGATGTAGGTGCATTCATATGGGATCATTGAGGGAGGAGGGAGAGTCATCTTACCCATTAAGCGGCTGATTTGAGATCTTGTGACGATTACATGTGTCTGGGGAGCTCAAAGAAGGCGCTACTGTGGTGAGCAGCCCCGTGCTTGGTACACTTGGATCGACAGCTATTTCACTGGACTTGGCTTCACCAAGAATGAGGCAAATGCAAACCTGTACCAGATTGTGGTTGAGGGTAATATTTTAATCATTGTACTTTACGTTGATTTTTTAATACTAACAGGTGATGAGCAGTTGATACACTCATGCAAGGCAGATCTTGCAAAAGAGTTTGAGATGAAGGATTTGGGCCTCCTTCATTATTTCCTTGGATTGGAAATATGGCAGCGGGAATGTGAACTATTTGTGTCTCAAGGCAAGTATGCCCGGGAGATACGGAAGTTCACATAGAAATTTCATAACCTATCGACACTCCTCTTCAGGAAATTTGGAAGAGGATACTACATTGGTAATTAGTGGATGCCTTGTTTATCGATAGTTGTTCGGTTGTTCATGTATTTAGTCAATACAAGACCCGGACATATGCTATGCGATAGGAACCGAGATTCCTGGCGATGGTTAAGCCTACCCAAGCTCTTTTGGAAGGCAGGCAAGCATGTCATGATATATCTCAGGGGCACATCTAAGTATGGTTTATGGTACAGACAGACGAATGAGGTGAAGTTGGATGGCTTCACGGATGCAGATTGGGCAGGAAGCCCAATAGATAGAAACAACACATCAGGAGGGATTTTTAGTATCGGATCTACAACATTTTCTTGGTAGAACAGGAAACAAAGATCTGTGACACTCAGTTCAGCGGAAGCAGAATACATGGTAGCAAGTCAAGCTGCATGTGAGGCTATTTGGATGAGGAAGATCCTGGTTGGTTTGTTTGGTTCACATTTAGATCCCATAGTGATACATTGTGATAATCAGAGTTGCATTAAACTCTCAGTTAATCCTATGTTTCATGATAGATCTAAACATATTGATATCCGGTATCATCATATCAGAGATTGTGTGCAGCAGAAGATCATGTTGCTTCAGTTCATTCCTACGGAGGACCAGGACGCAAATATTCTAACGAAAGCACCCACCAGGAGCAAATTTGAATACCATAGAGGCAGGATTAGGGTGAAAGATAATCCCTATCTTGTTGAGAGGGAGTGTTGAGATTTAACAAGATGATGAGCTTAGTGAAAAGAGTCGCCTTCACTAAGTGGGCCCGCAGGCTATTTTTGGCTCAAGTCTATTTTTAGACATGATGATCATATTTCAAAAGTTGCAGGATGCTATTTGTGGATGGTTGATAAAGTTGGAAAAATAGATGAAATTCTATTTTTAGAATAGTGGGTGAAGTCTTTTTATAGATCGTTGATCTAAAAATAGATGCATGTCGATTATTATTAGCTCTTAATAATAATCAGACACTAAACATTGACTTATTCTCTTGGAGCACTTTGTTTCAGTGTAAAGATATGGCACATTAGTGGATTGAGGGAATTAAATGATTCCGAAGGGTTTATTGGAGCTAATGCATGGAGGACTCAGTTAGAACTCAAGTGGCAGAGTTATGACACAATTGGAAGAAGTAGTTATGGAGTTGTATTCAATTTAACTCAGTTAAACTCATTTGAGCTAGTTGTATCTAGTCTAACTGAAGGATACACTAGTGAGAGTGGAGTGAATTAATTAGTTAATTAATTCACAAATAATAACTCATTAATCAACTGAACAATACAACAGTTAACTACAGTGCATGGCAGTTTCAGTGGAGACTAGTGGAGAGATAGGTGAAAGGGCAAGATAGACTATCTGTTGTGACTATAGTGATGCATTGATTGCATCACACACACAGTGGAGATGCCAATGAGGATTGCGCAGTAAAGGATGGAGTAATTTGAATTCATTCAAAGCTATTATTCAGCAGAGATTGCGCAGTGGAGGCAGGCTAGCAGGTGGCAAAGATCGGTGCATGGATTTGCAAGATTGGGCCTGATTAGTGTATGACAATTGTACTTTACTGAGAGCTTGTGATAAGCTTTGTATGTTTGTATGAGATTGTCATATGATCTCCATGTTACATAATATATAGTTGGGGTTTTCAGCTTCAGGCTTTCCCTGTTAAAAACCGTGTTATGTGCGATTGAATATTTTTGTTTATGCTTCACATGTGTGTGCAATTAAATTTTCCGCAAAAGATTAACAAGTGGAATAGATTCAGTATCTTGCATAAAGTTAAATAGTGTGAGATTAGGTGGATCTTGGACATATGCATGCTTAGTGCATATAATTTCTACATGGTATCAGAGCATTGTTGATTGAATATTTCAATTGAGAAGTGAGTTTGTGCTGGTGGACAATTCGAATTTGCTACAGAAGATTCTTGGTGCAGAAATCAAGTATACATTGAAATGTCTTTCAACGGGTTGAGATTGGAGTATTCCCTTGATAGGAGCTTGAATTACATAGCATGGAAGGATAGGATGGAGGTGGTGCTGGAGGATAATGGGTTGAAGGAGTTCATCGATAGCGATGTTCCTAAGCCGGGATCTAGCAATGCTGCATTACTTGATGCATTTGTTGCACTAAAACTTGTCATCCTGACATTCTTCTATGTGTATGAGCTCATTATCTCTCATAATTCCTATTTTGCAAGTCTAACAAGTCAGTTCCTCATGTCAAGCCTTGAAAATAAGAGAAAAGTTCTTAAAAATCTCCTTTACTCTGGTATCGCACTTTCTATTTATCTTGCCTACTGTCCCGTACCTAATGTTCATGACTCCTGCGTACCTGAATGAACTTTCTTTGTGTTATGGGTGCGGACCCTTGTAAAGATTAAAAAGGTACAAGTAAACTCAAAAAATCTCACTTTTAGTAAATTCTAGAAGCCTCTAGAAAGAATCTTGCGATGGCAGAACCACTCTTTTGAGGTTCATGTATCCCTTACCTTATGGAGCTAACCGCTTGATGTGAGGAGCTTATCCCTTTGAAGGAGGATTCTATCCCTTCATAGTTGGAACTAAAAACTCCTCTTTTCCACTATAAAAAGAGGCATTGGGTAGCCTCAAAGGGAGTTCAAGCTTTAGAATTATTTGAGGTTAAGTGCTATTGGGATTCAGACTCATTTAACTGAGATTTTTTTGAGGAGAGATCACATACCTCTATTTGTCTCGGTTGGAAGAGTACAATTCTTGTCAGAGTAGAGGAGATTCATGCTTCGGACCCTGGGAAGGTCTGTTCAACATCAAGGCTAAGGTTGTAAGGTTTTCCTTCTTTCAAAGTTAATACAAATGAATTCATTTTTCTCAATAAGCTGTTAATAAACTGTTTATTTCATGGATTCCTTGATCACCATGATAAGCATGATTTATGATGTTTACTATACAGGTTCTATTTAATGTTTGCTTGTTTGTGACTGCAGGTTTATGAAGATAACTCCTTCAAGTGCATGAGGGACAACAACTTTGAACAAGCATTGGATCTATGGTAAGTTCTTAACACCTTTATAGTATTATGTTGTAAATCGCATATGTTTAGAGAAAGATAGGTTTATTTGGCTGTTTTTTGCTAGATTACCTTTTGGTACTAGGGAGATCGATCTTGTCCGCAAGATTGATTAATCCGCCCAAAAAATTGGCGACTCCACTGGGGAAGAAACTTGTTGTTTTTGGTTCTCTTTTATTTTGATTTGAGGAAAAGTTTTTCATGGTTTTTTATTGATAGATGTCTGCATGGGTAGCTTAGGTTTTCTCTGTTTTTGAAAATTTTGAAATATTTTATGTTTTTCTTGAACTTTTCTGGGGACCGCACTTTGTTCTTCTGCACAGTGCGGGCAATTTCGCAATTTCCTTAAGTAAACAGTGCAGGACCGCACCTGTTACTTTTGGGAGCCTGCGGACCCTATTAAAATTATGGAAAAACTCCAGATTTCTTTTTTTAGTTTATCTTTAATTTTTTTTAGAGTTTTTAGTATCTGCCTAGATTGACGTTGTTTTTGTCAAAAGCCTTTTGTGAATGAGTTCCAACAGTATTTATGTTTTTGATGATTTTCTAGAAGTTTTGCATTTTGGATTGCTTTTCACTTGGTCTCTGTAGTGATTTAAAGATTGGAAGTTGAAATACCTCAGATTACATTGGTCTTTTTTCCTTCTTACTGAGTCTGACCTGGTTGTGAAATCCATCCTTTATTGAGAAATAGATCTATTTGTTTCTTTGCAAATCTTCGAAAAACTTTGTTATAGGTTTTGAATTTCATTTTTATAAAAGAAAACATATCTGAATGTTTTTTGATTTGTTTATTATTCTGGACAAATATATCCTTAGTTTATTGAACAACTAAGTAAAACATTTTTCAAAAAATATTAAAGCTTTTATTCAATTAGATTTTTAAAGTTTGTAGATCTCAAGATTAGTTTTTGTAGTTTTGAGTGCTTTTAAAATTTGTAGATTTCTTTTGAAGGAAAGTTGTTTTTGTAGTTTCAAGTTTTTGAAAGTGAAAGGATTTTATTGTGAGCTTTGATAATTTGTCTCATTTTGAGTTATTGTTGAAAAGACAAAAATATTTTCTTCCAGTTATTCTTATGTTCAAAGAAAGAATTGTCTCTTAAAAGAATTTCATTCTTGAACTCTTTCTTTAGCTAGAATTTCATTGAAAGAAAACGAATTGATTATCATTTTTAGGTGCATTTTTAGTGTTTTTGGAAATCAAGTCTCCACACCATCAAAGTTTCATTTCCATGCCTATTGACTTAAAGAACAACCCATAAAAACAACACTTAATTAAAGTTCAACTAGTAATCTTTTTATTTCTAGGGCTCTTATCACCAACATAGCTTAGGCTAGTATCTTGGAGTAGGGAGTAATTAACTCTCCAAGATAGTAAAAAAAAACAAGTAGATAAATCTTGCGGTAGGAAATAAATCCAATTTTAATTGGTACAATCTGGGAAGCTTCTCTTAAAGGAGTTAATCACGAGATCATGTCCGAACCTTTGAGACAATCAATTATGTTTCATTGGGAAAGATAGAATATTCTGTGCGCATTACAAATGGTAAACCTCGGATTAACCATTGTTGAGGAGCCTGGGGTCACTTGTCGGTAAACCTCGGATTGACCATGTCGAGGAGCCTTCAAGGGGATTGAGCTTTGTTACTCTGCCCTTGCGCGTGGGATCGGATCATAGACTGTTCCCCCAATTGTATTTGTTACTGTTGGTAACCTTAGTGTCCATAAGCTTAATATTATTTCCTAAGGTGACTGTGAAGGAAAGATCTCACTGTACCTGGAGCAAATGTCGACTATACTCAATTGGACTCTCTGGGGGGTGTTACACTGAAAACTGTCACCTTGACATTTTGCTGATTGTATGAGCTCATTAACACTCATACATGCCTCCTCTGCAAGTCTTACAACCTTTGTTCCTCATGTCAAGCCCTAAAACTGGAGGAAAAACCCTTAAAACTCAAAAAATCCTTGGGTACGCAGGTAACATGAAGCCTGCATGCGTTTTTAGCTAGGGTACGCAGGTAAAGTGAAGATAAACTGCGTTCTAGAACGCACTTTTCCAGTGTAATGCCTGCGGTACCCCTGTAAAGTCAAAAAAGCGCGAAATTAAACCAAAAAAGTTGAATTTTGGTCAATTCTGGAAGGTTCTGGATGAGATTTTTTGGGGATGAGTACGCTTTAGTAAGGTGCATGTATTCCACACCTTAAGGAACTAATCCCTTGATGTGAGGAGCCTATCCCTTTGAAGGAGGATTCTATCCCTTTAAAGGTGGAATCCTAACCTCCTCATCTGATCTATAAAAGGAGGCATTGGGTAGCCTCAAAGGTTAAGTTTTTTGGAGAAGATTTTGAGCTGAAGTGCTGTTGAGATTTAGATTTCCTTCTGCTGAGCTTTTGAGAGGAAAGATCACATACCTCTTTATGCTTCTGGAGGAAGAGTGCAAGACTTATCAAAGTAGAGGAGATTCCTGCTTCGGACCCCGGGAAGGCCTTTCGAACATCAAGGCTAAGGTTGTAAGGTTCTTATGTATATTTTAAGATTAATACAATCAAGTTCTGTTTTTCTCAATAAATTTTCGTTCGATTGTTTATTTCAATAAGCTGTCGTTTGATCATTTATTTCATAGATTCCTTGATCACTATGATAGGTATGTTTTATAATTATTTGTTATACAGGTGCTATTGATATTTTCTTGTTTGTGATTGCAGATCAACGAAAGATGATACTTTATTGTGACAAAAGGGCCCTTGTTACGACGAAGGATTATTGATGCAACGGAAGCACTGCGACTGCAAATAAGCATTTGGATCTAAGGTAGGATCGACACCTTCATAGCATTTATTTGTAAAACGAATATACTTAGAGAAAGACAAACTTAGTTGTTCGTTTGTTGCTAGATTGTCTTTTGACACTAGGGAGATCGGTCTTGTCCGCAAGAACGATTTATCCGGCCAACAGGGGGTTCTCTTCACACGAGATGGTTTTGTGAAGAAACTTGTGCCAGTCTGTTTCATTAAGTAGGTTTTCGGGGTAACTGTTCCAACCGCCCTTTCTGTATTAAACTTCTACTAAGTTGGATTTCATCACCAACTAGTGTTTTTAGTACGGGAAGTTACTATTTGTGTGTGGTTTGAACTCTTAGATTTTTTGGCGTGTGATTTAGCTGTTTGTTTCTTTAGAGACTTTAGGTGTTTTTATTGAAATTTTCTTTGTTTGCGTGTGATTGGTTAATATTTAATCATGGAAAAATTACCGAGACAATCTCGGAGACTTCAGGGGAAGCCCCCTGAATATACACCAAGTCAACTTGAAGGGTTGCATGCTCTATTATCATCTAGTAGCGGTAGAATTAGATCAACAAAAATTGGAAGTTCATCTATAGTTGTTCATCCTGATCATCAAATACCCACAACAAAACACATTCAAGAACCAATTTTATTTTCTGAAGTTACTGGTAGTATTTCTCCTTCCAGTGAACTAGCTGACGAACTTGAAATTTATGAGCCTGAAATTGAACCTTCTGTTTTGGAAATGTCCTCAAGATTTATTACACCAACTTCTAGCGATCCAGGTTCACCTAGGGTTAGAAATATTTTTACTGAAGATTTTCCATCTGGCCTCATTTCTATTGAAGAGCTCACTAATCCAGACGAAGAGTTATCTCTTCTTGAATCCCCTCAGTATTTAAATCTTAGGGAGGGTGAATCTATTTTCTACAGCCCTATTCGAACTGGTGCTTGGTATCTATCTTTGACAAACTTTTTAGAAAACCTGGGTCTTGCTTTTTCTCCACCTAGAATTCCATTTCATCCTACGCCCAGAGGTTACTATCCTTCATCTATTATGGCAGGAGAGTCATCTATGTTTTCCCAGACACCGGAAGCATTTTTACACAATGGTCCTTCTATTCCTTCAAGATATCAGGCTCTGTCTGGTACTTTCTCTGGAGCATCTCCTCGACCGATTGAATAAGTATTATCATCTGGTCTTAATGGAATTAAAACTGAAACGTCGAACGCAGAGAAAATATTTATGATGTCTGGTAATATTCTGAATCCTCAACCTCAAGGCAGTGAGTTACCGCTTGGAGGAAAATTTTAGGGAAGTCAGTTACCACCTAGGGGGCAACCTCAAGGTAGTCAATTACCGCTTGGGGAGAAACCTTCAGGCAGTCAGTTATCGCCTGGGGGGCAACCTCAAGGTAACTTTTTCCCAGGACAAACTGTGGCATCATATTATTTTGGAGAACAACCTCAAGGACAGTACATACCTCAAGGTTATCAACCTCAGGACAGTACATACCCCAAGGTCAACCCCAAACTCAATATGTTCCTCAAGGTCCTTATCAACTCCAGCTTCAGTACGCACCTCAAGGTTATCAACCTCAAGGTCAGTACCCAATTCAAGGTTTCCAACCGCCTTCTGGTCAATGATCTGTACAAGGAGTCGAAATTTTACCACTTACTTATCAACCCTACATTCAACCAGGCTATGGTCCTTACATTCAAACTTCTACGGGACAATACCCCGAAGAAAATATGGTGTGGGATTCGTCCCAATTTCAATAGCCTATGCAACCTAATGTTCAGTCGTCTTCTCAACTTGGACAGCCTTTGGTTTCTGGTCCAACCCAACAACCTATTTAGCCTACTATTCAAACCCTTGCACTTGGTTCTGTTCAGCAGTCTGGGCCTAGTACACCTCAGAATCCGCCTCAAACTGCTGCAACTATTGCAACATCTGTTCAACCTATAACACCTATTTCTGGAGTATCTGTAGCTCCGTTCTTCTATCCCTGCATCTGTGCAAATCCCTCAAGTCTCTGTACCCCAGTCAGGACCTCCAGTTCAGACTTTGGTCCAGATACCTGCGAGACAAGTTGGTACAAGTATGATTGTCACAAGTCAACCACAATTCACATATAAACCGTACCAACGACAACCTCAATTCAGTCCCGTTTCACAAAACCCAGCTTATCAGTATCAACCATACCCTAGTTATACTTATCAATAGCCTCAACAACCCCAGTTTGGTTTGGTTAATCCTGGTTACCCAGGAGGTTATACCATTCCTAATGCAAATTCGATTCCCAGTTATCCTGGGTATCCTCCTCCCGGAACTGCTTTGGCTACTCAAGGTTTTCGCGACCCTAACCGTCAGTTACCATTTATTGCAACTTTGGATTTACCTGATTTGACACGCCTTACGAATGATCCAATTTTCTATTATCCATATTGGCCGCCAATGCCACATAATTTTCCCAGTGATATACCAAAATTCGAGGGTAAGTCAGGAGAGGATCCATCAAATCACGTTATGACTTATCACTTCCGGTGTGCGTCTAATTCAATAATTGATGATTCAATTCGCTTATGTCTTTTCCAAAGAACTCTTATTGGTCTTACCGCCAAATGGTACATTGAGTTACCATGAGGCTCCTTTAATAATTTCAGTCAGTTAGCAATTGCCTTCTTGACTCATTTTCAGTTTCCTGTCAGATACGACAATGGCACGAAACTATTGACTTCACTAAAGCAATCCACATCCACATATATTTCTGATCATATTCATGAATGGCGACGTATAAGGCGTTTGGTGAAAGTTTACATTCCGGATCAAATTTTGGCGGAATGGTTTATTAAATCATTATTACCCAAAATCACTGAAGATGTAGCAAGGGCTGGAGTTGTTACTGAGGAGCAAGTCATTTCTCAAGCTCAGTACCTTGACCTCGTCTATACGCAGTCAGGTACTTTACATGAAAAAATCCCTGATCTTCCAAAACAAGGTCAAATAACTACAGCTCCTTTAGGGTCTCATGCCGCTGATGGTATGATTGGTATAGTCAATACTAAAAGCAAAAAGAAATATTCAAAGAATTCTTCTCCTATTATAACTTTACCTGATTCCCCAAAAGGAGAGTCTTCCCACGAAATGTTTGCCGACATTCATGTCATGGAGACATCTACGGCCAAATCTAAATTCGACTGTAAAAAGAAAGGGAAGAATAAAAACAAAAAGAATTCAAAAGATAAAACTGATAAAAATGAATCTAATGACGAAAAACGCAAACCTCATTATCCTTGTTACATTTGTGACGAGGATCATTTTACTAAAGAATGCCCACATCGAGCAGAGGTTTCGAAATTTTTTAAAGGTTCACAACAACCTATTGTCTTGAAGGATCCTTTTCCTACTCAAGATAGTAAAATGATTGGTTCTACCTCGAATGCCTCAGAAGAACCTATTCTAATGATGTCTCATGTCAGGATTGCGACGCGATCGCAAGATTATGGTACTAAGAATCCTGTTGATGGTAAAGAAGCAGAATATTCTAGTGCAAACACATCAACTACACCTCCTCCTATTTCTGGTCTGCTACAGATCGAGAAACCCAATCCAGACTTAATAATCGAACCACCTGCTAAGGGTGTTCTTCGTAAATCAGCTTTCAATCCACATGCGAGAGCTGCTCAGAATTACAACATTGTTGAGGACTTAGCTATTTCCCCTTCAGCAATGTCGGCTTTGGAAGTGCTGCAATCGTGCCCAGCACAGGGTAAATTACTTTTGTCTTCCATAGGAGCTGTCGATATTTAGGACTCGAACCTAATAATCTTCGATTTAGAGAATAGTACACCTTGCCTACCTCATCAAATGGCTTTCCAAATTCCAGTATTAGTAAAAAACAAACTGATCTTTCGGACTGTGATTGATGAGGGAGCTTCAAAGTGTATTATGTCGATCCAGTGTTGGAAATCACTTGGTTCTTTTACACTCAATTAGTATCCAATGATTATAAAGGCTTTTGATGGCTGAGGTTTCCACCCTTTTGGTATTTTGCAGGATTTACCCATAGGGGTTGAAGGTAAAATCGTAAATCTAGATGTGGAAGTGGTTGATGCCTCTCTAGATTACAACCTTCTCCTGGGTCGTAGTTGGTCTTATGCTATGACTGCTGTTGTTTATTTAGTCTTTCATCTTATAAAATTTCCACATCAAGGAAGGATCATTACAATAGATCAGTTAACTTATTTTTCTTCTGATCCAGCCTCTACAGAAACAATCCAGCACGTCGGTAAAGTGGCTATCCCTTACAAGGATGTTGGAGTAGGTTTGATTAAATATTCTGGTTTACTAGGAACTTTTTCCTTTCCTCCTCCTAACATATCGCCTTATATAGCAACTATTCATATGATTTCATCAAATACTATTATGTTTGATGATCCTTGGATCATACCTTCCGACTCCAAGTTAGATTCATTTGATGGCATGATGCCTTTGAGTCCATTTGAAATTGCATATTAGGTTGTACAGTCACTTTCTGACCCCTCTTCAATCGAAATCGATCCAATGAAAGGGATCCATGAGGAATCACTTTCTATATCTAGTTCAGCCACAACAACATTTACTGATCTTGTTCATACTGATGAGCAGATTCGTGAAATTTTGTCTATTGATGATTTACCATGGGAAGATCTACATCACCGATCTTCGTTTTTACCTGAGCTGGATCATTTTGAAGATGATTTCGCTTCTATTTTTACTGCTGAATATGTCAAAGAACCGCATAATCCATTGCGAAATCCTAATTCTGAGTTAAATTTGGAAAATTTCTCTCGAACGATTCCAATTGAAATTTTAGTAAAGCCAGCAATAATTGAAAAAATTCATATAGGTGCTTGTTGTACGGAAGATGAAATTCAAACTTATAAAGCCCTATTTCAAGAATTCTGTGACGTGTTTGCCTGGTCATATGAAGAAATGCCAGGAATCGATCCGTCAATTGTCGTACATGAAATCAAGTCTTACTCGGATGCCAAACCTATCCATCAACATCTACGTCAAATAAATCCTAGAAAAGCTGCTGCTATCAAAGCCGAAGTTGAGAAATTACTTCATGTAGGTTTCATTTATCCAATTCCTTTAACCGATTGGGTTTCGAATATTGTTCCTGTTAACAAAAAACAAGGAACGATAAGAGTATGTATCGACTATAGGGATATTAATCGAGCTTGTCCTATAGACAATTATCCAACCCCCTATATCGATCAAATAATTGATGATTGTGCTGGTAGTGAAATGTTCTCCTTTATGGATGGTTTTTCCGGTTACAATCAAATAAACATACTCCCTGCTGATCAGCCAAAAACAACTTTCATTTGTCCATGGGGGACATTTTCTTATTCCAAACTACCTTTTGGATTAAAGAATGCTGGGGAAACTTTTCAAAGGGCTATGTCTTACGCATTCATGACATTAAGCACATTGTGCAGCCTTATCTTGATGATTTACCTGCTCATTCATCATGTAGGGCTGACCATCTCACTCATTTACGAGCTATATTTATGAGATGTAGGCATTATCGAATTCGGCTGAATCCACACAAATGTGTTTTCTGTGTAGAATCGGGTTGCTTACTAGGATTTCTTGTTTTGAAAGCATACATTTGAGTTGATCTGTCGAAGGTCGAAGCTATTGCTAATCTACCTCCTCCTTTGACTCTGCGCCAACTCCAAAGTTTGCAAGGGAAAGCAAACTTTTTACGTTGGTTCATTCCTAACTATGCCGAGCTAACAAAGGGTTTTACCAGGTTGTTAAAACAATATGTTCCATTCTTTTGGGATGAGATCACTAACCGATCTTTTGATGCACTTAAACACATGTTGACCCATGCACCGTTATTGCATCCTCCCAATTACAACCACGACTACGTTTTGTACCTCGTCGCCTCTCATTCCATAATTGGGATGGTTTTAGTTCAGGAAGACGAATTCAACAATGAACATGTGATTTACTATCTTAGTCGAAATCTGCATGCGACTGAGCTCAAATACACACATGTGGAGAAATTGGCCTTGGCAGCTATTCAAGCTGTCCAAATATTTAGACACTACATCTTATTATGCAAAACCACAGTAATTTCTGACTGTAACCTTATGATGTACATTTTAACCAAACAATTTCTAAGGGGCAAGTATTCCAAATGGATAGTTATCCTACAAGAATCTGACTTGAAATTTGAAAAATCAAAGGAAAAGAAATCTTTGGTTTTTGCCGAACTGATGTGTGATTTTCCCTCTACTGATACTGAAACTGTGGCGGAGTAGCCCATTGCAGACGAATCCTTGTTTCTTATCAGTACTCTTGATCCATGGTATGTGGATATTATCGTTTATCTCCAAACCCAATATTTTCGGCCTAAAATCTCACAATCTCAGTGACGGAAAATATGTTTCCAATCCCAACAATACAATATTATTGGTGATACACTTTATCGTCGTGGAGCGGATTCTATTTTCTGACGTTGTCTTACTCATGAAGAAGCTGAGAAGGTTTTAAATGAATTCCATTTTGGAGCATGTGGCGGTCATATGTCTGGGTATGCCACAGCCCAAAAGATATTGTCCACTGGTTATTTCTGGCCGTCGTTATTCAAATATTGTATCTATGCAGTCCGAAAATGCCACAATTTTCAGGTCTTTGATCGTAAAATGTGTGCGCCACCCACTCCTCTTCACCCTATAATTGTTTTCGGTCCTTTCGCAAAGTGGGGTATTGACTTTATTACATGTAACCCTCACTCGGTCGGGGGGCATGCATATATTATCTTAGCGGTAGATTATTTTACTAAGTGGGCCGAGGCGATGCCTACATTTTCAGCAGACGGAAAAACTGCTGCAACTTTCGTATTCAATCATATAATTTCTAGATTCGGTGTTCCTCAAGCCATTATTACAGATCATGTAAGTAATTTTCAAAATATCATGATGAATGAACTGACAGATCAATTTAGCTTGCAGTACGATAGTTCCACTCCATATTATCTGCAGGCTAATGGTCTGGTTGAATCTATCAATAAATTTTTAGTCACTATGATCAGACGAATTATTGGTATTCATAAGTCGAATTGGAATTCCATGTTATTTTCAGCACTTTGGGCATATCGGACCTCAGTGAAAACATCAACTGGTTTCACTCCCTTTCAACTGGTTTACGGTTTGGAAGCTATGTTGTTGATTGAATGCAAAATTCCGTCATTGAAATTAGCCATAAAATTACTCCCAGCTACGTATGAAGAGGAGAAACGTTTTTTGTACTTGGCTCAGCTAGATGAGAATCGATGAAACGATGCAACAGCAAACGAGGCTCATGTCAAAAGAATAAAAGCTCAGTATGATAGAAGTGTTACCCCTCGTAATTTTTCAGAAGGAGACCTAGTCTTAGTGTATGATAAAGCCAACGATAAGCTAGGAGCTGGAAAATTTGTGCCCATGTGGCATGGTCCTTTCATTGTTAAGCGAAAGCTAGCAAAAGGAGCCTATGAGATGATAGATTTCGATGGTGTCCCTTTAGACAAACCCAGAAATGGGCTTTATCTGAAGAGATATTATGCTTAAATTTGGTGTGGAGATTTATTAGATTAGATTTATTTACTGCTGGTGTGTCTTAGATTAGAAAAGTGTGCCTAGTTTAGAGTGTGTTTTTATCACTATTCCTGCTTATCTGAGTTTTACTCTTGATATTGCAGATGCCGACGTCTCTTCAAACGTACATTGGTTTTGCTGATGGTGCTTGTCGTAGTACATGGAATATTTCTTTCGCAGCTTGGGTTATCTATTCACCCTGTGACGAGTTAGTATCCATGCATGGGGTAAGCCTCGGTCAAACAACAAATAACATTGCAGAGTATAGTGCAGTGATTGAGTTATTATCTGAATCCATATCGTTTGGAATTTGGAGTTTGATTGTTAGGTTGGATTCTGAACTTGTTGTATTACAACTTAACAGGGTTTATGCCATTATAAATCCAGTGTCATTACGGTTATTTTTAATAGTTCGTCTCTTGGAACGTGAATTTGATTACATTGAATATTAACGTATTCTGAGACATTTAAATACATTAGCAGATGCAGTTGCTTCTAGTATGATAAATTGACATTTGCAATAATAAAAGCAGTAAATTAAACGACATTCAATAACATGTACACAGATAGTCGGTAAATAGTGATATATCATAGTATAGAAGTGTTTCAAAAAATATACATCATCTTCGATCATGGGTTGGAAACACCTTATGATCGGAAAAAATGATAATACAAAAGGTCAAAAATATGAGTCTATGACACGATCATCCTATCACTGATGATGATCACGATAAGAGACCACTGCCCAGGCCACCCTGCATAGGAACCTCCTAAAAGGTCCTGGGACACCAATCACATATATCTGTAATCTGAGCAGGATATCATCTATGTCGGTCTCTGGAATGTCTAGAGTCAGGTGCTCTAGGTGATGATCTAAATCAGACAGAATATCTGTTGATTTTCCCTCTGGGGCTAGTGTTGCGGCAGCTAGATGCTTCCTCTCATAAGGCTGGAGATGGTCTGGTTGCCATGGGCCCACATCTGCATTTAAAACTTTTGGTTATTAGTTTCAAGACGATCAAAATACCAAAAAAAAAAAAAATTTAGAACTTAGTTGAAAATGATTTTTACCTGTTTCATCCCACTGTTCCCTTGCTAGGAGAGCCATCTCTCGGTCGTCACGGAAATCTATCCCAGCGTATGGAAAGTCCTCTATAACAAAAAGTTGGCATTCCAGCCAACGAAAATATGTAGAAGGAAATCGAACAACCTCGACGCCCTCAGCAGCATGACGGGCCATCAATGCAACCCAACGAACCATCCTAGGTTCTCGAGGTCGTCCTGCATCAACAGGAATGTTCTGCGGAGCTAACATGGGGATCCTCTCTAGAGAAAAGGTGACTACAATGGATCCATATCCAAAGTTATTTAGCTTTCCGTTCTTTGCTCTAGTTAGTTGGCCTTTTACATTGGCCAACACAGCTTCGCACCAGTTGAAAATGGTGCCTCGAAAATGGTCTATAGCAATGCGCATTTGGGAACTGGTAGCCACATGCAACGCTGCGCTCCCACACAGTCTGGTGACAGTAAATGCAATAAATTTAAGCTCGGGAGGGATGATGGTTTTTATGTCAATTCGGTTGTCCCAGGGGTCTGCCTGATCATTACAAAACTCTTGTCGAAGACTAACGACAGTCTGGCCACCTGGCCTAGTCCCAAACAGAGTAATTTGTTCGCCCCTCTTGGAAAAACCAGTCAAAAAATAGATATCCTCCAGCTCAATTTCGAGCCGGTGGCCGCCAATAATGAAACACTGGTCCTGTACATTCCACCTGTTCACCAGCCACGTTAGGAGGTCTACCTATGCCCTCATGCCTTGAATGGCCCAGAATTTATACAAACCGCATGCTCTTAATGCCTGCATTGTAGGAAAATGAAGCATTTCGGTGTCATCTATGTCTTCATGCTCACGTTCTCTCAAAATTAGCATCTTGTATATCCTACAATGCATAAAAAGATATATTAGAACAATCTAATTTGAAAAAATTTGGGCGGAATTAAAGAAATTTAAGTTTGAAATTTAATTGCACGGGGTCCGCACTTTGTTCTCATACATAGTGCATAGGAAGGTACGGGCACTGTGAGACAAGTGCGGACCCACGACTTTTTCCTATGTAGGAAAAAGTCGGGGTCCGCAGGGCCCGCGTGTTGCACCTGCGGACCCCCGCGGGCGATTTTTTAAACATATTTTTCTCTTAAAAATGAAATCTAAAGCCTAAAAATGAAATGTAAATGAATGAAATGCAATATTAGGAGGTCATGGATTACCTAGAGCTGACGATTCTCGATTTTGTCGGAAATATTTTCCAGAATCTTCACAGGAAATTTTTTACCCAAAAGCATTTACTTTTCACTCTAAACTCAAATGGTAAAAATGAAGTTAGAAAAGTTATTTTTATAAGTTTTTTTGAATAAATGAATTTTTAATTTGTTTATTTTTCACTTTAAAAAGGTTATTTTTGAAAACATTTTTATTTATCTTAAACAGGTATGTGTAATGTTTCGAGTTTTTGTGTAGAAATTGGATTTTTTAGGAAAATTGATTGTTTTCAACAAAGAGCATACTTTTATCACTTTTTCAGACTCTTTAAAAAATTTACGAAAAAGCGAAAACTTGGAGTCCTCTTTTAAGCTCTTTTCAGACTCTCGAAAATTGAAAATATTGCCAAACACTTGATTATTCGAACTCGTTAAAATAAATGAATGATCGTCCTTTCAGTATAAGTTTACCCCTTTTACGAACTGAAATGGACTATTTACGAAAAAGGTATACGTTGACTAATTACAGTCAATAGAGTTCTCTCTCGCATTATTTTATCCTTTTTCGGACCCGAGAAACTAAATTTATGAAAAGTACCCCCATGGAGTTTTCTTAAGTTTTTCTTCTGACTCCCTAAAATTGAAAAACACCGAGTTTCTCCTATACTGGACTCGTTAAAACTTAACAGTAAAGGACCTGTTCAATTTTAAACAGGAATGAACCACTCCTTCTTAGGGTTCGAATCTTCAGCATTAAGTTGGACTCATCAGGGGGACAGGCTTATAAACAAGAAAATGTTATCCTCCTCAAGCTTGTCAAAAATAAAGAGGTACTTGCCAGAAATGGTGGGGAAAAAGAGAGAAAAATGGACTTGTTTGTCGTATTTTGATTTTTCGAAAAGCCAATTAACCACTCTTGAACATGACACTTTTTTGTTCACCTGGGTTGGGAAATCCTTTGCCTAACAATTAATCAAACCACATTGAAATTTTTCAGCCGGTTTCTGGGTATTAGCTTTGGGTCAATTATCACCAAGCCATCTGTAGTGTCGTTATGTGCAAAATATCTGTCATCCATTTTTGACCATCCCTGAGTCAGTCCTTGCCAATATATTTCTTCAAAAATTGATCTATGATTTCGTGTTGTGGGCTTGCCTACGACGGATCACTTTCTATCAACGACAACTCATTATGTAGGAAGTTGATCTAGAAATCATCAGTACCTTGAAATCAACATGCCTCAATGGCAGGTTTCTCGCCTTCAACGATAGTTGCATCATTGACCTTCGATTGAATGATTCCGTGACATGTTTGACTTCAGCTCATTCATTCATGTTTCATGGATTGTACTGAGTACTTTGAGAACCATTGACATTAATGGTGGTTACTCTCACACTTGTTAACAATTTACATTATTGACTGGTAATCAAGTGGTTTCTACCATGTTCTACTTCGACACATTTATTCACATGGATAGAATTGTACTAGTGCGAGATGCGAAAATCAAGACCTTGGATCTAGTTTCTACCATCCAGGCTGCAAGGAATTTTGTTATCATTTATACAGTAAACTATTCATAAACAGATGGCTGCGTCCATACTATGTCTACACATGTCTATACTGTTGATGTATTCAAAATCATTCCTGTATCAGAACAGTTTGAATTAGTTTCTAGTTAGTTTTGATCTAAGTATGGGAATGCCTACCTCGGCGATGATATGTACACATATATATTTTGCATTGAATGTTTTTACAGGTTCCGACTGGGGTGTTCATAGGATGATCCTTGAAATGATAAAGTACTACACTCTTGACATATGACAAACTTCAGCTTCATCTATTCCAAAATTTGCATTTTAGGGGGAAATCTGTTGCACTGAAATTGTCATCCTGACATTCTGCTATGTGTATGAGCTCATTATCACTCATACTTCCTCCTTTGCAAGTATAACACATCAGTTCCTCATGTAAAGCCTTGAAAATAATAAAAAAGTTCTTAAAAATCTCCTTAACTTTGGTATCACACTTTCTCTTTATCTTTCCTACGGTCCCGCACCTAATGGTAATGACTCCTACGTACCTGAACGCACTTTCTCTATGTTATGGGTGTGAACCCTTGTAAATATTAAAAAGGCACAAGTAAACTCAAAAAATCTCACTTTTAGTAAATTCTAGAAGCCTCTAGAAAGAATCTTGTGGTGGCAGAACCGCTCTTTTGAGGTTCATGTATCCCTTACTTTATGGAGCTAACCCCTTGATGTGAGGAGCTTGTCCCTTTGAAGGAGGATTCTATCCCTTCATAGTTGGAACTGAAACCTCCTATTTTGCACTATAAAAAGAGGCATTGGGTAGCCTCAAAGGGAGTTCAAGCTTTAGAATTATTTGAGGTTAAGTGCTGCTGGGATTCAGACTCATTTAACTGTGATTTTTGTGAAGAGAGATCACATACCTCTATCTATCTCGGTTGGAAGAGTGCAAGGCTTGTCAGAGTAGAGGAGATTCCTACTTTGGATCTCGGGAAGGCCTATTAAACATCAAGGCTAAGGTTGTAAGGTTTTCCTTCTTTCAAAGTTAATACAAATGAATTCATTTTTCTCAATAAACTGTTAGTTAACTGTTTATTTCATGGATTCCTTGATCACCATGATAAGCATGATTTATGATGTTTACTATAAAGGTGCTATTTAATGTTTGCTTGTTTGTGACTGCAGGTTTATGAAGATAACTCCTTCAAGTGCACGAGGGACAACAACTTCGAACAAGCATTGGATCTATGGTAAGTTCTTAACACCTTTATAATATTATTTTGTAAATCACATATGTTTAGAAAAAGATAGGTTTATTTGGCTATTTATTGCTAGATTACCTTTTGGTACTAGGGAGATCGATCTTGTCCACAAGAATGATTAATCCACCAACGACATACATTAAAAAGACAGCAAAGACGAGAAGGATTCTGTTGGAAGGTGTGAAGGACCATATTGTCTCTAGCCTTCACGGGAAAGCCACTCCATTCTTAATGTGGAAGGCTTTGACAGATTTTTTCCAAAGTAGAAGTGACCAGAGGAAGTTGGAGCTTAAAGACAAGCTCAGAAAAATAAAAATGGAGAAAGGCGACAATATTCCAAAATACCTCACGAAGTTTGCCCACTACAAGGATGAACTGGGAAGTGTGGGGGTTAATGTTGATGATGAAGACTTGGTGAACTTGGCTCTCCTTGGGCTTATGAAGAGTTGGCATAGCTACGAAGACTTTGTCAATGGATGGGAGAAACTGCCGAGATGGGAGCGACTTTGGTCGGATCATGTGTAGGAGGAGATAAGGCGGGGTACCAGGGATGGATCTTCATCGAAGAATGAAGATGAAGAGAATTTTTCTTTGGCTGCAAAAGCAATGAAAGTGAAGGGGAATAAATATTCTTCAAAAATTTGGTGCTAAAGGAGCGAATTTGTCCAAAGTGAAGTGTTTTCACTGTCACGAGCATGGACATTTTGCCACTAACTATCCACAGAAGAAAAAGAATAAGCAGGCCACTGGATTTCCAGCTGGAGAGGCCTTAGCCTTGCAATTTGAGTTGGATTTTTCCTTGATCGCATGCTTGGTTTCAATCTGCATGGGATTGGTGTGGTATCTTGATAGTGGTGCGTCTTTCCATATGACGGAAGACAAAGAGTTGTTTAGTGACTTGGAGGAGAAGGACCTCCAGATGCATATAGAGATGGGCGATGATGGTTGGTACAGTGCGACTGGCATTGGGACCATTAATTTGAGAGGGATTCCGGTAATTTTTTCTTGTTGAAGAATGTCATGCATGTTCCAGGTCTGAAGAAGAACTTGGTCTCAGTCACAATGCTGGAAGACAAGGGTTATGATGTTGTTTTCGGTGAGGGAAAAGCTTTCCTTCGACATAAAACAATGGGTCAAACCAAGAAGATAGGGGTTCGAATTAAGAATCTCTACAAGATGGAGATAGATGGTTGTCTCTTTGCACCAATGGTAGGCAAGCGAAGAAGTGGTGACGAGATGAGGGCGAATTAGCACGAGTTGGGCCATCTTCACCATGGCGCTTTGAAGATCTTGCGGTAGATTTCTATTGGACTTCCAAAGTACTCTTACACAATCGGTCCGATTAGGATATACAATGGGTAAGCTTGTGAAGACCACCTTTCATGAGAAGGAGAATCGTGCTTCGGTGATCCTGGAGATAATTCACACAGACGTGTGTGGACCATTCTCGGTTGCTTCCATAGCAAAACATAGGTATTATGTGATATTTTTTGATGAATTTTCTCATATATGTTGGATCTTCTTCATGTAGAAGAAGAGTGAAATGTTCTCAAAGTTCTATGAGTTCAAGGCATTGGTGGAGAAGGAGTCGGGGAAGCAGGTGAAAGCTCTACGGAGTGATAATGGTGGTGAATACATCTTGGTCGAATTCAAATACATCTACGTAGCAAAACAAGGAATTCGAAGAGAACTCATAGCGCCTCATAACCCACAACAGAATGGGGTCGCAGAGAGAAAGAACAAAATGATCATGGGTGTTGCACGAGCAATGTTGCATGACCATGGGCCTACCGATGCACTTGTGGGCAAAAGCATGCAACACTGCGTTTTATGTGCAAAACCATTGTCCTCATAGAGTACTTGGTATGAGTACACCCAAAGAAGCTTTTACTGGTAAGAAGCTTGATATTTCTCATTTGAAGATTTTTGGCTCACCTGTTTACATTCATGTGACAAAGGACGCCGGAAGAATCTGGAGCCAACTGCAGAAGTTGGGATATTTGTGGGGTACACAGAAACACCCCTTAACCATCGTGTGTATTTTCCAAATAGTCTGATGACTGTTATGCGACGGGATATAAAATTCAATGAGGTGAAAGCCATGAAGTTGTCGCTTGAGAGGGAGCTACACTTGCATGCGGAGGAGGAACTTCTTGTTCCCAAAGATGAGCCTCTGGATGTGGATCAGCCATAGGAGGAGATTCATGGAGTGGAGGAGTCCACTCATGCAGAACCAAACTTCAAACAAGGCAGAAAGCGTACCACAGAAGCTAAGAGACTGAAGCTTGATGCGACACAGAATCTAGGAGTCCCTACATCACAGTGCAGACAGAGACAGTCACCTGACCGATATACTCGATACATGGCTCTTATGAGAAAGTGTATCGTGATAGAGCCATCTTCTTTTGAAGAAGCAGTGCAGGAGCCCACATGGGTAGATGCCATGGTGGAGGAGTATAACTCTATTTTCAGAAACAGTGCTTGAGAGATTGTTCCAAGGCAGTTGGGAAAATCAGTTGTAGGATCAAGATGGATCTACAAGGTAAAGCAAGCTGCTAATGGGAGTGTTGAGAAGTATAAGGCAAGATTTTTTGCCTGGGGCTTCTCACAGATTGAGGGGATTGACTATGAAGAAACCTTTGCACCTGTCGCATGTTATTCTTCCATACGGACCATCCTTGCTCTCTCAGCGCAGATGGGTTGGCACATTCATCATATGGATGTGAAGACTACGTTCCTTAATGGGATCATTGAGGAAGAGGTGTACATTGAGCAGCCTGAAGGATTTGAGATCAGCAGCAACGATTCACATGTGTGCAAGCTCAAAGGAGCATTGTATAAGCTGAAACAAGCACCCCGTGCTTGGTACACTTGGATCGATAGCTATTTCACTGGACTTGGCTTCACCAAGAGTGAGGCGAATGCAAACCTGTACCAGATTGTGGTTGAGGGTAAGCTTTTAATCATTGTAATTTATGTTGATTATTTAATACTAACAGGTGATGAGCAGTTGATACACTCATGCAAGGCACATCTTGCAAAGGAGTTTGAGATGAAGGATTTGGGCCTCCTTCATTATTTCCTTGGATTGGAAATATGGCAGCGGGAAGGTGAAATATTTGTGTCTCAAGGCAAGTATGCCCGGGAGATACTGGAGAAGTTTCACATGCAAGGCTTCAAGCCTATCGACGCTCCTCTTCCAGGAAATTGGAAGAAAGAGGATGCTACATCGGCAGAGGTAGTGGATGCCACTTTTTATCGACAGTTGGTGGGTTCGCTCATGTATTTAGTCAATACAAGACTGGACATATGCTATGCGGTGAACCAGCTTTCACAAGCGATGGTTAAGCCTACCAAGCTCTTTTGGAAGGCAGGCAAGCATCTCCTGAGATATCTCAGGGGCACATCTGAGTATGGTTTATGGTACAGATAGACAGATGAGGTGAGGTTGCATGGCTTCATGGATGCAGATTGGGTAGGAAGCCCAACAGACAGAAAGAGCACATCAGTAGGGATTTTCAATATCGGATCTATGACAATTTCTTGGTACAACAGGAAACAAATATCTATGGCACTCAGTTCATCAGAAGAAGAATACATGGCACCAAGTTTAGCTGCATGTGAAGCTATCTAGACGAGGAATATTCTGGTTGGTTTGTTCGGTTCACATTTAGATCCCACAGTGATTCATTATGATAATCAGAGTTGCATTAAACTCTCGGTTAATCCTGTGTTTCATGACAGATCTAAACATATTGATATCCAGTATCATCATATAAAAGATTGTGTGCAGCGGAAGATCATGTTGCTTCAGTACATTCCTATGGAGGATCAGGATGCAGATATTTTGACGAAGGCGCTCACCAGGAGAAAATTCGAATACCATAAAGGCAAGACCGGGAAGAAGGATAATCCCTATCTTATTCAGAGGGAGTGTTGAGATTCAACAAGATGATCAGCTTAGTGAAAAGAGTTGCCTTCACAAAGTGGGCCCACAGGCTATTTTTGGTACAAGTTTACTTTTAGACTATGTCTATTTTTAGACATGATGATCATATTTCAGAAGTTGCAGGATGCTATTTGTGGATGGTTGATCAAGTTGAAAAAATAGTTGAAATTCTATTTTTAGAATATTGGGCGAAGTCTATTTATAGATCGTCAATCTAAAAATAGATGCATTTCGATTATTATTATCTCTTAATAATAATCATACTCTAAACATCAACTTATTCTCTTGGAGCACTTCAGTTCAGTGCACAGATGTGGCACAACAGCTGACAGAATGAATTACACTATTCCTAAGGGTTTACTGGAACTAATGCATGGAGGACTCATTTAGAACTCAAGTGGCAGAGTTATGACACAGTTGGAAGAAGTAGTTATGGAGTTGTATTCAGTTTAACTCAGTTAGACTCAGTTGAGCTAGTTGTATCTAGTTTAACTGATTGATACACTAGTGAGAGTGGAGTGAATTAATTAGTTAATTAATTCACAAATAATAACTCATTAATCAATTGAACAATACAACAGTTAACTACAGTGCATGGCAGTTTCAGTGGATACCAGTGGAGAGATAGGTGAAAGGGGAAGATAGACTATCTGTTGTGACTATAGTGATGCATTGATTGCATCACACACACACTGGAGATGAAAATGAGGATTACGCAGTCAAGGATGGAGTAATTCGAATTCATTCAGAGCTATTCTTCAGCAGAGATTGCACAGTGGAGGAAGGTTAGCAGGTGGCAAATATCAGTGCATGGATTTGCAAGATTGGGCCTGATTAGTGTATGACAATTGTACTATACTGAGAGCTTGTGATAAACTCTGTATGTTTGTATGAGATTTTCATATGATATCCATGTTACATAATATATAGTTGGGGTTTTCAGCTTTAGGATTTCCTGGTTAAAAATTGTGTTATGTGCGATTGAATATTTTTGTTTATGCTTCACATGTGTGCGCAATTAAATTTTCCACAAAATATTAACAAGTGGAATAGATTCAGTATCTTGCATAAAGTTAAATAGTGTGAGATCAGGTGGATCTTGGACATATGCATGCTTAGCGCATATAATTTCTACATGGTATCAGAGCATTGTTGATTGAAGATTGCAATTGCGAAGTGAGTTTGTGCTGGTGGACAATTCGAATTTGCTACAGAAGATTCTTGGTGCAGAAATCAAGTATACATTGAAATATCTTTCAATGGGTTGAGATTGGAGTATGCCCTTGATGGGAGCTCAAATTACATAGCCTGGAAGGACAAGATGGAGGCAGTACTGGAGGATAATGGGTTGAAGGAGTTCATTGATAGCGATGTTCCTAAGCCGGGATCTAGCGATGCTACATTACTTGATGCATGGCAAAAGAAGACTGCAAAGACGAAGAGGATTATGTTGGAAGGTGTGAAGGACCATATTGTGTCCAGCCTTCATGGGAAAGCCACTCCATTCTTAATGTGGAAGGCTTTGACAAACTTGTTCCAAAGTAGAAGTGACCAGAGGAAGTTGGCGCTTAAAGACAAGCTCAGAAAAGTAAAAATGGAGAAAGGCGACAATATTCCAAAATACCTCACGAAGTTTGGCCACTGTAAGGATGAACTGGAAAGTATGGGGGTTAATTTTGATGAGGAAGACTTGGTGATATTTTCTCTTCTTGGGCTTCTGAATAGTTGGCATAGCTACGAAGACTCTGTCAATGGATGGGAGAAACTGTCAGGATGGGAGCGACTTTGGTCGGATCTTGTGCAGGAGGAGATAAGGCGAGGTACCAGGGATGGATCCTCATCGAAGAATGAAGATGAAGAGAACTGCGCTTTGGATGTAAAAGCAAGGAATGGGAAGGGGAATAAATCTTCTTCAAAATCCGGTGCTAAAGGCAAGAAGCAGGAATTTTCCAAAGCTAAGTGTTTTCACTGTCATGAGCATGGACATTTTTCCACTAACTATCCACAGAAGAAGAAGAATAAGCAGGTTGCTGGATCTGCAGCTGGAGAGGCCTTAGCCTCGCAATTTGAGCTGGATATTTCCTTGATCGCATGCTTGGTTTCAAGCTGCATGGGATCGGTGTGGTATCTTGATAGTGGTGCGTCTTTCTATATGATGGGAGACAAAGAGTTGTTTAGTGACTTGGAGGAGAAGGACCTCCAGATGCATATAGAGATGTGAGATGATGATCGGTATAGTGCGACTGGAATTGGGACCATTACCTTTGAGAGGGAGTCTGGTAATCCATTCTTGTTGAAGAATGTCATGCATGTTCTAGGTCTGAAGAAGAACTTGGTCTCGGTCACAATGCTAGAAGACAGAGGTTATGATGTTTTTTTCAGTGAGGGAAAAGCCTTCCTTCGGCATAAAACAATGGGTCAAACCAAGAAGATAGGGGTTCGAAATAAGAATGTCTACAAGCTGGAGGTATATGGCTGCACTGCAATGGTGGGCAAAGCAGAAGAAGTGGTGAGCCGAGATGAGGGCGAATTATGGCACAGGAGATTTGACCGTCTTCACCGTGGTGCTTTGAATATTTTGCAGCAGATTTCTACTGGGCTTCCCAAGGGTACTCTTGCACAATCAGATTAGTGCAAAGGATGTACAATGGGTAAGTTTGTGAAGACCAACTTTCATGAGAAGGAGAATCGTGCTTCGGTGACCCTGGAGAGAATTCACACAGACGTGTGTGGACCATTCTCGGTTGCTTCAATAGAAAAACACAGGTATTATGTGATATTTGTTGATGATTATTCTCATAGATGCTGGATCTTCTTCATGCAAAAGAAGAGTGAAACGTTCTCAAAGTTCTGTTAGTTCAAGGCATTGGTGGAGAAGGAGTCAGGGAAGCAAGTGAAACCTCTACGGAGAGATAATGGTGGTGAATACATCTCGGGAAAATTCAAAGACTTCTGTAGCAAAGAAAGAATTCGAAGAGAAATCATAGCGCCTCATAACCCACAGCAAAATGGTGTCGCGGAGAGAAACAACAGAACGATCGTGCGTGCTGCATGAGCGATATTGCATGACCAGGGCCTACCGAAGCACTTATGGGCGGAAGCATGCAACACTGCGGTTTATGTGAAAAACCATTGTCGTCATAAAGTACTTGGCATGAGTACACCTGAAGAAGCTTTTACTGGTAAAAAGCCTGATATTTCTCCTTTGAAGATTTTTGGCTCAGTTGTTTACATTCATGTGACGAAGGATGCCAGGAAGAAGCTGGAGCCGATTGCAGAAGTTGGGATATTTATGGGGTACACAGAAACACCCCATAACTATCATGTTTATTTTCCAAATATTTGGATGGCTGTTATGCGACGGGATATAAAATTCAATGAGGTGAAAGCCGTGAAGTTGTTGCTTGAGAGGGAGCTACACTTGCATGCGGAGGAGGAAATTCTTGTTCCCAAAGATGAGCCTTTGGATGTGGATCAAGCACAGGAGGAGATTCATGGAGTGGAGAAGTCCACTCATGTAGAACCAAACATCAGACAAGGTAGAAAGCGTACCAGAGAAGCTGAGAGACTGAAGCTTGATGTGACACAGAATGTAGGAGTCCCTAAATCACAGCACAGATGGAGACAATCACCTAACCGATATACTGGATACATGGCTCTTATGAGCAAGTGTATCATGACAGAGCCATCTTCTTTTGAAGAAGCAGTGCAGGAGCCCACATGGGTAGATGCCATGGTGGAGGAGTATGACTCCATTGTCAAAAATAGTGCTTGGGAGATTGTTCCAAGGCCGGTGGGAAAATCAGTTGTAGGATCAAGATGGATCTACAAGGTGAAGCAAGCTGCTGATGGGAGTGTTGAGAATTATAAGGCAAGAAACCTTTGACTATGAAGAAACCTTTGCACCTGTCGCATGGTATTCTTCCATACAGACCATCCCTTCTCTCTCAGCACAAATGGGTTGGCACATTCATCAGATGGATGTGAAGACTGCATTAATGGGATCATTGAGGAAGAGGTGTACATTGAGAAGCCTGAAGGATTTGATCTCTTCAGCAGCAAATCGCATGTGTGCAGGCTCAAAGGAGTGATGTATGGGCTAAAACAAGCACCCCATGCTTGGTACACTCGGATCGACAGCTATTTCACTGGACTTGGCTTCAATAAGAGTGAGGTGGATGCAAACCTGTACCAGATTGTGGTTGAGGGTAAGTTTTTAATCATTGTACTTTATGTTTATTATTTAATACTAACAGGTGATGAGCAGTTGGTACACTCATGCAAGGCACATATTGAAAAGGAGTTTGAGATGAAGGATTTGGGCCTCCTTCATTGTTTCCTTGGATTGGAAATATGGCAGTGGGAAGGTGAACTATTTGTGTCTCAAGGCAAGTATGCCCGAGAGATACTAGAGAAGTTTCACATGTAAGGCTTCAAGCCTATCGACACTGAGCCTCTTCCAGGAAATTGGAAGAAAGAGGATGCTACATCAGCAAAGGTAGTGGATGCCACTGTTTATCGATAGTTGGTGGGTTCGCTCATGTATTTGGTCAATACAAGACTAGACATATGCTATGCAGTGAACCAGCTTTCACAAGCGATGGTTAAGCGTACCAATATCTTTTGGAAGGCAGGCAAGCATTTCCTGAGATATCTCAGGGGCACATCTGAGTATGGTTTATGGTACAGTCAGATGGATGAGGTGAAGTTGCATGGCTTCACGGATGCAGATTGGGCAGGAAGCCCAATAGACAAAAAGATCACATCAGGAGGGATTTTCAGTATCGGATCTATGGAAGTTTCTTGGTACAACAGGAAACAAAGATTCATGGCACTCAGTTCAATGGAAGCATAATACATGGCACTAAGTTTAGCTACATGTCAGGCTATCTGGACAAGGAAGATTCTAGTTGATTTTTTTGGTTCACATTTAGATCCCACAGTGATTCATTGTGATAATCAGAGTTGCATTAAACTCTCGGTTAATCCTGTGTTTCATGATATATCTAAAAATATTGATATCTGGTATCATTATATCAGAGATTGTGTGCAGCGGAAGATCATGTTGCTTTAGTACATTCCTACGGAGGATCAGGGTACAGATATTATGACAAAGGTGCTCACTAGGAGCAAATTCGAATACCATAGAGGTAGGATCGGGGTGAAGGATAATCCCTATCTTGTTGAGAGGGAGTGTTGAGATTCAACAAGATGATGAGCTTAGTGAAAAGAGTCGCCTTCACTAAGTGGGCCCGCAGGCTATTTTTGGCGCAAGTCTATTTTTAGACATGATGATCATATTTCAAAATTTGCAGGATGCTATTTGTGGATGGTTGATCAAGTTGGAAAAATAGATGAAATTCTATTTTTATAATATTGGGCGAAGTCTATTTATAGATCGTCAATCTAAAAATAGATGTATGTCGATTATTATTAGCTCTTAATAATAATCAGACTCTAAACAACAACTTATTCTCTTGGAACACTTCAGTTCAGTGCACAGATGTGGCACAACAGCTAACAAAAGGAATTACACTATTCCTAAGGGTTTACTGGAGCTAATGCATGGAGGACTCAGTTAGAACTGAAGTGGAAGAGTTATAACATAGTTGGAAGAAGTAGTTATGGAGTTGTATTCAGTTTAACTCAGTTAGACTCAGTTGAGCTAGTTGTATCTAGTCTAACTGATTGATACACTAGTGAGAGTGGAGTGAATTAATTATTTAATTGATTCAAAAATAATAAATCATTAATCAACTGAACAATACAACAGTTAACTACAGTGCATGGCAGTTTCAGTGGAGACCAGTGGAGAGATAGGTGAAAGGGAAAGATAGACTATCTGTTGTGACTATAGTGATGCATTGATTGCATCACACACACAGTGGTGATGCCAATGAGGATTGCTTAGTCAAGGATGGAGTAATTCAAATTCATTCAGAGCTATTCTTCAGAAGAGATTGCGCAGTGGAGGCAGGCTAGCAGGTGGCAAAGATCAGTGCATGGATTTGCAAGATTGGGCTTGATTAGTGTATGACGATTGTACTGTATTGAGAGCTTGTGATAAGCTTTGTATGTTTGTATGAGATTTTCATATGATCTCCACGTTACATAGTATATAGTTGGGGTTTTCAGCTTCAGGCTTTCCCGGTTAAAAACTATGTTATGTGCGATTGAATATTTTTGTTTATGCTTCACATGTGTGCACAATCAAATTTTTTGCAAAAGATTAACAAGTGGAATAGATTCAGTATCTTGCATAAAGTTAAATAGTGTGAGATTAGGTGGATCTTGGACATATGCATGCTTAGTGCATATAATTTCTACACCTAATTATGGACTGGTTCAATATAGTGAATTTATACGACTTTCCACATGTCACTGTTTTCTCCTTTAGCTATGAAATTGAGAAAAGAAAGTATAGTCCATGTACTTCTAGCCACTTTTTACAAAATTTCAATCTGATGCTCAAAGCGATAGTTATGAAAATTTTCCCACTGTCACCTCTTTTAGATGAAATTTGGGAGCCTGAAAAAGACCTAACTTCCACAAATTATATCTCCAAAATTATTGCGAACCAAGCTCTGAAATGTTGTGACGATCTTCCTCAGGATTTCGGCTTCGTGATCTAAAATTTTCAGCTTCTGAACCTTCGTAGAAAAAAAACTATAGCGAAAATTCCACGATGACCTATTTGGTGCAATGAAACCCTAGAATCCAAAGCTTTGATACCAAATGTTGTGAAACTAGCTCCAAAAATAGAAGAAAAGAGATATCAAATCCTTAGAAATAAGCCACTTCGAGGGGGTAACATCCAATACATTACTTGAATGAAAAATTCTTGGATGATACAATTAACAAAACCTCCTTTCTATATATAGGAGTCCACGTGGCCACAATGTAATCCTAGTGGGGCCACAATATAATCCTAGCCGACCTAACAATAATAATGTAAGGGTGCAATAATAACAAAATGGGGGTTACAGGGGTACAACAATAACAATAAGGGGGTTACACTAACAACAATAAGGGACTCTACTAGTATTATAGGGACCTAACCGTTTTTGTAGTGCCCTCCTATTTAGATCAAATTCGTATTAGACCATTCTTTAGTAAGATTGATTTGAATTTTGGCAACCACCAAATCTATATCAAGCAAGTAGATATGTGAAATATGGCTTTGAAGATGTGAGAATTATTCCTTGAACAATTGTTGATGCCATTATATCATATCGATGTCCCTTCAATGGCATGAGGGTGATGAAATAAGTGCTTAAGCCATATTTTGACTCTTTTGTGATCATGCAATTGGATGATATGTTTCTATTAAAACTTAAAGGACTAATTGCAATGTTTGGACCAAGTGTTTGCAACATTAGAATTAGAAAAAATTCTTATGAATACGAAAAGTTTTAGATTTGGGTAGACAAAACTTGTTTATCTTGGATATAATGTGAACCAAGACAAACTCAACATTGATCAAATGAAGGTTTCAATCATTTTCAATTGGCCATCATTGGAGAAAAGTCATGACTTCCAAAATTTTGTGGGAAAGGTGAATTATATTTTAATAGATTATTGAACAATTTTCCTATGTCTTCTTAACATACATAATCATGACCAAGTCCATTTTAACTGGGGTGTCTGCAACATGGACCGTTTGAAGACATTAAGAAATTACTTGTTTTTTCTCTTGTTTTAACCTTATTAGAAATCCTACACATGCCATGGGTGCCAAAGACACATCGCATAACATTCCAAGACCAAGGCATTGGCCTAAATTGTTAAGCATATGGTTGATAGATATATGCATTCAAGTAGTGGATAATTGGTGACATAATCTACTAGGAAATCATCATAAGCCTCTCCACCCTATGGATTTTCATAAACATGGATCAAAACTGAGAATTCATTCCACATGATGTTAGCATGAAACAACACAACATATGTATTGCAAATAATAATTGATATAGAGCTTGTTTGCATCAATAACACCCATTCATGCTTTTAAGGAGAACATTGATACTTTTTTCTTCCCTTGGATGACCATTTATAATTTTATACATTTGAAGTTTCTAGTTGGCCAACAGGTTGCATAAAAAAAGGTGTAGCCGTGGAGTTCTAGCTGGCCATCTATCCACAAAAAATTATGCGAAAAATGTACGTGGATGTTTTTTGGTTGTACGTGGATGCTTTTTGGGGATTTTGGTATTAATGTAAATGATTTTCTAAAATGGGGGAGCATCCACAAATTTCAATCTACGAAACTCTGCCTTTTGTGCGGGTGTTTTCCAGGTCGCTTCTTCAATCTTTGAAACCTTTCCGTTTGAGTGTGGCAGAAAGCTCTCCATTTAGAAAGAAAATTTTAAACTCTGCATCATGAGCATTATAAGAAACTCTTCCATACCTCCTCATGATTGATTTTTTTTTGAAATATTCATTCCAATATGCCTCTCCACTGCTCTGGTTTAGGGTTTAGGGTTTACCATGGTATGATTGTGATAAATTATGGAGGAGGAAATGATGTGAAAATTATGGGCATGTCCCTAAGAAATTACTAGCATTGAGAAGAACTTGTGATGGTTGTGAATCCATGTAATTCCTAGAAAACACCCTAGAAAGAGGTGGGATTGCACTTGAGTGGTCATACTTTGGGTATCAATACATTTATCTCATTTTTTCTTCTATCTCTTCATTTTCAACTTCACTTGACATATTGGCTTCTTCCAATTTATTTTTTCTTTGCTTATACCTCCCTGTCGTTGTATTTCTTACAATTGATCCTTGCAACTTTATTTTTCCCCAATGATTGGGTATTAAATCTTTTAAATGAGATTTGGGGATCTAGAACTAACCTATAAAGCTTTCCGTTTAATGATGGGAGTTATTTTTTCCCATTTCTGCTCTTTTTCCTTTATCTTTTTACCTTTTGTCTCATTTATTCTCGATCACCTCGCCAATGATTAATTCTATATAGGTCGTTGTATTGAGTAGGGGGCTTGACTCAATATAACTTCTTCTAGGAAGTAGTAGTCACCATGTTATTTTCTATTTATCTCTTAAAAACATTGGTATTGGTGGTTGCATCCTCTAGACTGCCACTAGGGGATTTCTTCCTAAATAATCTATCTAATGTATTCTTCTCTAAACTCTTGCTTCATGACTATGCTACTACTCCTCAAGTGTCATGAATACCTTTCTTTCCTTCTTCTTTGTTTGTGCTTCTTCCTTATTTCATTTTTCTTTTCTCATTATCTCATTAGCTAGGAATTTTTTTCATTCTCTCTACTTGCATGAGGAATTTGAATCCTACTTTTAGCCTAATGCCCCTAAAAATCATAAAATTATGTGCTATTACAAGCTAGGTCACAAGCCAACCTTGTATCTAATGAAAAAACATAAAATTTCTCCAACACGTTTGAATAGTTAGGAGGAGAATGTTGAGGTCATGGATTCCATTCTAGGGCTAGCGTCAAGGGCTAGAGGTGCCATGAAATGTGTAGAAGCACTCTAAATAATCCCCTAAGGGTTGGCCCCTATATCTTTGTCAATCTCCCTTTTTGGACCCCAATTTTGAATTTGGGGCACGAAAGTGGTCTCATGGGTCTCCAAGTGGTCAAAATGCATGTCTCTGCTCCAACATTGCAGAATTTGACACTTCATACAAGTCCTCCCTTTCATAATTATGGCTTTCAACTCGCAATGGTGTTACCTCCCCAGGGAGGAGTGGTTAACAAACTACCGTATTAAGTGCCTCCAACCCCTAAGGGAAAGTGACATGTCCTTGGTCCACCATTCAATCAATAGGTGTTAGTGAATATTGATGATGGAACATAGGGTGAAGACTTCATGGCCAAGGGCCATGGTCAAAGGGGCAGGCATGATGGGGAACTCCACAGCTTGAGTGTATAGATGTGAGGAGGGAGCAGTCATGGATGCATGAGTTATCTACTCGACCTTTGTTTTTCCACCCCTCTAATGGCTTTTACTTTTTCTTGATTTTTTTTTGTATTGTTGCTCGTAGCTCAAAGGGCTAGAGATTGCATTGTAAGATGTATAATAGTTATTAACTTATTACCCCCTTAATGATGTGGCAAGTCATAACCCTTTAGGGGTTGGGACATGTAAGGGTTCATTTTCTTTTAATAGATAGGGCAACATTGACCTAGGAACTGGGTGATGGCCATATGAGTGAGGAAGATCTCATGCTTGGCTTTTTCCCACGTGCTAATTTTTATGTCCCAACCATCTTTTGCAAGTTAGATATTCTTTTATTTCCTTTTTGTGGCCTTCATATGCTCTTTCTTGTTCTTTTAGCTGCATCAACCTCTCGGGGCAAATTTTGAAGCTCGACTCAGGTATGTGGATGGGGAAGTGGGTGTGCCAAATCCCAAATGACCCATGTACAATTGAACCCGAAGGATGTAGGTGAGGTAAAGGCTTGTAATGTGAGATGGAAAGTGGTAAGTATGGAAGAGGGAGAGATGGTACTACACTATCTTAATCGGGGTTTTCCAAGTAGTGTCCCCTATACCCATTGGGCCATTAAGGGAGGTCCCACTAGACTAGGATCGAAGATGAATTCCCCATTTAAGGCGAGGGAATAAGATCATGGTCAAAACCCCTCTTTCTTCCAGGCTACCCCATAATCCATGTCAAATGCCGAAATACAAACAACATAGTTACCTAATTACAAAATAAATAAAGTACTTTTTGATCAGAAGCTCACCTTCCAAAATGCACTCTTGATAGATGGGTGAGGAAACATGATTGATGCAGGCGCATTGACATATTCTATAGGGCATTGTCAGGGGCTGCTGGTTAGCCCGCTGGAAGAGATGATGGGAGAAAATTTTATTGTTAGTTGCAAGAAGTCTAGTGCAATGAGTAATTGGCTCTAATTTTGCGAGAGTGGTAGCATGATAACTAATGAAGAATGTTTGTCATAGTGATATTCTCGCCTAGTAACTCTTGGGAAATATTTTTGATCTCTTGGTAAATATTTTTGATCTCTTGGTAAATATTTGTGATCTCGAAGGAGTTAGAAACCAATTGAGTTCATGGCTGGGGGTTGAGCTAAAGAGATGTTTAACAATAATTGTATCAAAATAAAAATTTGTTCATTGTACTGAATTCATAGAATAGTGAAAAAACCTCACTCTATGGAATTCACATGGGAGTGATCAACTCATATCAAATAGAAAATGGTGTTGTGATGAAAATGCTTTGATATTATTGTAGAAATTTTAATATAGATAACTTATTCACCAAGATTATCCTGATCACACACTATTTGAGCTTCATGCATAATACATAACCTCTTCTACTATTGATCATCAATTTGCGGAATTAAAAACAATCGCATGCGCACATTAAAACCATAAACAATCACACATATAAACACGGTATTTATGGGAAAGCTTAAAGCTGAAAACCCTTAACTATCTGTATATTATATAATAGATATCATGTAACAATCATTGTACAAAGCTTCTCACAAGCTCTCAGTACAATCTCCAATTGCTACACACTACACAAGCTCAGATCTAGCAAAACACATGCTCCAATCTTCTCCACCTGTTAGCCTGCCTCTACTGCGCAATCCAATATGGATAAGCATGAAATCCAAGTTAGAATCCCACCGGTATATGCTCGCAATCCTCATTGACATCTCCATCAATGTGTGGTGCAAACTCATGCAACACTATAGTCACAACTGATAGTCTATCTTGCCCTTTCACCTATCTCTCCACTAGTCTCCACTGAACTTTCCATGCACTATAGTTAACTGATGTATTCTTCAGTTGATTAATGAGTTAATATTTAGTGAATTAATTATTAATTAATTCACACCACTCTCACTAGTGTATCAATCAGTTAGACTAGATACAACTAGCTCAATTAAAGTTCGTGAACACAACTCCATTAAGCATCTCATCAACTCCACCAGACGCTGCTGTCACATGAGTTCTAAGTGAAGTATCCATGCAATAGCTCCACTTAACCCTCAGGAATAGCGTAATTCCTTCTGTCAGCTCCTGTGCCACATCTGTGCACTTAACTGAAGTGCTCCAAGAGAATAAGATAATGTTTATAGTCCAAATATTATTAAGAGCTAATAATATTCGACATATCTATTTTTAGACTGGCAATCTAAAAATAGATTCCGTCCAGTATGTCTAAAAATAGAAGTCCATCTATTTTTTCCGACTTGACCAACCATCCACAAATAGCATCCTGCAACTCATAGAACATGATCCATATGTCTAAAAATAGAATTTGTGCCAAAAATAGCCTGCGGGCCCACTTAGTGAAGGCGACTTATTTCCACTAAGCTCCTCATATTGTTGCAATCTCAACACTCCCTCTCAACAATATAAGTATTATCTGCAACCCCTATCCTGCCCCTATGGTATTCGAATTTGCTCCTGGTGAGCGCCTTCATCAAGATATCAGTGTCCTGATCCTCCATAGGAATGTATGAAAGTAACATGATTCTCTGCTGCACACAATCTCTGATATGATGATACCGGATGTAAATGTATTTAGATCTATCATGAAATACTGGATTAATCGAGAGTTTGATGCAACTCTGATTATCACAATAAATCACAGTAGGCTCTAAGTGTGAACTGAAAAACCCGACTAGGATCTTCCTCATCCATATAGCCTCACATGCAGCCAAACTCACTGCAATATACTCGGCCTCTGCTAAAATGAGTGCCACAGATCTCTGCTTCCTACTATACCAAGAAAATACTATCGACCCGATACTAAAAATCCCTCCAGATGTGCTCTTTTTGTTCGTTGGGCTCCCTGCGCAATCTACATCCGTGAAGCCACACAGCTTCACCTCATCCGATTGTCTGTACCACAATCCATATCCCGATGTGCCTCTGAGATAACGCAATACATGATTTCCCGCCTTCCAGAAGAGCTTGGTACGCTTAACCATAGCTTGTGAAAGTTGGTTAACTGCATAGCATATATCGGGTCGTGTATTGACCAGATACATAAGTGACCCCACCAACTGTCGATAAACAGTGGCATCCACTACCTTCGCTGAAGTAGCATCCTCCTTCCTCCAACCTCCAGGAAGAGGAGTATCAACAGGCTTGCAGCCATGCATGTTGAACTTATCTAGTATCTCTCGGGCATACTTACCCTAAGAAACAAACAGTCCATCACTGTGCTGCCAAATTTCCAATCCCAGGAAATAATGAAGGAGGCCCAAGTCCTTCATCTCAAACTCTTTTGAAAGATCCTCCTTGCATGAGAGTATCAATAGCTCATCACCTGTCAAAATCAAATCATCTACATAAAGTACAATGATCAGCAACTTACCCTCCACCACAATTTGGTATAGGTTAGGATCTGCCTCACTCTTGGAGAATCCAAGTCCGGTGAAATAACTGTCTATATGTGTGTACCAAGCACAAGGTGCTTTTTTCAACCCATACAACGCTCTCTTGAGCCTGCACACATGCGACTCACTGTTGAAGATCTCGAAACCTTCAAGCTACTCTATATACACCTCCTCCTCAATGACTCTGTTGAGAAACGTAGTATTCACATCCATATGATGAATGTGCCACCCTATCTGCGCTGAGAGAGCTAGGATCATCCGTATGGAAGAATACCCTGTGACAGGTGCAAAGGTCTCCTCATAATCAATCCCCTCTATCTATGAAAAGCCTCGGGCAACAAATCTTGCCTTGTACTTCTCCACACTCCCGTCAGCTGCCTGCTTCACTTTGTAGATCCATATCGAACCCACTACTGATTTCCCCTCCGGCCTTGGGACAATATCCCATGCACTGTTTCTAACAATCGAATCATACTCTTCCACCATGGCATCTACCCATGCGGGGTCCTCCACAACTTCCTCGAAAGAGGATGGCTCTGTCATGATACACTTGCTCATAAGAGCCATGTATCTAGTATACTGGTCAGGTGACTGTCTCTGTCTGCGCTGTGATGAAGGTGCTCCTACAACCTTCTCTACAGCTTGAGCCAGTCGCTCAGCTTCTGTAGTGTGCTTCCACCCTCTGATGGTTGGCGCTGCATGAGTGGTCTCTTCCACTCCATGAACCTCCTCTTGTGGCTGATCCACATCCTGAGGCTCATCCTTAGAAACTAATAGCTCCTCCTCTGCATGCAAGTGTGGCTCCCTCTCAAGCGAACACTTCATGGCTTTCTCCTCCTGAAATTTGATATCCCGTTGCACAACAGTATTGCGACTGTCTGGAAAATACACACGATAGTTGTGGGGCGTATCAGTGTACCCCACAAATATCCCAACCTCTACGGTCTAATCCAGCTTCTTCCTGGCATCCTTTGCCACATGAATGTAAACAGGTGAACCAAAAATCCTCAAATGGGAAATATCAGCCCTCTTACCAGAAAACACCTCCTCGGGTGTACTCATGCCAAGTATCCTGTGGGGACAACGGTTCTGCACATATACTGCAGTACTGCATGCCTCCGCCCACAAGTGTATGGGTAGGCCCTAATCATGCAACATCGCCTGTGCAGCACCCATGATCGTTCTATTCTTCTGCTCAGCAACCCCGTTCTGCTGTGGGTTATGAGGTGCTATGAGCTCTCTTCGAATTCCTTATGCGCTACAAAAGTCCTTGAATTCGCTAGAGATGAATTCACTACCATTGTCGCTCCTTAGTGCCTTCACTTGCTTCCCTGATTCTTTCTCCACCAGCGCCTTGAACTCACAGAACTTTGAGTATGTCTCGCTCTTCTTCTGCATGAAGAAGATACAACACTTCCGAGAAAAATCATCAACAAAGATGACATAGTACCTGTGCTTTGCTGTCGAAGCTACTGAGAAAGGTCCACACACGTTTGTGTGAATTCTCTCAAGGATCGTCGTGGCGCGACTATCCTTCTCGTGAAAGGTGGCTTTCACAAATTTTCCTAAGGTACACCCCTTGCACTGATCTGACTGCACAAGAGTGCCTTTAGGAAGCCCAATAGAAATCTGCTGCAGTATCTTCAAAGCTCCATGGTGAAGGTGGCCCAATCTCCGGTGCCACAACTCGCCATCATCCCGGCTCACCACTCCTTCTGCCTTGCCTTCCATTATTGCGCGGCCATCTACCTGTAATTGATAAAGGTTCTTAACTCGAACCCCTATCCTCCAAGTCTCACCAGTTGCCTTACTGCATAGGAAGTCCTTTCCCTCGCTAAAGACAACATCATATCCCTTGTCTTCTAACATCGCCACAGAGATAAGATTCTTCTTCAATCCTGGAACATGCATCACTTCCTTCAATACGAAGGGTTTACCAGACTCCCTCTCAAAGGAAATGGTATCGATACTGGTTGCACTGTATCTACCATCATCGCCCATCTCGATGTGCACTCCAAGATCTTTCTCATCCAGATCAGTAAACAAATCTCGATCTCCTGTCATGTGAAAAGACGCACCACTGTCCAGAAACCATACTGATCTCGCCACACTTGACACTAAGCATGCGATCAGCGAAAAATCCAGCTCAAACTGCGAGGCTAAGGCCTCTCCAGCTGCAGTCCCAGCAGCCTGCTTATTTTTCTTCTTCTGTGGACAATTTGTGGCATAATGTCCGTGTTGGTGACAATGAAAGCACTTCACCTTGGACATGTCCTGCTTCTTGCCTTTCACACCAGAATGAGAAGCTTTCTTGCTCTTCCCCTTATTTTCTTTGGCAACCAAAGCGCAATTCTTTTCATCAGAGTTCTTTGATGACGATCTGTCCCTGGTACTCCACCTTATCTCCTCTTGCACAAGATCCGACCAATGTCGCTCCCATCCTGGCAATTTCTCTCGACCATTGATAGAGTCCTAATAGGAATGCCAACTCTTCGGAAGCCCAAGGAGAGCCAAGCTCACCAAGTCCTCATCATCTACAGTCACCCCCACACTTCCCAGCTCATCCCTGCATTGGGTGAACTTCGTGAGGTACTTGGGCATACTGTCACCTTTCTCCATCTTTATGTTTATGAGTTTATCCTTGAGCGCCAACTTCCTCTGGTCACTCTTGCTTTGGAATAAATCTGTCAAGGCTTTCCACATCAAGAATGGAGAAGCCTTACCATGCAGGCTGGACACTATGTGATCCTTCACGCCCTCCAATAGAATCCTTCGACACTTTGCTGTCTTCTTTTGCCAAGCCTCAATTACGGCAACATCGCTAGAAGTAGGCTTTGGGACTTCAACATCTATGAACTCCTTCAACCCATTGTCATCTAACACGACTTCCATCCTATCCTTCCATGCAATATAATTTGAGCTGCCCTCAAGGGCATACTCCAATCGCAATCCGTTTAAAGACATCTCAACTTCGACACCAAGAAAACACTGCTGCAAATTCGAATTCCACCAGCACAAAACTCAACCGCTTCAATGTTCTGCAATTGCTCCAATGATCAATATCGCTCTGATACCATGTAGAAATTTGAATAATAGATAACTTATTCACCGAGATTATCCTGATCACACACTATTTGAGCTTCATGCATAATACATAACCTCTTCTACTATTGATCATCAATTTGCGGAATTAAAAACAATCGCATGCGCACATTAAAACCATAAACAATCACACATATAAACATAGTATTTATGGGAAATCTTAAAGCTAAAAACCCCCAACTATCTGTATATTATAATGATAGAGATGATGTAACAATCCTCACAATCTCTCAGCACTATCTCCAATTTTTACACACTACACAAGTTCATATCATACAAAACACATGCTCCAATCTGCTCCACCTATTAGCCTGCCTCTACTGCGCAATCCAATATGGATAAGCATGAGATCCAAGTTTGAATCCCACCAGTAGGTACTGCGTAATCCTCATTGGCATCTCCATCAATGTGTGTGCAAATCTCATGCACCAGTATAGTCACAACTGATAGTCACACTGCTCTTTCACCTACCTCTCCACTGGTCTCCACTGAAACTGTCCATGCACTGCAGTTAACTGATGTATTCATTAGTTGATTTATGAGTTAATAATTAGTGAATTAATTAATAATTAATTCACACCACTCTCACTAATTGTATCAATCAGTTAGACTAGATACAACTAGCTCAACTAAGTTAAACTAAACACAACTCCATTAACTGTCTCATCAACTCCACCAAACTCTGTCACATGAGTTCTAAATGAAGTCAACCATGCAATAGCTCCACTAAACCCTAGGAATAGCATAATTCCTTCTGTCAGCTACATGTGCCACATACGTGACTCGAACTGAAGTGCTCCAAGAGGATAAGATAATGTTTAGAGTCCAAATATTATTAAGAGCTAATAATATTCGACATATCTATTTTTAGACTGGCAATCTAAAAATAGATTCCGCCCAGTATGTCTAAAAATAGAAGTCCATCTATTTTCCCGACTTGACCAACCATCCACAAATAGCATCCTGCAACTCATAGAACATGATCCATATGTCTAAAAATAGACATAGTCTAAAAATAGACTTTGCGCCAAAAATAGCTTGCGGGCCCACTTAGTGAAGGCGACTTCTTTCCACTAAGCTCCTCATATTGTTGCAATCTCAACAATTATTTTTTGGAAATTACATAACTTAATGTTGTGACCTGGTCATAGGTTGAATTTTAGTACCACAAATATTTTCATGGGATATCCTTTATTTACCATTTGGTTCTAGAGTGGTACTACTTGAAACCTCGACTTTGGGTGCGTGGTCCCGCTCCTTTATCTGCATGTATTACTCCCCTTCCACTCATTACACTCCCATTCATCATTTATCCCACTTGGATCCACATAAACCCCTAGGTCCACATGGGGTCATCCTCCTTATCCCCTTACCCCCACCTTGGGTCAATCTTGGAATGATGCCCCGAAGGTTAAAGCAGCTAAAAGAAAAATAAAAAGCATAATTGGCCGCACTTAACAAGAAATTGTACCAAAAAATGCAAAAGATGGTCGGGACAAAAATATAATTAGCACGTGGGAAAAAGCCAATGCGTGAGCTCTGCCCCTTACCCATGGTTGTCACCTTGGTTCCATAGGCCCTAGATGAACCTGCTTTGTCATATAGGAACCCATGATTGTCCCAACCCCTTGGAGTGTAGTGAACCACCCTACCTTAAATGTGGTAATCACTACTATATCTGATACATCATGCTGTTATCCTTGAGCCCTAAGTAATTAATTAAAGAAAATTGATAAAAGGAAAAAGGCATATAAAGAAGGCTACAAAAATCAAGGTCCAGATACCTCGTGTCATGAATGCTCCCTCCTACACATTATATACCCTGGTGTGGACTTCCCTTTATCTCGCTACCCTTATGCCTTGATATGTGGCCCAGGATTTATCCTCTCATTCCCTACTCCGTTTCACTTATTTTTCACTTACCACCCTAATTCAGGGATGTACCTTGGACCTACTATCCCCTTTAAAGGCTAAAACCACTTAATAAGGTGCATGGCTAACCCCATTTGGAGTATGGAGACACTAGCACATGCCAAAGCCGACTACGGAAGGGCATGCCATTGTGAAGTGTCTGCTTTGTTATCCATGATTTGTAAGCTCTTTTACACGATTATTCTAATGACTGGTTGTACTGGAAGCCTAGGGGATGCATTGGATCTTATACGGGATTGCAGGTGGTTTCCATTTGGGTTTGGTATCCCTATACGGGATCCTAACCCGCAGAGAGATACACTAGCGCACATATGGTGTGCATAGAGATCCATGGGCCTCCACTTTAGCAGACAACACTCCATGGATCCTCATTAATGTTTAGAGACTACTAGCGATCCACTTTTGGGATGATGGTGATGTGTTTGGTACATTATGCCCAACAGGCCCCACAGAAGCTCCACACTCTTAGTAGGTGTCCTAGGAAGTGTAAAATGTCATGGTAGCATTCATTCCATCACTCGAGCTTTTGTAGAGGATCTACAGGCATCTCTGATTCATATGGAGACCCATTGGGTCATTTGTGTGTGCCCACACCCACTGGGAGCACCACATGTCTACTACATGGAAAACAAGGGGCCACCACCTTGTCCATCATATTCTGAGGAATTTATTCCTCATTATGGCACTTCATGACATTATTAGGCCTTTGGAGGGCCCTACAACATGTACATATTATTATTTGGCCCTTGTGAGGCTTATTTTTTCCATTTACGAGCTAGTTTTTTTGGGCTTGTCACCAATAGGGGTTTTATTTTCACATTATTTTATCATTATGGGATAATGTAGGCCCATAGGCTAATTCTAACTCCATCATAGGGTATATATTGATGTTAGATACATTCATTTGTGTCATCACTTGTTTTGGGATCTCTTTCTCTTAAGAGAAACTCATATTTTTTCCTTGGTGGAGATTTTTGGATAATAGGTGAATTTTGATGTATGGATTTGGGTTATTTCTATCTTGGAGCTTCCTATGTACAAATTGATGTCTGTTGGATATACTCTCTAAAATTGTAAGTGTAAAATTGATGTTATTTTTCTTGTTGTTGCATGCTATTGGATTTCCCTATAATTAGGGCTAATTGCTGCATGATGGAAATATGTAATTATGTGTCTACTTAGCTTATTCTATGTATGGGCCATTGTTAGATGAATGAAATGTCCTAGAGATCATTTTTTCTCGATAATTTTTCATAATTCATACGAAGTATAAATGCTTGAAGGTCACTTTTCTTATCTTTCCCTTAACATTGGACGAAGCTGAATTTCTAGGCCTCCTTGAACAAGAAACCGAGTTCTTACTTTTTGTCATCCTTGAATCCATATCCCCAAGTGAATTAGGCACTGGTCCCTCACAAAAGGGTAGTCAATTTGCTCTATTTTTTAACTTTTTCTCATTTTTCCCAGGTCTATCCCGATTAGGTTTCCTAGGGCATCAAATTTTCGAGAGTCTAGCCACAAGAAAACTTCAATATCCTAGAGGAAATTTCATTGGTGGGTCCTCTTTCTCTCCTTCGAATTTGGGCCAATTCCGATGGTGGAATCTCCCAGTGCCTCAAGCCCTAGCTCTAGGACCAAGTTTTGCCCTATGTTTCCCAAGGCTAACAAAATGGCAGGACCAATTTTACCTTTTGAGGTAAAAATTATTGTTTGGTCCTTCCCCCTCACCTTGTCTAGGATAGGAGCATTATTTGTTGCTATATTCCATCCCCGAACCTAGGCTGGTTCCACTTGGTCTTGTGTGGTCCCATTTCTCGTTAAAGATTATTCATTAAGGACTATTTGGTAATCCAAGTTCTTATAGAATTTTAGGGATCGGGAACTACCTCTACAAGTTGTACCCTTCATCCTCACCCTACAATCCTCACCCCCTCTCCCTTGGAAGACAAGTCCCTTGCTTAAAGAGAAATCAATTTCCATTCTTCACCTCCTCCTTGGGAAAGGGTTTCTCGGACCACTTCATGCCTATTCATTGACTTATCCTTTATAAGTGGCTTTGAAAAAATATCGATACTCCTCCCATTGGCGAAAGTCTGTAAAGAGCAGGGAATCTTAGCCATGGTGACAATGGGCTAAGCCTTCGTCATTGCTCTTAGTCTAGTAGCACTCTTAGGAACCCCTTTTAGGTTCCCTATTGGTTTGAGTGGTAACAAACACAAAAGTGGTCTCATGGGTCTCCAAGTGGTCAAAATTCCTATCTCTACTCCAACATTGAGGGAATTCAGGGTGCTGAATCAATTGCCTTCCGTTTGATCAATGCTAAGTTGATTGAGGGCATGCTTATCCAAGCGCATCATCCCATAAAAGTCAAGAATGTAGGGGAAATTTCTTGAATGTTGTGGGTGATCGAGGTGCCCAAGAATGAAAATGATGCTCTACAACTTCTCGAAGTCCCATGGCTATCAACGCCTCACCTATGGGTGTCAATATGTTCCTCTAGAGGACTTGGGACCCCAATCATTTTTCCCAACCCATGGATGGAACCACCTGTCAATTCATAAATAATTCCATTAGAAACTGACAACACCTATTTGTATATTTATTGAATGATGACCCTTAATCTCTACGACTGCCTTCCATCAATGTTGTTATCAGTGAGGTTTCCAGGATCTATTTCTCCAAGTGCTTCTTCCATGCTTCTATCAAGATGCTATTAATATACATTGCTTCCTATCATACTATTTTACAACCAACAAAAATCACTTAAAGAGAAAGATGATCTCAATCATATTGGAGATTTTTCGCTTCTTCTTTCTTATATTTCTTTGCATCAGGTTCTTCCCTTTCATTTGTGACATGGGCTTCTTCCTTTTTCCTCTTGTCCTTCCCAGATTTAGGACAATCCCTTTTATAATGCCCAAAAACATTACACCCAAAGCATCATGCTTTGTCCATATTTCCTCTCGTATTCTGAGGACCAAATTTACTGAATCTTCCTTTCTTCCCAGACATGGATGCAAAGGCTTGATTCCCTTCACTTGATCCTGTATCAGTTTTGGCTTTCAGTCTTGATTATTCTATCTTACCTAGATCCTAGAATGGTATTGCTTCCTCTTTCCCATTGATGCTAGAAGTGAAACTTCCCCATTCTTTAGGTAGAGCATTTTGTATCATAGTGAGAATTTTTCCATCAGACATTACTTCTCCCAATTTCTATATTTGATCTCGTATTGCAAAAATATCCATCAAATATGGAATTATTCCTTCCTTTCTTGACATTCTCAATTTGTATAAATTTTGTCTCAGGATATTGTTTCCCTTGCAGAAACTTTCAAGAATAGTTCCACCAATTTATCATATATTTCTTTTGAGGATTATAGCTTTGATACATAGAGAATGAGAGAGTCCTTTATGGATTCTATAAGAATCCTTTAGGCTCTTATGTCTCCCTTTATGTATTTGACATATTCTAGAATGCCTTCTTTTGGAGGTTGAATTGTAGATCCTTCAATGAAGCCCATAACTTCATTTTCAATTAGATTCAAATATTTCCTTTTCTTCCATGCATTAAAGTTTGATGACCCAATCAATTTGTTGCTTTCTATACAATAAGTCATTTTGACAGATTTAGATAAGGTCATAGATATTTACTTGAGTAAGGTAATTTTCTCCTTTCAGTAGCTTTTTTGATGAAAATGAAGTTAGGAACTACTTCTTACATTGAGTTCTCCAACGTATATGTCTTCAAAGGTGATGGATATTGTTGAATGATACTTGATGATGTATCTTCCAACAATTTCTTCAATATAAATTTTTTATGACAAAGAATATCTGCTTGATAATTGGCTCCTTTGAATGATATTGAAGAATCTTCCTTGCAAATTGATTTGACCTTTTAACACAAACTTTGACCTTGAATTTGATTCTCTCTTTTGAGTGTCTGCTTGTCAAGTAGCCCTTGTCTTCAACACCTTAGCTCTGATACCATGTTGAGAATTAGGTAGGGCATAGATTAATTCAAATTATCTTCTTGGTAATTACTAGTGAGCTTACTTCTTTTACTTATGTCTTCTCTTCTTAGCTTATTAAGTCTTTCATCAAGTTAATTACCAAAAACAAAAGAGAAAAAATTAGGCTCTTCGAGCCAGGGCCAAAACCTCTCCCTCTTGGAGAGGAAAACCTGCAAGAAATTATTCTTATAGACTTTCATATGAAAAGTACCATGACCATGACACAAACCCTTGACCCTTGTATGCATCCAAGACCTTGTCACTGCTTCTTCATTTACTCCTTGAGACAATCCTTCTTTCTTGCACCGTCCTGCACCGTTCTGCACTGTTCTACACCAAGGCTAAAGAGCTCGGTCTCTACTTGGTTCCTTACTACAAATATCATGTTATAAAATTTCTTACTTTGTACCTTAATCTAGCTAACTATATACTTGACTTATTTCTTTTCACTGAGCAGTTCACCTTATGATATCTTTACACAACTTATCATAACCCTTACTTTAGCATAGTGCCTTCTTGAACTTATTATATTTCTTTCTTATACTAAACACTTTCATATAATCACACTTCAATATAGTTCTTCTTTTCACTTGAATACTGTCATATTTCCGCACTTCAACACTGTCATTGTTGAAGAGGTAAATCCCCTCTGCAGACAGAGGCGATCCCTACTAGCCCAGATCGGGTCTAGCAACAATAAAACACGCTATAGTGCAGGTTCCTAATTGCAAATAAACTGACTTGCGATGAAGGCTTACCTGGAATCCAACGCTGTCGTTTGTAGAAGAAGTGGTGCTCCCATTCCTTTGCCCTAGCAGATCACAATCCTCACGATCTCCGTGACCGGACACCTGCACATGCAAGAAACAACACAAACACAAGCATAAAATCCAGTATATACAACTATATGTCAGTCGAAGAGGACATAACTCATGAACATAATTAAGAACAAGAGTGGAACCATAACCAATAGTCGCTTATCATTAATGAGTCAAAAGAAGAATACCACCATAGCTTCAACGCAGCACTCTCCTTTGGCGGGTCATCAGCAAAACATGTCTCAATAAAGCCTGTCAAGGATGGGACAAGCCTCTCTCTCCGGATACTTAACAATAGTCTCCTTGCTTGGATTTGGCCTTAAGGGAATCAAGAAGGCTCTTGCAGCATAAGGGTGTGGAAGCTCTTGGGAACTAGCTTGCAAAGGGATGAGCAAGCTTTTATAGATAGAGGAAGGGGAGTTGGGATCCCTATAATTATGGGACTGGCCCTATCATCAAGGAAGCTTCCATGAGAGGTGGAAAACCACTTCCTCTCTATGGAGATCCACAGCCAAACCTCCCAACTCAAGATAGATATCAGTCCAGGAATTTGTTAGGATGAAACTTCCGCCATTTATTTTTAAAAAACACCTCTTAATATGGTTGGCGCGGGTGCGGCTCTATGACAGAAGCGCCAGTTAGCCGCACCGCTCTTTGGAGGATTTTCCCCCGCCAGCACGAGGTCTAAAGAAGAAGAACGCTCGGAGCCGCGCCAATGGAAAAAGAGCTATTTTTAGGGTTTTTTGCAGGGAGATGTCTTTATGGCAATGGAAGCTCATCTTCAGAGGGATGCAATGAAAGTATTTTCAAGTCTTGTCTCTACTCACAGGTCACGGAATGAGCCCTCCAATATGCAGGATGGGGAATGGTAGGGATGGTGACAAATTACTGTGTAACAGATGCCCCCTAAAGCATGAGGCCCGAGAGAGAGAGAGAGAGGGGTGAAATGCTTTACGAGAACATGCCAATTGAAAACATCGCCATTGGAAAACCTGCAGAGTGAAGTACAACTGATGTCTCAGATACATGATATATATGTGTGGTATGGGCGCAGCCATCCATAACAGAGTATGCAATAATCGAGATCCAAGGCATGGATGCAGCCATCCAATGAGGATCGATAAATAGACTCAAGTATGGTCGCAGCCATCTAATCAGTGAGTCATGTAAACAATCATAATAATCCACAATAGCGCAGCCTGGATTACAACAGACACAATCCAGGGTCTTGCGCTCCATCTCGACCCGAACAAAGTACAAGTTCAAGCATGCGAATATGTGAGCTGGAGTCGAACATGCAGGAACATCGTCTGATTACTAGCCAATGATGAAAGCTATTAACAGATGCGAGAGGAACCACCAATAATGACAATGGCCCTCAAGTTACTACAGGTACAATCTACGGCATGTGAACCAATGAGCTGGCATCGAACACCCATAGAATCACTCGATCAGAGGCCAATGATGAAAACCTCACGTCGAATGCGACAAACCTGCCATTGAGGCATGCAGGCTCCAAGGTACCATAAGGGAGTCTCTAGATCAGCTTCCTGGATAATGAGTTGAAGTCGACAGGAAGTGACCTTAATCGAAGGTGGGCCATAATGTTTCCCACATCATGACACGAGACAGAGGAACATGATGTTTTTTGTGAATCAGGATCATATGAGAATTAGAGGAAGGTTGATATTTTGTAGAGGTCAACTTCTCTTGAACATATAACGACACGACAATGGATTTGGCAGCATTTGACATCAACGGATCAAAGGTCATGGCGATGAGGCAAAGAACAGATGAGAGGTCAAAAGGAATTACCCAAACCCATGGAAGCAAGCGAGAAAATTAGATGAGATGTCTCCAACCCGACACGAATGCAGACAGGTGCCATGTTCAAGAGCGACATACTGCCGACACGATAATGATGCTGGTTCCATTTTTTCCCCGCCATTTCTGGCGAGTACCTCTTTATTTTTACACAAGATTGAAGAGGATACCATATGCTTGTCATATAAGTCCATCCTAGTACATTTAACAAGCCCTAGGAAGGAGCGACTCGAGTAGCATCATTTCAACTGAATCCGATGTCATCAGGGTTTAACGAGTCTGACAAAGAAAGAACTCGGCGTCTTTTCATGTTTAGAGAGTTTGAAAAGACAGCTGAAAAGTAAACTCCAGAGGTCCCTTTTTGTAAATAGTTCCTCAGATCTGAAAAGGTAGAAAACAATATCTGAGAAAGCCTCCTAGTCACGATAGGATAGGGTATTCCTTTTTCGTAATTAATCCATCCCAGCCCGAAAAAGGGGTAAACCTATACTGGGTAGATGTCGATTTGTGTCCATTTTAACGAGATCGAAACGAAAAGGGCCTCGGCAATATTTTCATGTTTAGAGAGTCATAAAAGAGTTGAAAGATGACTCCTCCTGGAGGAACAAGTGGTATAAAGGGTAGCAACTGGTTCCGGTAATGGTGGAACTGCTCAGAACAAGTAAAGGTCAAGAGGCTGGCTAACAAGACCACTCATCGCAACGGTTCCTCAGGAATGGGTAAAAAAATCAAGTGAAGGCATATGATCGGCCAAGAAGATAGTGACGATGGAGTGAGAAAACCAAGGTTCATATGACAAAAACAGGCTGATAAAATGACAATCACAAGAGGTAGAATGGGAATGGTTTCATTTTTACACAAGCTTGAAATCAGGAAACTCTGCTTGAAGTTGGTTTCATTTTTTAAGGAGCTTGACACAAGACAAGGAACTATGCTCCGACAACCTTGTTTCATTTTTTAAGGAGCTTGACACAAGAAAAGGAACTATGCTCTGACATACTTCATCATAATGAAAAAGAAGTCATCGCTTCCAAGAGTTCCAGTCTCGATGGAAGGAAAACATCTTGGAAGTCGGGACCCAATGCCCCCAGCACTTGATGCACAACAGCATCATCACTGAGCACAGGCATGGGGTAGGTAGCCACATAGTTGACCTACGGTGGGGCAGATACAACGGGTGGATAAAAACCAGGAAGGGATGATGGCGGGCCAGTTGCCATATCAGGACCAAAGAACGAAAGCTGATCGACGGTCACGATCCGTCCTTCATGTGGAAAACAGACCACACAAAAAAGGGAGGAGACAAGCGCTCCCATGGCATAGGTGTAATCATTCCCCAAAAGCAGATTGAAATCTAAGGGGCCTGGAACAACCATCACGTCCATATGGATGGTTTTACCTCCCAAAGTAACAGGTAACCTTGGAAGGATCACTAAGGGTTGACTCGTTCTTCTGTTAAATGCCAACAGATTCTGCGTAACAGGCGCAAGTGGTGGCGAGCCAAAAGCTTGCCAAGTAGTTGAGGATAAAACACTAACAGAGGTGCCTTCGTCTATAATGGTGCTGGGTACGACCAGACCAAAAGCCTGTACTGTGATCTCTAAAGGCACATAAGACAAAAGGCAGTATCCTGAAAATCGATTCCAATCAAAGGAAGCGAGCAAACTACTCGGAGGGGCTACCATCGAACCAAGATGGTCTTCCCCTAGTGTTACGGAAGAAGAAGGAGCATCCTCCACGACCTCCATCTCGAAGGTGGGAGGAGTATCCTTCGGGACCTCCATCATGGGAGGCGGAGGAGCAGCTTCTTGAGATATAGGGATAGGAGAATATTTCTCCAAGTTTGAAGAATTTGAAGAAACCAGAAGGACATTGGGGGGTGTGGGGTCCAATCTCAACGGAAAAGACCTGGTGCACCGTAGATGGGGCCAGTTCAACCGATCCCATGACCAATGGTTGCTCGGGAACAGATTCCTGAATTTGAATTTCCGAGGGAGCGGGATCAACCAAGGATGACTCTTGACCAATCATAGGATCAGCTGGTGGAGGACTCAAAGAAAGTTGTTTGTAACCAGCCGGAAGGCATGGTCCTGAAACAAATGAGTTGTCAAAAATCCTTTTGGCTTCATCCATATAAGGACAAAGGTGAATGGCATGGTTCCCTTCACACAACTTACAGGGATTGGTAATCTTACCCTGCTTCTTAGGAGTTTTACCAACACTAGTTGAAGATGTGCCCCCAACCTGACTTCCAAAAGCCAATGGCAATGGTGGGCGACTGTTGGACCATACTTCAAGCACCTTGGGAATGCCAGGGCAGTCTTGAAGTAGATGGTCTCCTGTGCACAACATGCAAGGGAAATTGACTTTCTGAGGAGGGTTGGGAGGTTTATCAAGAGGAGACTCCTTAGGCGCAATAGCCGCAGAGCTAGCCTCTCCTTTATTGGACTTATTCTTCTTTGTCTTCTTCTTCTTCTTCTTAGCCACCTGGTTACTTAAATCCAGACTTTCACCAGGCGAAGTAGATGAGGAGGACGCAGAAATAGGCGAAGAAGGGGAGAGGTCCACCTTGGAATCAACATGATGTTGTTCAGGCGGAGGAACTGATGGAACAGTGGCTGAGACATTCGGGACCATAGAGGTTGAGAACAACTAAACAGGCAACCCAACAGTTAACCCAGGAAGGGACAACGTTGCCATATAAGGAGCATCAAAATTCCCAAAAGGAGGAAAATGACCAGGATTCCCATCGAAGGGGATTCCTTGGTTGGTGAACTCCGGAAAAGTTGCCATTAACAACTCAAAATCACGCACGGGCTAAAAACCAAGGCACACAATCAAACGGCCAACAAGCAAATCCTAAAAGGGCATGTGATCCCGGGTGATTAATTTTTTCCACATTGACAAATAAGAAACTTCACCGTTTCATGTTTTAAGAGTCAAGAAACGGTTGAAAAGGTGACTCTATCTCTTTCAGATTTAACACAAGCGTGAAAGGACAAGTGCTTGGTGATCCTTTTAAATTTAGGGAGTCAGAAAAGATCAAATGACTACTCAGGAATACTAGGCAAAAGGGTGTACCAAATAACCGTGAACTGCAATATACACCTTGGTTTCAATAATGAAAGAGAAATCAACCAAGGACTTTCCGTACGTGCAGGAAATCTCCCCGAATGCTGTGTCCGGTGTATCACGGGTATAGGGCGGTAGACTCGGCTTCCTAAGGATAAAGGATAGAAACTTGGTGGGGTCTCCCTTTATATACGCGATGGTACGGGGAGCACAAGTCCATACTAGCACTGTCTAAAGCCAAGAGGCGAACGACAGCTACTAGGTTTTAAGACGCCGGAACACGTCTCTAGCCTAGACCTCTAAATGTGTCTCGTTAGATTTCAATGCTGCCTTAGTGTAAATTGAGTAAATTTTAAAGTTTATCTTCAATTACGTTTCAGTTTTCAGGCCCTAACGAATGTAGTATCTCAAAATCTCCTATATGCATCTATATGAGAAAAGAAAACTTTTCAATTCGATGAATGCTATCTAGTTAAGGGAAGAGCTTCAAACAATGATGCAACAAACAACAAAAGTGTAAATGAAATCTTTTCCAAACTAGATGACTTTCACTATCCGAAAGCAATTTCAAACATTCAACGATGCGAATAATGCAATGTAATCTATGCAAAATCCTTTTTTCCGAAAAATATGCAATTGTAATCTATGTAAAATTTCCTTTTTTTTTCAAATGATAAGAATGCACTCAATGCATTTTTCAATGAAATGAGAATCTACTTAATGCACGTTAAAAGAGAATGCACTCAAAGCGACTTTTAGCTTTCAATCATTAAACAATGTAATCTAAGTTCAATGATAAATCTCAAAAACACTTTTCAAGGCAATGTGATCTAATGCATGAAAAGAAAACTTTGAAATGAAAACCAAAAGAATGCAAAATCCCTTAATGAAGGACAAATTCAAAAGAGATGTAATCAAACACTAAGAATGCAATCGTTGTTTCAAACACTTTGTAATGGAATTCCTCAAAAGGCTACAAGACATATGAGGTCAAGCACAAAAAAAAAGGACTTCCAAAGTATGATTTCAAAACAAGGCATTCATTCCCTTTTACATCAAGCAATCATGGAAAGAAGACATTTCAAACAACGAGCAATGTAATCTATGCTCATACATTGAAAAGATCGGAAGGGAAAGACACACTGGTGAAGGATTTAGGGAAAAAGTCTCAATTTTCATACACCCTGAAATTGGCTCGACTTGTACATTGACAACTAGTGCCAACTGGCGCGACTTGCACACTGACAACTAGTGCCAATGGCCAATTGGTGCGGGTTGCTAACTGACAACAAGCGCCAACACCTGAAAATGAAAAAACAAATAATTTCTCCCAACCAAGACCAGACTCACCACTTCAAGCAGAATCAAAAACTAACCCAGAAGCAAAGTACTGACCAAAAGAAGCTTCTGAACAAGGGTAAACCATAGCACCTACAGGAAATGGCACGACTGTCTGCTATAATCTGTGCCAGACAGGGAATGGCACGAGTGATGAATTGGCAAGCTGCGCCAACTGGCGCGACTGTCAGGGCTAAACTCGTGCCAATCAAGCCAACTATGAAAAGGTTAAAATTCAGAAAAGCAGAGGTCAGATTTGATCCTCTGGGGCTGAACCAAAAGTCAAACACAAAAAGAGCCAACCAAAAGAGCCAATCAAGCAAGGAGAATCGAGAAACAACCGAAAAGACAAGACAATGCTCCAAGTGTTTAGTTCATAAACTAAACCGGAGATTGACTGAAGCAGCTTTGATCTACTTCACTAATGCAGAGCAATAGAGTTTCAAAGGCTATCTGGCTGTACTTCAGGCTCCATCTATAGCTTACAAATCAAACAAAAAGCTGAGTTTCCAATGGAGTCACCAAATTGTTGGAGAGGTAAATCCCCTCTGCGGACAGAGGCGATCCCTACTAGCCCAGATCGGGTCTAGCAACAATCAAACACACTATAGTGTAGGTTCCTAATTGCAAATAAACCAACTTGCAATGAAGGCTTACTTGGAATCCAACGTTGTCGTTTGTAGAAGAAGTGGTGCTCCCGTTCCTTTGCCCTGGTAGATCACAATCCTCACGATCTCCATGACCAGACACCTGCACATGCAAGAAACAACACAAACGCAAGCATAAAATCTAGTATATACAACTATATGTCAGTTGAAGAGGACATAACTCATGAACATAATTAAGAACAAGAGTGGAACCATAACCAATAGTCGCTTATCATTAATGAGTCAAAAGAAGAATACCACCATAGCTTCAACGCAGCACTCTCCTTTGGCGGGTCGTCAGCAAAACATGTCTCAATAAAGCCTATCAAGGATGGGACAAGCCTCTCTCTCTGGATACTTAACAATAGTCTCCTTGCTTGGATTTGGCCTTAAGGGAATCAAGAAGGCTCTTGCAGCATAAGGTGTGGAAGCTCTTGGGAACTAGCTTGCAAAGGGATGAGCAAGATTTTATAGATAGAGGAAGGGGAGTTGGGATCCCTATAATTATGGGATTAGCCCTATCATCAAGGAAGCTTCCATGAGAGGTGGCAAACCACTTCCTCTCTATGGAGATCCGCAGCCAAACCTCCCAACTCAAGATAGATATCAGTCCAGGAATTTGTTAGGACGAAACTTCCGCCATTTATTTTTAAAAAACACCTCTTAATATGGTTGGCGCGGGTGCGGCTCTATGACAGAGCGCCAATTGGCGCGCCCTCTTTGGAGGATTTGCCCCCTTGGCGCGAGGGCTGAACTGTGGAACCGCGCCAATGGAAAAAGAGCTATTTTTAGGGTTTTTTGCAGGGAGATGTCTTCAGGGCAATGGAAGCTCATCTTCAGAGGGATGCAATGAGAGTATTTTCAAGTCTTGTCTCTGCTCATAGGTCACAGAATGAGCCCTCCAATATGCAGGATGGGGAATGGCAGGGACGGTGACAAATTACTGTGTAACAGTCATATACAGACCTTCAATGCAATCCTATTTTCATACTATAATGCAGTCGTACATCAGATATTATTCTTGTGATATAGTTTGCATAATATTCACATATATATTATGTTATGCCTCTTTCCTACGCAATTTCTTCACTGTATTAGCCTTGTTATTATGTTCGCAATCCACAACCTTTTTTTCTTTAAACCTTATCCAAAAAACTCAGAGAAATATGAAGTTCTGTTGTCTCTTTTCTGTGCAGTATATATAGGGTATATGTAGTTGATCCAACCTGTATTTGATCCAACCTATCCATGTGTAGTGAGGATGACTTGAACACTTGTTTATAGGCTGACTTGTAGAGAGTGTCTTCCTGCGTGATGAAGGTTGACTTGAAGGGTTTTCCAATGCTGATATTGATCATAATTTGAGTGCAATGTTCAAGGCTCATGTGACACAGTATGGATGCATACAAATGTGACTTGACTCTTCATAAACATGACTCTTAATTAATACAATTTATTACCATAAGACAAATTCCTAATAGACATCAAGAGGAAGTCTACTGACATATCATAAAACCTTTCTCATGAAACCCATGAGTCAAGCATACCAAAAATATATATTTTATTATGTTTTTCTTCTTATTTTCATAAATACATAATTACATAGTCAATATGAAGACTGATCCTAGTTACACTTTCCAACATGTCAGGAGCAGCTGGCTAGTCGACTGGAAGACATGATGGGAGAAAATTTCATTGGTAGCTGCAAGAAGTCTAGTGCAATGAGTAATTGGCTCTAAATATGTAAGAGTGGTATCATGATGACTAATGAAGAATATTTTTCATAGTGATATTCTCACGTAGTAACTCTTTTATAATACTTTTGATCTCGAAGGAGTTGGAAACAAATTGAGTTCATGGCTGGGGGTTGAGCTAAAGAGACGTTTACCTATAATTGTATCAGACTGCAAATTTTATCATTGTATCGAATGCATAGAATAGTGCAACAACCCCAACCATGGAATTCACATGGGAGTGATCAATTCATATCAAATAGAAAATGGTGTTGTATTTCAAGGGATTTGATATTTTTTATTGACAATTGCATAGCTTTATGTTGCAACCTCGTCATAACTATAAGTTTTGTCCCACAAATATTGTCATGCAACTTTGCTATGTTTTCTTTGTAGCAGACACAACAAAACAACATAGTGTGCTAAGGTGGATGGACAAGTCAATAGTTCATGCATAAAAATCAACAAAAACATTTGGTAATCTCCCTTCCTTGTTTCTTCCTCTTTGAAATTTAGTCAATTATGTAAAGGATATAATATGAACATACTTGAAATTGGTAGTAGACCATTGTTTAGTAAGATTGATTTGAATTTTGGCAACCACTAAATCTATATCAAGCAATTAGATATAAGAAATATGTCTTCGAAGACATGACAATGATTGCTTGAACATTTGATGATGCTATTAGATCTTATCAATGTCCCTTCAATGGAAATGAGGGTGATGAACTAAGTGTTTAAGCCATAATTTGACTCTTTTTTATCATGAACTTGGATGATATGTTTATATTAAAACTTAAAAGGACTACTTGCAACGTTTGGACCAAGTGTTTTCAACATTACAATTAGAAAAATTACTTATAAATAGAAAAAAATTTACATTTAGGTAGACAAAACTTGTTTATCTTCGATTTCATGTGAACCAAAATGAACTCATCTTTGATCCAACGAGAATTTCAATCATTGTCAATTTCCCACCATTGGATAATAGTAATGACTTTCAAAATTTTGTGGGAAAGGTAAATTATCTTCTAAAATGTTATTGCACAATTTCCTGTCTTTTTAACGTATTGAATCATGACTAAGTCCATTTTAACTGGGGTGTCATGCAACATGAAGCGTTTGAATACATCAAATAATGACATGTATTTTCTCTTGTTATAACCTTATTAGAAATCCTACACATACCATGGGCACCAAAGACACATTACATACCATTCCAAGACTGAGGCATTGGCCTAAATTTCTAAGCATATAATTGATAGATATATGCATTCAAGTAGTGGATAAATGGTGACATAATCACTAGGAAATCATCATAAGCCTCTCCAACCTCTCAATTTTCCTAAACGTGGATCAAAACTGAGAATTTCTTAAACCTGATGTTACCATGAAACAACACTACATATGTATTGCAAATTATCATTGATATGGAGTTCGTTTACATAAATAACACCCATTCATGCTTTTAAGGAGCACATTCATACTTTTTTCTTCCCTTGGATGTCCATTTATTATATTATACATTTGAAGTTTCTAGTTGGCCAATAGTCTGCGTAAAAAAAGGTGTAGCCATGGAGTTCTAGCTTGCCATCTATCCACACAAAATTATGCAGAAAATACACGTGGATATTTTTTGGTTGTACGTGGATGTTTTTTGGGGATTTTGGGTTGTATGTAGATGCTTTTATGAATTGGGGGAGCATCTACAAATTTCAAGCTATGGAACTCTGCCTTTTGTGTGGGTGTTTTCCAGGTCAAATCTTCAATCTTTGAAACCTTTCTACTTGATTGTGGCCAGAAACTCTCCCTTTATAACAAATCTTTGAAACTTTGCATCTTGAGCTATTAGGTCCCCATATTACTAGTGTAGTCCCTTATTATTATTAGTGTATCCCCATTATTGTTCTTGTTGTACCCCTGTAACCCCCATATTGTTATTATTGTTTACTTACATTATTATTGTTAGGTCGGCTAGGATTATATTGTGACCCCATGGAACCCTATATATAGAAGGAGGTTTTTTCATTTGTATCATCCAAGAATTTTTCATTTATGTAATGTGTTGGAGGTTTCCCCCTTGAAGTGTCTAATCTCTAAGGCGTTGATCTCTCTTTTCTTCTATTTTTAGAGCTAGTTTCATAGCATTTGGTATCAGAGCTTTGGATTCTAGGGTTTTGCTACTCCAAACAGGTCATTGTGGAATTTTTGCTATAAATTTTTTTCTACGAAGGTTTAGAAGCTGAAATTTTTATAGCGCAAAGCCAAAATCCTAAGGAAAGTTGTGGAAAATTTTCAGAGCTTGGTTCGCAATATTTTTAGAGATATGATCTGTGGGAGTTAGGGATTTTTGTAGGCTCTTGAATTTAACCTAAATAGGTCATCGTGGAATTTTTTCTATAACTTTATCTCTACGAGGGTTCATAATCTAAAAGTTTTAGAGAGAAAAGAAAAAATCCTAAGGAACATCGAAAAAAAATTTCATAATTTTATTCACAATATTTTTGGAGATAGGGTCTGTGGAAGGTAGGGATTTTTCATGCTCCCGGATTTCATCTCAAAGAGGTGACCGTGGGAAAATCATCATAACTCTCTCTCTGAGCATTGGCTTGGAATTCTGTAAAAAGTGGCTGCAAGAAAATAGACTGTAGTTTCTTTTGCATCAATTTTAGAGCCAAAGAAGGAAACACTGACACGTGCCACGCTGTACAAGTTCGCTCTACTGAACCAATCCATAATTAGGTCATTGTGGGAGATTGGGCATAACTTTTCCTTGAAGAATCCAAATCAGGTCAGACCTTTGGAATTTGAAAGAAAATTCAGAGGGATAATATAGGGCCAAATTTCAAATATTGAAGATCTGAAATCACAGAGATAATTCAGTTTCAATATCGAGCTTCTCAAAATCAAGAAAAATGTGTGTATTTTTTTTCAAATTGCATAAGTCTTGTTTGAAAAATAAGTTTTAAGTGATTCCAAAGGCCTATTGAGCATAGATATAACTATTGGGTTCTAAAATTCCTCCTAAAAATAATTCAACACCCATTAAGCCCTTAGAGTACTATACTATGACTCATGAAGATGAAGAATTGCAACATGATCTATCAATATTACAAGAGCAAATGCACCAAATTTCGCTCTCGCAAAGAGCAACAAAAAATGAAATGGAAGCTTTGAAGAAAGGAATGGAACAAAATATGGATGGTTTGAAGAATAATATGGATGGTTTGAAGAAAGGCGTGGAAGCTAAGATGGATGGCATGGAAGGCAAGATGGATGACATGGAAGAAAAAATGAAATACAACATGGAAAACATGAAGAATGATCTAAAAGCAGACATGGAAGGTTTGACAAAGTTGATACAAGAAATTTTTCCTAATGGCGAAAAGGTAGTAGAGGAAAATCATGATGAGAACAAAATAAATGTTAATCGTGATTTCATAAACTCTAATGTTGGATGAAAGAACCACCATATTCCAAATATGGATATGAGGAATTTTGATGGCAAGGATCTCGTAACATGGATACTGCAGATGGAGCAATATTTTCATCTCAATAATGTGAAAAACACACAAAAGGTACGCATTGCAACTTTACATTTAGAACAAAATACATTTGTATGGTATCGGTGGCTTTGCTCCCATAAAAAAATTGTCACTGGTCAATTTTTATGGAGGAAATGATAGCACATTGTGAGGATACAAAGAGCAACACCTTCTTTATCCAATTGATAAATCTCAAATAAAAGGGTTCAGTGGGGGAGCACATTGAGTACTTCCAAAAATTGAATATAAGGGTAACTGATATTCTAGAGGAACACATGATTGATGTCTTCATAGGGACTTTAAAGGATAACATCCAACATGAAGTTCGTGTTTGGGATCCTGATTCATTGGAGAAGGCATTCAGGTTGGCAAGAAAAACTGTATGTAAAATTATGGCGACAAGGAAGCCTACCACTCACATCTATAAAGATGGAAGTGTTGCTACTCCTAGACTTCCAAAACCTACAAGGTTGACACCACAACAATTGGAAGAAAAAAGGGAAAAAGGGCTTCGCTACAATTGTCATAGAAAATACACTAAAGGTCATAAGTGTGCTTAGAAGAAATTATTTTACATAGATTGTGAAGAGAAGGAAGAAAATGAACAAGAAACTTCAAAAGAAGAGGATATACACCAGGAACCAACCCTAGAAGAAGAAGAAACGAGTCTAACCATATCGTGTAATGCATTGGTAGGAATGGCCACTCCTTAAACTCTCAAGATAGAGGTACATATCAAGAAGAAAAATTTAATAGTGTTGATTGATTCAGGTAGTACCCATAATTTTATTCATTGAAAGGTAGCCAAGGAATTGAATTGTCTCCTATACCTAGCACCAGAATGTCAAGTGATGGTTGCAAATGGAGGAACTATAAATTTCTCTAGAAAATGCCATAATATCAAGCTATCCATGGGGGAATATGTATTGAATATTCCAATTTTTCCATTGGGAGGTGCTGATGTTGTACTAGGAGTACAATGGCTACAATATTTGGGGACAGTAGCTTTTAATTTTCAAGAAAGAAAATCGAATTACGGGGTATCGCAAGAAAGTCGGGAAAGATAATAGGCTCTAATGTCATGAAAAAGCTTCTGAAGAAAGAACAATGAGGTGTAATTGCACAATTATGCTCTGTAGAAGTTCCAACATCAAAATCATCTATTTCTCCAGATATCCAAAAAGTCTTGGACTATCATTCCAAGGTGTTTGAAACTCCTAAAGGACAAACACCTATTCGTGATCATGATCATGTTATTCATTTTATTCCAGGAAGTGTTCCTCCAAAAATCAAGCCTTACAGATATCCTTATGTCCAAAAGAGTGAAATTGAACGTATGATTGCAGACATGTTAGAGGCTGGTATAATTCAACCTAGTCAAAGTTCTTTCTCTGCTCTAGTAGTATTGGTGCACAAGAAGGATGGATCATGGTGAATGTGTCTGAATTATAGGGAGATCAATAAGCTCACTATTAAAGATAAATTTATCATTCCTGTGATTGATGAATGATTGGATGAATTACATGATGCAATTTATTTTACCAAGTTGGATCTTCGTTCAGGTTATCATCAAATTAGAATGAAGACTGAAGATATTTTGAAAACAACATTTCGAACTCATGAGGGTCATTATGAATTTTTGGTCATGCCTTTTGGCCTTACCAATGCACCTTCTATATTTCAAGGGTTGATGAATTCCATTTCAAACCCTTCCTTAGAAAATTTGTGCTATTATTTTTTGATGACATAATAATCTACAGTAGGTCTTGGAAGGATCATGTTCAACATGTTGACAAGGTGATCAACTATTGGAGGAGGAAAAATTATATGCAAAAACATCCAAATGTTTCTTTGGAGTACGAGAGGTGGAATATCTGGGTCATATTGTATCTCACGAGGGTGTTAAGGTAAACCCTAACAAAATTAAATCCATTAAGGAATGGAAAGTCCCCACAACCATAAAGCAGTTGCGAGGATTTCTCAGGTTAACATGGTATTATCACAAGTTTGTTAAGAATTATGGGAGAATAGCAGCACCTCTAACAACATTATTGAAGAAAGATGCATTTTCATGGACTGTTGAAGCAACTAATTCCTTTGAACATCTTAAAGAGGTAATGTACCTAGCACCGGTCTTAGCTACACTAGACTTCACAAAAACCTTTATTGTGGAATGGGATGCCTTAGGAAATGGAATTGGTGTTGTTTTAATGCAAGAAGGAAGACCCATTTCTTTTGAAATTCATCCAATCAGAGGAAAGTATTTACACAAAGCTATTTATGAGAAGGAAATGTTGGAAATACTACATGCACTAAAGAAATGGTGACCTTACCTAATGGGAAGGCACTTAAAGGTAAAAATTGATCATGATAGTCTTAAACACTTTTTGGAATAAAGACTATCTTCAAAAAAGAAGCAAAAATGGGTCACAAAGATGTTGGGTTATGACTTTGAAATCATCTACAAAAAAGGGAAGCTAAATGTTGTTGCAGATGCACTCTCAAGAAAGGATGAAGAGGTGGAAGAATTTATTTTTACAATTTCTATTATCCAACCAAATTGGATAACCGAAGCAAGGGATGAATGGAAGAAGGACGAAGAAGTGTGGAAACTCATTCAAAAGTTGAAGCAAGATTCTAGTACATCTGATACATTTAGTTGGAAAAATGATTCCTTATGGTACAAAGATCGCTTATATCTTTGTAAGAATTCCCAACTAAAAAAAAATATTCTTTTGGAATTGTGTACTTCTCCTTTAGGAGGACACTCATTATTTTTAAAAACTTACCACAGGATGAAGAAATAATTTTTTTGGGATGTCCTTAAATCTGATATTCAAAATTTTGTGGCAGAATTTTTGGTTTGCCAGCGAAATAAAGTTGAGACAGTTAAGACCCCGGGTATTCTACAACCTTTATCCATTCCAAGTCAACGTTGGGAGGATATTTCAATGGATTTTATCATAGGTTTACCTAAGTCCGAAGGAAAAAGTGTCATCATGGTGGTAGTTGATAAACTTACCAAGTATGCACACTTTTGTGCATTATCTCATCCATTTAAAGCAAGTACAGTTGCTACTGCATTTATGGAAACAATTCAAAAGCTACATGAAAACCCAAAGATTATGGTAAGCGACAAAGATCCCATTTTTACTGGAAATTTTTGGACAGAATTATTTTCTTGCTTGGGTACTCAACTAGCTCATAGCTCATCTTATCATCCTCAATCTGATGGTCAAACTGAGATAGTGAAATTTTTTTTGGAAGGATATCTTCGTTGTTTTATATCTGATAAACAAACATAATAGGTCAAGTGGTTACCTCTGGCTGAATGGTGGTATAACACTTCCTTCCATAATGTTGCAAAAATGACCCCATTTATGGCACTTTATGGATATTATCCACCCTCCATCACATCATCTTTAAGAGAAAATTCTAAGGTGAAAGCAGTGGAAGATCACATCGAGCATCAAAAACAAGTTCTACAAATCTTAAAGGATAACCTAAATTTGGCACAAAATTGAATGAAACAACGGGCAGATCAACATTGTAGTGAGAGAAGTTTTGAGGTAGGAGACTGGGTATTTTTACGGCTACAACCATACAAACAAATGTCCCTCAAGCAAGCTAAGAAGGATAATAAATTATCACCAAAATACTATGGTCCTTACAAGTTGTTGCGAAAGATTGGTACTATGGCATACAAATTGGAGCTTCCTACTTCTTCGCGAGTGCATCATGTTTTCCATGTTTCATGCTTAAAGAAGGTTATAGGTGACAAAATTCTAGTTTAAACAATATTTCTAGAAGTTGATGAGGAAGGAAAAATCATATTGGAACCATAAACAGTCATGGAAACAAGAACTCGACAGCTACAAAATAGATCAATTTCAAAGTATCTCATCAAGTGGAAGAACTTACCCACTGAAGATTCTACATGGGAGGTTGAGAATTTTATACAGAAGCATACATAGCTACTCAAGATTTGAGGACAACACTTTTTTTAAGGAGAGGGGCATGTTAGGTCCCCATATTACTAGTGTAGTCCCTTATTGTTATTAGTGTAGCCCCCTTATTGTTATTATTGTACCCCTGTAACCCCCATATTGTTATTAACGTTTACTTACATTATTATTGTTAGGTTGGCTAGGATTATATTGTGACCCCATGGACCCCTATATATAGAAGGAGGTTTTTTCATTTGTATCATCCAATAATTATTCATTTATGTAATGTATTGGAGATTTCCCCCTCGAAGTGGCTGATTTCTAAGGCGTTGATCTCTCTTTTCTTCTATTTTTGGAGCTGGTTTCATAACATGAGCATTAGAAGAAACTCTTCAAGACCTCCTCATGATTGATCTTTGTTGAAATATTCATTCTAATAGGCCTCTCCACCACTCTGGTTTAGGGTTTAATATGGTATGATTGTGATGAATTATGGATGAGGAACCCATGTGAAAATTATGGCCATGTCCCTAAGAAATTACTGGCATTGAGAAGAACTGGTGATAGTTGTGAATTCATGTAATTCTTAGTAAAGAGATCTCTAGGCCAATATATGTACAAATCCTAGAAAGAGGTGGGATAGCACTTCAATGGTCATGTTTTGGGCATGAATACATTTATCTTATTCCTTTTAATATCTCCTCATTTTCAACTTCTATTAACAAAACCTTTCCTTAAACTCCACTTCAGTCATTTACTTCTGCTCCTGCTCCATTTGCTTCCTGGCTGCCACACCTCTTGGGCTCCCAGGCTTTCCTACCTCCGAATAGTAGGGCACCAACTAAGATGCTCATAGATTTTTTTCTCCACCTGTTCCTTCAAGCTACGTATCCTCTTAGCAAATTCCAGAGACCTACCTCTTTGAAGTACTTTTGGCATCGTTTGAACTGATTGGCTTCTTCCCATTCTTTTTTCTCTGATTATCTCATTTTTTCTACTATCTCCTTATTTTCAACTTGACTGAACATATTGGCTTCTTCCCATTTTGTTTTTCTTTTCTTATACCTCCTTATCGTTGTATTTCTTACAGTTTATCCATGTAACTTTGTTTAGCATCAGTTATTGGGTATAAAATCTTTTATATGAGATTGGCGATCTAGACCTAACCCATAAAGCTTTCCTTGTAATGATGGGATTTTTGTTTCTTCCATTTCTTCTATTTTTCCTTTATCTTTTTTCCTTTTGTCTCATTTATTCTTGGTCACCTCGCCAATCCCAAATGACCCACGGTCAATTGAACTCGAAGAATGCATGTGAGATAAAGGCTTGTAATGTGAGATGGAAAGTGGTAAGTATGGAAGAGGGAGAGATGGGACTACACTATCTTAATCGGGGTTTTCCAAGTAGTGCCCCTCCTATAGCCTTTGGGCCATTAAGGGAGGTCCCATTGGACTAGGATCAAAGATGAATTCACCATTTAAGGTGAGGGAACAAGATCATGGTCAAAACCCCTCTTTCTTCTAGTTTACCCCATAATCCATGTCAAATGCCCAAATACAAAAATACATAGGACCTCGATTACAAAATGAATAAAGTGTCTTTTGATCAAAATCCCACCTTCCAACATGCGCTCTTGATAGATTGTGAGGAAAAATGATTGATGCAAGAACATTGACATAGACTATAGGCCATTGTTAGGGGTTGCTGGTTAGCCAACTGAAAGAGGTGATGGGAGAAAATTTCATTGTTAGTTGCAAGAAGTCTAGTACAATGAGTAATTATCTCTAACTGTGCAATAGTGGTGCCATGATGACTAATGAAGAATGTTTGTCATAGTGATGTTCTCGCCTTGTAAGTCTTGGTAAATATTTGTTATCTCAAAGGAGTTAGAACCAATTTCAGTTCATGGTTGTGAGTTGAGCTAAAGAGATGTTTAACTATAATTGTATCATAATGCAAATTTTGTCATTGTATCAAATGCATAGAATAGTGCAACAAGCTCAACTATGGAACTCACAATGGAGTGATCAATGCAAATTTGATCATTGCATCGAAAGCATAGAATAGTGCAACAACCTCAACCATGGAATTCACATGGGAGTGATCAACTCATATCAAATGGAAAATGGTGTTGTGTTGCAAGTTCTTTGATATTCCTTCTCGGCAATTCCATAGCTTGATGTTGTGACCTGGTCGTAGGTAGAAGTTTAGTCCCACAAATATTTTCATGCAACTTTGATATGTTTTCTTTGTAGCAGACACAACAAAAGAACATAGTGTGCTAAGGTGGATGGACAAGTCAATAGAGCATGCATAAAAACCAACAACATCATTTGGTCATCTCCCTTCCTTGTTTCTTCCTCTTTGAAATTTAGTCAATTATGTAAAGGAGAGAATATGAGATAATATGAACATTCTGGAAATTGTATTCAATTATCTAATTATACATAACTATAGTTCATGCATAAAAACCAACAACAACATTTGGTCATCTCCCTTCCTTGTTTCTTCCTCTTTGAAATTTAGTCAATTATGTAAAGGAGAGAATATGAGAGAATATGAACATACTGGAAATTGTATTCAATTAGCTAATTATATATAACTTTTCCCAATAATGTAAACGGGGGTTGATTTACTGTTGTTTTTATTAGCCTTCATGCTATACATATCTTATTTTTCATTATTAATTGACGAAGGAAAGTTTGGAGGTGATGTATTGTCCAATATTATAATACCAATGTTATGTGACCACATATTTTAATTATGTATGGATTAAGTGAATATATTTATTGTCATATATTAGCGTCGTTGTATATTAAGTTGAAATCATTGCAACTTAAATTGCGGTTGGACTAGGTTTGTCATTTCCCACCTGTTTAGATCAAATTGGCAGTACGCCTTTGTTTAGTAAGATTGATTTGAATTTTGGTAACCACCAAAGCTATTTCAAGCAAGTAGATATAAGAAATATGGTTTCGAATATGTATATCAAGCAAGTAGATATAAGAAATATGGCTTCGAATATGTGACAATGATTGCTTGAACAATTGGAGAATGCACAAACCATATACAAAGCATATGGTTGAATGTAAAAACCCTATCAAGAGCTGGGATAGCACTTCAATGGTCGTTTTTGGGGCATCAATACATTTTTTCATCTTCACTTAACATATTTGCTTCTTCCCATTTTTTTATTTTTTCTTTATCTCATTTTTTCTACTATCTCCTCATTTTCAACTTCAATTAACAAATTGGCTTCTTCCAATTTCTTTTTTCTTTTCTTATACCTCCTTATTTCATTGCTTACAATTGATCTTTGTAACTTTTTTTTGCATCAATGATTGGGTATAAAATATTTTAAATGAGATTTGGGGATCTACACCTAACCTATAAAGCTTTCCTTGTAATCATGGGATTTTTTTCCATTTCTTCTATTTTTCCTTTATCTTTTTGCCTTTTGTCTCATTTATTCTTGGACACCTCACCAATGATTAATTCCATCTAGGTCGGTGTATTGAGTAGGGCCCGACTCAATATAACTTCTTCCTAGGTGGTACAAGTCACCATGACATTTGCTAGTTATCTCTTAAAGACATTGGTATTGGTGGATGCAACTAGGGGATTGCTTCCTAAATCATCTATCTAATATATTCTTCTATAAACTCTTGCTTCCTGACTATGCTACTACTTCTCAAGTGTAACCATTACCTTTATTTCCTTATTATTTATTTATGTTTCTTCCTTATTTCATTTTTATTTTCTCATTCTCTCATTAGCTAGGAATTTATGTCCAATTTCTATCTTCATTTGGTCACTCACCCCAAGCTTGTTCCATGCCAATGTTGGATACTGTAGCATTCATTGATTCCGCTCCAAGTCTCTTTTTTATCTCACTCTTTCTTTCCATTTTTGCAACTGTTATTCTAGAAGTGCGATGGAGTGGGCTTAGTATTGATGAATGGTGGAGGAATGAAAAATTATGGGCCATTGGAGGTGTGTCAGCTCATTTATTTGTGGTTTTCCAGGGGTTTCTGAAAGTCCTTGATGCTAATGATACAAACTTCATTGTCACATAAAAAACTTTAGATGAAAACGATGATTTTTCAGAATTGTGTCTATTTAAGTGGATTGCCCTCTTGATCCCTCCAACCATTTGTTACAACATTTCATCTATAGTAGTAAGTACGTCACAAGCTATCAGTAGTGGTTATGCATCATTGGGTCCCCTGTTCAGAAAAATCTTTTTTTCCTTTTGGGTGATTGTCCATCTTTACTATTTCCTGAAGGGTTTGATGGGATGACAGAACAAGACACCCACAATTATTGTTTTCTGGTCTGTTCTTCCCACTTCTAACTTCTCTTTCTGTGGGTCCGAACATATCCCTTCACAACGCAGATTAAAGGATCAGACCTACAACAGTGGCATCAATTTCTAAGCTAAATCCATATTCATTCACTAGTATATATGGTCACAATTTCGACACTTTAGTTCCCACACTTTTGACCAAATGTCGGAAATTTCCCCAATTTTTATCAATTTTTCAAATCCCGCCCATAACTGTTGCTATACCGACGATTAAATCTTGCAACACTTAGTAATAAGTGTCGGTATTGCAACGTTTAGCATAAAGCATCGGTATTGCGATTGGAGTAGAGCGTCGGTAGTGTGACGTTACAGAGAGAACTGTCAGTATTGTGACAGTTAGGACAAGTGTCAGTATTGCGACAGTTGGGTCAAGGGTCGGTATTACGACGGTTTGGAAGCAATTGTCGGTATTGTGACGTTTGCAAGTGTTAGTGTTTAGGAACAATCTTAGGGTTTAGGGTTTAGGAACAATGTTTGGGAGTTATATTTTAGGGTTTAGGAACAATGTTTTGGGTCATGTGATCGGGTTTATGGTTTAGGAACAATGTTTCGGGTTGTATGAGGGCACCCAAGGAAACGTGTTCGAGCGGGTCGAGTTGGGTCTTGTTAGGTCATGTCATGTACTAAGGCTTCCCAAGGGAAAATGTTCATATGGGTCGAGTCGAGTCTTGTGATGGCACTGAAGGAAACGCATTCGGGCGGGTCGGGTTGGGTCTGGTCGGGTCATCGTGTCGTGTGAGGCCAGCCAAGGAAACACATTCGTATGGGTCGGGTCGAGTCGTGTCATGATAGCGCCCAAGGAAACGTGTTCGGTTTAGGTCAGGTCGGTTCATGTCGTATTGTAAGGGCGTCCAAGGAAACATGTTCGGGCGGGTCGGGTCAGGTCGGGTGATCGGGTCAGGTCGTGTCATGTACTGAGGCCACCCAAGCTGGAAACGCATTCAGGTGGGTCAGGTCAGGTTAGGTCAGGTCATATCAAAAATGTTGAGTTGTGACCACCCATGTTGCTTGTGCACGTTTTTGCGATCCCTTTTCCGTTTGCTCCCTCGTGCACCCTTTGTTTAGGCGAGTTGGGTCGTGCCATGTGAGGGTGCCACAGGAAACTCGTTCAAGTCAAATCATGTGAGGGAGGTGATCGTATAAAAAATGCTAAGTTGTGACCACCCATGTACCTTATGCACGTTCATGCGACCCATTTTTCGTTTTCTCCCTCGTGCCTTCGATGTCATTCAGGCAGGTCGGGTTGGGTTGGGTCGTGTGATGGTGCCTAAGGAAATGCGTTCGGGTCGGGTCAGGTCGGTTCGGGTCGTGTTGTACCATGAGGACGCCCAAGGAACATGTTCGAGTGGGTCGGGTCAGGTCGGGTCATGTGAGGGTGCCCAAGGAAAATGTCCGACCGGGTCAAGTCGTGTCGAGTTGTGTCATGACTAGGGCACCCAGGGAAATGCGTTCAGGTCACTAGTCGGGTAAAGTCTTGTGATGCTGCCCAAGGAAATGCATTCAGGTTGGTTCAGGTCGAGTCATGCCATATTGTGAGGGTGCCCAAGGAAACACGTTTGGGCGGATCGAGTCGGGTCCAGTTTGGTCAGGTCATGTCATGTGAGCACGCCCAAGGAAACGCATTCGGGCGGGTCGAATCGGGTTGGGTTGGGTCGTGTGAGGGTGGTCGTATAAAAAATTCTAAGTTGTGATCGCCTATGTTTCTTGTGCATGTTTGTGTGATCCTTTTTCTATTTTCTGGTCCCTCGTGTGCCCTTCGTTTGGGCGGGTCAGGTCGTGCCATGTGAGGGCACCACAAGAAACGTGTTCGAGTTGGATCGTCTAAGGGAGGTTGTATAAAAAATGCTAAGTTGTGACTGCTTGTGTGCCTTGTGCACGTTCATGTGACTCGTTTGTCATTTTCTCCCTCGTGCCTTCGACGTTCGGGCAGGTCGGGTCAGGTCGAGTCATGTGATGGAGCCCAAGGAAAAGCATTCGAGTCGGGTCGAGTCGGGTCGTGTCGTATTGTGAGGGCGCCCAAGGAAACATGTTTGGGCGGGTCGGGTCAAGTCGGGTCATGGAAAGCTACCCAAGGAATGTGTCCGGTCAGGTCGGGTCGTGTCGGGTCATGTGAGGGCACCCAAGGAAATGCGTTCGGGTTGGTCGGGTTAGGTTGGGTCGGGTCGGGTCATGTGAGGGCACTCAGGGAAATGTTTTCAGGCAGGTTAGGTCAGGTCAGGTTGTGTGATGGTGGTCATATCAAAAATGCTAAGTTGTGACTGCTCATGTTGCTTTTGTACATTTTTTCGATCTGTTTTCCGTTTTCTCCCTAGTGCGCCAGCCTTCATTCGGGCGGGTCGGGTCATATCATGTGAGGGCGCCACAACAAACGCGTTCGGGTCAAATCATGTGAGGGAGGTCATATAAAAAATTATAAGTTGTGACCACTCATGTTCCTTGTGGCCATTTGTGAGACCCGTTTGTCATTTTCTCCCTCGTTCCTTTGTCGACATTTGGGCGGGTCGGGACTGGTCGTGTGATGGCACCCAAGGAAACATGTTCTAGTCAGGTCGTGTCGGGTCGTCATGTGACGGCTCCCACGGAAACCCGTTCGAGCGGGTCGGGTCAGGTTGGGTCGGGTAGTGTGATGGCACCCAGGGAAACGTGTTCGGGCGGGTCGGGTCAGGTCAAGTCGTGTGAGGGCGCCCAGAGAAACGTGTTCGAGTGTGTCGGGTCGGGTAGGGTCGGGTCATGTGAGGTTGTCCATATCAAAAATTCTAAGTTGTACTAACCGCTTGTGTGCCATATTGTGAGGGCACCTAAGGAAACACGTTCAGGCGAGTTGGGTCAGGTCGGATCTGGTCAGGTCATGTTGTGTGAGCACGCCCAAGGAAATGCATTTGGGCGGGTCGGGTCGGGTTGGGTTAGGTCGTGTGAGGGTGGTCGTATAAAAAAAGATAAGTTTTGAACGCCTATGTTTCTTATGCATGTTTATGCGATCCTTTTTCTGTTTTCTGATCCCTCGTGTGCCCTTCGTTTGGGCGGGTCGGGTCATGCTGTGTGATGGGGCCACAAGAAACATGTTCGAGTTGGATCGTCTAAGGGAGGTTGTATAAAAAATACTAAGTTGTGATTGCCTGTGTGCCTTGTGCACGTTCATGTGACCCATTTTTTCATTTTCTCCCTCGTTCCTTCGTCGACGTTCAGGCAGGTCGGGACAGGTCGTGTGATGGCACCCAAGGAAATGCGTTCATTCGGGTGGTGCGAGGGCTCCCACGGAAACAGATTCGGGAGGGTCCGGTCCGGTCCGATCGGGTCGTGTGAGGGCACCTAGGGAAACGCGTTCGGGCGGGTCGGGTCAAGTCGGGTCGTGTGAGGGCGCCCAGAGAAACGCGTTTGGGTGTGTTGGGTCGTGTCGGGTCGGGTCATGTGAGGTTTTCCATATAAAAAATGCTAAGTTGTATTAACCGCCTGTGTGCCTTGTACGGCATGTTTGTGCGACCCATTTTCTATTTGCTCCCTCGTGCCTTCTATGTTTGGGCTGGCCGGGTCGGGTTTGGTGGGGTCGTGTGAGGGTGGTCATATCAAAAATGCTAAGTTGTGACTACCCATGTTGTCTTGGGTCGGGTCTGGTCTTGTTGTGTGAGGCTGTCCAAGGAAACGTGTTCACACGGGTCAGGTCGGTTCGTGTCATGTGAGGACGACCAGGAAAACGCGTTTGGGGGGGTCGGGTCGGGTCATGTGATGGAACCTAAGGAAACGCGTTTGGGTGGGTCAGGTCGGGTCATATCGTGTGAGGGCACCCAAGGAAATGTGTTCAGGTGGGTTGGGGTGGGTTGGGTCGGTTCGTGTGAGGGCGTCTAGGGAAACATGTTCGGGTGGGTCAGGTTGGGTCAATTCTGGTCATGTGAGGGTGCCTAGGGAAACGCGCGGTTCAGGTCGGTCAGGGTGGGTTGGATTGGGTTGTGTGAGGGTTGGAATCATGTGTTGTTGTTGGAATTGGAATAGGTATACTATTGTGAACATTGACTCAACTCAAAACCTATTTGGAATAGACTTCCTCTGCAACTTACACCTAGCCATCTTTGTGATAGTACAATTTTTCCTCTCAACCAATACATTTTGTTGTGGAGTGTAAGGTGTAGTATATTGTCTTCGGATCCCATGTTTAGCACAAAATTTATTGAAATATTTTAAGTATAATTCCCCACCAGTATCATATCTAAGAGAGGCAATGTGATAACCTAACTATTTCTCTATTAATGCTTTGAACTTTTGAAATTCATTAAACACATCATATTTTAATTATAGAAAATATACCAACATTTTTCTACTGAAATAATCAACAAATGGAAGGAAGTACCTAGCAGCAGTGGTTGATGTCATATTCATTGGTCCACATATATTGTCTAAAAGTACCAACTGAAGGACCCTCTACGCTCTCCAAGCTTGCCCTTCATAAAAATATGGTATTCAATGTAGCTTCCATGCCTAACAAGCTCTGCAAACTTTGTGGATCTTCTATAGAATGTTCGGAATTCATCATGCTCAAAATCTTCCACCCCTCTTCAAGTGCAGCTACCTGAAGCTTAACACCTGAATCCTCAACCCCTTCCAACTTCTAAGTAATTCAAAATTTAGGAGAAGTTTGGAAAGGTCCAACCTGATCCTCATCAAAAACAACTTCACCATTGAAGCTTACCCTATCCGTGTCAATATCAATCAACCTATAAACCTTATAGTGTTGTTGTACCCTACAATCATTATCTTTGTTTTACCCTTAAACCCCTAAACCAATAACACCTAAACCCCTAACCCCTTAACCCCTAAAAACCTAAACTGTTAATGCTTAACCCATAACCCATTAACCCCTCAAATCCTTAACTGCTAATTCCCCTAACTCCTAAGCCCCTAATCCCTAATCCCTTAACCACTAAATCATTATTAACCTAACCCCTAACTGTACCTAAATCCCCTAACCCCTAAGCCCCCAATCCCTAATCCCTTAACCACTAACTCATTATCCCCCTAACCCCTAAATGTGGTTAAATCCCCTAACCCCTAACCTCTAAATCCCTAACCGTTTAACCACTAACCCATTATTCCCCCAACCCAAATCCCTTAACCACTAACTCATTATTCCCTTAACCCCTAAATGCGCCTAAATCCCCTAACCCATAAGCTCCCAATCCCTAACCCGTTAACCCCTAAGCCCCCAATCCCTAATTAGTTTATGTGAGGAACCATGTTTAGGGCTACAATGACTATGCTCAACAGCTGTAAACCCATTATTTGCTTGATTCGACACTGATTCAGGGGACTTCATTTGATTTACCAACAAACGTCAGTGGTGATATAAATGTTTGTACTCATGACATATTCAACATCTAAAGGGTATACACTCATAGTTGAGTGTCTTCTTCCACAACTGATCATCTTGAAATACTATATCCATTGATTTCAGAAGGGGTCAAATATGTTCATGTATACACATATGCAGACATGTTGTAATGTGCCACAACATAATGAATGGATTCATGTGCTTTACCTTTCCCTTTACCAGGTGTTTTACCATATTCAATGAAGGATTGCACAATGCCACTACCATAGGAAGCGCACCACTGAAATAAAATTATGATGCTAAACAACACATAGTGATGAAACAATGCTTGGTGATGAACCAATGATCCAACTCGACATAAACGCAGATTATAGGGGTATCATTCCAATGAACCAAGGGAAAAAGTAGAGAGAACGCAAGGGGAATTATGGAGGGGATATCAAGAAAGAATATAGGGAGGAACGTTGAAAAGCAAGAAGAAATCGAGGGAAAAAATCAAGCATGTTGATGGCAAAGCTCAGTACTGTACATCAGTACGTGGGATAGAGCTGCAAGACTTGGAGCCCTTAGCCTTAAACTCACCAGTGAAGTTCGCCACACTGAATCATGAAAATAACTGATATATAACTCAACATACGAAATGAAACATTTATCATATGTGAGCCAAGGACCTGCCGAACACCAAGTGTAATGCTTCTCCCATGATTGTGCATGCCATACCAAGAGTGCGCATAATGGTGAGGTTATAAATGAACCTCAATCATCTGTTAGAGGAATTCAAAACCATATCTAATCTTGTGTATGATCTCTCCCCCTGACCTACATCGATTAAACAATTGATATGTCATAAATCATTTATAATCACACATAACCCGTCTCCCTCCATCATGAATTTAATGAACCTCAATAGTCTGTCAGAGGAATTCAAAACCATATCCAATCATGTGTATGATCTCGCCCCCTGACCTACATCGATTAAAAAATTGATATGTCATAAATCCTTTGTAATCACACATAACCTGTCTCCCTCCATAATGAATTTAATGTGAAATACGGAGGCTCTATGTAACCTGATGTGTAGCCACGCGTGATATGAATCCCTCCAAGTGGAGTCCATGGCACGTTCACCAAGGCCTGCTTGAAACTTGGCCACACAAATAGTTTGCATGTCAATCATGAGCGAGAGGATAACTTGTTACCAGAAAATGGAAAACCAATGGACTGAAGCTAAAATAGTATCCTCATAAGGGAATCATTCACTTTATCCTTAAAATCACAAATTTCAACACTGGCCTTTTCTAAATATAAAGGAAAAATGGGTTGTAAAGCAAAGTACAATGTTTAAATCAAACCTAAGTTCCAAAGTTTTTATGCGTTGGCATTTGAAAGGTTTTAATACCTATTTATATGGTGGAGCATTACCATAAACTATGGTTTTAATATTGACAGAGGCATTTCAAAGGAATTACATGGTGGCATATTCATTAACCTATGGTTCAAAGGTTTTGGATTAATCGCGGGCCTTTCAAAATTTTAAATTAATCACTACAGCTACCCCTGCATGTAATCACTACACCTACTTTCCACCTCCATAATCGACTCAAACCCTACTGGTTATACGCCTCCTGCTGCAAAGAACCACCCGTGAAACGTGAAAGAAACTCCAGAAAGCTTCCTAAAATACTGCAGGCCCTTCCTCCATTAGCAAGCAAAATGGTAATGTAAACTTATTTTCTGTTTGTTACAGGTGTGCTTACATCTTAATATAGAATCTAGGAAACTGTTTGGGGGAATGACGTGGATATGCCAAATTGGTTGATTGCAACACGTAAGAGTTAGAGCTAATATTATTTTGCATATTTTGCATAATTCTATAGATGCCAGATTGATAATGCAGGCTTATAACACAAACCTAACAAACGAAAGTTCCTGTTTCCCAAAAAAAGAGGATCACTCAGAAGGCTTTTCCATGTTTTGTTCTATAAATTGAAAGCAATTGCACACGAGCTTAAATGCATATCAATGCACAGCCAATCCCCTATTGCAAAACATACCAATGGAGAATAAAATTTGAGAGGAGCCATGAACTCTGAATAGATACTTGGAGGCATTTGTTGAAGCTCAGTCCAAGCTTTAATATCACGGCCCACAGATTGCAATTCCCAAATCTGTATTTTTTCAATATCTTTATTAAGGTTGTTAACCACTCTCCCAACCATGATTAGGCAACCATTGCTCTCTGTAGGGACCAGAGTAGAAACAGATCATGGCATGGTGGCATCAAGTTTAGACCAAATGCCACTCTCAGCATAAAATCGAACAACTCCATATGGAAGCTCTGTGATACAGTAGAACAAGCCTTTACACCACACTCCTATATCTGACCCAAATTTTGCATTGGGTAGGGGGTTGTCTTCCATTCTCCAGTGACCAGTACTGGAATCATAAATTTCAGTATAAAGGGTATATACTCTGGAGTGTATGGGAGAAGAAATAATGCTATTCTCTTCTCCTGCTACTACAATTTTATATGAGTGGGCATCCATTTTTAGACACATGGTTGCTTTGTGTATCAGCTGAATTATGAAAGTTGGAGGTAATTTCTTCACCCTCTTCTTAATTGGATCGCAGATTGATAATATCTTGCACTCTGCAACGAGATTCCCCAAACATAAAATACTTCCTGCTGCAACAATAATATACATTCGAGGGATTGAAGGGTTTGGAATCTTGTACCAGCAGTTCATTTCATCTGGATTCACTTATACTGGTAAAGCACAAGGACCTACGTTGTTCCCCTAATTATTGGACATGGATTGAGCTTACTTAAGCTATCATGTACGTTTCACCCACATGTATAGAAAAGTAATCACCATATCTATGAACTCCATAACCTAGTAGAACAACATCTCCATATTATAGAAAGATCATAACGTAATTACAATAATCATTACACATAGGGAATGTGATCAATTACCATGGATTAGCTATTGTAGTTAATAGTACAAGTGATTATCAGTGTTTATGATGTAGTATTCCCATTACATATAACTTAGATATTAACTGTGAGCATCTAGCTCATAACTAGTCTTAGAGAAGTTGTAATCACAACTGCTTAGTAAGCATCATCATTAGACCATAAACATGCAGCTTATAACTGATATCGACCCTATGTAATCATGTGAATCACAAAGTATCTTATCTTCATTATGGAAACAATGTGAATCGTTTCATCTAACTAACCTTTACTAACATAGTTGAATAGTAGAGGTAATGTGAACACTGGTAGTAACATAATACAAGCTGATGATTGGTTATGGATAGTAGTAAACCCATTGCACTTGAAGCTTACATCAATGTTGCCCCGTATAGAGATTCCACATTGATTGCAGTGTAATCATACGATCTACATAACATATAAGGATATCTTTATTACTAGTATAGCTTGGTTAGCTTGACTATGAATACTATACTGCTTTTATTAGGCTTGATATGTGATTCCAGATAAGGGTATTAGTACTACATGATGATTCGTGCTTATGAGTGCTTTATACAAACTATGAGCTTTAATAGCTCTATGAATATGAGTAATACAATGGTACGATCTCTTATTAGGTAATTTTCTTTAGCTGTAATACTGGTGTTATCATTGCTCAAAGGGTATTGGTTCTCTGATTCACGTAAGCTCTTAGATAAGTGTGATGAACTAACCCCATGAAAGTAGGTAGCCCTATCGATTCATTCTAATCACATGCTTTCAACCATGAATCTCCTCATGCTACTTGGAATTGGGTATCTATATAATATCATGAATACCATAGACTTACTACTATTCCATCAACCATGAATGTTCACTTGCTATCATAGATTCCAGTATGAGATACCAATGGTGTCGAATAGAGGGAAACGTATGGATTGCATAGTATAGAACAATGGTTGTCTATTATGCAAATACATCTAGTACTCATCATATCTAGTAATTACGGAATACGAGGTAGCTATCAGCTTATCTTAGCCATTGCTTGTTACTAATGTCATATATCAATAGGGTTTAACTTGGAGCTATTCCATTGAGTAATCACATATTACTAGTAATTCCATATCAATGGTGGTATGACTCTAATCATCAATGTTACTATTCCATTGCTTTAATCATGGCTCGTAGAAAGCTAGAGATTCAATGGAGTTCGTACTCATAACACAGACCAAACATGAGATATAAAGATAAGTAAGCAGGTTTATGTAACTAATACTGGTTATTACAATCACAAAGAGCTCAATATGGATTTATGTAATGTACATTGTAGACAAGGTAATACGGTCAAACATATATTTGTAGAGATGAAATTCGTTAGCAGGTTTCTTGTACAGGTAAATTGATCGATTTTGGTCTTAAACTGGTATCACAAACAAGCAACAGGTCATACAAGTAGACCAAATTATAGAGTATATTGGTGATGTGGAAACTCGAGTAGGCAAGAGCAACATGGGTGTGTTGGGAGCATGGATTTATGTTTGATCCCCAAGTTTTTCCAACCCAAAGTCAAACAAAACAAAAATGTACAAGATCCATTGGCCTAAGTTAATATCACAAGATCAACACAGATTACCTGGATTAGTTAGACCTACTAATAATCATCTTGTAGGCCTTTTGGAATGTGGCTGAGTACTACACAAAACTTTGTTACAATGCCATAGAATTTGGCTTTCATAATAGTGATTTGTGAGATGCGCTAAGGCCATCTTTGGGGGGCTCTATCATCTCATAGAATGAGCATGGAACGCCTTCAGTGATTTAACATGTTGCTTACAAACATATTGGCCTATTTGAAAGTACCCAATGTCAACTCCAAAGTCAATCTTTAACACATTGCTTACAATCCCATTAGCTTATTTGACAATACTCAACGTCGACACCAGAGTCAATCTTTAGAAAGCAACTGGGTTTAAGCACTAGTAAAATTTAAGAAGCATATATTGCATTTGTCTGCAAAATACTAGGAAAAATACTTGTAAGGACAGTATTAGCCTCTGCCTTGACATATTCCATCCAAGTTTATTGATCACTTCAAAACAAATTTGGGTTTGCATAACAATTTGCATGAAATGTTAATTTTTCGAGTCGATTTCAGGTAGCATTCAGGCTTGTTAACTATACTCTCATATACATTTGTGGTTGCAGTTTGCTGAATTTAATTTAAAAACAGTGATCTAACATGGAGAGTATATAAATACAACCATTTATTATGCATAATATGTAATGATTTCTGTATATCACCATTTTGTCCCTATTTGGGTATGTATAAGACTGTTGACATATGAGTGCAATGAATATGGAATAAAGGGTGAACATTTACCCATATATAAGAAGTGATGATCAGAATCAGCCCCATAGTTATACAGATTAAGCTAGGTGTACTATGAGTAAGTAACAACCAATGACCAAACACAATGACTAGTATCATCTTGAACTACAACATCATGTAACCATAATCTGGTATCGACACTATTCCCATAATCTTCATCATATCCAGGTAATGGCGTATGCCACTTCTATGAGCTTAAGCATATTGAATATGGATAAGGCTATAACCCTTTCCATGATCATTGAATACTAAGAGCTTAGATAAAAAGGAGTGCCATATGTAATATATGAAGATGATACGATCTAACCCTACCTAATCAATCACACATAGTTACCATACCTTATTCACAGTATTCCAGTACAACCATCACTATTACTTAAGCTTCTATACCTAATATGTAAAAAATTATCCCTAACACTAAGTTGGACTATGAATACCATAGATACTAGAAGATAATGTATGTTCTGTACACACTAGTCTGTACATTATTACATGTATATATTACATAACTAGTACAGAGTAATAGAAGTACAACTTAGCTTATGTGCTAGTTTCATATTACACATGATTAACAAGGGTATCCATTCTATTATGTTCTATGATTCCACCTATTGTATTCACGTAATCTTTAAGCTCGTAATTACAATGGTAGTAAGCTAACGTAATACAAGTGATTCCACTACTGGTTATGAAGATTACACTTATCTAGTTTCCCTAATCAATACAAGTTAGTTATAAGCACAACATAAACTCATAGAATAGAGTGTATTTAAAGCTTATATCGATATAAGTAACATAGTGTTCAATATAGTTGTGTTTAATATGAAGAATGAAAAGCCTATTCAAGCTTACATGGTTCGAATCCATGACCTGAACTATTCCCATAGATAACACATGGTTAACAAATCAAATACAAATGAGAAACAAGCTTAAGTGTTCATAGTTAAGCATAGTGTAATAGAACTCCACAAGCAGTAGTATTATGCATAATCTACAGATATATGAAACTGTAATCATACTAGTCTTAAAGCTCTAATGAGTGAATATAAGATAGTGATACATTCCACTAGTACCTATTGAATAAGCTGTGTTAGACCTTTATCTAAGCTTATGGACCTATGACTACCTATCTAGACTAGTATAAGCACTAAGCTCATGAATAGTACCAGTAATCACCTTGTTTCCCGCTTTCATTACATTACTTATATAAGATGAACAAGAGTCATTGATTAGTAGAGGTTCAATATTGTATGTAAACACATAGTCTGTTATATAGCAGCGATTTTTTGTTCAGTGTTACTAGCTTAGAGTATGATAAGGATCCATATTAGTGTAGTTTTTTATGATTTACTTTGTATTGGTAAGGTATACACAAGGGTTCCACTTTGAACATGGATAGTTTATATTAACTCTTGCTATTATGTGTTAATAATTAGCATGAAGTTGAGCAATGGAGTTAGCTTAGGAAAAAGAATAGTATGTAGATTAAGCATAAGGAGTGCCATTAAGTAACATGATGATAGTATGGTAACTCAACACAATAAGATGGGTATCATTCTAGTCCCTATATGTTTTATATGAAATAACAAAGTTTCTGTAATGAGGGAGGGGAAACAATGAAGATCAAACTTAAACTTTGATGCTCAGAAGAATCCCAGAATTACAACAACTTTGTTATGCCCTAAGAAGAGACATCTTATAGCTGGTAGAACCGATTGAGGGAGCTTGGTTTTAAATTCTAGAGATTCATAGTATTTTTTATTGCTAGTAGTTAAAACAGAGTGCACTTGAAACCGTTGTTGGGGATTGTCCTTGGCACCTTTAGCAAATAAATAATGCCTTTCAATCCAAATCTGAACAAAGCATTCATGTTGTTTAACGAACAATAATTGAAGGAGCTTGAACTCGATGGTGATTAATTGTAGAGAGTGAAAATCCATGGTGCTGAAGTAGATAGGCCATAGGCCCACTGTTTATGGATAAGAAGTGGAGATTGATGTTAAATTTCCTTTTTTGATGTGCTAATATCCAAAAAGTAGGATGGTATGTTGGAGAACCAAAGGCACAGGAAAATGATACATACTTCCATATATCTATGCATTGACTCCAACCACCTTCCAATTAATGATTTGGTAATCAACACACTGGTAACAAGGGCATTGAAATTCAGTGAAAAGATATTCATAGACTCAACTAACCTTTAATAGAGAAACCTACCCACAACTAATAAACAAATCAAAAGATAAATGGCTATTTATTAGTTACTCCTAGCTCATTTATATCCTTGCCAATAAATGCATTAGGATATCTCCTTGAAGTGGCCCAAATATAAGGGAACATTCAAGGCATTCTTCTTCTTATTGATGGTCAGTTAATTAATCTTGATTTAATTGAGGATTCTCTTCTCACCTTGGATCTCACACGGAACTCTTTTAAAGGACACATGACGTATGGACTTCTCTATTAAAGTAGTTGGAGATGTGGTGAGTGAAGAAAAGGTATAAGCTCTTATCTTGGTTATGAAGATATCAACTTGGCTTTTCATAAATTTAAAATCTATAAATCCTAATCAGTGATAAGATACTTTGCATCTCTTTTGGTACCAGTGTATCCCCTAATATGTAGCAATGGGTTTTGAACAAGTTTGAAATCAAGCTTCTAAATTTTGAAGCCTACAACTTATCATTATTAGGTGGAATCACTACATGATTTCTATTCCTATTCTTTGTTCCTTTCTTCTAGTTGTAGGAAGATGAAAATGATTACAAAAAATTCTTGTGTGGGAATAATGGAGGGAAGGAGATCTTCTTCTAGTTTTGTAGGCATCTGTACTTTTACTGAGGGAGGGAAAATGCCCTGGTTTGATTGATGTGTGAGCTTAGAGAGTAGTGTTGACATGCAGAAACACCACCAACGGTTATATCATAGACTCCAACAGGATAATGATACATTGACTCATGTTATTTGGAATACAAGAAAATGATACATACTTCCAGATATCTATGCATTGACTCCAACAGGAAAATGATACATACTGCCAGATACCTATGCATTGACTCCAACAATAAAATGATACATAGCAATGGGTTTTGAACAAGTTTGAAATCAAGCTTCTAAATTGTGAAGCCTAAAACTTATCATTATCAGGTGGAATCACTACATGATTTCTATTACTATTCTTTGTCCCTTTCTTCTAGTTGTAGGAAGATGAAAATGATTACAAAAAATTATTGTGTGGGAAGAAGGAGGGAAGGAGATCTTCCTCTAGTTTTATAGGCATCTATACTTTTACTGAGAGAGGGCAAATGCCCTGGTTTGATTGATGTGTGAGCTTAGGGAGTAGTGTTGACAATTCAATGGTCAGTGCAATGAATGGTCACATATGGTGAATTCTTGTTCAACATTTCATTTACAATGATACTCTTATAGGGGTTATTAAAGGTCCATTTGGAATCTATGATATAACCGTTGGTGGCGTTTCTCAAGGTCTCTGGATCAACTATACTTTAAAAAATTTGGCAGGTATGGTATTTAGTGTCCAATCACCTACATTGGGACTTTGAAAGCCATAGAAATGAGTGGCATATGGCAGCGAGATCTATTTATACTCTCCCATTGGACATGGAGCTATATGGTTTAATATCTTTTTCTTGTAGGTAAGAAACTAATCACAAAAGATATTGTATGTGGGGGAATTTGTTTGACAAGGCAACAATCACATTGTTACCATGGAAAGTATTAATTGATCTCAATTGGTACAACCTGCTAACAATGTTCCTTTTCAAAAACTCTGCAAGATCATTTGGAGTCTAGTTTGTTCAAGATGAATTTGAGCACTCAATAATTTATTTTTTACACTTGGCAATGGTCTTATGGGAAGCCCTTTACATATTAGAAAAATAAAGAACTTTGTCTATGCTCTGTAACACTACTCACTATTTTTGGCAAGTACTCAACATGTAAACTTTGCTTGCCAACATGGTGAGCCGACTTGACATTTTGGTCGAATCTCATTTAATTCTAGACAAACTTGGTTGGACTATTTGTAGCTGAACTGGCTTGTTCAGAACAAACTGGTTCAAAGGGCTCGATGTCTTCTTGAACATTTATGGTTAATCCATTTCAAATGGTGAACTTATTTTCTTTTTGTTACAGGTGTTCTTGCATATTAATATAGAATCTAGGAAACTGTTTGGGGGAATGATGTGGATATGCCAAATTGGTTGATTGCAACACGTAAGAGTTAGAGCTATTATTATTTTGCATATTTTCCATTATATAGTTATGACAACTACCCCATCTGTGGATACCATTCCAAGCTTCACTGAAAATCTCTTTAGCCTCATCTAATCTACCTACTTTGCAGAAATTGTCTACTAGCAAGGTGTAAGTATAAAAATTTGGCTTACAACCCTTACTTTTAATTATACTCAACCACTCCAGGGCCTCTTTAATGCACAAAGTTTATGTATTAGAAAGGTAAATTTAGAAATTATTTCAGTTTTCATTTTGTGTTTTCAAGTTAGATACTGTTTTCAAGTTTTCACATTTCTAATTTTACTGCAATGTGGTAGATTGATCAGGGTAGTACAGGTTCAAACCCGAGGCGGGATGATCGCGTAAAGGGGCCAGTGGAAGAACATGTAAAGTGCTAGCATTTCTCTATCTTCAGGTATTTTAGTTATTTACATAATTGAAATAATATTAATTTTTTTCAAATATGCAGACACCTGACCATGGTACGCCTGATGATTCCCTCTATGAGGAAGAGCTTTCTTCATCCCTATTTCCATTGTTGTTGCTATGAAAAAAGGCGCAAAAAGCAAAGTTGGAATTTGAGCGTTTGTTAGACGCTTCGCCTCAAACACCTGAAATAGCAATGAGGATAATAGAACTTATGACCCAGCTAGAAACATATAAGGTAATAATAAAAAATTAAAAGGATATTTTTTTTGTTCTGCATGAGATGAATTGTGATAGTTTGATTTTTAATTTTTACATTAACTAAACTAATAAAAAAATTCTTTTGTATGTAGTGTTATCTGACACCTGCTGCACCTGGTGTTGGTGGTAGTGGGACACAAGAGCAAGATATTGCCGAGCAACCCTCTCGTACACCTTCTACGCCTTTAGGTGGCAGCCAAGAAACACACCCTGCCCAAGAAGACACCCAACCAACTGTTGAACGTTTTGGCATTGATGAGGCTGATATGGCCAACTATATTATTGCGTTTCCTGGAGCTACACGTGTCAGCTCCATGGGGACCATTGATGGCACGTTGTTGGTGACTGATGAAGGTGTCCCTATAAAGCATGTACAACTCCCACATAATTTTTAATATTTTAAATATTTCATGTACTCTATCTAAAACATATTTTATCATGATTTTTATTTTTAAATTAATGATAATATATTTTTTCTGTGTAGGAAACAATGAGTTCTACGGGTTTTTGGAGAGCAAGGCATTGATAATTTTTGGCCCAACCATACGCACAAGGTGGAATTCCTAGAATTCCAACATGAAAAAATAAATTCTGGATTATCTAGAAGCCCTTTTTGGGGTGGGCACATTCGACAAAACATCGGTGGCTCAAGTAGTTGGCAAATATTTGAAATATACCAGGGACACCTATAGGACACAATTGCAATTTAACCCTAAATATGAGCGTCCTCTCACAGTTCCAGAGAGTGAGTGGAGAGAACGCATCCATGATGGAAAAGAGAAAAGGGAAAAGAAAGAAGGAAAAATGCCAACTGGACCCGCAAGGTAAATTACAACTTTAAGTCAATAGCTTTACTTTTCTCTATGTCTAAAATAAAAGTGTGCTACATCATATCTGACTTCAATCTTTTGATGATAGGTTGCCTGACACCTCGAAGGCAACCAAAGCTAAGATTGAAAAAAAGGACCATCACAAGCTAGGTTAGGGCGGCTACTTGAAATTAGCCGAAAGAATTGTAAGTAGCTAAACATCTTATAATTAATTGCATCGCCTTCCAACGTTTTTGTAATCACATCAAATAACATTAAAAATACATAATCATATGTAATGTAGGGTGATGAATTTGGAACGGAAAATACAGAGGAAGATAAAAATATCGCTTTCCATTTCGGCTATGAAGCCCTAGTGGAATATCATAGAAGCTTGGGACAGGTCCCAAGATCCAGAATGCCTGATAAGGTAAATGTTAACCTTTCAATATGTTTGTTTTCATCCATAAATTTAATGTCTAAAAACTTTGTTTAAATCAGGGGAGCAACACTTTCAACGAGCCAAATAACCCAGTTGTAGAGCAATGCGTTCAGAGAGAAATATTTCCAGAAGAACATGTTCCTAACGTGCAACCTGATCATTGTAGTGGGGACCAGGCCAGCAATGCTACTATCAGTGAGGGCCATGACGGTAAGTAATTTCCACTTATAATTTTTTATAATTATACCTTAATGGTTGTCCTTATAATGCTTTTTGTTTAAATGACAGAGAATGTTGTACTTGAGGATCTTACCACTAGAGAGGAAGACAGGGCAATGATCCCAATGGTGACAACTGGTGCACTAGGTAAATAATCTCATTGCAATTTTTTTTATTAATATTACTGAACTAGTTCAATGATATTTAAAAACTGACAATTAAAATTTAATATTATCTGTTTTTGTAGGTGATGCCCCGTCATTGCATGAGACCAGACATCGTGACTACGCAACTAGGTCATCTCTGCGGGAAAGGCATGAAACAGGAGTAGAGCACCATGATGTTGATGATGTAGTTAGAAGCTTTAGAAGTAGGAAGAAGAAAAAGAAAATTTGATAATGTAAAATATTGTATTATTATAAGACAAATGTTACCATACTTGGAACATTTTTTGCGTTATATTAAAAACTCATTTATCATACTATTTTTATGTCAAGCACTTTCAATGTTTTCTTGCATACTTTTTGTTGCATTGTTTTTTCATTAGTTATTGAATATATATATATATTTTTTTTCTGCTCATGAAAGTAAAAAATGAAATATAGATTAGGTATTTGGGAATTGAGAGTGATGTGAGGGGGGGGAGGGGCCATAAGAGCTTCCACCTTCACGTGGTTGGCCCTGTTTAGTAGAGAATATTTTATTGGAGTGATTTAATATTGGAGCAAACCTCCCTCGATCTAACGTAGCAACAAAAAAGTCACTATTGACTTAGTTGCTACTCTTTCAGATCGTGGGAGGCTTGTTCCAAGTTTAGGCGACTCCAATAAATTGTTCTTGAAACGAAGAGGAGCTTATTCAGGTATGTTTTGACATTTTCAACATATGTTCTAACATTATCATAAGAATGCATCTTAGAGTAAAAAATGCTACATCAATTCCTTGTATTTATTGTATAGATAATTATGGATTTTGAATGACTTGGAAGCGCAGGTACAAATCCTCTTGCATCATGAGAAATACAACTTGTCAACCAGGGTCATGTCCAGGATATTTTTGCTTGTGCGCTTGACCAGGTTCGTAGTGTCACATTTTTTAAGTTCCTTTACAGTTCATAATTCAATATTAAGCTTGTTCATGATTATTATCTGGTTTTTTGTATGTTTTTTTTCATCTATTTGATTGTAAGCAACTCTGCATGTTTCCTGTTGTTCACTGTGATTTCTCCATTTACCACTTCCAGGATGAATCTGACTTTATTGTCCAATTTCAGCAAATCAAGCTAAAGGTTGTCCAATTGGACTTTCTTTCTCTTTTCATAGAATTCAAGATGGATATGATAGAAGTGCTCCAAAACTTGCTTAGGGGTCTCATATTTATGATTAATTCCCTTTGAGCCAAAAATATGCATGTTACTTGTACTGATTGTAGTAGTCAGTTTGAATTTCCTTAAAAGGCCCTCTTGAAGTGAAATATTCATATTCTCTGTAGACAATGAAACCTCTAAATGGACCCTGGTATCAGTATTGTATTCCTTGTAGTCCCTTATGAATGGTTCTTTAATCTTATCATTCCCAGTCATCAATGCTTCTAGAAATTCCTTGTAATCCTGAGTCCACTTGCAAACAGGAAACTCTATAATTCTTAATGTTGTATCATTAATTTCCTCTATGATGCCACTAATCATGTAAGGCACACAATTATCCTTTATAGTTGTTCGTTCAATTGTACCCTTAAAACCCTTGTACCAAGGTGCCAAGCCAATGGTGTATTTTCCAGTGCTCCGAGATGTTGAAATGTCCCTTAATCCTAGGCCAATCAATATATCATAATAAAGTGATAAAAAATATGCATATTGTCGTATAGGCTCATATCATATCCAGATACATAAGCTTGTATAGTTTATATGAGGATAGTGTTTCCCTAATCTACATTATCTCATATTGGTCTTTTATAAAAAGTACGTTTCAGTGTTACTCTAGTGTATACTACAATGTCCATATTCATCATACAGGTTAAGGATAGAGTAATAGCATACAATATTCTACCTAATAAATCATCTTGTATTTCAATAGCTAATGTGGACATAAGTGTAATGTAAGCTCAATACTAAGATATGCTTGTTTCTGTTCTAGCTCGATATCATTGAATACGCTCTTTACAGCTTTGATTAGTGAAAAGAGTTGGATTAGCTTAAGTTGAGTAATGTATTCACCCTTATCTCTCTTCTATGATTCCCATGTATTAGTTACAATGATAACAGTTATATGGAACTAAAATCAGATTGGTATATATAAGAGACTATATCGTACCTATGATGCCCATCTTTAGCTTAGTAACTATCACTATATCACCTTACTTAAGCTAGTAGTAAGCTCTATTGAATCTATAAGCTTATTGATTTCACTATGCTATTAGTACTAATGAATCAAGTCCATTGAATCAGTGACTAAGCTTTCTTGATGTAACTACACGTAATGGAATAACACATATTCGTATAAACATGATATCCTTAATACAGGTCTTAGATTACAGTGTCCAGGAACTCCATATTCAAGCTAAGCTCCTTGTTATGACATAATGATCTCTGTTTCCCTATTCATTTCATACCTTATTAACACTAACCGAAATCATAGTAATAAGTACATAGCCTTACTAGCTCTATGCCAACATGTGTATCTTATAAACCTTAAGTAGAGACACAGTTTGATTGCTAATGTTTATATAATAGTTGATCTTGTATGATTGGTTAAGCTTAACATTGATATGCATGTACCATTACACAAGCCATAGTGAAAGATCTCTACCTGTATCATGACCATATGAAGTTGATCTCTGTAGCAGTCTATGTTTCCCTATTCAACACTCTCTAAGCTATATCTTAACCATATTCAAGCTATTACACAGATCCGTCTAAGCTTAGTAATTGATGTTGATGCTGATCCACCCAGATATTCTCTCCATGATTCATACTCAGGCATGGTATAGAAAGATAATAACCGTCACATTACCAACCCTCGTTTGACTTTCGGCTAGATCTCATCCTACTCAAGGGGGGTTCTCCCTAAGATAGGATTGCTAGGGTTTTAAAGGTTTTGAAGATAATTTCTAGATTTTTGTTCGAATGGTCCTATGGTTGATTGAAAGGCTTAGATCAACCGAAATAACCTCAAGAAAGGTTCCCAAACACACACAATTAGGAAATTACAAGGTGATTTCGAAGAATAAACCCCTACAAAATGGTTTAAAACATCTTTAAAAGGAAAAAGGGTGACGGACGGTTGAGGATCAGTGAGTTAGTTTTCCAATATTTTTTTTGTGCATATGGAGTTTCAAGATTAACACAGTTGTAGAGAAATTAGAATGGATTTAGGTTCAAAGACTAAGGGAGACATTACTTGTATCTATTAGAGGTTTGACCTAGATGTTCTACAGTCTTCAAGGATGGTTAAGGGAGGGAGCTTTCACATAAGTTGTGACCGCATGGGTGCCTTATGCATGTTCGTGCAGCCCGTTTTTCATTTGCTCCCTTATGCCTTCATTTAGTCAGGCATGCTGTGTTGTTTCGTTTGAGGGCGCCCATCCAAACGCATTCGGGCAGGGTTCTTAGAGCCACCCAACCAGTAAAATTGAATAGATGTCTTGTTGCTGCATATGCACATATTGATAGTAAAGAGAGATTTCAGTTCATGAGCATGTGGCATGGGAACAAAACCTATGTAATCCCTATGCGTGAGGTTAATTAACCCTATGCCTACAATGTTTACTGTTTGCATATCGGGTTTTGTGGGGGTAGATTACTCGTAGCCATATCACATAGGCCCCATTCACTTACAAGGTTCCCCAAACTCCGCCCCCAATTTGGTTGACCTTGCTTAGCTTGAAGATTTTGAATTTTCATTGATGATTGATTTTCCTCTTGCTCGAACGCAAAAGGAAGATGAATTTCATCTTTTTCCTCCATAATTTCCACATTCGACATCTATTGTAGCTATTCATCTATGCTCATCTGGAATCACCACAAGTTGTACTTTTTTTTTTGCAATGGATTCTTGATGTTGATCTCGACGAGATTTTTCCTCCTCAAAAAGCATATCCTTGTTGTAAGCATGGTTGTGGTATGATATTTAGATGAAAACTACAACTTGTAGCCCTTTATCTGCTAGGGGTTACCTTGATATTAACAATGGTGTATTCATACTCCTTTTGAATAACCAATAAAGGGTCAAGGAAATTGATCAATATGTTGTCAAGTTTTATCTTATCCATCTCTGGATAGTTGTCCCATTTATGGCCAAGTTACACCAAAATGGTTCCCCCTACCTACCTAATAACTACATTACATTTATTGATCCAGGTGGATATTGGTGGTCACCCGCCTATTCCACTTGGGGCCCCACCATTGTCTCTTTCATTTTTTCAGTTTCGGCACAACTTACTATTTTTAGCAGTTTTTCGGGTCCTGAACTTCCAGAACCGTTTTGAGGCCCTAAACAACATTTTTTGGAAACAAGGAGAGCAACATGGGTCCGTGGACCCATGTTGCTCATTTAAAATTTTTAGTCCTCGGATAGATCTTTCTAACGAGGTATGGTACGCGTCAAACAAAGATCGTATGGCAAAGTTACGCCCCTGGGAAGTTGAAACACCAATTTACCCAAACGGGGCCCATAGTTTTGGCGCCTCATCTCCTAGGGTTAGGGTTTTGGCTGTTTAGGATTTCCCATTTTTTATAAATAATAAATAGGCCCTCGAGCCTCATTGTAACTCAGTTCAGAGGCCTGTAGCCACCACATCTCTTCTCAGAGATAGCTACCAGCGCCCTAGCTAGTTTTATTTCCATTCTGTCTGTAAGCAAATTTCAGTTCTTTGATATTAATGAAATGAAGTTCTATTTCTGCTGCATCTCTGTATTTATGGTTATGTGTTTATTTTGTTGCATTCCTGCATAAATCCGGATCAGTGGTATCAGAGGGGTCTGCTTTTTCTCGATCATTCTTTGCATGTCCCCAACGAGGTCGTGGTATAAGGAGTTAGGGCTCGATATGGTGGAACCCTTGCAAGATCATCCTCGCAAACCTCGACGGACGCCCATGGGGGATGAAAGGAAAGATGAAGGAGCAGGAGATCCTATCAAAATATTGCTCGAGGAGGCCCTCGAAAAACAAAGGAACACGATGATGGATAACTTTTCTCAGATCCTTGAACGACTGCCCACCGGCAGCGCATCTGCATTTAGCAGCCACTCTGGGGGTGCAACTCCTTTTAAGGTACAAGTAAATTTTGACATTCCAATATTTGAGGGTCAAATAGATGCAGATGCTGTAGATAGATGGTTGAATCTATTAGAAGGATATTTCTCGATTCATGACTTTTCTGATAGGGAGAATATTATTTTTTCACTCCTCAAAGTTGTCCCCCATGTCAAGGACTAGTGGGAAACCCACAGTGAGAAAAAGGACAAGACAGAACCCTCTCTGTTCTTGGTCGTACCCAATTGTAATTATTTCCGAGATGCCATCAAGGAACAATAATATCCCGTGGGGAGCTATGAGGAGAATTACATACAATGGACCACGCAGTGACAAAAAAGGGATCAAGATGTGCATGAGCTAATGAATCTGTTCCATACCCTGCACACCAAGTTGGGTATCAAATATTCAGAGAAACATCTGGTGCTAAAGTATCGCAGTTGTCTGCACAGATACATTTAGGAGGAAATGGAGTTCCTCGACATCTCCTCGCTTGGTACAACATACTGCTATGCTGCCAAGATTGAGTAGAAATTCAAACAGAAGAAGCGAGACTTTGGATCTGCGAATCAAAAGCAAGGGAAAGGTTCTCCCAAACCGCAGAAAAAAGGACAGAGCCAAGGCATGGTGACTCAAGACAACCTGTCGAAGCCACAAGCAAAGAAAAACACCAAAAAGCCAAAGAAGGACACGGGAAAGTGGTGTGAGTTCCATAAGAGCTTCACTCACAACACAAGTGAGTGTCGGGCCAAGCAGTCGCTGGTGGCCAAGATGCGGGCTTCTAAGCTAGATGCATGCTTCGACTTTGAATCAGAACCTGACAAGGGAAATGACAAAGGGAAATAGATTATTGATGCAGAGCCCAATGCCACTGTTGCCACTACGAAGATCCAGAAGGAGGAACCAGAAGATGTGGGTAAAGGGCTCCTCGGTACAGTTCATTATCGATAATGGGAGCCAAAAGAACCTCATTTCAGTAGATGCTATGAAGCGGTTGGGCTTGCCGACCACAACTCACCCACATCCATACACCATCGGGTGGCTTCACCAAGGACGAGATCTCCGCGTCAGCCAGCAGTGCCGCCTTCCCTATAACATCAAGCCCTTCATGGATGAGGTATTATGTGATGTTGCTCCTATTGATGTTTTTGATGTATTATTAGGACAACCATACTTGTGGAAGCGTCATGTTGTGTATGAGTCTTGGCCTCATGCTGTTATTGTTACTTTGGGAAATAAGTTGTACAGGATACCAAAGGTACCACCTCTTGCCGCTATCTCTTTGGTTACTACAAAACAATGCAATAAGCTCATTTCCAAAACCAGGAAATTCGTTTTCCTGATGATCCGCCCCCAGGGAAAGAAGAAGACTGTGGCCACAACCTCCAGACAGGGCTCCTCTACACGACAACAAAAAATGGATAAGGTTGTGGAGGAGTACGGGGACATCTTCACCTCACCCACAGGGGTTCCTCTGCACTGTCAGGTCAAGCACCCGATTGATCTGACCCTAGGTGCGCCGCTACCCAATGGATCGATATATCGGCGCTCTATTATGGAGAACGATGAAATCAAGAGGCACATTCAGGAGTTGCTGCAGAAAGGTCACATCTGACCAAGTTCATCGTCCTGTGGGAGCCCGATCGTGTTGGTACAGAAGAAGGATGGGACGTGGAGACTCTTTATTGACTATCGGGCACTGAACAAGATCACTGTCTGGAATAAGTACCCAATCCCATGGATTGATGACCTTCTGGACCAACTCAAAGGTGAAAAATATTTCAGCAAGATTGACTTGAAGTCAGGGTATCACCAGGTATCGATTGAACCCTCCGATGTGTGGAAGACTGCCTTCAAAGCCAAGGAAGGCCTTTCCGAATTGCTGGTCATGCCTTTCAGGTTGACGAATTCTCCCGCAACCTTCATGAGGATGATGGACGACATATTGCGGCCATTCACCAACTCATTTGTAGTGGTGTACTTGGATGGCATTATGATCTTCAACCAAACTTGGGAAGAGCACCTTCACCACATTCGAGAAGTCCTCCAAACACTGCGGCAACACAAGTTGTGTGCCAATTTGGAGAAGTGCACTTTTGGCATGACCCAGGTTCAATATCTGGGATACATTATTGATGAAAGGGGGGTGCATGTGGATCCAGCCAAGATCCAAGTCATTCGGGATTGGCCAGCCCTAGCCACTATAACAGAGCTTCGCAGCTTTCTGGGTCTTGCTAATTTCTACCGGAGGTTCGTGTTGGGATTCTCTCATATCACTTGGCCCTTGAGTCAAGTCACCAAGGGAGGAGAGAGAGAAAAATTCGTTTGGTCGGAACCTCAACAGAAGGCGTTCATAGAATTGAAAAATCGCTTCTGCTCTGCCCCAATGCTCACTTTACCAGACTTGCAACAGCCATTTGAGATCGAGAAAAATGCCTTTGACTATGCTATTGGGGCAGTTCATACTCAACAGGGACATCCAGTGGCATATCACAGTGAGACATTGTCTGGCACAGTCCGAAAGTATCCCACTTATGACAAAGAAATGTATTCCAATGTGCAAGCTTGTCGACAATGGAAGCATTACATTTTGGGGAAGGAAACAATCATCCACATAGACCACCGGCCCCTGCAGTTCATACAGACACAAGGGAAGTTGCAGAATGATCGCCATCAAAAGTGGTCCACATATCTGCAACAGTTTCATTTGAACATAAAGTACAATAAGGGTAGCACCAATAATGTTGCCGACTGCCTCAGCCAACCATCGATCGTGGCGCTCACCACTGTGCTCAACTCTTGTGGGCACAAGACTTCTGATTGGCCACTTCTCTATGAGAGTGACCCATAATTCGGCTACACTTACAAGGCACTCTTGGGGGGTATGCAAGTTCCAAATTTTCATCTCCAAGATGCACTTTTATGTCACCTGAGACACCTTTGTGTTCCTTCAAGCGAGCGTGCCAAGATGATATGGGAAGCACACCACAGTCGAGTCACTGGGCATTTCGGGGTCAAGAAAATAGTAGCAATCCTGCAGAAGCATTTCTATTGGCTGAACCTTCGAAAGGATGTCGAGAAGCACATTAGATCCTGCACTTCTTGTGCCATTGCCAAACCGACTATCAAGAAGCAAGGCATATATACTCCGCTACCTACCTCTAGTCGACCTTGGGAATCCATCTCCATGGATTACATGTCAGGCTTGCCTTCTACTAAGTAGGGAAATGACTGTGTTTTCGTGATTGTCGACAGATTCTCGAAGATGGCCATTATGGCGGCCTGCAAGAAGAATATCACAGCAGAAGCCACTGCTAAACTCTTCTTTGAACGAGTGTGGGTGCACTTTGGGATCACATAGTCTATCATATCAGATTGGGATAGCAGGTTCCTTAGCACATTTTGGTCCAGCCTTTGGTCAATGTTGGATACCAGGCTCACCAAGTCCACAGCTTTCCATCCCCAAACAGATGGCCAAACAGAGGCCGTCAATGGAATGATTGTACACATTCTGCGCATGTACAATTCAAAGCATCCATGCACATGGGACAAGAGCCTCCCCTATGTACAACATAGTTATAATCGGGCTCTCCACAGTTCAATTGGCCATAGCCCCTTTCATGTGGGCTTGGGATTCCAGCCACTATGTCCCATTGACGTAGCCATGCCATTTGCAGCTGCTCAGGCCAATTCAGTTCATTTCTAGTATGAAGTTGACAAAGCAAGTAGCTTCATCGAGCGCATTCAACACATCCGCCAACAGGTTCATGATATATTGGACAGAGCTAATGCCAAGTATAAGCAACACCATGATCAACACCAGGTGCCACACAACTTCTAGGTGGGCGACAAAGTATGGCTACATTTGCAGAAGGAGTGCCTCACTGGACCCCATTGCAAGTGCCCACTCCAGTCCAATGACCACACCATCCTGGGCCCAGCGGGAATAATGCCCCTTGGCTCAGTATTCCATTCTAGTGCCTGCTAGTATTCAATGTGGACTGCCTTCGTCCTTACTTCCCACCTCTACTGGACACCTCTGGCATTGCAGAACAACTCACACCAACAGAGTTAAACCCATAGTGCATGGAATAGGCCACCACAGATTGTATCATGGACATGCAAATCAAGAACACTTTCCAATAGAAGATCCAACTGTATCTGGTTGTTAAATTTGGCCAACTCTTGCACCAAGGAAAGTGGTTCACTAAGGACCAAGTTCAGCAGAAGTTTCCTCATCTCATGGAGGAACTTAACGCAATGGGGACATTTAACTGGGGAGGAATGATCTAGGTGGATATTGGTGGTCACTGCCTATTCCACTTGAATTTTTGTTAGCGTTGTCTAATTTAGTTTTTTGGTTGACTGGCTGCTGTTTTATGAATTTTTGGTCTCTTTGGGCACCCAGGTGATTTTGAGGCCCTAAACGACGTTTCTTGGGAAAACGAAGAGCAACATGGCTCCATGGATTGATGTTTCTCATTCCAAATTTGTAGTCCTCAGATATATCTTTCTAATGAGGTATGGTACGTGTCAAACGGAGATCGTATGCCAAAGTTACGCCCCTGGGAAGTTGAAACACCAATTTACCCAAACGGGGCCCATAGTTTTGGCGCCTCATCTCCTAGGGTTAGGTTTTTGGTTGTTTAGGATTTCCCATTGTTTCTAAATAATAAATATGCCCTCAAGCCTCATTTTCACTCAGTTCAGAGGCCTGTAGCCACCACATCTCTTCTCAGAGATAGCTACCAGCGCCCTAGCTAGTTTTATTTCCATTCTGTCTGTAAGCAAATTTTAGTTCTTTGATATTAATGAAATGAAGTGCTATTTCTGCTGCATCTCTGTATTTATGGTTATGTGTTTATTCTGTTGCGTTCCTGCATAAATCCGGATCATTTATTTCATGACAAGACTACCCTACAACCCACCAAATTTCTATCATATCCTTGACGTCAACAACAATTTGTTGTTCAAGATATAGCTAAGTTGGAACAAACTTAGCTCTAGAGCTTAGGATATTTTTCCACCTCTAATGTTTATAAACCAATAGATATAAAATTTCTAAAGCATGTGGGAGCCCTTTAAGTATCACCTTTCCTCTATTGAATCTGTCTTAAAAATCATGGAAAATGTCCATAGATGAGTTAAGTTTATGTGTTTATCCAATGATAATGCAGTTCCCTTTAGGTTTCTTTGGTTATTTGTTTACCCATTTGGTTTTGTTACTTTCTATTTCTGCCCATTTGGTTATGGTGCATTTTATTAGCTATGAGAATTTTTGGTTGGCTTATGTGGCAATGGCTATTTGGTTTCTATATGTTTTGGTTTGCTGATATGCCCATTTGGTTATTTTGTATATGTTATTCTAAGAAGTTCTTGTTTGCATCCGCGGAAATGGTTGTTTGGTTTCTCTTTGTTTTAGTTTGCTGATATGCCCATTTGGTTAATATTTCACATGTAACTGAGAAGTTTTGGTTTTCATCGTGCAGCAATGCGTATCTGGTTTCAATGTGTTTACGTTAGCTGATATGCTCATTTGGTTACTTTTCCCTTATATTTGCGAGAAGTTTTATTTTGCATCTATAGCAATGGCTATTTAGTTTTGATGTGTTTTAGTTTACCCATAGAGTTTTGATGTTTTTTTTTTTCGGCATTTGATCCAATGGCCTTTTGGGTTTTGATGTATTTTCAACTCTGGAGTGTCTGGTTTCCCTAATGGAGAACATGGAGTTGGTCACAGGACCCAATACCTCTTCCTTGACTGATTTTATGGTTATTCCTATCCTCCCAAAACTTGTACCAAGTCAAGAAGTAGACAACGATTTTTCCAGAAATGTGAAGAGGCAAAACAAGAGGAGAACAGAAGTTATTGATACCTTGATTGAGCATATTTTTATGACTTTTTCCATCTAAAGCCAGACAAGGTAGATGAGAATAGTAGAACTACTTCATGTTTTCTGGACATTCATATAAAATGCAACAGGTGATTGACAACACATAAAATTGCTGTGCAAATTCACATTAACAGTCTCACATAGCCGCAAATCAAATTTGGCCACTCTATAGTTGATGCTTGCGTGCTAAAAAAGGGTTCATAATCCAACTGAGCACTTTAAATCAAATTGGCACACTTGCATCAACGTTCTTGAAGGGCACGTCTTTGAATATTAGCACATTAAGTCCTCAGGGTTACACTATTAAACTAGAGTCTACATTATGCATCTAATAGCATACCCTTCAGTTTTCGACCTCTCGCAAGATGACATAGTACCCTATACTGTGCTTCACATATGTAGCATTCATGTAATGCAATAGAGCACACATCACTTTTGTCCTGGATGTTTTTTCTTTGCATTCATCACTAAAGCAAATGTGTCCAAATACAACACTGCATGTTGCAATCTCCTCTTATATAACCAATAATCACCACATGAGCATGAGCCCTCCCTAAAATGATGGAATCGATTCGCATCCCTTACAACCAATTCTCGTCCTACAATTCTAGAGATGAACTTGATAGCAGTATGACAGTCCCCACACACACTTATTCTAGCCATTTCTAATTAAAACTGACTGTGATTTGGTGGAATGACTTGACCTTTCATGAAATACTCTAAAGTTGAGCTTAAGAACATCTATTTTGTCCTAGGATGCATCAACAATGCAGAGAAACCACAAGCAGAAGTTATATTCATTGATTTCATGACTGGTATCAACGTACAATATTTCAATTGAGTTCTTTCATAATTCTTAAGGGTAAACCTGTAAGCATAGTAAATGAAGATGTGAGAAGAAGAAGTATCTGTATCGTGAATCCTTTAGCTCTGTGAATGAAAACTGAAGTTGTTGTGCATGGCTGAGTGCAAGAGACATAACACAACCACTTAATTTACAACTTGTTTGGTTAACCAGGCGAGAATATGAAAACCTCATCCCCATTGAACCATTGATCCATATACTTGTTGAGATAGGTCGTGCTTCCACTTGCGTGTTATTGTCATGTGGTAGGAGCTTCCCTATTGGCTAAGACTGTTGAGTGTAGGACTTACCAAGTGGAAACTAGTCAAAACATTGACCTGCTAGTCCCTCACCTACCTTCATTAGCATTTGTAAATGGTTAAGTCACAATAGTTCGTCGAAATTATAATGGATTTTATTTCAATAAATTTCGTGAGTGAAAGAGATAGTTATTGTGTGTGAATCTCATGTCTCTCTAATCAATAGGTGTGGATGGAGAAAAGCAAGGATGTGAAGAGGAGATGCAATGCTGAATTTGATTTTTTATTTTTGTAAACCAAGTGTGTGGCATTAGCCTTGTAAGTAATATCCTAGATGGAGGAGCCATTACTAATGTCTGATTTCAATAGAGGTTTATATGATGTCTAATTTCAATAGAGGTTTATTTGATGTTGGAGATTCACTTCGTGAAGATCTCACAACAATCCACTGATCATGGTGGCTTGTCATCCAATTAGACATGTTAGCAACATCTTTAACTTTACAAGCTGCAGCCAGTGCCATGACTCTATCCCTAGGAGAAGGCTTTGGGAATTGTTCACCTGATCTATTCACCTCTGTATTGCATTCCCCAGTTGGGCTTGGGATGTTGAGTGACAGAGTAGGGGTAGTCTGAGAAGAATTGGGGGGACACGACCTCGTGGAACATTGGATTGGTTCTTAGAGTTCTTGCATAAAACCCTTGACTCTTTACAATCAATTATTGATGCTTTTGAAGATAAATATGGAGATAAAGAAAAGGTCAGAGAAAAACTAAAGTAAAAGAAATTAAAAGGTCTGAGAATGGGCTCATCATGGTTAAGGATATGCAACTCAATCAGGCATAGGTAATTAGGGGAATGGAAGCCAACCAAGCTCAACTCATAATAATATCAGCAACATAAGAATATTGTGTGAAGAATCATTAGGTAGTAATTATCTAGTAGAAAATAGTATTCTACTCTACTGTTGTAGAAAATTCAACACCATTCTCATTGGTTGAGTAGACTAGATGTAATAAAGCACTGACTAGAGCATGGATAGGAGGTGTCTGAGGCTAGGTATCCATGGATTATCATAAGGCTCTTGGCTGGAAAGCTGGAATAATAGGAGAATTTTTTTCTCATAGGGGTTACCCACTTGGGTAGGAAAAATTCCCTTTATATAACATGATGTGACCATAAAAAACATGTTATAAATTATAATAAGCTAGTTTCTTCAACCATATTTGTAACAATCTCGTAAAATATCACAACTAATCACATGAGATTCTCATCACTAACTTCTCTCTTTGTTTTCATTCTTGGTTTGTTTGTACTCATTTGTTCATGATTGACATTATTAAATATCTTCTTCGTTTTCATTCTTGGTTTTGTATTGTACCCATTAGTGCATAATTTACATGATTAAATATCACAAGTATGAATTATTCCTTCACAAATATGCTTGCATTTTCTGGAAGAGTTGTTTTAAAATTTTTAATTTTGAAATCTAACCACCTATAGCAATAAATAATAGTTTCCATTCAAGTTTACAGACCTTAATTGATAGCAAACTTTGTGCAGATGAAATACAACAGTAGGCTAGAACATTTGACATGGCATGACTCCAAAATGTACATTAATGGGTTCTTATTTAAGTGCTTGTTGTGGAGGGTGTGATTGGTGTTTTTCCTTCATTGTCTTGATCCTCTAGCTTCGATGTCCTTTGCCATTATAAATTATTGACATGATGCTAAATGTTGACCTATACTCTCAGTATTGCCATTTTCAACAGGCCAATAGATATACCTTTGTTGTTGGGTTGGCAATTTGGAAAACCTTACTACTTTGGAATTTTTTGCTATCACAGTTATTGGGTCAGTAATTTCCTAGTTCTTGGGGAATTATTCTGAGTTTTGAAAGAAAAATGCAGCTAGACCCAGTATTCTTGTCATTCATTTTCACAAGGTATTAAATGCAAGATTTTATATTGCATTCTATTTGCGTTAGGTTCATGAGCATGTTTGATTCATTTTAATAACTTGCATGTGTCTGCCATTATGTGATATTCTAACTTTGTTGGAAGAAGAACATGAATTCAAAATTACCAATCACTAAGTGTCCAAAGCATTGTTAGCATTTTCATTTTTACTTCATCACCAATTCTCTCATGATAGACTAGAGTGTTGAAGTTAGCATTTCCTAAATATCCAAATTAATGTCATATAAGGCCATGAGAAGCATCTGATCCCAAGTTGTTGTGTTACAGGATTCATCTACATTGAGGCAAGAACTTATGAAACATGATAACCTCATTAAATATGCTGAGAATCTGAAAAGTAAATTCCTTGAGGCAAGCAGTTCATCACCACTTCTCAGATCTGTTCCAGGATTTTCCAGTAGCTCAAGGACAGGTAAGTCACAAACTTCCTATGGAGGTGAAAATCATTCATTAACATAAAAGAGCAGTTGTTGTGGATGATTTTGTCACCCCCCTAGAGACAGCCTAGAGTTGCCATAGACCAGTGCCTAGGACATCTTAATATAGCAAGGAGTCCTTTATAATTGGGTTGTCAGTCCAAGAACTCACTTACTATCTCTTGTTAAAAACAAGGAAATTAGATTTTGAATGGGACCATTCTCTCTCAGAAGCTGATGCAAAGATTAGAGTAATGTAAAAAACATCATGTAAAACTTCAGTATGAAAGCATCAGACAGTTAAGAGACCGCTTACTGTAAAGAGGTCCGATTCAAATAATATATCACAGAAATAGAATATCAGGAAGTGGGTGCAGTGAGGAAACATAAGAAGATATTAGCAGGCATAAGGGCGCACCAATTTATGAATCCTTAAGTCACTAATGTAGCAGAAAATATGGAAGTAGTGAACATGGAACAGCATATCATGACTAGGCCTATTTAAAGCGCTTGACTAATTCCAGAAAGGGCACCACTTAAGATGAATCCTTACTGCAAACTAGTGAGCCACTCGCATTCTAGAACATGATACAAGAAGACAAATTGCATGAAAAGAGATAATGTATTAACACATAAGAAAAGTTACATACTGTGAGATACCAAAGACCAGAATCCTCAATACAGTTATAACCCCTCCTCACTGAGACCCTACGGGCTCTGAAACTTCATACAGAAATATTACAAGATGAATATAGTAGTCTTCTCACTGCACAGTTTGCTGACAGAAATCTGGAACCCTTCAAAAATCTTATTTCTGAGTATTTATAGAGAAGGCAGAAACTTCTCGAGAAGGAGGGAGACCAGGCATAATTAATGACTCAGTTTGAACTAAAATGGCGGAAAACATTCGCGCCTTCTCTATGAATGACTGACTATAAATGAATATACCTAACAGTCTGTCTAAAGAAGTAAATGCTGGGAGATAAAAATCTCTTTACATATAAGACCAAAATAATAAAATATATACAATATGTTGCCCGCGGCTGAAGGAAAATCTGCTGCCGTAAGAGATCTGAAATAATCTGCGTTTCTGTACTGTACTCTCGGCCCTTGGCTATGGATTTGAATCCTGGATCTTTAATGCGGGAGAATTTATCTTGAGAGTTCTGGGGATCCATATCTATGCCCTCTTTAATGGCGGTCACCTCTCCCACCTACCCTAGGCTTCCTCCTTTAATTTTGTCGGTTAGAATATGTCCTTTGGTATGCTTCAGATCTTTGCAATGGAGGCGGCAAGTTAAAGCGCCGACTAAGTCGTATCAAAACTTGCAAAACCCGCAAAACATTAGAGAAAATTGACTCAGGTGTGTACGCGACAGCGGCCATGGACTCGGTGATACGGACTAGGCGAAACGTTGATATGATGCAGGGTGACAAGAAACGCATGAACATAATGAAGAAATGGAGGGTCACAAGGCAGAAAACGGTGGAGCGACCGCGAATGAATGGGGTAGAAGTTCATAAACTATGACACGTCACCGGAACATATGAATGGTGGAGGAAGGACACAGCGTACATTTGTGAATAATGATGACACGACCATAGGAGGCGGGACCCGAATCGGGGATCGCAATCGGAAGATGGAGCGGGGAGACCAGGGTGATACATTCTTTAAGTTCCGACTGCGATTGAGGGCGGGACTGCGATTGACCTAGGACCGTTCGATCTCGGAACAAGATCAACGGCCGCGCTTGCATCGGAGGGTAATAAACCGGCGGGTCATAAAGGTCTGTTGCGCGCAGGCCCTCCGTAGAGTTGATTGCCGCACCGTTGATTTGAGCCAGATCGGACGGCCAGCATTGCGTCCGATCGTTAAAACAATAGGCCCCTTCTTGCTTTGAATTGAGGTTTCCAGGCTCGGGTCATATGGAAGCTGAAGTAGGAGGGCGTTAGACTTCTTCGGGGACTCGGCCCGATTATTTAAATTTGGGTTTTTAACTACTATAAAGTAGATTTTCGGGCGGGGATGGTAACATCAAGCAGGGTCATAAGATTTTAGGCCACGGCAGAGGTTGAAAATGGATTCGAATACAACAGCGGGGAAAAATTCACAGGCAGGGGAGAATATGTACAACATCGGCTCCGTCTGGGGACGACATGTTCATCCTCGAGCATGTCGAGAACACGCAGACCATTAAATATTTCATCTTATTTTTGAATTCCCCTGCACTTTCACTTCAAGTAATTACCAACATTCTTTTTCTTTATAAAAATAAAAGCCAAAACAAACTATATACAGTATATACAATCGAGCATTACCAGTTCGGGTCAGAATTGAAAATAAGGCTTGAGGAACTGGCCATTCACGGGTGCATCCAACAAATCACCCTGTAGATTTTCTAAAGTAAAGGTGTTGTTTCTTCCCAGCTTCACTATTTTGAATGGCCCGAACCACAATGGATCAAATTTTGCATGTTTGCCCTTTTCTGCTCTGCGAACATCCCATCTAAGAACCAGGTCTCCAACTTGAAAATTCCTATCCTTTGCACGCCGATCGAAGACATTCTTCATTTTTTCTTGGTATTCTATCAGTCTCTGATCTACCTGGTTCCTTGTTTCCTCCAATTCCACCAACTGATTAATTCTTCGGATCATGTCATCTGGTTCTTCCTGGTTCTCCTGCATGAAACGTGCCACTGGCAATGCTAATTGCAAAGGAAACACTGCAGCGCGTCCATATACCAGCTCATAGGGTGACTTCCCTGTTGCTCTTTTGCTGGTTATCCTGTTTGCCCATAGAGCAAACTTTAATTTAGAGTCCCAGTTTTTCTGATTTTCAGCTATTGTCTTCTTCAGGGCTCTCAGCAGGGTTTTATTGGATGACTCTGCTAGACCATTTCCCTGTGGATAATATGCTGTAGAATGCGTGAGGATGATGTTGTATCTTTGGCAGAATTTCACGAACCTGGTAGACTTGAAAACCTGTGCATTATCGGTTACGATCCTTGCAGGACAACCAAACCTAGATATGATATTGTCTTCTATAAAATTCATTATTACAGCATCTGTAGCCTTTCTGGTAGGTATGGCTTCTACCCATTTCGTGAAATAGTCTGTGGCTGTTAATATCCATTTATGTTGGCCACTCGATGGGGGATGTATCTCACCTATAAAATCCAATCCCCATTTCTGAAATGGTTAATTTACATGAATAGGGATCAAGGGCCATGCTGCTAATTTCTGCCTTTCTGCAAACCTTTGACATTTGTCGCATGATCTAACCCAAGAAAAAGTATCTGAATACAATTTTGGCCAGTAAAAGCCAGCCTTCAAGATTTTATGAGTGGTAGCCCTCCAGCTGTAATGTCCTCCACATATCCCCTCATGAAATTCCGTCATTACATTTTGCACTTCATTTTCTGTGAGACATAAAAGTAATATGCCTAGGGGGTCTCTCCAATAGAGCTGCCCATTGGCAATTGCATATTTCTGAGATTTCATCCTTACAGCTCTATATTTCACCTTGTCACATCCTGGAGGACAGCTAAGTGTTAACAGGTATTCAACTATTTTCTTATACCAAGGACTAGTCAGATATTTCACATGTATCTTTTGAGTAGCCATCTCTAGTCCATGTTGCTCTTCTTCTTTTTCTGATTCTTCATTTGCTATCACAGACAGATTAATGCCCAAAGCTTGATGATTTGATTCAGATAACATCTTGGTGAGTCCCTGTCCTTTCACCAATTTAGTAGGCCTTATATCCAAATCATACTCTTGGATTTTTGCAATCCATCTTCCCCTTCTACCTTCGCTGTCTCCTTGAACCAGAATGTCTTTGACTGCTGCTGTAGGGACATAGGCTGTGATGTGAGATTGCAAAATATAGACTCTGAAAGCTTTAAGGGACTTTACCAAGGCATATGCCTGCTTTTCCAGTATATTATATTTCAATTCAGCATCATAAAGTACTTGACTGAAGAAAGCTATGGGTTGTTCGTATCCTTCTTCATTTTTCTGTAATAACACTCCAGCAATGGTATGAGGTGAAACAAATGAGAAAATCATAAATGGTCTTTTGTAATCTGGCCCTGCTAGCACAGGAGCTTCAGCGAATGCCCGCTTTATCCTTGTGAATGCATCTCTCGACTCCTGGGACCATTTTACTTCATTTTCCTTTTTCAACATATTGGTTATGTGCCTAACTATCTCGACGTAGTTAGGAATAAACCTTCTCAAAAAATTAATCCGACCTAAAAACACCTGTACTTCTTTCTTATTTCTTGGCAAAGGAATGCTATTTATCACTTCAACTCTCTTAGGATCGATTTTCACACCATCTTTAGTCACGATATGCCCTAAGAGTTTTCCTTCATCTAATGCAAAAAAAGATTTCTGGGGGTTAAGAGAAAGGCCATACCTTCTGCATTTTTCAAAAGTTCTTCTTAAATGCTCAATATGCTCATCATCATTCTTTGAGAACACTGTGATATCATCAAGATACACCACCAAGAACTTGTCATGTTCTCCGACGAAGGCTATGTCCATTGCCCTCTGAAAAGTAGCTCCTGCATTGATTAATCCGAATGGCATCCTTGCATACATAAAGGTTCCCCATGGCGTAGTAAATGCAGTTTTCTTCTGGTCTTCTGGAAATACAGCCACCTGATTGTAGCCCGAAAATCCATCCATCATTGACATTCTGGATGCACCGACTACTTTCTGCAGGATATAATCCATCTTAGGCAGTGGATAGTTATCTTTGAGAGATGCTCTGTTCAAATTCCTGAAGTCTACACACAGCCTTATTTCTCCATTCTTCTTCCTAACAGGAACAAGATTTGCTACCCACTCGGAGTATCTTAGTGGTACAATTATCTTTGCCTTCAGTAACTTCTTAATTTCTTTTTCAATTGAGGGAAGCAGCAAGGGGTTTATCTGTCTGAGCTTCTGCTTGTATGGCTTTGCATCTTCCCTCAGTGGAATCTTATGCTGTATAATATTTACATCAAAAGTTTTAAGGTCCTCATAGGACCAAGCAAATACATCTTTGTAAGATTGAAACAACTTTAAATACTTTTGTTTGTATCCTTCTGGGACTCTTTTAGATAATTTAACAATTTTGAGGTCAGTGGGAGTACCCAGATTCAAATCTCCCACTTGATCTTCTTCTACTACTTTATTTGGCTGCACTAGAACATCGTCTTTATTGAATAACCTTTCTAGAGGTACCAATCCTCTGGGTATCACATTGCCTTTCAGTTGCAGCACCTTATTACCTGCTATTCTTTCTTCCCATTTGTGTTCAGCGACATTTTCAACTTCTTCCTCTTCATCACCATCAATCTCCATGTTGGAGAATTCTCCCACAGTCTCCATAAATCTTTTCATTTGTTCATCATCTTCGAATACCTGCCAATGCTTTATATTATCTGGAATGGATGGTCTGTACCGTACCTCCACTTCATATCTTAAAAGCGGATTCTGAGGAGGACGAAAGGTACTGGCATCTACAGCGAGAGAATCTGCTATTCTGTTTTGCTCCCGGGGCATGAACTGTATGTTAAACGTTGAGAAAAAGTTCTCTATCATGTCCCATACTTCATTTCTATATGCTCTGAGCTGTGGATGCTTAGTTTGACATTCATTTTTGATCTACCTTACCACCAGCTCAGAGTCTCCAAACAATTTTAAAGACTGGATGCCCATATCCTTGGCTGTCTGGAGTCCCAATAATAGTGCTTCATATTCAGCTACATTGTTTGTAGCTTCATAATCCAGTTTAAAAGAGAGCGGCACCCATCTCCCTGTAGGGGAAATCAACAATACCCCAGCTCCATTGCCTTCTCTTGAATTAGCTCCATCAAAATGCAAAGTCCAGAGTCCTGATTCCTGATCTTCTTTAGGCTGCTCAGCTCGAATCTGACCAAGAAGGGGCTCATGTGCATAATCCTGATTTTCTTCCAACATTAAACATGAAAAGTCTCCCTCTTTGTTATAGACTGGAGAATTATCTGAGCAGTCGGCCTTAGTTACCATCTTGACAAATCTAGTCTCCCTGTATAACCTCCTTTCTTGACCTCCAAAGACTGGGACAGTAGCATATGTTAAATCCAATTTGATTGATCCCCCAATCTTGGTACCCCAAGGCCTTGACAGCAGCATGCCAAAGCGAGCTGGGATATCAGCAACCACAATGTCCATGACCACACTTTTTGCTGGGATTTGGGCCAAATTGACCACTAAATCTTTAATCATTCCCAAGCATTTAACCCTTTTAGAATAAAATGAATATAAATCTTTGTATGGTCTTGTAATTTGCAGACCTAGTTGCTCCATGACAGACAAAGGCATAAGATTATGGGAAGCCCCAGAATCTAACATACAATTGTGTAGCAGCAGGTCATGAATGACTAGGGATACATAAAAAGGAGGAGTAGAAGGGTCTATCTCCTCGACATGTGGGCCAAAGACTACCATGGGTCTTTCTTCTTGAAGATTCAAACTATCAGGTGTAATTGGTAGTTCAGGAGGAAGAATGAAAGAGGTAACTTGAGACTGATATGTAGGCTGTTTTAATAATTCAGTCAGAGGGACAGGAATCTTAATCTTCTCAAGTTCTTTTTGCAAATTGAAGGCAGATGTGGGATTTTCTATCACTACTTCTTTGGATTCCTTATTTTCGACTGAAGACTTGACTTCTTTTGACACTAGCTCAGCATTAGGGGGACTGACCATTTTAGAAGAAGAGGGAATCTGATCATTAGACTGCAAGGGAGTATTCAAGAGATTCTTACCTTTTTCTATGATTTTATTTGTTGCTGACTCCTTGTGAGCAGATGCCTCTTTCTGAGGTGGTCCTTCTTCTTCTTGCTCCTGAGTTCTGGTCCTCTTCATTGAGGATCGGAGATCATATTTGACGTTGAATTGTGCTTCCATGAAATCAGCAAATTGCTTACAGTAATGGTCAATCTCTGCTTCTTCATCTTCTTCTTGCAGGGGACACTCCATATCATCGTTATTTGAAAAAGCCAGATTTGAATCTTCTAGTTTATAAGCTGCATCCCCAGCAGAGTCATCTATTGGTCCTTCCAGGTACAAGGGATGGGGTACCTGATCTTGCAGTTCTTTCGCTTCCCTTGGCAATATTTGCAATGGGGGATTTCTGTACTGAGGATTATATCCTCTGTTTGGAGCATTGTAATAGTTTTTGGGAGCTGTGTTCTTAGCTTCCATTTCTAGCTTGACCATCTTCTTTATCATCTTGCTTATTTCGTCCATTTTATCTGAATCCTTTTCTTGGTTAGAGGTAGAAACCTCTTCTTTGCCTTTTCTTCTAGTTTCCTGTTCAATTTTTCCTTTTAACTTGGCAGTGGCAGCAAAATTTGCCTCCAACTCTAAAGCATCTGTCTGAGCATCATCCAGGGTGACAGGCATTCTTTCCCGCAGAGAGAAACCAAAATCAGAGTCAAAAGCTGCTATGAAAATTATCTTGGCAGCAGCCTCATGTGGCTTCATTTCAGGAGGTAGGCTCAGATATAACTTATTAAATCTCTTGATGAACTCTGATACCCCTTCATTCTGTTTCTTCTTCATGGTATTAAATTCAGTAAGGCACATTCCATAATCTTTCTTTTCCCCCCACTTCCTGAGAAAAGCATTTTCCATTTGGTCCCAGGTGGTCACGGAATTATTCCCCAATGTCTTAAACCATTTTCTGGCTTCACCTTCTAAAGACTGCACAAACAACCTCAAAACCACATCCAGATGTTCAACATTTAAGTTCTCTGCGAAAGAGCAGAAGGTCTCGAGATGCTTCTGAGCATCAATGTCACTCTCACCATTAAACCTCGGCAGGATCTTCAGGTAATCTTGTGGCATATCATGCAGTACTGGGGGTAGAGCCAGAGGAGCATATTTATTTAACAGAAAAGCAGGAACATTGGCCATTGGGGGAGGTGGGGGTTGCACAACAATTTGAGATACAGATGAAGGGAGAGAAGTAGGAGGAAGTGAAGTATGAATAACAATGGGAATATATTGCACAGAAGCCTGAGGTGTAGATGGGAATAACTCACGGTTAACAGTAGCTACTTCTGTGACCTCTTTAATTTCTTCAGCCTCGAAAGCAGGATGAGATTCTCCTTCAATCCAGGTATTTCCTCTACGTGGAGTTTCTGAGTAAAACTCGGGTTTTTCTGTTCTAACTTCTTGAGAAGAAGAGGGCGGATGATCTTCAACGGAATATTCAGGGTTTTCAGAACGAACTGACTTCTTTTCTTTCCAAACTCTTTTATGAAAGATCTTCTCTGGGTCAGACACAGGTGTTTTCGGCTGTGAGGTATCCGACCTCAAATGGGGCTTCCGGGAAGCCAGGACTTCCAATAAAATTTATCAAATAAAGACCAGTGGAGTCGCCAAGGTGAGAAATCTGCAACTCTTCACCTCTCTATGCTCACCTGATTAGAGAGTGAATATGAGATGTCGAACCCAGGGAAACAAATATTCTTGAATTCGTTCCCCGGCAACGGCGCCAGAAAGATGTTGTGGATGATTTTGTCACCCCCCTAGAGACAGCCTAGAGTTGCCATAGACCAGTGCCTAGGACATCTTATATAGCAGGGAGACACGTAATATAGTTTGGGTTGTCAGTCCAAATGCCTCTCTACTATCTCTTGTTAAAAACAAGGAAATTGGATTTCGAATGGGACCATTCTCTCTCAGAAACGGATACAAAGATTAGAGTAATGTAAAAACATCATGTAAAACTTCAGCATGAAAGCATCAGACAGTTAAGAGACCGCTTACTGTAAAGAGGGCCGATTCAAATAATATATCACAGAAATCAAATATCAGGAAGTGAGTGCAGTGAGGAAACATAAGAAGATATTACTGGCAGAAGGGCGCACCGATTTACGAATCCTTAAGCCACTAATATAGCAGAAAATATGGAAAGAGTGAACATGGAACAACATATCACTTCTAGGCCTATTTAAAGCGCTTGACTAATTCCAGAAAGGGCACCACCTAAGATGAATCCTTACTGCAAACTAGTGAGCCACTCGCATTCTAGAACATGATACAAGAAGACAAATTTGCATGAAAAGAGATGATGTATTAACATATAAGAAAAGTTACATATTGTGAGATACCAAAGACCAGAATCCTCAATACAGTTATAACCCCTCCTCACTGAGACCCTACGGGCTCTGAAACTTCATACAGAAATATTACAAGATGAATACAGTAGTCTTCTCGCTGCACAGTTTGCTGACAGAAATCTGGAACCCTTCAAAAATCTTATTTCTGAGTATTTATAGAGAAGACAAAAACTTCTGGAGGAGGAGGGAGACCAGGCATAATTAATGACTCAGTTTGAACTAAAATGGCGGAAAGCCTTTGCGCCTTCTCTATGAATGACTGACTATAAATGAATATACCTAACAGTCTATCTAAAGAAATAAATGCTGGGAGATAAAAATCTCTTTACATATAAGACCAAAATAATAAAATATATACAACATGTTGGCCGCGGCTAAAGGAAAATCTGCTGCCGTAAGAGATCTGAAATAATCTGCGTTTCTGTACTGTACTCTCGGCCCTTGGCTATGGATTTAAATCCTGGATCTTTAATGCAGGAGAATTTATCTGGAGAGTTCTGGGGATCCATATTTATGCCCTCTTTAATGGCGATCACCTCTCCCACCTACCCTCGGCTTCTTCCTTTAATTTTTCCGGTTAGAATATGTCCTTTGGTATGCTTTAGATCTTTGCGATGGAGGCGGCAAGTTATAGCGCCGACTAAGTCGTATCAAAACCTGCAAAACCCGCAAAACATTAGAGAAAATTGACTCAGGAGTGGACGCGACAGCGGCCATGGATTCGGTGATACGGACTAGGCGAAACGTTGAGATGATGCAGGGTGACAAGAAACGCATGAACATAATGAAGAAATGGAGGGTGACAAGGCAGAAAACAATGGAGCGACCGCGAATGAATGGGGCAGAGGTTCATAAACTATGACACGTCACCGGAACATATGAATGGTGGAGGAAGGACACAACGTACATTTGTAAATAATGATGACACGACCATAGGTGGTGGGACCCAAATCGGAAATCGGAATCGGAAGGTGGAGCGGGGAGACAGGGGTGGCACATTCTGGAAGTTCCGATCGCGATTGAGGGTGGGATCGCGATTGTCCTAGGACCGTTCGATCTCGGAACAAGATCAACGGCTGTGCTTGCATCGGAGGGTAATAAATCGGTGGGTCATAAAGGTCTGTTGCACGCAGGCCCTCCGTAGAAGTTGATTGCCGCACCGTTGATTTGAGCCAGATCGGACAGCCAACATTGCGTCCGATCGTTAAAACAATAGGCCCCTTCTTGCTTTGAATTGAGGTTTCCAGACCCGGGTCATATGGAAGCTGAAGTAGGAGAGCGCTAAACTTCTTCAGGGACTCGGCCCGATTATTTAAATTTGGGTTTTGAACTATTGTAAGGCAGATTTTCGGGCGGAGGTAGTAATATCTAGCGGAGTCATGAGGTTTTGGGCCACGGCAGAGGTTAAAAATGGATTCGAATACAACAGCGGGGAAAAATTCACAGGCAGGGGAGGATATGTACAAAAGCAGTAATAAATGACAGTCTTAGAGGTGAAGGAGGATGCCTAGAGGCCAAAGGAGAGAACCAAGGTCATCCATGGGGAATTTATCTAAATAATTTTTTTTAAAATATTTTTTTGTTTTCGCTATATCACAAGTATGAATTATTCCTTCATAAATATGCTTGCATTTGGTGGAAGGGTTGTTCTAAAATTTTTAATTTGAAATCTAACCACCTATAGCAATAAATAATAGTTTCCATTCAAGTGTACAGGCTTTAATTGATAGCAAAATTTGTGCACATGAAATACAATAGCAGGCTAGAACATTTGACATGGCATGACTCCAAAACGTACATTAATGGGTGCTTATTTAAGTGCGTGTTGTGGAGGGCTTGACTGGTGTTTTGCCTTCATTGTCTTTATCCTCTAGCTTCGATGTCCTTTGCCACTATAAATTGTTGACATGATGCTCAATGTTGACCTATCTAGATCCTTGCTGGCAGTAGTGAGTGAGGTTGGTGTTGGACTGTCCATTCACTTATTTTGTTTGTCGTTTCTTATATTGTAGCCATATTAAAGAAATCACTTTGTTGGTTATAACTTATAAGAGTAGCATAGCCACACAGGTTACATAACAATACTTGTAAAAATAATGCAAATCATTTTGATAAACTAGAGAAGCCATGGATGGCTTACATGATCTCAAATAATTTAAAGGGCTAGGCATATTGGATTACTTTGCATTGGCATGCTTGTCGATTGTTTCATCCAAACTAGGTGAATTTGGAGATTGATAACACATAATTGTAATCTTAATCTCAGTACTGTCATTTTCAACAGGGCAATAGATATACCTTTGTTGTTGGGTTGGCAATTTGGAAAACCTTACTACTTTGGACTTTTCTGCTATCATTGTTATTAGGTCAGTAATTTCCTAGTTCTTGGGGAATTATTTTGAGTTTTGAAAGAAAAATGCAGCTAGACCCAGTATTCTTGTCAGTCATTTTCACAAGGTATTAAATGCAAGCTTCTATATTGCATTCTATTTGCGTTAGGTTCATGAGCATGTTTGATTCATTTTATTAACTTGCATGTGTCTGCCATTATGTGATATTCTAACTTTGTTGGCAGAAGAACATGAATTCAGAATTACGAATCACTAAATGTCCAAAGCATTGTCAGCATTTTCATTTTTACTTCATCATCAAGTCTCTCATGATAGACTTGAGTGCTGAAGTCAGCGTTTCCTAAATATCCAAATTAATGTTATATAAGGCCATGAGAAGCATCTGATCCCAAGTTGCTGTGTTACAGGATTCATTGACGTTGAGGCAAGAACTTATGAAACACGATAACCTCATTAAATATGCTGAGAATCTGAAAAGTAAATTCCTTGAGGCAAGCAATTCATCGCCACTTCTCAGATCTGTTCCAGGATTTTCCAGCAGCTCAAGGACAGGTAAGTCACAAACTTCCTATGGAGGTGAAAATCATTCATTAACATAAAAGAGCAGTAATAAATGAAAGTATTAGAGGTGAAGGAGGATGCCTAGAGGCCAAAGGAGAGAACCAAGGTCATCCATGCAGGATTTATCTAAATAATTTTTTTTTTTTTTTTAATTTTTTTTTTGTTTTCATCGTAATTGCGATGGTATAAACATAGGAAGACATTTTCTATATTCGTCGGAAGAGTGACACTAAAGCTGTCGGAAGAGCGACGCCAATGCCGTCGAAAGTGTGACGCTTTAAATGTCAGAAGAGATAATGTCGGACTTGTGACGGTATAAACATAGGAAGAAAGTTTCTATATCTGTCGGAAGAGCAATGCTAACTCCGTCGGAAGTGTGACACTTTAAACGTCAAAAGGGCGACATTAAATGACATTTAATGATGTTTAATTTTCATCGGTAGAGCGACGTCTAGGTTCTGTTGGAAGAGCGATGTTCAATTTTCGTCGAAAGAGCGACGTTTTCTTTCGTCGGAAGAGAAATGTTTCATTTTCGTCAGATGAGCGATGTTTTGTTTTCGTCGGAAGAGCGACGTTTTGGATAACGTTGAAAGAGCAACGACCATCTGGAAATGTCAGAAAATGTGTTGCTCTTCCGACACTTTATTGAAGTGTCGAAATTGCGACGTAATGGCTAACCATGTTTTTCCTCGCCTCAAACTATTGCTCTTGCGATGCCTATGTGTCGGAATAGCGACGAATTGGCCGTCGGAAATTGGGCCAAATGTGCTAGTGATTGGCTATGAGAATGATATATCTAGGCATTTTATTAACTGAACATTCTAAATTAATTATTGGAGGAACAAGAAATTTAGATCTGTGTTGATAATAAATGGTAGAAAGGGATGATGCATTGAGAAAGATCTGGAAAGCTAATTTATCATTGTAATTTCAAGTTTGAATGGTTGATGCTCGATGTCTATGATGTACTCCTTACTGGGTATTTTCTAAGAACCATTTGGGATTTTATCCTCTCAACATGTCATAAATTTGTGAGATGCCTTGGAAGTATTTGTCCATTATTTGGGATTTGATCATGTCAACATGTGATAAAGTTGTGAGATGTGTTGGAAGTATGTCCATTATTTTGGATTTTCTCCTATCAACATGTGATAAAGTTGCAAGATTCCTTGGAAGTCTCTGTCCATTTATGATTGATATAAAAACTGTGAGTTGGGAGGAATCCCGCGTTCTCATAAGGATTGAATTTATCTAATTAACATACTGAATTTAGTCTGGCATGACGTACTGAATTTATCTTGGGATGAAGATGAACATATCTTTTTTTTTGTGATAAGGATCTTGTGTGTGCAGGTGGTGAGTCATGAGTTTTATTTATGCAATGGTTGTTGAAACTTTTGGTATTGAAATAGAAGAATTCATTGTATGATTTATTAGTTGTTCGTTATTTGTCCTGCCTGTGACAACTGTCATTCCAAGAAGGATATATATATGCACTATACAATAGTGTAGTAGTTGGATTAGCCAGATCATTTTTCATTTTTCATTTGTGGAAGATTCTTTGACAAATATCTTATGATTGGTGCTTTTAACTCTCCCATTCTTGCGAATAAGACTAAGCATACTCCATCAAATTCTTTTCTTCTGAAGTTGGACTAGAGGCTGGACTACCTGCTTGTAACCAGTATTGATGGGGTAAATTTCTTAGGTTCTAGTCTTACATAATAGTTTAAAGTGCATAGAATACAACTATTTTTAGATTTTCTATTGAGTAAAAAATGCATATTTTATCATTCAATTCTGTATAGGTTTCTTATCCTTGCCGTCAATTAAAAATGTGCATAATTTTTCAATGAAGTATTTTGGAATACAAAAACCGAACCTCGTGATCTGAACTCAATTACAAATCTGCATATTTTTTCCATAAATTTCCTCTCCAAGGATTTTGGATTACAATAACTTAAGTTTTCCATAAATTTTCTCTCCAAATATTTTGGATTACAATAACTTAACCTACATAAGTAGTTATTGGAGTCAAAACCTTATATATATATATATGGGAGAATGTGATTCAAGTTGTGTGCTACTATATTACTAGACCAAGTTGTTTTTTGAATTTGTAATGTCTTTGATACAATTTATCTTTAAAGGAGTCTTATAATAACACTTCAATTTCTATCCTCAATGTTACTGTTGTTATCCCTTAATACAGTTTTCTTCCGAGAATTGAGTTGGTTTTGTGTGCCACACATTATAACTATACTTGTATGCAACGCAACTGTCATCAATCATCGATTTGAATTTTATGTAATGTATAGTCAAGTATGTACAAACTTAAAATATGCTCCCATTCAGGTTGTTCACAAGAGGTCTATGCTCGATTTGTCTTTTATGTAGTGTATCAATTCAATTACATACTAATTTAAAATGCTCCCATTCAAGTTGTTCACAAGAGGTCTATGCTTACTGTGATTTATGCCCCCTTAAATAAAACTTCACTTAATTTTTCCGTAAATTTCCTCTCCAAGGATTTTGGATTACAATAACTTAACCTACATAAGCAGTTATTAGAGCCGAAACCTTATATATATATATATATATATATATATATATATATGGAAGAAGGTGATTCAATTTGTGTGCTATTATATTACTAAACCAAGTTATTCTTTGAATTTGTAATGTCTTGGATACAATTTATCGTTAAAGGATTCTTAGAATAACACTTTAATTTCTATCCTCAATGTTATTGTTGCTATCCCTTAATATAGTTTTCTTCCAAGAACTGAGTTGGTTTTGTGTGCCACACATTATAACTATAGTTGTATGCAACACAATTGTCATCAATTTGACTTTATAACTATAGTTGTATGCAAGTATGTAACACAATTGTCATCAATTTGACTTTATAACTATAGTTGTATGCAACACAAATGTCATAGTTTTGACTTTTATGTAGTGTATCCAGTCAAGTACACGATTTGACTTTTATGTAGTGTATCAAGTCAAGTACATACGAATTTAAAATATGCTCCCTTTCAAGCTATTCACAAGAGGTCTATGCTTACTGTGATTTATGCCCCCTTAAATAAAACTTCCTCATAAAACTTCTCTATGTTTCACTCATCATCATAAATTTTACTACTGCATGCATTTGAATGTGTGACTTTCTAAATGATAAAAATAAATCACATTTGAATATGCAACTTTCCAAATGATCCGAATAAATCTCAATAGATTATAATCATGATCCTTTTCTTTCTAGCCAAATAATTCTATCAATGCCTATTCAGCCTTTTTATTTGAATAGATTATAATCATGATTATAATTATGATCCTTCATTCAACATTTTTATTTCAATAGATTATAATCATGATCCTTTTCTTTCTAGTCAAAGAGGTCTATCGATGCCTATTCAACATTTTTGAGAATAAAAACCTTTGACAATTTTGGAGAAACACTTATAGAATAAATATACTTATTATTTATTCTTTTATCTAATTTTGGAACATTTATGGAATAAATATACTTATTATTGATTCTTTTATCTAGTTTTGGAACATTTATGGAATAAATATACTTATTATTTATTCTTTTACATACTTATTATTTATCGTTTTAGCTTATTTTGGAAATGTAACTCATTATTATTTATTGTTTTACCTTTTTTGGGAAATGTAACTCAATAATAATTCATTATCAATCACAACTATAATTAAAAACACAATTCAAAATAAAGAAAGATAACACAAATGATGTGTAGGCATCAACATCCAATTTTGTTTATATAGTACTACTATACACATTTGAATATGTATGACTTTTTGTGTGACTTTATGCTCAATACATTATAATCATGAATTGATATTGATCCTCTTCTTTCTAGTCAAAGAGGTCTATCAATGTTGTGAGAGTCATTTAAGTAAACCCTCACAATAATCTTCATTTCCATTTTGCCAAAAAAAATTAATTATAAAATGTTTTATATTTGTTTTTATTTTGTCATGTTAATATGTACATTCCACCCACACTTGTAAAATTTTTTTATTATAGAAAAAGTTTTAATTTATGTTTTTATGTTATTAAGGGCCACCTTAGTATGAGGAGAGAAATTAAATGTGATTCCTATTTATATCAATGTTGCTAAAGAATCTTCTTTCTCTGAATTTTATATGAAACATTAGGAGCATTAGAAATAGGAATGGAACCTTTCAATTATTTCATGAGAATGACACATCACTTTCTAGGGACAGGAGGCAAAGTAAAAAAACTTATAATTTACAGAGTTTCTTGGCACACTAAGAGATTGAGGTTCTATAGAGATCATCATCTGAGCACCTCAATTTGATATGGAGATACTCAATTCAACACGTGTGCTAGGCAACTAGGGGTACTTACATGGTTTTTCATATACATAATGTTAGGTCCCTATATTACTAGTATAGTCCCTTATTGTTGTTAGTGTAACCCCCTTATTGCTATTATTGTACCCTTGTAACCCCAATTTTGTTATTATTGTGCCCTTAAATTATTATTGTTAGGTCGGCTAGGATTACATTGTGGCCCACTAGGATTACATTATGGCCCCATGGACTCCTATATATAGAAAGGAGGTTTTGTAAATTGTATCATCCAAGAATTGTTCATTTATGTAATGTATTGGAGGTTTCCCCCTCGAAGTGGCTTATTTCTAAGGCGTTGATATCTCTTGTCTTCTATTTTTGGAGCTGGTTACACAACATTTGGTATCAGAGGTTTGGATTCTAGGGTTTCGCTGCTCCAAATAGGCCATCATGGAATTTTCGCTATAAATTTTTTTCTACGAAGATTCAGAAGCTGAAATTTTTAGGGCGTGAAGTCAAAATCCTGAGGAACATCGTCAAAAAATTTCAGAGTTTGGTTCACAATATGTTCGGAGATATGATCCGTGGAAGTTAGGTCTTTTTTAAAGCTCCTAAACATGTCATCATGGAATTTGCACTATAACTTTGTTTTTACGAAGGTTCAAAATCTGAAATTTTTAGGGTGCGAAGCTAAAATCTTGAGGAAACGCGTCAAAAAATTTCAGATCTTGGTTCACAATATTTTCGGAGATATGATCTGTGGAATGTAGTGTTTTTTCAGGCTCCAGAATTTCATCTCAAAGAGGTGATCGTGGGAAAATATTCATAACTCTCTATCTGAGCATCAGATTGGAGTGCCGTAAAAAGTGGTCACAAGTAAACGGATTTTAGTTTCTTGGCTATCAATTTCAGAGCCGAAGGATGAAAAAGTGACACGTGGAAAGTCGTACAAGTTCTCTCTACTGAACCAGTCCATAATTAGGTCATTGTGGGAGATTGGACACAACTTTATCTTGGAGAATCCAAATCAGGTCAAACCTATGGCATTCGAAAGACAATTCAGAGGGCTACGTTGGTACCGAAATTCAACTATTGAAGTGCTGCAATAACAGAGATAATCCAATTTCAATATCGATCTCCTCAAAAGCAAGAAAAAGGTGTGTATTTTTTTTCCAAATTGCATAAGTCTTGTTTGAAGAATCAATTTGAATTGATTCCAAGAGCATATTTTAGAATAGATATCAGTATTGGGTTCTAAAGGATGCCCCGTAAAAATAATTCAACACCCATTAAGCCTTCAAAAGGCTCTACTATGACTCATGAAGATGAAGAATTGCAACATGATCTATCAAAATTACAAGAGCAAGTGCAACAAATTTCACTCTCGCAAAGAGCAACAAAAAATGAAATGGAAGTTTTGAAGAAAGGCGTGGAAGCGAAGATGGACGGTTTGAAGAAAGGCATGAAAGCTAAGATGGATGGCATGGAAGCTGGCATGGAAGCTAAGATGGATGACATGAAAGACAACATGGAAAAAAACATGGAAAACAACATGGAAAACATGAAGAATGATCTAAAAGCAGACATCGAAGGTTTGACAAAGTTGATACAAGAAATTTTTCCGAATGGTGAAAAGATAGTAGAAGAACCTCATGATGAGAACAAAATAAATGTTAATCGTGATTTCATAAACTCTAATGTTGGCGGGAAGAACCACCATATTCCAAAAATGGATATGAGGAAGTTTGATGGAAAGGATCCTGTAACATGGATACTACAGATGGAGCAATATTTTGATCTCCATAACGTGCAAAACACACAAAGGTATGCATTGCAAATTTACATTTAGAACAAAATACATTTGTATGGTATCGATGGCTTTGCTCCCATGAAATTTTTTTCACTTGGTCAATTTTTACGGAGGAAATGATAGCACATTATGAGGATACAAAGAGCAACACCTTCTTTAGCCAATTGATAAATCTCAAACAAAAGGGTTTAGTGGGGCAGCACATTGAGGACTTCCAAAAAATTGAATATAAGGGTAACTGATATTCCAGAGGAACACAGGATTGATCTCTTCATAGGCACTTTAAAGGATAACATCCAACATGAAGTTCGCGTTTTGGAACCTGATTCATTGGAGAAGGCATTCAGGTTGGCAAGAAAAGTTGAATGTAAAATTGTGGCGACAAGGAAGCCTACCACTCAATTCTATAAAGAAGGAAGTGTTGCTACGCCTAGATTTCCACAACCTACAAGGTTGACACCACAAAAATTGGAAGAAAAAAGAGAAAAAGTGCTTTGCTATAGTTGTGATAGCAAATACACTAAAGGTCATAAGTGTGCTGAGAAGAAATTATTTTACATAGATTGTGAAGAGGAAGAAGAAAATGAATAAGAAGAGGATATACACCTGGAACCAGCCCTAGAAGAGGAAGAAATGAATCCGACCATATCGTGTAGTGCACTGGCAGGAATTACCACTCCTCAAACTCTCAAGATAGAAGGACAAATCAAGAAGAAAAAGGTAATAGTGTTGATTGATTTAGGTAGCACCCATAATTTTATTCATTGTAAGGTAGCCAAGGAATTAAATTATTTCCTATACCCAGCACCAGAATGTAAAGTGATGGTTGCAAATGGAGGAACTATAAATTGCTCTGGAAAATGCCATAATATCAAGCTAACCATGGGGGAATATGTATTGACTAGTCCAATGCTTTCCATTCCTATGGGAGGTGCTAATGTTGTACTAGGAGTACAATGGTTACAATCTTTGGGGACGGTAGCTTTTATTTTTCAAGAACTTTTCTTGAAATTTTTTTCAGAAGGAAAGGAAGTCGAATTACGGGGTATTGAAGGGAAGTCGAGAAGGATAATAAGCTCTAATGTCATGACAAAGCTTCTAAAGAAAGAACAACGAGGCGTAATTGCACAATTATGCTCACTAGAAGTTCCGACATCAAAATCATCTATTTCTGCAGATCTCCAACAAGTCTTGGACAATCATTCCAAGGTGTTTGAAACTCCCAAGGACTCCCACCTATTCATGATCATGATCATGCTATTCATTTGATTCCAGGAAGTGTTCCTCCAAACATCAGGCCTTATAGATATCCTTACTTCCAAAAGAGCGAAATTGAACGTATGATTGCAGAAATGTTAGATGCGGGTATAATTCAACCTAGTCAAAGTTATTTCTATGCTCTTGTAGTATTGGTACACAAGAAGGATGGATCATGGCAAATGTGTCTGGATTATAGGGAGCTCAATAAGCTCACCATTAAAGACAAATTTCCCATTCCTATGATTGATGAATTATTGGATGAATTACATGGAGCAATTTATTTTAACAAGTTGGATCTTCATTCAGGATATCATCAAATTAGAATGAAGACTGAAGATATTCCAAAAACAGCATTTCGAACTCATGAGGGTCATTATGAATTTTTGGTCATGCCTTTTGGCCTTACCAATGCACCTTCTACATTTCAAGGGTTGATGAATTCCATTTTCAAACCCTTCCTTAAAAAATTTGTGCTAGTATTTTTTGATGATATACTAATCTACAGCAGGTCTTGGAAGGATCATGTTGAACATGTTGACAGGGTGCTCAAAATATTGCAGGAGAAACAATTATATGCAAAAACATCCAAATGTTTCTTTGGAGTACAAGAGGTGGAATATTTGGGTCATATTGTATCTCACGAGGGTGTTAAAGTAGACCCAAACAAAATTAAATTCATTAAGGAATGGAAAGTCCCCACAACCATAAAATAGTTGCAAGGATTTCTCGGGTTAACAGGGTATTATCGCAAGTTTGTTAAGAATTATGGGAGAATAGCGGCACCTCTAACAACATTATTGAAGAAAGATGCATTTTCATGGACTCCTGAAGCAACTAAGGCCTTTGAACATCTTAAAGAGGCAATGTGCCTAGCACCGGTCTTAGCTACGCCAGACTTCACAAAAACCTTTATTGTGGAATGTGATGCCTCAGGAAATGGAATTGGTGCAGTTTTAATGCAGGAAGGAAGACCCATTGCTTTTGAAAGTCGTCAAATCAAAGGAAAGTATTTACAGAAACCTATTTATGAGAAGGAAATGTTAGCAATACTACATGCACTAAAGAAATGGCGAACTTACCTAATGGGAAGACACTTCAAGGTAAAAACTGATCATGATAGTCTTAAACACTTTTTGGAACAAATACTATCGTCAGGAGAACAGCAAAAATGGGTCACAAAGATGTTGGGTTATGACTTTGAAATAATCTACAAAAAAGGAAAGCTGAATGTTGTTGCAGATGCACTCTCAAGAAAGAATGAAGAGGTAGAAGCATTGCTTTGTGCCATTTCTATTATCCAACCAGATTGGATAACTGAAGCAAGAGATGAATGGAAGAAGGAAAAAGATGTATGGACACTCATTCAAAAGTTGCAGCAAGATCCTAGTACATCTGATACATTTAGTTGGAAAAATTATTCCTTATGGTACAAAGATCGCTTATATCTTTGTGAGAATTCCCAACTAAAACAAAATATTCTTCTGGAATTCCACACTTCTCCTTTAGGAGGACACTCAAGATTTTTAAAAACTTACCACAGGGTGAAGAAAGAATTCTTTTGGGATGGCATTAAATCTGATATTCAAAAGTTTGTGGTGGAATGTTTGGTTTGCCAGCAGAATAAAATGGAAACAATTAAGACCCCGGGACTTCTACAACCTTTATCCATTCCAAGTCAATGTTGGGAGGAGATTTCAATGGATTTTATCACAGGTTTACCTAAGTCCGAAGGAAAGAGTGTCATCATGGTGGTAGTTGATAGACTTACCAAGTATGCACACTTTTGTGCATTATCTCGTCCATTTAAAGCAAGTACGGTTGCTACTACATTTATGGACAGAATTCAAAAGCTACATGGAAGCCCAAGGGTTATTGTGAGCGACAGAGATCCCATTTTTACTGGAAATTTTTGGACAAAGTTATTTTCTTGTTTGGGTACTCAATTAGCTCATAGCTCATCTTATCATCCTCAATATGATGGTCAAACTGAGATAGTAAATAAATGTTTGGAAGGATATCTTCGTTGTTTTGTATCTGATAAACAAACACAATGGGTCAAGTGGTTACCTCTCGCTGAATGGTGGTATAACACTTCCTTCCATACTGCAGCAAAAATGACCCCATTTATGGCACTTTATGGATATCATCCACCATCCATCACATCATCTTTAAGAGAAAATTCGAAGGTTCAAGTAGTGGAAGATCACATCGAGCATCGACAAGAAGTTCTCCAACTCTTAAAGGATAACCTGAATTTGGCACAAAATCGAATGAAACAACAGGCAGATCAACATCGCAGCGAGAGAAGTTTTGATGCAGAAGATTGGGTATTTTTATGGCTAAAACCATACAAACAAATGTCCCTCAAGCAAGCTAAGAAGGATAATAAATTATCGCCAAAGTACTATGGTCCTTACAAGGTGTTGCAAAAGATTGGTACTATAGCATACAAATTGGAGCTTCCTGCTTCTTCACGAGTGCATCCAGTTTTCCATGTTTCATGCTTAAAGAAGGTTATAGGTGAAAATATTCTAGTTCAAACAATATTGCCAGAACTTGATGAGGAAGGAAAAATCATATTGGAACCTAAAGCGGTCATGGAAACAAGAACTCGACAACTACGGAATCGATCAATTTCAAAGTATCTCATCAAGTGGAAGAACTTACCCACTGAAGATTCTACATGGGTGGATGAGAATTTTATACAGAAGCACCCAGAGCTACTCAAGCATTGAGGACAGCACTTTTTTGAAGGAGAGGGGCATGTTAGGTTCCCTATATTACTAGTATAGTCCCTTATTGTTGTTAGTGTAACCCCTTTATCGTTATTATTGTACCCTTGTAACCCCCATTTTGTTATTTTGTGCCCTTAAATTATTATTGTTAGGTCGGCTTGGCCCGCTAGAATTACATTATGGCCCCATGGACTCCTATATATAGAAAGGAGGTTTTGTAAATTGTATCATCCAAGAATTGTTCATTTATGTAATGTATTGGAGGTTGCCCCCTCGAAGTGGCTTATTTCTAAGGCTTTGATATCTCTTTTCTTCTATTTTTGGAGCTGGTTACACAACACATAAAAGCAATTGAATTAATTTTAATTTTACATAAGGCCAAGGTTTTGTAATAACTCTTGAATCCCATGACCCTAACATGCATGGATTACATGCACCCACTAATATGACCATGTGTGGCTAGATTCTCATCATATAAATTGATTGGGTCTTGCAAGGACAAATTTTGATTAGGCAATAATATTAGTGTTTGGCTCTCTAAATTTCAACGGTCATCTGGTTCTCAGGGACCAAACTAGAAGATGGAAAGATTAGGTCCTAATTATTTTGCTTCCCTTGAATCAAGAAAGTGGAGTTTCAAGTCATAGAGTGTCAAGCTTGCCACAAAGGAGAAATGGAAAACACCCAATTTTCACTTCTCCCTTTAAAATCCTATTATATAGGAAGTTTGGCAAATTGATTGGAGGATGGAAGCACCATAGCAATAGGAGGAAGAGGAAGATGAGGTTTTGAAGAATTCTATACATATTCATGAAACTTATCACTATGATAAATCTGTTTCCTCAAGAATTCCTAAGATTTTTGCTTCTTGAATTAATGAACAAAAGAAGGTTGAATCAATGAAAAAAAGAAAAAAAATTGGTAAGAGTTATATTTAAATAATTTTCTCGATAGATCATTCCCTACATTATAAGATAATATTTCAAAGAAAATAATGCCTGACATATGTTTCTTGAATTTCAGGTGGTCTTTGGGTCGTAATGAATACCTAATCTAAATATGGCATATGTCATGACCTATTGGGAGAAACCCTTTGAAGGCTGAAAGAAAGAGATCTGAATTGTGTTTCAAATTACTCAGATCAATGGTTCCCATTAAGATTTTACAAATATCAATAGGATTCTAGCTAGTGGTGAATTTTTTTATTGTGTAATTCAATATCCTCAATTTCAGTGCGATATACAGATTGTATGAATGACTTGTTTATTTGATCATTTGTGACTAGATAAATCTTTACAAATAGAAATTATGGACTCAATTGAGGAAAACAATAATTTGAAAATGGATTTGTCTCATGCACTAAATGATTATTATAATCTCCAAACAATTGATCAATTGAGGGAAGATATGAACTTTAACAAATACCTACAATAAGAATTGCCATTGATGATGTAGAGTCAACCATATGATAATGCTATTGCAATCCTAAGATCCTAAGGTTCTATTTTACTTACCTATAAACACCATTTGATTGAGATAAATTCTATTAATGTATCAAATAAAAATTATTATTCCATTATTATAAATTGCACTCCCTTCCTTCACCATTTTGCTGCAGCTTGTCCTAAGAAAAGAACTACTACTTGAATGTTTCGGAGATAAGAGATTTGTACTACCTGGCTTCTCATGCATAAATAAATAAGTGGACATTCATTTATGAGTTGAAAAATGAGAGGGGTGAATGAGTCAACCTTGTCAAGTCTATAATATATTATTCAATTGTCCATGGAAGACGAACGCGTCTAAGGCTCTATCATAAATAAGAGATTATTCAATTGTCCATTGAAGATGAAAAAGTCAAGGACTCTCATAAATAAGAGAGATTATATTTGATAAGAGAAGCGAGGATATTACTGGACACAAGCACAGGTTAGTATGGTGTAGATATTCTACCAAAAAGTATGGTAAATGTGGAGATAAAACAAATTATGATCCAAACGAATTTTGTGTGCTTTAAAAATGTTGAACTATATGGTGATATGTTTTACTGTAAGGACGTTAGCTCTAGAAATGAACAGTTCAATGCACAACCAGTCATAAGCATGTAGGGGATCAACACTAATGTGTAACGTTATTTGACGAAGACAATGGAAATTTGGAGACATTGTACCAGAGTTGATCAACCATCTCAATTTTTTTTCACAAGAATTTCATGAAATCATCAAATACACGCAATTCTCTAGAGAAAATCCAGTGGGATCGTCACAAATAACTCAGTGGGATTTCTCTGCAGTTTTTTATATGACATCTCCCTCGATCACTGGACACATTTCCCATCTCGAAAATTTGGTTCGATGAAGTTCAAATTGGTGTCAGCCTATGGCAGGATCCTTTTATTTATTGTCACCAAAAGCGACAACAATGGGCGGCCACTGCAGCAACGAGAATTTCTGGTCCTAAATCCTTTGAGTAGGCGGACCTGCGGGCTCCCTTATCCTCCAATTTTGCTTAGTTACGACAATCCCTTTGTTGAATGCATTGAAATGGTACCAAACGTGATCATTTTATCTTATAAGTGATAGTATTATCATTGAAAATAGAAAACATCGTGTTTATATTTGATGGCTTCTCGCAGGATTGGCATAGCGTACAAATTCCAGAAATTCACCCCCCAGGAATCGAACCTGTGTTCAATGGAATTCTGCGCTGGTTAATCCTTATCAACTTGGGCGCCTCATTTCTCATTTTATACGACACTCAACACCACGCTCTGATAAGAGAAATGCGTCGAGAGACAAAAGGAATAATATCATATCCCGAACTTCTATGCTCAGTGGGGATTGGACTCAGGAAGTAGGAAAAATATATCCCACATTGAAAGAGCTAACGAATCTAAATGAGTATTTGTTTGCGAACAAGGACAAAATTTTATAAATTCCACTGAATTTCACCCCTAGACGGCCAAATCCATGGCTCAAAGTTTATCAACTGTCGCCAATCCACATGTAGCCAATCTGAGAGTTGTTACCACGTGTTGTGCATCTGGCGGCCGGATCTGGTAGTGAGATGTTGCCACGTGTCGAGCATGACAGTTAGATCGGGTTGTTGAGATGATGCCACGTGTTGTTAATTTGATGGTCAGATTTGGTAGTTGGAAGTTTCCACGTGTTGTGCGTTTAATAGCCAGATCTAGCGGATGAGGTTCTGCCACGTGTGTTGTTAATTTGACGGTTAGATTTGTTGGTTGGAAGCTGTCACGTGTTGTGCATTTGACGGCCAAATCTGTCGGTTGGAGTCTTCCACGTGTCATGCATCTGACGGATAAATCTGGCAGTTGAGGAGCTGACACGTGCTGTGCATCTGGCGGTTGAGTTGCTGCCACGTTTCATGCATCTGATGGTCAGCTCTGGAGGCTGAGATTCTGCCACGTGTCATGCATCTGACGTTCAGATCTGGCGGTTGAGAAGCTTATGCGCTTATTTGATTGGAAGTTGATCTGTTGATAATCATATATGTTGATAATGTGATAACTAGATAAGTTGACAAGATGATTAATGATAAATAGATTTGGTGATCAACTGATAATCCTATAAGCTTATAAGCAAATCACGTGATAAGCAGATAAGTTATTCACCATATAAACAGATCAAGTGATACGCTCATAAGCATATAAGAGATAGTGGATCATATGATAAGTAGATAAGAAAATCACCAGATACGCAGATCATAAGATAAGTACTTGCACTTATATGCATATCACTTATAAGCATATAAGCGCATCAACTGGTAAGCACATAGTTGATAAGGAAATTAGCATATCATGAGATAAGTCTATATGCTGATAAGCAGATAAAATGATAAGTAGTTTAGCTTATAATCTGATAAGCAGATCACTAGATAAGCCCATCAATGATAAGCAAATAAGTTCATCTGTTGATAACCTGTTAAACAGATTAATGATATCCTAATAATCTGATCTGTTGATAACCCAAAAGGAAGATATGTTGATCTGCTGATCCACTGATAAGCAGATATGCTCATCAACTGATAAGCACATATGATGATCGGCTAATAAGCAGATGAAATGATCAGCTCATAAGTTCATAAACTGATATGTTGGCCGCAACGCTAGATAAGATTCAGTCCTTCTATTGTAGAAGAGAAGCAGCCAGATAACCCTCAGTAACTCCTTTGTTTTATTATTTCAGACAGTAAGCATTATTAGCAAAGCTTGTGAACCCTAATGACTGCTATTATCTGCAGGATGGCCTTCGGTAGAAAGTATTCCAGCCATCAATTAATTTAAAGCATCAAACATAGTTTTCTGCATGGTTGGTTTCTGGGAGGACGATTCAAGAAAATAAAGAGGACAACAGACCATTTCTTCCACAATGTAACAGAGGAACACATTGCGCGGAATGACGCCGACGTCACCCCAGATCTTGCAATATGTACAGATAAGGTATTGAATTCCAAACTGTAGGTTAAAAAATTCAATTTCAATAATTTAAGGATATAAAATTCAATTTAAATAAGAAACACTGGATTATATAATGTTCCAGTAAATAGAGATATCATTTTGAATACATATCAGAAAACTATCATGTTCTATTTAACCTTCTTTTCTTCCATATACTTCAGTATCAAAAAATATCCCAGTTATGTCTCTTTTACTGTTCAGAACGTGAAGAAAAAAAGAAGGTGACCTCTTAGTAAACATTCCTAGCTATTTCAAAGTTCCACTTTAATAAAAAAAACAGCTTTTTCTATGATACGACATCCCAAAATCATGTTCCAGCTTATCAGAGATAGTTAAAAAAACAGAGAGGATATTCTGTTGTGATGTGAGCCCGAAGTGATAGTATCGCCTCCCAGAAAATAACATGGTATTGGAAAAACATTCTGCCCCCACAATAAATATTTATATTCCAACCCCCCAGACAGCGTAGGAGCTAATAAAATTTTACCTCTCCTTCAGGACCTACTCCATCCGACATCAACAGCTCATAATACATGATCTCGAAAACTCCAGCCAAACCTTTTTTGATAATCTATCCGCCTGTGTGTTCTTTTCATGATAGAAATGACTAAACCGGATGGAAGTAAAAGATCTTCTTATTGCTTTTATACGCTTCATCCATGTCATTAGATTATTTCCATAATTAAGATTTGTATCCTTATTTAAGTGATCTATAAGAACCTTTAAATCTCTATAGAGGCAAATTGACTCAATGCAGAGTTGTGAGGCAAATCAGAGTAATCCCCACAATGCTAGTAATTCTGCTCTCGTATTTGTTCCAATGTCCCCATGCCAATATATCTTGTAATAACAGATTGTTAATTTCATTAACCAAGCACCACAACCACATCTGAATAGTTGTGATGCTCCGTCAAAAAAACCTATCGGATATGTTATTTCCACAGTTCTCAAACGGATTATAAATAACTGTAGTATTATAGGTTTCGATAACTGTAGTGTTATAGTTTTCAGGATTTTTTGAACTTCCATCCAAGTCTAATCAAGGTTATAGATAGTTATTTGACTGTCAAAGTTCAAAGTTTCAAAGTTGTTTATACAATATGTACATACCCCAAAATTCAATATGTGAACTCTCAGAAACTCCAGTTACGTGAGTTCATATTAACTACTTGGTGAATGAGTAAAACTTAAAACTGAACCTACTATTCTGTAAATTGTGTGAACCTATCGTCCATTGTATCTTTTACTGTTGTCTGTCACTTTCAAAGACGAGCCAAATATATATTTCTACATTGAGAGGGCTGATGGAGTTACATAGGTTTCACATGGGATTATGCCAAGCAACAGATAATAGGATTTAAAGAATGCCATAAAACACACCAATCAAATTATATTTCAAATGGTAAATGCATGTTTGGAGGGTATTTTCAAATATATGTTGTAATATTGATCCGTTAAACAGAAAATAATCTCAACCCTTTAATGTATTCAACAGTTTGTTTGATTACACCACAAAGTTTGGTTTATGGTGAAGCAAACAATTTGGTCCAAAAATGAGGGTATGTGATATGCTGCCGATAAGCATGTTAACCTGTGCATGCAACGTTGTACTGTTATAGTTTTCCATAAGAGGCACAGTTTGGTGTAGTGAACATTATCATCCATCTGATTAGGACATAGAGCAAGGCTTCCTATTTATTGATTTTGATGTGCTTATACAACATTATTCATTGAAATCCTTGGTTGATACAATTATGGATAAACACTTATGGAATAAATATATTTAATATTTATTCATTTATCTTATTTTAGAACATTTATGGAATAAAAATACCTAATATTTATTCTTTTACATCCTTTTTTGAAATGTAATTCATAATAATTTATTATCAACCATAACTATATTTCAGAAACTGTTCTAAAATCAAGAAAGATCATGCAAATGATGTGAATGCATTGACATCCAAAGCATTTAATATAGAACTAAAACATACATTTGAATATGTGTGACTTTATAGATGATTTGAACAAAACTCGATACATTAATCAATATGTGTGACTTTATAGATGATTTGAACAAAACTCGATACATTATAATCATGAATTGATGATTTATCCTCTTGTTTCTAGGTCTATCAATGCCTTGTGAGAGTCATTTAAGTAAACCCTCACGATGATCTTCATTTCCATTTTATAAACATTTTTTAATTATAAAATGCTTTATTTTTATTTTTATTTTGTCATGTTATAATATGCAAGTTATATTTATGCTTTTATGTTATTAAAGGGTGACCTTAGTGTGAGGAGAGAAAAATTAAATGTGATTCTTATTTATATCAATGTTTTCAAAGTGGAGGAATAACCTGTTATGAGGAATGTGATTCTTATTTATATCAATGTTGATATAGCTTCTTATTTAACTCAAACATTAGGAGCATTGAAACCTTTTCATTATTCCTTGAGCGAGACATCACTTGTTAGGGGCATGAGGCAAAGTAAAAAACTTATCCTTTACAAAGTTTCTTGGCACAATGAGAGAGGCTCAAAAGAGATCATAATTCGAGAACCTCAATTTGATATGGAGATACTCAATTCACCACGTGTGGCAGGGAACCAATGGTACTTACATGGTTTTGCATATACATAAAATCAATTGAACTACTTATAAATTTTCATAAGGCCAATGTTTTGTTATGATTCTTTAATCCCACAACCTCTTGAATCCCATGACCTTGACATGCATGGCTTACATGCACCCACTAACATGATCAATGTGGCTAGATGTTCATCATAGAAATTGGTTGGGACTTGCAATGTCAATTTTCAATTAGGAAATACTTTTAGTGTTTGAATCTCTAAATTTCAAAGGTTATCTCATTCTCAGATCCCATACTGGAAGACGGAAAGAGTGCCTCTTAATTCTTTTTATTTCCTTGAAGAAAGAAATTAGAGTTTTAAGTCATAGAGTGTTAGGATTTCCATAGAGGAGAAATAGAGAACACCCATGTTCCACTTGTCCCTTTGAAAACCTATTATATATGAACTTTGACAAAGTGACTTCAGGATGAAAGTACCATAGCAATTTGAGGAAGAGGAGGATGAGGTTGTGAAGACTTCTAGACACATTCATGAAACTTGTCACTATGATAAACCTGTCTCCTCAACAACTCCTATTATTTTTTCTTATTGAATCAATGAACAAAAGAAGGTTGAATCAATGAAAAAGAAAGGTTAAGATAATATTTCTTGATAGATCGTTTCCTACATTATAAGATATTATTAAAAAAAATGTTTGGTATATGGTTCTTGAGTTGCAAGTGGTCTTTGCGTTGTAATGAATACCTCATCTAAATATGGCATATGACATGACTTATTTGGAGAAACCCTTTGAAGTTTGAAATACATAGATCTAAATTATTTTGAATTACTCATAACAATGGTTGCCATTAGGGTTTCACAAATCTCAATAGTGTATAGGATTCTAGCTAGTAGTGAATTGTTGATTGCGTAATTCAATATCCCCAATTTTAGTGTGATATACAAATTGAATGTCTTGTTTATTTGATCGTTTGTGACTAGATGAAATATTTTCAAATATAAATGGACAAAATCAAAGAGGAAAACAATAATTTGAAAATGGATTCGTCTCATGCACTAAATGATTATTATAATTTCCAAACCATCAATTGAGAGAAGAGATGAGCTTTAACAAATACCTAGGATATCAATTCATTTATAATGTAGAGTCACTCACATGATAATGTTGGTTGCAATCATTGTAATAACTAAGATCCTAAAAATATAATTTAAGTACCTATAGGCACCATTTAATTGAGATAAATTATATTAATGTATCATATAACAATTATTGCCTCATTATTTAACGATTTGATGGCTAGAGCTAGGGTTACTAAGCGATTCGCAACTGCTCTCGCTGACGCTGAGGCTCTTTCCCTACACTCTGTTGTAGCCGTCAGGAAAGGAACAGAGGATTCAATAGCTGCAACTCCCCATCGACAGAAGGCTCTGACCGGACTGAAAGATTTCCAAAACCTTGCGGTCGCAGCTACTGTGGAGGGTGCCCTTTGTGTAGACACCATTACATTGGAAGATCTCAATGCCATAAAACAACATGCAGCCAAAGCCAAGAATGAAGAACTCAATGCATCAACACCAGCTATTGCTCCCCTCAGCCACAAGTACATGACTCAGTCTCAGCTTGGTATAACAACGCTCTAATTTGAAAATGGCATCACCAATCCCTCAGACTCTGCCACCGCCTACACTCCACAGCAGCTGTGCCCTTCGGATTTGCATGCTGGATGTGTAGAGGACCCTCCACTGCTTGAAAAAACCTAGTTGCACAGTAGCCATATTCCTCTTTTAAACTCTTACAAACCCCAGTAAGGGCTGGAGGAATTGGAATACCAGAGATATATTTTGTTCTTGTCTCTGATCTGCAATGACAAGCAAGGGACTATAGATCTCTCCGCTCCTTTTCAAATCCAGATTTCACTTCTTTCAGGCAAAACCATGCTGCATTGGGTGCACTCAACAGATCTGGCGCAAGACCTCTCGCTGGACCTTCAGCACAGGATAAGGATTCCCTCTACCCTTCAGAGGCTTCTCTACGAAGGTAAAAAACTTGAGGACCCTTTTCCCCTCTCTTTTTACAGTATAGAAAGAAATTCTTCTGTTGTGTTAACCCTTCGTCTTAGAGGGGGAGCTGCTGGGCAGCCATCCTCAGCTCATGCTTTTTCCTACAAAGATGTTATCCATGCTCAGACTCCCAAGAAATCATCTCTGCCACCAGAAGCTCCAAAGCATTTTCTGGTGGATAAACTGGAGGAAATTCCCTCCATAGAAATCTCACATCCAACTCTGGATGATCAATTCCAAAAGTATGTAGAATTTTCCATCATTTGTAGATTTAATGGACTATGGCCACGCACTGCAGATTTATACCAATGGATCCACTCCAACTGGACTAAAAACTGCAAGGTTTTATTCTGCTCGAAGGGTTTTTTCTTTGTGGTATTTTCCTCCAGTGAAGACTATCAAAAATCCTTAATAGAAGGCCCATGGTTTTGGGGAACAACAAGGTTATTCCTCACCCCCTGGTTCCCAGATTTCAACCCCTCCACAGTAGTCATTACAAAGCTTCCCATTTGGGTCAGACTTCCTAACCTTCCTGCTCATTTATGGCACTTTGTTGTCTTCCAAGGGATTGGAAACACACTAGGCTGCTATCTGGCAATAGACCCCTCTAGGGGGGAAAAGGGAATATACACCTTCAGCAGAATCTGTGCAGAAATAGATATGAGTAAAGGTCTGCCCGAACAGATTAATCTCAAAATTGGGGACTTCCTTTGGACACAGACCCTGGACTACGAGAACACAGCCTTCAGATGCCGTCACTGCCATCAGACAGGGCACCTTTAGAACTCCTGCCCCATGTTCCTCGCCCAAAAGAAGAAAAGCAATCGCAAGTCAAAATCCAAAAGCTGGAAACCATGTGATCCACCCCCCATGGATGACATTGATTCCTTCAGCTCAGATGAAGAAGAGGAAGCAACAGATGGGGAGGAAGCAAAGCAACCTCAAGACTCACCCTCGGGGAGTCCTGAGGATTCCAATGTACCACCGATCTCACAAAAAAGAACTCATGAGTCTTCCCCCTATGATTCAGACAAGGAGACCTCTCCTTCAACCCAGAACAATCTGCAAGTGGTTCTTGCCCAGCCGCATCATATTGGCTGGGTCAAAGTCAGTAAAAAGAAAGGGAAAAAATGTCGATTGGAAGATTCGACCCATTCTGGGTAGAATCCGATGTCTAGCCCATTGTTTCCTTGTTACCCCTTGTAATCCTTTTTGCTTATTTTCTTATTTCTTGGTTACTCCCCGGGGCCGAGGTGGATAGTTTATCTTTTTCGGCTTCCTGGTTTATAGCTTCTCTTGATTGTAAATTCATACTATACCATAAGCTTACTTAATAGAATTAGTCTTACAGAGAAAAAAAACAATTTTTGCCTCACTATTAAAAAATGCAATCCCTTTATTCATCATTTTGCCACAACCATTTTTATATTTGTTCAAAATTTTCCCACATTTGAATTCTCATGGAAATTAGAAGACAAGACTTACCTTCATTTTTTCATGCCAATGTTGTTTGTAGTGTTTTTTTTCCCTTGTTCTTATCCATGGCTATAGGCTATTGTCATCATTCCATGGCACAAAATGCATTTATCCTTTACACAATAATGAGATAAATTTGATTAAATAGATTTAGACAATTTAATTGAATACTAAATTTTCATTTGTGGATCTACAGGGAAATTGTGGAGAAACATAGTGAATCCTTAGTGGTTTACTAGAGGCATTGGGAATGGAAGTAGAAATAGTATTAGCCATAACGGGTCTAGGTTCAATATGTTATTCGTTGGTACATTGTAAACTGTTACATATGGATCACTAGGAATAGGCATGGGAAAAAAGAGATGGGTACTAGCTAGAGATAGCAACATAAAAAAAAACCATATATGTTTATTAGATTATTCAACCTATTTACATCGTTTATTAAGCTTAATGTTTATGTGCAAAGATATGGGTGAGGCAGGGTTATGAGGAGGTGGCGTTGAGCATTGTGTTTTTGATGTTGTAGATGGAGCATAGGAATTTGCATGACACATATACTTATTCTATAAACATGAGAACATGCATGTCAAAAGCCATCAATGCGTGAGAACCTACATGTCAAGATGTTTGAGCCTATTAGAGACTTTGAAGGGACCGAAAATGCAATTTGTAGGAATTTTGACATTTAATTAATTTATTATTATGAAAAATAGTTAAAATAAGTTGATTTACATAAGGGGATGTATTTAAATTAAGATGAATTTATTTAACGAGAAATTCAATTAAAAACTGAAGAAAAAAACCAAAGAAATTTTCTTTTTATATTGTTCTCTTCTAGTGTTCATCTATCACTCTTGGAGGTTGTTGTTGCAATTGACATTGATTTAAATTTTAAACAAGACATCCATGGAATATAAAAAGAGGATCATGACAACCAATTTGTGTTAGAAATTAATTAACAGAGAAATGAAATACATAAAATATTGCGGAAACATAAATACAGAAACACATAAAACAAGGGAGACACAAATATACATGGTTCACCCAATTTCGGTGGCATCCATGGAGAAACAACCAATCGTTCCTTTTATATTATCCATCAAAATGAAGAGATACAACCTCCAACAGATCCATTGTAATTTCCTCTTCGCTCTCACACAATATCATCTCTTTCTCTCACTCAGAATAATACACAACCACAATACAATTCCCTCATATAAACCAAGGATTTCCTTCTAGAGAAAAAAACCTATATTTATATAGCTTCTACTATCATATTATCCACCTAATGAACGACTCAGATTGACTACAAAACTACAATATTTTACAAGGAAAATTTTCATCTATATTTAGCTTCGTGGGTGCTACCCCGAACCCCCTCCAGGGGAGGGCTCATGAAATTCATCGTTTCTCCCATCTGACAAGGATCCAACATGGCTAAAACAAAAAACTCTGAACAATTGGGAAGCTAATCAGGCTCCACACCCAACAATTGGTTCGTTGATAATTGGTGCATATAACTAATATATCATTACAATATTTTTTTGTTCGAAGTTTAATTGTTAAAATCGGGTGGAAATAATAGTTGTAATGTCGATGATTTATTAGCAAGCCCTCCACATTGTTGATGTTTTTGGTGGAAAGGTTTTGACATACACATCACACAAGCTTATCAAATTAGAGCAAATAAACTAAGAAAAGCATGATTAAACACAATATATGTACTTTTACATCCATATTATAATCAAGAAACTCCTCAATAAATTGGACTTGCAACCATATTTTATCTGATTCTTATCTTCTATTAAAACAACTGGTGTCTTATATTTTATCCAAATTACAAATATGGTATGATGGACAAGTGAGGTTTCTATTTAGTGGATAAATTTATTTGCGCTATTTCAATATGTTTGCTACCATTCAGAATTACATATAATTGGATAGCATTCATACCATAAAATTCCAATAAAATTAATTTATATAAAATTCACATTACTACACATGTATAGCAGAACGATTGATATGAATGAAATAAGTTAAATGAAGTCGTTAATTTTATTAAGAATAAAACTAGTTTGTAAATAAAATCATAAGAACAAAAATCCAATATGGTGTTACAACCTTGCTAAAGTCTATGAGTCTGCCTACAAACTTGTGAAAGTTTATTTGAAAAGACATTTGATCACTATGGCATTTTGAATTAGAGATTAGATTTTATGAAACCAACTCCAAAATTAGAAGAAAAGAGAGATCAACGCCTTAGAAATCAACCACTTTGAGGGGGAAACCTCCAATACATTACATAAATGAACAATTATTGGATGATACAAATGACAAAAACCTCCTTCTATATATAAGAGTCCATGGGCCTAGAATATAATCCTAGCCGACCTAACAATAACAATGTAAGGGCACAATAATAACAATATTGGGGTTACAGGGGTGCACAAATAACAATAAGGGGGCTACACTAATATCAATAAGGGACTAAACTAGTAATATAGGGACCTAATATGCACCTCTCCTTCAAAAAGTGTTGTCCTCAACACTTGAGTAGCTCTGGGTGCCTCTGTATAAAATTCTCATCCTCCCATGTAGAATCTTCAGTGGGTAAATTCTTCCACTTGATGAGATACTCTGAAATTGATCGATTTCGTAGCTGTTGAGTTCTTGTTTTCGTGATCGCTTCGGGTTCCAATATGATTTTTCGCCCCTCATAAAGTCCTGGAAATATTGTTTGAAATGGAATATTTTCACCTATAACCTTCTTTAACCATGAAACATGGAAAACTGGATGCACTCGCGAAGAAGCAAGAAGCTTCAATTTGTATGCCATAGTACCAATCTTTTGCAACACCTTGTAAGGACCATAGTACTTTGGTGATAATTTATTATCCTTCTTAGCTTGCTTGAGGGACATTTGTTTATATGGTTGTAGCCGTAAAAATACCCAATCTCCTACATAAAAACTTCTCTCGCTGCGATGTTGATCTGCTTGTTGTTTCATTCGATTTTGTGCCAAATTCAGGTTATCCTTTAAGAGTTGGAGAACTTCTTGCTGATGCTCGATGTGATCTTCCACTGCTTGAACCTTCGAATTTTCTCTTAAATATGATGTGATGGATGGTGGATGATATCCATAAAGTGCCGTAAATGGGGTCATTTTTGCTGCAGTATGGAAGGAAGTGTTATACCACCATTCAGCAAGAGGTAACCACTTGACCCATTGTGTTTGTTTATCAGATACAAAACAACGAAGATATCCTTCCAAAAATTTATTTACTATCTCGGTTTGACCATCAGATTGAGGATGATAAGATGAGCTATGAGCTAATTGAGTACCCAAACAAGAAAATAACTCCGTCCAAAAATTTCCGGTAAAAATGGGATCTCTGTCGCTCACAATAACCCTTGGGCTTCCATGTAGCTTTTGAATTCTGTCCATAAATGTAGTAGCAACTGTACTTCCTTTAAATGGATGAGATAATGCACAAAAGTGTGCATACTTGGTAAGTCTATCAACTACCACCATGATGACACTCTTTCCTTTGGACTTAGGTAAACCTGTGATAAAATCCATTGAAATCTCCTCCCAACGTTGACTTGGAATGGAAAAAGGTTGTAGAAGTCCTGGGGTCTTAATTGTTTCCACTTTATTCTGCTGGCAAACCAAACATTCCGCCACAAACTTTTGAATATCAGATTTAAGGCCATCCCAAAAAAATTCTTTCTTCACCCTGTGGTAAGATTTTAAAAATCCTGAGTGTCCTCCTAAAGGAGAAGTGTGCAATTCCAGAAGAATCTTTTGTTTTAGTTGGGAATTCTTACAAAGATATAAGCGATCTTTGTACCATAAGGAATCATTTTTCCAACTAAATGTATCAGATGTACTAGGATCTTGCTGCAAATTTTGAATGAGTGTCCACACTTCTTCGTCTTTCTTCCATTCATCTCTTGCTTCGGTTATCCAATCTGGTTGGATAATAGAAATGGCACAAAGCAATGCTTCCACCTCTTCATTCTTTCTTGAGAGTGCATCTGCAACAACATTAAGCTTTCCTTTTTTGTAGATTATTTCAAAGTCATAACCCAACATCTTTGTGACCCATTTTTGCTGCTCTTCTGAAGATAGTCTTTGTTCCGAAAAGTGTTTAAGACTATCATGATCAGTTTTTACCTTGAAGTGTCTTCCCATTAGGTAAGTTCGCCATTTCTTTAGTGCATGCAGTATTGCTAACATTTCCTTCTCATAAATAGGTTTCTGTAAATGCTTTCCTTTGATTGGATGACTTTCAAAAGAAATGGGTCTTCCTTCCTGCATTAAAACTGCACCAATTCCATTTCCTGAGGCATCACATTCCATAATAAATGTTTTTGTGAAGTCTGGTGTAGCTAAGACCGGTGCTAGGCACATTGCCTCTTTAAGACGTTCAAAGGCCTTAGTTGCTTCAGGAGTCCATGAAAATGCATCTTTCTTCAATAATGTTGTTAAAGGTGTTGCTATTCTCCCATAATTCTTAACAAACTTGCGATAATACCCTATTAACTCGAGAAATCCTCGCAACTGCTTTATGGTTGTGGGGACTTTCCATTCCTTAATGGCTTTAATTTTGTTAGGGTCTACTTTAACACCCTCGTGAGATACAATATGACCCAGATATTCCACCTCTTGTACTCCAAAGAAACATTTGGATGTTTTTCATATAATTGTTTCTCCTGCAATAGTTTGAGCACCCTGTCAACATGTTGAACATGATCCTTCCAAGACCTATTGTAGATTAGTATATCATCAAAAAATACTAGCACAAATTTTCTAAGGAAGGGTTTGAAAATGGAATTCATCGACCCTTGAAATGTAGAAGGTGCATTGGTAAGGCCAAAAGGCATGACCAAAAATTCATAATGACCCTCATGAGTTCGAAATGTTGTTTTCGGAATATCTTCAGTCTTCATTCTAATTTGATGATATCCTGAACGAAGATCCAAGTTGGTAAAATAAATTTCTCTATGTAATTCATCCAATAATTCATCAATCACAGGAATGGGAAATTTATCTTTAATATCAAAGAAAGAACTTTAACTAGGTTGAATTATACCAACCTCTAACATTTCTGCAATCATACGTTCAATTTCGCTCTTTTGGACATAATGATATCTATAAGGCCTGATGTTTGGAGGAAAAATTTCTGGAATCAAATGAATATCATGATCATGATCGAGAATAGGTGGGAGTCCTTTAGGAGTTTCAAACACCTTGGAATGATTGTCCAAGATGTTTTGGTGATCTACAGAAATAGATGATTTTGATGTTGGAACTTCTAGTGAGCATAATTGTGCAATTACGAGTCGTTGTTCTTTCTTCAGAATCTTTGTCATGACATTAGAGCTTATTATATTTCCCGGCTTCCCTGAGATACCTCGTAATTCGACTTCCTTCCCTTATGAAAAAAAAAAATTCAAGAAAAGTTTTGAAAATTAAAAGCTACCATCCCCAAATATTGTAACCATTGTACTCCTAGTACAACATCAACACCTCCCATAGGAATGGAAAGCATTGGACTATTCAATACATATTCCCCCATGGTTAGCTTGATATTATGGCATCTTCTAGAGAAATTTATAGTTCCCCCATTTGCAACCATCACTTGACATTCTGGTGCTGGGTATAGGAAACAATTCAATTCCTTGGCTACCTTACAATGAATACAAACATGGTACTACCTGAATCAATCAACACTATTACCTTTTTCTTCTTGATATGTCCTTCTATCTTGAGAGTTTGAGGAGTGGTAATTCCTACCAATGCATTACATGATATGGTTGGAATCATTTCTTCCTCTTCTAGGGTTGGTTCCTGGTGTATATCCTCTTCTATTGAATATTCTTGTACATTTTCTTCTTCCTCTTCACAATCTATGTAAAATAATTTCTTCTTAGCACACTTATGACCTTTAGTGTATTTGTTATCACAACTGTAGCAAAGCCCTTTTTCTCTTTTTTCTTCCAATTATTGTGGTGTCAACTTTGTAGGTTGTGGAAGTCTAGGAGTAGCAACACTTCCATATTTATATATGTGAGTGGTAGGCTTCCTTGTCACCATAATTTTACATTCAATTTTTCTTGCCAACCCGAATGCCTTTTCCAATGAATCAGGTTCCCAAACATGAACTTCATGTTGGATGTTATCCTTTAAAGTCCCTATTAAGACATCAATCCTGTGTCCCTTTGGAATATTAGTTACCCTTATATTCAATTTTTGGAAGTCCTCAATGTGCTTCACCATTGAACCCTTTTGTTTGAGATTTATCAATTGGATAAAGAAGGTGTTGCTTTTTGTATCCTCATAATGTGCTATCATTTCCTCCGTAAAAATTGACCAAGTGACAATTTTTTTACGAGAGCAAAGCCATCGATACCATACAAATGTATTTTGTTCTAAATGTAAAGTTGCATGATATGTACCATTTGTGTGCTTTTCACATTATTGAGATCAAATTATTGCTCCATTGGTAGTATCCATGTTACGAGATCCTTGCCATCAAACTTCCTCATATCGATCTTTGGAATATGGTGGGTCTTCCATCCAACATTATAGTTTATGAAATCATGATTAACATTTTTTTTTTCTCATCATGAGTTTCCTCTACTATCTTTTCACCATTAGGAAACATTTCTTGTATTAACTTTGTCAAACCTTCCATGTCTACTTTTAGATCATTCTGCATGTTTTCCATGTTATCTTTAATTTTTTCGTCGATCTTAGCTTCCATGTCATCCATCTTAGCTTCCATGCCAACTTCCATGCCACCCATCTTAGCTTCCAAACCATTCATATTAGCTTCCATGACTTTCTTCAAACCATCCATCTTAGTTTCCATGTATTTCTTCAAAACTTCCATTTCATTTTTTGTTGTTCTTTGCGATAGGTGCACTTGCTCTTGTAATTTTGATATCTCATGTTGCATTTCTTCATCTTCATGAGTCATAGTAGAGCCTTTTGAAGGCTTAATGGGTGTTGAATTCTTTTTAGGGGGAATTTTATAACCCAATGCCGATATATATTCTTCAATATGCCCTTGGAATAAATTCAAACTAATTTTTTCAAATGAGAATTATGTAATTCGAAGAAAATACACACATTTTTCTTACTTTTGAGGAGCTTGATATTGAAACTGAATTATCTATGTGATTTTAGTTATTCAATATCTAAACTTCAATACTGAGAAGTAGCCCTCTAAATCTTCTTTCAAATGCTATAGGTATGACCTGATTCTTCAAGGCAAAGTTATGTCCAATATCCACGATGACATAATCTTGGACTAGTTCGATGTAGAGTGAACTTGTACGACTCCATGTCATCCTTTGTTTCCTCCTTGACTTACAGAAGTGTTATACCAAAAACTACGGTCTGTTTACTTTATTTACTTAAGACCACTTTTTACGAAACCCAATCGCTCGGAGAGAGAGAGAGTTATGATGTTTTTCAACGGTCACCTCTTTGAGATGAGGCAGGAACACAAACAATCCTAAATTCCACGGATCATATATCCAAAATATTTACCGAACCAAGATCTAAACTTTTTATAGGAGGTTCCTCATGATTTCCGCTTTGCACTGTAGAAATGTCAATTTCTGAAACTTTGTATACAAAAAGCTATAGTGAAAATTCCACGATGACCTGTTTTAATTCAAATTCGGGAGCATGAAAAAACCCTAAAGTCCCCAGATCATATCTCTGAAAATGTTGCGAACCAAGATTTGAAATTTTTACAGCAGGTTCCTCAGGATTTCGGCTTTGCACTATACAAATTTCAACTTATGAACCTTCCTAGAAAAAATTTTATCATGAAAATTCCACGATAACCTGTTTGGAGCAGCAAAACCCTAGAATCCAAAGCTCTGATACCAAATGTTATGAAACCAGCTCCAAAAATAGAAGAAAATAGATATCAACACCTTAGAAATCAGCCACTTAGGAAACCTCTAATATATTACATAAATGAACAATTCTTGGATGATACAAATGACCAAACCTCCTTCTATATAGGAGTCCATGGGTCAAAATATAATCCTAGCCGACCTAACAATAACAATGTAAGGGCACAATAATAACAATATTGGGGTTATAGGGCTACAAAAATAACAATAAGGGGGCTACAATAATAACAATAAGGGACTAAACTAGTAATATAGGGACCTAACATTATAAACATGTATTGTGGCATTTTGAATTAGACATTATAAACATGTATTGGATATTTATCTTTATATTTGTTGATAGAAAAAAAATGTTTATTTGAAATACACAGAGGTTGTGTTTGGTGCAATATCTATGGGAAGGAAAGATGTTACTTGGTAATCCAATAATGAATGCACGTGGTGAAGAAAAAATATATGTATTCAAAAAATAAAAGTGAATCAAGCATCAAAGTGAATAACTTTGATCATACGAAGTGAGGACATTGAATATACTTTTCTATATTAGCTATTATTAATGCATACAATATTTTAGATAAATATTTAAAGGAGTTCTTAAAAATAACAATTTCAATGTGGATACTTATTCGAAGTGAAGACCTTGAATGTAATTTGTAAAAAAATGTTTTGTAGCTTGAAAATTTATTTTAAATAAGCCATTCAATATTATTTTATTATAAATAAATCATTCAGCATTATCAACTAATTCTTTACATTTTTGAATGCAACTATATTTGTTTTCTTAAATTTTCTTAAATTCACACATTATATGTGTGTGTTGGATTATATATATATATATATATATATATATATATATATATATATATATATATAGTTTTAGAATGTCATATTTTTCTGAAGCAATAAAATTATTTTAGTTGAATTCCATGTAATATTGTAATTTAATATTGTAATGATTTATTATCAACTATAAGTATACTTGAAAGCTGTTCTAAAATAAAGAAAGATCATTTAAATGATGTGTATGCATTGACATCCAAATTATTCAAGATAGTACTAATACATACATTTGAATATGTGACTTTATAAATGATCTGAATAAAGCTCGATACATTATAATCATGAATTGATGATTTGTCCTCTTGTTTTGAGGTCTATAAATGCCTTGTGAAAGTCATTTAAGTAAACCCTCACGTTGATCTTCACTTCCATTTTGCAAACATTTTTTAATTATAAGATGTCTTATTTTTATTTTTCTTTTGTCATGTTAAAATTTGCAGTCACTCACACTTGCAAACTTTTTATATTATAGAAAAAAGTTATAATTTATGCTTTTATGTTATTAAAGGCCCACCTCAGTGCGAGGAGAGAAAAATTAAATGTGATTACTGTCCATATCAATTTTGCTATAGCTTCTTCTTTACCTGAACTGTATATGGAACATTAGGAGAATTGGAAATATGATTATAATTGTTCCATTATCGCTTTAGTGAGGCATCACTTGCTAGATATGTGAGGCAAAGTAAAGAACTTATCCTTTACAAAGTTTCTTGGTACAATGCGAGCTAGAGGCTCCAAAGAGGTAATAATTAGAGCACCTCAATTTGATATGAAGATAATCAATTCACCACATGAGTACTAGGGAACCAAGGGTACTTACATGTTTTTGCATATACATAAAATCAATTGAATTACTTATAATTTTTCATAAGGCAAATGTTTTGTTATGATTCTTTAATCCCACAACCTCTTGAATCCCATGCCCTTGACATGCATGGCTTACATGCACCCACTAATATGATCATGTGTGGCTAGATGCTCATCATATAAATTTGTTGGGACTTTCAAGGTCAATTTTTTATTAGACAATACTTTTAGTGTTTAACTCTCTAAATTTCACAGGCCATCTCATTCTCAAGTCCCAAACTATAAGATCAAAAGAGTACGTCCTAGTTACTTTTCTTTCCTTGAAGCAAGAAAATAGAGTTTTAAGTCATAGAGTGTTGGCTTGCCACAAAGGAGAAATGGTGAACACCTAAGTTCCACTTCTCCCTTTGAAAACCTATTATATAGGAAATTTGACAAAGTGACTACGGGATGAAAGTACCATAGTAATATGAGGAAGAGGAGGGTGAGGTTGTGAAGACTTCTAGACAAATTCATGAAACTTATCACTATGATAAACCTGTTTCCTTGAGAACTCCTAAGATATTTTCTTATTGAATCAATGAACAAAAGAAGATTGAATATATGAATAAAATGGTAAGATAATATTTCCTGATATATCATTCCCTACATTATAAGATAATACTTCAAAGAAAATAATGCTTGGTATATGGTTCTTAAATTGCAAGTGGTCTTTGGGTTGTAAAAAATATCTCATCTAAATATGGCATATGGCATGATCTACTCAGAGAAACTCCTTGAAGTTTTAAATAAATAGATCTAAATTGTTTTGAATTACTCATAATAATGGTTCCCATTAAGATTTCATAAATCTCAATAGTGTATAGGATTCTAGCTAGTAGTGAATTGTTGATTGTGTAATTCAATATCCCCAATTTTAGTGCGATATACAGATTGAATGACTTGTTTATTTGATCATTTGCGACTAAAGGAAACATTTACAAATAGAAATGGACTAAATGAAAGAGGAAAACAATAATTTGAAAATGTATTTTTCTCATGGGCTAAATCATTATAATAATTTCCAAACCATCAATTGAGAGAAGAGATGAGCTTTAACAAATACCTAGGATAGCAAGTCATTAATAATGTAGAGTCGCTCACATGATATTGCTGATTTCAATCACTGAAATAAATAAGATCCTAAAGTTTTATTTTACTTACTTTTAGGCACCATTTAATATAGATAAATTATATTAAAGTACCATATAACAATTGTTGCCCCGTTATTATAAAATGAAATCCATTTATTCATCATTTTGTCGCATCCATTTTTATATTTGTTCAAAAGTTTCCCTTGTTTGAATTATCATGGAAACTAGAACAAAATACCTACCTTGCTTTTTTCATACCAATGTTGTTTGTAGTGGATTTTTTCCTTGTGATTATCCATAGCTATAGGCTATTTTCATAATTCCATGGCACAAAATGCATTTATCCTCTACACAAATTAGAGAAGTTTGATTAAATAGATTTAGGCAATTTAATTGAATACTAAATTTTCATTTGTGGATCCATAGGGAAATTGTGGATAAAAACATTGAATCCTTAGTGGTTTACTAGAGGCATTTAGAATGGAACTAGACATAGAATTAGCCATAAAAGGTATGGGTTCAATATGCTTTTTGCTGATATAGTGTAAACTGTTGCATATGGATCACTAGGAATAGGGATGTGAAAAAAGAGATGGGTACTAGCTAGAGATAGCAAGATAAAAAAAAAACCATATATGTTTATTAGATTATTCAACCTATTTACCTTGTTGATTAAGCTTAATGCTTATGTTCAGAGATACAAGTGAGGCGAGGCTATGAGGAGGTGGCATTTAGAATTGTGTTTTTGATGTTATAGATGGAGCACATGAATTTTCATGACACACATACTTATTCTATAGTCATGAGAACCTGCATGTCAAAATACATCAATGCATGAGAACCTACATGTCAAAATGTTTTAGCCTATTAGAGACTTTGAAGGGACCAAAAATACAATTTGTAGGAATTTGGATATTTAATTAATTTACGATTATGAAAAGTAGTTCAAATAATTTGATTTACATGAGGGGATCTATTTGAAATTAAGATGAATTTATTTAATGAAAAATTCAATTAAAAAGATGAAAGAAACCAAACTTTTTATCTTTACATTGTTCTCTTTTAATGCTCATTTTTCATTGTTGTAGGTTGTTGTTGCAATTGACATTGGTATAAATTTTAAACAGGACATCTATGGAATATAAAAAGATGGCCATGACAACAAACTGGTTCACTAATAAATGGTGCATATAACTAATATATCATTAAGATAATTTTTTGTTCGAAGTTTAGTAGTTGAAATCGGTTGGAAATATAGTTGTAATGTCGATGATTGATTAGTAGGCCTTCCACATCATTGATGCTACTGGAGGAAAGGCTTTGACAAACACATCACACAAGCTTATCGAATCAGAGAAAATCAACCTATAAAAGTGTGATTAAAACTATATATGTATTGTTACATCTATATTATAATCAAGATACTCCTCATTCACTTGGACTTGCAGCCATGTTTTATTCGATTCTTCTCTGTTATTAAAATTGGTGTATTTTTTTCATCCAAATTACAAATATGTTATTATGGATAAGTGAGGTTCCATTTCGACATATTACTTTATATGTGTTAATTCAATATGTTTGCTACCATTTATAACTACACATAATTTTCTAGCATACAATATGTTGGATACCAGAAAATTCCAATAAAATTAACTTATATAAAATTCACATAACTACACATGTAGAGAAGAATGATTGATATAAATTAAATAAGTTAAATGATGTAGTTAACTTTAGGAAGAATAACACTAGTTTGTATAAAAAATCATAAGAACAAAAATCCAATATGGTGTAAAGTCTATGAGTCTGCCTACAAACTTCAAGCTATATACTTGTGAAAGTTAAATTTAAAAGGAATTTGATCACTATGGCCTTGTGAATTAGAGATTATAAACATGTGTTGCGGAATTTTGAATTAGACATTGTAAACATGTATTGCATGTTTATATTTATATTTGTTGATACAAATTTATGTTTATTTTCAATACATGGAGGTTGTGTTTGGTGGAATATCTCAGGCTATAAGTAAATCCATGAATGAAATTGTGTTTTTCATTAGGAGAGAATATGAATATATACAAGGAGAGGGATATTATTGGGTTTCATCTCTGTAGGTTTTAATCTTGTACAAAAATTACCTGCAAACTAATTATTCAATATATATATATATATATATATATATATAATGGCGAGAACATAAAATAAATATACATATTGATTTTCCCCTAGATCCCAAAACTAGGACTACCATATTGATTTTTCATTATATTTGTTTCAATGTTACAATACATATATATACATGCCGAAGAATTCACAAACCCCGATCCATTGACCCTAGAATAGAACATAACCATAGTTCCCTTGACTGGATCTACAAAATACCATGGGCAGAAAATCATCATGCCCAAAACCATGCGCAAAACTAGCCAATTTTTTTTCCTAAGGCCTGTCATGGAAAGAATATAACACATACCCAACATTATCCCACTTTTTATTTTGTTTCCACACTGGGGACCACAGGATTTCATATTCATTGATCCAAGGTTGCAATGCCCATTGTTTCTCTACACCAAGAAAAATTCTCAGTGCTCATAGATTTCATCAATGCATCTACAACATTCTCCAAAGTGTCCACCTTTACCAACAACACCTTTTTGTCTTCAACCATATACCTCACAAAGTGATACTGAACATCAATGTGCTTTGTCTTCGAATGATAAGCAGGGTTCTTTGCCAATAAAATCACACTTTGGCTGTCACATTCTATCTTTATAGCTCGTTGCACCAATCCCATACTTGAACACACTATTTCCAACCAAACTGCTTCCTTGCTTGCATGAGTGGCTTCCATGTATTCAACCTCTGTAATTGATAGTGCCACTACAAACTATATCTTGCTCATCCAACTCATTGCTCCTCCAAATAGGTTAAACACATACCTACTTGTAGATCTTCTTCGATCCATATCTCTTGCATAGTTTGCACCAATAAAGCCAGGAATTCACACAAAGCTATTCAATCTTGTTCTTCCTTGGTAGCACAAACCATAATCACTAGTGCCACACAAATACCTAAAAACCTGCCTCATTGCTATCCAATTCTCTTTCCCTACTTTTGACATAAACCTGCTCAATACTTCCACTACATGTGCAATTTCTAGTCTGGTGAAAACCATTGCATACATCAGGCTACCAACTACACTCACATATGGAACACAGGACATGTATTGGGACATTGTTCAAAAGATAACTTTACACCTAAAATAATAGGAGCCTTCATTGATTTACTATCCTTCATATCAAACCTCTGCAATATTGTCTTGGCATACTTCCTATGGTTTAACCAAAGTTTCCTCTTTTCTTGATTTCCTTTAATTTCCATGCCCAAAATATAGTTTGCAGCACTAAGATCCTTCATGTAGAATTTAGAGGACAATTTAGTCTTCAAATCCTAGATAATTTCTTTTTCATTTTCAATCAACAACATATCATCCACATACAAGATCAAATAAATAACAAGATCACCAATTAATTTAAAATATACATAGTGATCTGCTTTGCTCCTGATGAAGCCAAGTCCCCATATATATGTATCAAATTTCTAATACCACATCCTCGGTGACTGTTTTAACCCATACAAAGACTTTTTTTAACCTGCATACTAGTTCTTTCTTACCCTTCACTCCAAATCCTTCAGGTTGCTTCATGTATATCTCTTATTCTAGATCCCCGTGAAAAAATGTTGTCTTCACATCCATTTGTTCTACTTCAAAATAAAAAGAAGCAACAACAAATAAAAGTAGTATTATAGAAGCTAACTTGGAAACAGGAGAAAAAATATCACCAAAACCAATTCCCGACACCTAGGAATAACCTTTTGCTACCAATTGAGATTTGTATTTATCCACCTTGCCTTCTGCATTCATATTTTTCTTAAACACCCATTTTCTTCCAATGAGTTTACTTACATCCGACAACTCCACCAGATCCCAAGCCTCATTTTTATCCAAATATTCCATTTCTTCAACCATGGCCTCTTTCCAGAGTTTTCCATCCTCTAAATCCACCGCCTCCCTGACAGTTCTAGGATCATCATCAGTAATAGATAAAGAAAATTTTTAACATAAAGTAGATGTACTATATCTCTATGGCCGCCTTCTCTCTTGAACTAATCTTCTCAAATTTGGAGTATGTAGCTCTTCCTATTTTTATTCTTGTTCTTCTGCAGAGTCTGATTCTTCCTCCTCCAGTTCAAACTCTATCTTTTTAGGTTCCTTTGGTAGGAATTCATGTTTAATAACATACTTCACCTCTCTAAACACCACATCTCGGCTGTACACAACGTTCCTTGTTTCTGTGATCCAAATATTATAACATTTTATACCATCCTTATAACCAAGAAATGTGCACCTGTCATATTTACTATATAACTTGATTCTTTTCTCCTTTGGAAAATGCACATATGCATCACAATCGAATACCCCGAGATGTGAGAGAGAGGGTTTCTTACCAGTCCATACCCCATGTGGAGTATTATCCTCCAACGCCGATGAAGGTGATCTTTTAAACATGTAACATGCAATATCCACTACCTATGCCCAGAATTCTTGTCCTAACTTGGCACCACTCAACATGCATCTTTCCTTTTCGATCAACTTCATGTTAATTCTTTATGCAACTCCATTTTGATGAGGTGTGTATGGAATAATATTTTTCCATACTATACCACACTTCTTACAGAACACTTAAAATTAATTCTTGCAGAACTCTCCACCATTATTTGTCCTCAACACCTTGATATTTTTCTGTGCTTTATTTTCCACCAGAACCTTAAATTATTTAAACTGTCAAAAAAATCAGATTTATTCTTGAGGAAATATATCCATGTATTCCTCGAGAACTCATCTATAAATGATAATAGTACATTTACTTACCCAGTGATGGAATTAACACAGGTCCAAATACATCACTATGCACAAGCTCTAACATCCATTTCACCCTTTTAGCAACTGAGGGGAAACTCACCTGATTCTACTTACCATATAAAAAATGTTCACGGAAATCGAAATCTAAAGAGAAATTACCATGCAATATTTGAAGGCTCTTCTCTCCAATATGTCCAAGATTTTGGTGCCATAACATGGTATTTCCTCCAGATACCACTAGATTTTCTACTCCATTTTCAAGAACCATAGAACTATTGCACCCATCAATAACAATGCTACCCAAAAGTTTGTATAGAGTTCCAATCCAAACTCCCACATCAATACCAGTGCTCCCCGAACCATCTTGCAAGTATATTTCTCGAACACCATTTTTACACATGCATCATCCATATTCCTTACATAGATCAGATTTTTGGCCAATGCAGGAAGATGAAGAACACTAGGAAGTCTTCTAATCCTTCCACCTTGCAACTTCAACTTTACTTTTCCCTATCTAATGATTTTTCCTTCTTTTCATCCCCTAAGAAACATCACCACCATCATATTTCTTGTACTCGCAGAACCACTTCCTGTGGGGAGTGAAGTGAAAGGATGTACCTAAGTCAATCAACCATACCTTATGATAAACATGTGTATTTAAAGAAGAAGACAAGTAAGCATCCCCACCTTCATCTGAGTTGGTTTTTGCCTCTGCAAGAGAATCATTATATCCCTTTCCTTTTCTCAGGAATTTTATATTTACAATCATTTTTTTAGTGCCCTTCTTTTCCACATTTCCAACATACCTTTACAGGTTTTCCTTCAGATTTATATTTCCCTCTATATTTAGATACCCCACTTGAGGACTTATTTCTATTTATGTTTTGGGAAAGTCCTCTTACAAAAAAGACATCTCCATTTTGTCTCTCCATATTTTTCCATCTCTTCTCTTCCAAAAACAAGGATGAGACTATTTCATCAAACTTCAAGGTAGTCGTATTGCTACCTATACAAACATCCAAACTATCCCATGAATTTGGTAGAGAACACAACAAACTAATGAAATTATCTTCATCTGGAATTTTTATATCAACAGATAAAAACTAGCTTACCATAATATTAAAGGTATTTAGATGCCCCCTCACTGAGTCTCCATCCTTCATCCTCAGGTTATACAAAATTTTCTGCAGGAACAATTTTTTCACCAAAGACTTAGATTGGTACAAATTCCCTAACTTTTCCCACAAATCCTTCGCCATAGCTTCCATGTATACATTCAATAATACTAACTATTAGAGACACAACCATATTGTTCTCTTTGCCTTTCGATCTAACTTCACCTAGTCTTCTGTCGACATTCATGTTGGTGTTGTGCCTGGATCTACAAAAATTCACTAATATCAATCCACCAAAAGATCCTCCTTCTTGAGCTTCCACAACTCATAAATATGACCACTAAATTTATCGATCTCCATCTTTCCAGTTTTCACCATCTTCTTTCACCGCAAGAATCAATCCCGTAGATCTTCCATTGAACAGGGTCTACCAGAGGCCCGAGAAAAACTCCTCAGCTACAAAGACACCCCCTTGAAACAAAAACTGTTATGATACGAAATGCAGGTTTTAACTCTGTATAAACATTACCTGCAAATGAATTCTTCAAACAAAAAAGAAAATATACAATGGAAAGAACATAAAACAAATATACATATATATTTTTCTCTAGATCCCAAAATCGAGACTACAAGATTGATTTTTCATAATATTCCTTTCAATATTACAATACATACATATACATGTCGAAGCATTCATAAACCTCAATCCACTAACCCTGGATGGAACATAATCATAGTTCCCTTGACTATATCTAAAAAAATACCATGGGCAGAAAACCATCATGCCCAAAACCATGCACGAAAACCATGCGCAAAACCGCCCATACATTTTTTTCTGGGGCATTGCCCTGGACCCCGAAAAAATTATTTCGAGGTCAGTGATGGAAAAAATATAACACATACCCAACAATCTTCCAATGTCTCTTTGTCTTCCATCTTATTTTATTTTTTTATTTACAATATTTACATATATTTTCCTAATCCCAAAGATTAGGTGTCAACCTCTCCCCCCCCCTCCCCCGCTTAATCTGAAGGGATGTTGGTGAGTGCAAGCATCATTTTGAATCTTTCAAACTTTTCCCTTCCAAGCGCTTTGGTGAAGATTTATGCAATCTTCTCATTTGTGGAACAATGTCGTAGGTGGATTGTCTTGGCCTCAACATGATGTCAAATTAGATTATATTTTGTATTTATGTGTTTCGTTTGATCATGGAATTTTGGTTTCTTGGCCAACTTTATTGCAGAAGTGTTGTAAAAAAAGAGAATAGTTGAATGCACTTGTTTCTCTGGCAAATCTTCCAAAATTTTCCTGATCAACACAATTTCCTTCGTTGCTTCAGCTGCTACCACATATTCTGCCTCGATTGTGGAATTTTTTGGAACTAATCATTTGCATGACCTCTAGGAGACAACCCCTAATCAAAGACTCATAACATAACCTGAATTAGATACTCGAGTGTATTTATCTCGGTTGAAATTTGAATCAAATTATCCAATCAAGATGAAGTCACCCACTTGTGTATATTTGAGTCCAAAGTCTTGAGTTCACTTCAAGTGCTTTAGAACTGTTTTTGTAGCAAACCAATGACCCTCACAAGGTTTTTGCATAAACCAGGAGATGATTCCAACAAAAAATGAAATGTATGGTTTGGTAGTAGTCAGGTAGTTGATACTTCATATGATCTTTCTATACTTTGTTGGATCCTCAAATTCTCTTCCTTTAGTGGATGTGAGCTTCAAGTTATATTCCATTGGAGTAGTCAAAAGATTGCACTCAGAGATGCCAAACTTTTTTAACAGATCTCCAATGTACTTCTTCTAAGAGAGGAATATAAACTTCAGATGTGTGGTTACTTCAATACCACCAACCTAGATCCATCTTAACTGCGGATCTATCAAGCGTCGAGAGGGATCAAATCTCTTGAGGTGCAAACCTCTTTTTTGAGTGCAAAACTTGAGGAAAGGTTTGCACCTCGAGAGATTTGATCCCTCTCAGCGCTTGATAGATCAGGTGTTAAGATGGATCTAGGCTGGTTTCAATCATGTGCATTCATACAACATTTGTTGAACATATAATTATTTTGATAATTTTAAATATGCTAAATATGTCTAAAATTAATTTGGTCAATTTAATTTTAACTTTGCTTAGTTACCTAAATTTGTTGATATGAGAGAGACTGTTAGTAACTTGAATGGTGAAAAATGTTGAAATAAAAATTTTAAGTGCAAAATGACAATGTAACAATATTGAATGATAGAAAATATGAATAATAAGAATATAGTCAATTACTAACAATTTTCATTGCAATCAATCTAGAATTATTTTCTTCTAATTTTCTTATTGTCACACCTATTAGTTATTTTTTATTACTACATATGAATGCAAAGTGATTAATGATTTTGAATGATGGTAAATGGGAATAAAAAGAATGTAACCAATTACAAATAGTTTACAGTTTCAGGAAGAAGACATTTTGGGTAAGTGAATATTTTATTTTGGATGAAAATTCAAGTATTGTATTTATGGTTGAATTGCTATAACATAGAAGTGAATTCACGTTGTTGTAACATCATTTTTTATATGTAATTGTTAAAAAAATAAAAATAAAAAAATAAAAAAAAATATTGAATGCAAAAGAAAAGAATAGAACAAAAAAAAATACAGAAAAGGGTATAAAAAATACATATAGATACATTCAAGAAAAAAAGGACAAAAAATGATGAAAAAAACCCTTAGAAAAACTAAAACATGCGAGCACATTCAAATTATGCATTAGATTATAAAATAATTGGGATTAATTAGTTTTAATCGCATTTTGTTTGTCATAACCCCATCTGTAAACAAGTTGATTGACATGACCTTTTGTCATTTTCTGATATGCATGGTGCTGCAATCAAAGACCTCGATGCAGCCCACCAAGATCTACGGTAGGAAAGCCTTTTATGCCCCTCCTGCACAGTCGACAGTTAACACAAGGGGGAGGGAGCAATTTCCTTCGAAATTACTAAGGGTAACGTGGAACCCTCTCGTAGTTTTTAGGGGGTCACCCTACAATACCACAAATCACCGACACCCCACCCCCCTCCCATAATACCACCACGCTCATGCAAATGGTTGCCTCCTTCATCAACCATCTCCTTCCAATGGTTTCCTCCTCTGCCAACCATCCCTTGCCAAGTGTCACATCCTCTGCCAACCATCTCCCACCACTTAGACGTTACCTTTCGCCACACATTTCTTTCCACCTATACTTCCATTTCAGAAACCCTCCACATCACCTATCCATTAAAACGTTTAAATCATCTGTGATTTTTATGGACATTATACCATTAACTCTCGTTGCTTATCTTTTCAACTAATTACAGCCCTTGCTCCATGAACATTTACCTGGCCATTAGAAAAACCATATCAGCCGTTATAAAAGAACAATGACGTCCAAAAATCACTTCTTTTGCTCGCCATTTTATCTTGCAGGTCGAGAAATAGAATATTATCCATTGTTAGCGTTCAACAACAATCCTCTTGCACACAGTCAAATTATTGCACGTAAACTAGTGCCCAAACCTACTTCTTCTAAGCTCTCTTACCTCAAATTATTTTAGGCATTTTAAATTTGAACGTGATCTTATTTAACACGATTTGAAACTGCAAGGGAAAAGGAAAGCCCTATGAAACTAATCCCCTCATTCCTCCAGCTCTCGACTTCAACAAATCCCCCTTAATAGACACCCAACACAAAGTTGCAAAGACTCTATCAGAGTTCGACCTTTACGAGTTGCATAATTGGGCTAAGCAGAGGTATTTAGATAAAAGCGATGAACTGAGCATCTGGGAATCCCTTCTGTAATATTCCTATTTTAATAGGAATATTCAATTTCATTTTATTTTCTTTGTTCAAAGAATAATTATGTAAAGGAGGGTCAAAAACTCCTAATAGAAGAATAAATCCATGCCTAATGTGAAAAAGGGTAAATCTGGGCAACTTTAATAAACACACTTGAGTGTGAAAAGAACAAATCTACTTGACTGGGTCAACCTTGACCAAATATACAGCACTATTCAGATGCAATGTACCAAGATAAACATCGCAGATCTAGTTGGAGGTTCCAAATGTGAAAGGAGCTAAACCTTTGAGATGGTTTAGGGTTTTGGCAAGCTCTCATCTTATAAAAGGAAGGGGAAGGAAACATATGGAGGTTGTTCACTAATTTGATTTCTAAATTACTATTTGTTTAGACAAACATCTTTCTTGGTTGCTTAGCCTAGATTGCATTGGAATTTCTTGTTTAGGAGTTTCATCACTTCCCATTGAGGAGCTCTTGGGAGAGCTTGTATTGCTTTTCCACTATCAGGTTGGAGACCAAGCTTCTGCTTCCAACTGCAATGTAGATCTAGTGAGGGTTTTCTTGTTTTTGTAAGCTGCAGCAAGTGGAATACTATATCTGTTCAGATCTAGCTTGTATTGGAGCCTCTTCTTCGTGAGTGTGTCTTTTAACCTCCTAGAAGAGTTCATCCATTGTTGGAGCTTCAGTTTTTGATCTTGAAATCAGACCAAAGTATTCTGCATCACCATCAGCACAGTTCCTTGAAGAGACTGCATCCTTTTTGCTGGCAGATTTGTAGTGGGGTTTGTGTAGCCGCTTGAAGGAAAGATCACTGGTGAAAGGGACCCTTCCCTTCAGTGTGGTGATCCATGGATTGGCCAACCAATCCATGTAATTTTCAGATCTTATCTACTGTGTATCATATGCTTTAGAAATTTCTGAAGATTACTGCAGATCTGTGGCTTAGATCTCAGATCTATTCATTGATATCCATCTTTTGCTGAGATCCCCAAGGGGAGTGTAAAGAAGAGCCTATTTGGCATATAGATCTGTAATAGATCTATATTTTTATGTAAAGATATACCCTAGAGCTGATATATAATAAAACACTACTTCAGCCCTCTGAAAATTACAATTTCAAGTTCTTCAGTCTTAATACATGGTGCATCACCTCTATTTTGAGGGTTTATTCATGTTAAACCTCTGCTTTTCTCTTGTATATTGTTTGATCCATATCCTTGATCCAATTTACTAATATTAATACCCTATTTCAGTTAACACCTTTAGAAAATCACATTGTCTGTGCTTCAGTAATTTTTGCATACTCTAGGTCATTGGAAATCAACATTTTTAAGCCATTTCGGGAGTGGAGGAACTGTTTAACTTAGCTAGAATGATTTGTTTAACCTGAAATTTGGTGTGGGAGTCCCTCATGATCCAACCATCAATTTACTCTATTCTTACACATATTTATAAAAATAACCATTCTAGGGCTTAAGTCACCGTCTTTCCCCACTTTGGGTTGAAGGGATAGATCACTTTCCTTGTTGTTGCATACTTACTGATATTAAAGTGTTTATTAACACATAACATGTGTTATTAGCCTACTGCTACTCCAATACAGTGTTTATATATTGCTGTAGTCCCTCATTGGACACTAATCAAGCCATAGTAGGTGTGGGAGGTCTGTTTGCCTCACCTAGTCTGTTTGGTTTCTGATCTCCTCTTGGAATTGGGTCTTATATTATCAGATATAAGGAATTCAAGGGCTGATCTTGGTTGCTGAAGCACACATCCCTAAAAAATGCATTTTTCAGGCCTGTTTTGCTGAGTAGTCCCTTTGGGGATATTACAGTGGTATCAAAGCAAGATCTCTGGCTCAGCCTATGAGATCTAGCTATCAGAAGAATAAAGAAGAAGACTGAAGAAATGTTACACAGAGGAAAAAGAGAAGTTTTTTTCTAACACTATCTCTCAAGCCATGCATGAATTGAAGGAAGAAATTAGGGGAATGAGAAGGGGAAGACATGCAAATCCCTCAAGGAATTCTTCTCATGAAGAAAGCCCCAGTACTTCTCATGCTGTGTGTGAGAATTCAGCCACACAATCTGATCTACAACGCTATGACATGCCTACTTTCTTGTTAAGAGAAAGAGGAAAAGGAGGAATGAATTAAGAGGAGATATCCCTGCTTCTTTTCCAAACCTTGGGAGGTATCAAAGAAGATCTCAAGGAGATGAAAGGGGAGGCGTGTAGAATATTTCTGAAAGGGTTTGAAGCAAGCCCTAGCTATTCACATGACGGGTATGAGCACTCAGCCATATCATCAAAGCTACCATGTTCTATCAGCAACTTCTTCAGGAGGAGGAAGAGAGGACATGTACCAAGGGGAGGATCTACAAATACAACTCCCCCTATGAAGACCATTGAGGAGAATGTGAACTTGCTTGATACCTTGCCTAGGGAAAGATACTCATTGGATGAAGAGTCTTCTTCTCAAAAGGAAGACATGAAGATTCCTCTTTCAAAGGAATACCAAGATCTAAGGTCTCCTATTGATGGTGAGGCATTTTCCACCATTGAAGAAAAGGCTAGTGGTGACAACACAGTCATAACAAGGGCATCTCTAGAATTCCATGAAGAAGAAGAAGGGGAAGCTTCTCCAAGAAGAGAAGCTCTTGCATTCTTGCAATGAGTTTCAAAGAGTCTCACATATAGAGATTATGGCACCATCCATGAGCAGCATGTCCCATCATTATCAGATGGTGAGATTCGGAGTACTGCAGAAGATAAAGGGGAGGGCAAGCTTCATAGGGTAAGAAACAATTACCCCTCTTTATTTCAAAGGAGTGATGTCCTAATAAGGCATGAAGATCTGTGCAAGAAAAGCAAGGACACATCAGTCCATACATCTTTCTATCATGTTCTATGCCTTGATGTCTCCTTACTTGGAAGAAGCCCACCAGGGAAACCTCTTGATGAAGAGAGCAAAGTGTTATCTCAACTTTGTACATTGATGATACATTTGGCCAAGAGAGGAACTATCACAGTGCTGGAGGATTTGGGTAAGAAGCATGCTTGTGTAAATCACATTTTAATCTATGATTGCATGCATTCTTTTGCTTTATATGTGCAGGAAATGACTCCTAAAAGGAGTGTCCTACCATATAAAATTCATGGCCAACTATGGGCCAGAACTGTTTCCAAATATGGCCACTCCCTTGATGGGCTAAGGAAGGTCTTGCAGCATGTTGGGTGTTTCCCTAAAGCACCAAATATACATTTCACTTTCAGCCATGGTGGAATGATAAGGGAAGCAAGTAAGTGGCATGTAAACCACTTACCACATCTAGATCTGAGGCAGGAAGGAGATGACCTACACTGGTTTCTATTGGGTGAGTGTGGGTACCACCCAAAGTTTTTGATTTTCTTGTCTCATGCCTTGTATTTCAAGAAAGGAATGCATAAGAAGGAGGCATGGTTGCTTTGGTTGACAAGAAGAAAGTATGGGCACCCCATGATGAATTCCATGTCCATGCATTTTCTTATACCTATGATGTATGTACATGTATTTCTGTTTAGAATGAATTTCTTAATCATGTATGTACCTTGGGTTGGGGGAGAATGTAACCTTCTCATGAAATGGTATGAGGGAGCTTGTTTATAGCATGATGATAAGAATGCTCCAATCTTTGTTATGAACATGAAAGGAGGAATGACACATTATGTGGAAGTTTCCATTGGGGATGCAATCTCCCATATTCATATGTACTTCAAGAAGAGGATAGGGCCTTATATAACTGCTGCCTTATATACTATGTTTTCTTATGCAAAGGGTCATGTATTGGACTTATGTCATGAGAAAATATCTCTCACAAGGGAGCACTTGGAGCAAGGCATGTGTTGCTAGGATCATGTTTAGCCAACACCTATTATCCTCCATCATTTTCAAGCTTTGGAGAAGCTTATTTCAGAAAGAAGGTGGTGGGATGACCACTTATTGCACCATGATTTGAGGCAGCAAGATGATGGATAATGCTGGTCTCAAGGGGAGGGATATTGTCACCATTCAATATATCATATGACACTTAGTCCATGTTTATTTTGGAGCACATATGGTGAAGACAATCTACTCACTATATGCATGGAAGATTGGGCAAGGAGACTCACTAGAATCGAAGAAGGAAATCATGAAGGTCCACATTCCTTTTGGCATCATGAGGACTATTTTATTGCAGCCCAAGATTAGTAGCTCCAAATTCATCAAAAATGGAAAGAGGGATAGCATGAGTTGAGTATTCTCATCTCTCATTTCCATGCATGGAGCCCCTACACAATGCAAATGAGGGGAATTGGTGACTTTTTCTGTGAGCTACCCAGGATGGCTCACGTTGTTTGGATGATAGCATGGAGATTGGACCCTCTCATGGGGTTGAAGTACCCTGCATTTATTATCTCTCATGCCTTGAGGAGACCAATGGACAGCAAGCAACTATTTCTATGCATCTCCCACTTCTCTATGATGACAACTGGTTGGTTCATTCACCAAAAGCACACTTGTACCCTTGGGAGGAGACAATTTCATTGGAAGATTTTGCAAGTCCTTGTAAGTTGCTTGAGGGCAAGAAAAATTATGGAGGGGAGGACTGTAATATTCCTATTTTAATAGGAATATTCAATTTCATTTTATTTTCTTTGTTCAAAGAATAATTATGTAAAGGAGGGTGAAAAACTCCTAATAGAAGAATAAATCCATGCCCAATGTGAAAAAGGGTAAATCTGGGCCACTTTAATAAACACACTTGAGTGTGAAAAGAACAAATCCACTTGACTGGGTCAACCTTGACCAAATCTATAGCACTATCCAGATGCAATGTACCAAGATATACAGCGCAGATCTAGTTGGAGGTTCCAAATGTGAAAGGAGCTAACCTTTGAGATGGTTTAGGGTTTTGGCAAGCTCTCATATTATAAAAGGAAGGGGAAGGCAACATATGGAGGTTTTTCAATGATTTTATTTCTGAATTACTGTCTTTTTAGACAAACATCTTTATTGGTTGCTTAGCTTAGATTGCATTGGAATTTCCTGTTTAGGAGTTCCATCTCTTCCCATTGAGGAGCTCTTGGGAGAGCTTGTATTGCTTGTCCACTGTCAGGTTGGAGACCAACCTTCTACTTCCAACTGCAACACAGATCCAGTGAGGGTTTGCTTGCTTTTGTAAGTTGCAGCAAGTGGAATACTAGATCTGTTTAGATCTAGCTTGTATTGGAGCCTCTTCTCAGTGAGTGTGTCTTTTAACCTCCTAGAAGAGTGAATCCATTGTTGGAGCTTCAGTTTTTGATCTTGGAATCAGGCCAAAGTATTATGAATCACCATCAGTGTAGTTCCTTGAAGAGACTGCATCCTTTCTGCTGGCAGAGTTGTAGTGGGGTTTGTGTAGCCGCTTAAAGGAAAGATCTCTGGTGAAAGGGACCCTTCCCTTCACTGTGGTGATCCATGGATTGGCCAAAAAATCCATGTTAGTTTCAGATCTGATTTTTTGTGTATCATATGCTTCTAAAATTTCTGAATTTTATTGCAGATCTGTGGCTTAGATCTCAAATCTATTCATTGATATCCATCTTTTGTTGAGATCCCCAAGGGGAGTGTAAAGAAGAGCCTCTTTGGAATATATATCTATAATATATCTATATTTTTATGTAAATATCTGCCCTAGATATGATATATAATAAAACATTGATTCATCCCTCTGAAAATTACGCTGTCAAGTTCTTCAGTCTTAATACATGGTGCAACACCTCTATTCTGAGGGTTTATTCATGTTAAACCTCTGTTTTTCTCTTGTATATTGTTTGATCCATATCCTTGATCCAATTACTGATGTTAATACCCTATTTCAGTTAACGCCTTCAAAAAAGCACGCTGTCCGTGCTTCAGTAATTTTTTCATATTCTAGGTCATGGGAAATTAGCATTTTTAAGCCATTTCAAGAGTGGAGGAACTGTTTAACTTAGCTAGAATGATTTTTTTAACCTAAAATTCGGTATGGGGGTCCCTAATTACCTAAGATAACAGATCCAACCGTCACGTTCCTTTTTTTTACGCAGATTTATGAAAATAACCATTTTAGGGATTAAATCACTGTCTTTCCCCACTTTGGGTTGAAGGGATAGATAAATTTCCTTGCTGCTGCATACATTACTGAGATTAAAGTGTTTATTAACACATCCTCTCAATTATTAGCCTAGTTATACTCCAATACAGTGTTTATATATTGTTGCAGTCCCTCATTGGACACTAATCAAGCCATACTAGGTGTGGGAGGTTTGTTTGCCTCACCTAGTATGTTTGGTTTCTGATCTCCTCTTGTAATTGGGTCTTAGATTATCATATCTAAGGAATCCAAGGGATGAACTTGTTTACTAAAGCACACATCCCTGAAAAATGCGTTTTTTCAGGCTTGTTTTGCTGAGTAGTCTCTTTTGGGATATTACACCTTCTCCCACAAATTGCTTTCCCTCACACTCACTTATTTCCAAAATTCATTGTTCGGTGCCTCGTTAGGTATTTACCAAGTCAAAAATTCATGATCTCCCATGGTAACGAAGTTATTTTCTTTGTCTCTCCTGAAAGCATTTTTCAGACCTTACAAATTCAATATTAGCCTTTCTATCACATGTTTTCTACTGAGATTTTGATGGAGTTACAAATTGAAATTTCCCTCAAAGAGAACAAATATTTGAATATTTTCTTCCTCATAATGCAAATTTTCCCAAGACCAGTCCTCCATATTCAGTTTTCATTTCTCTCGAAATTTCCAAGAAATTAATTACCATGGTAACTTGACTACTTGGATACTATACTGATTAGTGGATAGATGAGAAAGTATTAGGATTCCTGTATATTTTTTCAATTGATAAAAATCTCTCTCTTATTTTTAACTTAGTCTATTTTTTCCAATGAAATCCATGAGTAGTTAGTTAATTTTAAAGCAAAAGGTGTCTTCAAATACTAGTCAATACTAGTTTACCTTGTGTTGTATTATCAGGCAGATAAATTCAACTTTCCCCTACAAAAAAATGATAATGAAGGTATACCTTGGTCACTCATTTATAGGACTTCTCTAGTTAGAAATAAATTAGAGGATAATTCCTACACAGACTATGTTGATAAATTATTGCATGCTTCATTGTGTTTGTTAAGCACTGATGTCATTCCCAATATCTCTCCAGAGAAAAAGAAGTTTTTACATTTTTTAGAGTAATCCAAAGTAGGAGGCTGGTATCTTTATCATAAATACACTGAAATCAGAGTTTATGGATCAGAATTTCCTCCCTACAGGTTGCCAATTTTTGTACTTGTTAGGATATTTGCATTAGAATATTCTAGGCAAATGTTAAATATGTATGAAGTACATTTTGTCTCTTACAAGAAAAAGACACATTTTAAGCTTAAAGAACACATAGGACCATACATTATCAATATTAGAGCTATAACAAAAGAGATAGAAACAATTTTAAGTCAGATGAAGTTTCAACTTAGTTTCTCTTAGTCATATGATCCTTAAGGTATCATCTCTAAGCTTATATTAGAACAAAAAAGTACTTCTTATGCACATACATCGAGGCATGAGATTTAGCAATATTCCAATCAAGAAGAATGGACAGAAGGTACCTTGCAAGAAGTTGAAGAAAGACTATTCATCCAGTCATCTATGCAGACACCTATTTCTAAAGAGAAAATTTTTAAAAGGGAAAGAGAAGACATGTCTCTAACTGACTCTGAAGTTGCACAATACCTTGTTTTCAAAGGGAAAAGAACCAAAGACCAAGGTAATTCTCAGAAGACATATTCTCAAGAAAATCCACAAATACTCACCATTCATGATGAAAATCCAGAGGGAAGAGACATAGAACAGTTAGCCATGATGATATTATCAGGGAATTCTACCCAAGAAGGAGGAACAATATAGTCAACTATTGTTGAAAAGAAAATACAATATCTAGTGTCATCAAGTTCACATGTTACTACTTAACATCAAAGTATCTTTGCAGGATACAAATAAATAAAATTGACGAACAAAGCATTGAAGGCTTCCACTTACTCTAAATTTTGGAAACAAACAACTAAGACTCATCATAAACTACTTTATGCATTTCATGTACAGAAGGGAAAATTCCATATGGCCTTCATGGAACCACCCAGTTCCCAGGAGTGTTAAAGAATATAAAGCCTCCATTTTTTAATTTGACACAAAAAATACATGAAATCTATCAAATCGATTTACATAAGTAGACAAGGGAATTTATCTTTTCAACACTCGCGAGTTCATCCATGACTGTTTCTAAGTTACATTCATCTTTGAATAATATGAACTCTCAATTAAAAATTGAGAAAATGTCATCATTTTCTAAGGATAGTAGAATCAAATATTTGGAGGATCTGGTCATAAAATTAGGACATGATCCCAAAGATGTCAATGTAGCAGAAGAAGTCATCAAGAAAAAAGAAGCAAATATTCAAGCATTGAGGAAACAACTGGAGCCACCTTCTACAGAGCATCCTCAAGGTAAAGAGTTTGCCGATATAGAGTTAGAAAAGGAGAAAAATTTTACTATAGTACTTGAACAAAATGTACAGATAAAAAAATGGAGTAGGCCATGTAAGCATTATTGAAAGAAAAACAATAGTGGGAAGCTGAAACAGGAGCATCTGCTTCAAGCACAGTTGCAGTGGCAGAAACTTCAACAAAGACTACAGTTTTAGAATCTTTAGAAGAACTTATCAAAGCTCTAGATGATTTAACAATAGCTCAATCAGAGAAAGATAAATTAAGAGCAACATTAGCAAAAATGGAAGAAAGTAAACTAAAAAATGACAATGCATATTTGTCAGAATTGCAGAAAAATTACAAATTCATGCAACAAATACAAAAATACGAAGATCAATATTTTATAATTCAAATATTAGCAAAGGCTAAGAATAGTATTTGGCAGAATATAAATGCTAATATAACATAAATGTGGCCTTCCATACATATATTTAATTTTGGTTGAAGCAATTTGGGTAAGACAAGGTTGAGTGTCAACCTGTCTGAAATCCCCTATGAATTTATTACACACTAAAGGATTAGTTTATTGGATTGTTTGTCTAAGATAACTCCTATAAATTATTTAATTGTCAATTATTCATCAATTTAAATATATTTTTGTTCGGATCTAAACATATTTTACATACATATTTTCTTTATGGTTAATCTTATACTTTGTCTGAATATTTGATAGGCCATAGACTCTTTGATTTTTTCCTTACACACCTATATTAAATCAAATTTTTGTTAAAAGGAAAAGTAACAACCCTGATAATTATTTCATGACTAATTAGGATTCAACAACTGCTTAAATTCCTTAAAACATTGGTTATTCAAATATTAAAAAAAACAAAAACAAAACATTTTGGATGCTCTAGCATAATTTCTTAACCTAGAATTATCTATGGAGGTACAAAATCAGATTGGCACCATTATCGGGGAATGAAAATATTGAATTATTTTTCCCTAGGAAAATGATTAAACTCTCTTGTTATGGTGAATCAAATGTCAATATTTTAAAATATTTCACCTAGAGAATCCACTTAATAAATCATGCTTCACCAAAGCATACCAGATCTCACTTAGACCCTCATCTCTATTTTATGTTTTCAAATCCAAAGAGACTGGTGAGAATTTCCTCTTTGAGGAGAAGATTAGAAGCTTCATCTTCAACTTCTGTCTTATTTTAGCCTAAAATTGTTTCAGAGGTTGATACATTTAGTCCTACATTAATCCCTTATGGACTATCAGATCTTCCACCAAAGTGTTAGAAATTTTGTTTAAAGGAGTTGATTTGCAGTCAGCTCTTCTTGTTCATCAATTAGAGTCTTATCAAATCCCTAAAACTGTTTCAAATTCAACTAAGTCATAAACTAAATTAGGGTTTGAATTACTTGAATTAAAACTAAGTGATTTTATCTATTTTGTCATTCACACTTTTCCAACAACTTCAGAAAAACCAGAAGAGAGAATTTATGTGTACACTAATGTTTTATTTGAGGGTGAAGGAGAATTTGGTCCAAAATTGCAGAAGTTAGTGATCCAATCACCTTTTCCTAAAGCTTCCACCATTTCTTCCCATCTCATTAAAGGAAAACTATCCACACCTTCAGCATCTTCTACTACTACAAGTTCTTCATCATCTTCACCACATTCACCAAACAGAATTGTTGGTTTTCGACTCATCATTCAGGCTCGTTATGCTGCACTCATTCTTCCTAATCAACAAAATGATTTTCCAGATGGATATCTAAAACACCTGCCTAGGTTTAATGGAGATACAGGTCCATATGTTGAAGGTCATTTATCTGCCTTCTTAGATTTTGATGACAACATGAATATTGAGCATGAAGATGTATATGCAAGTTTTTTTTTCCAATCCCTTGAAGGAAATGTAAGAATTTTGTTTAGACAATTACGAGTCAATTCAATTAGAACATGGAATCAATTAATAAACATTTTTAGGAATCAATGCGGAGTAAAAAAGGATCCAGTCTATTACCTTTCATAATTAGATGATTTAAAAAGAAATTTTGGAGAGCATGTCTCTTATTTCATCAAAATATTTAATAAAATTTATAATAAAATTGCACTTGACTGTAAACCACTAGTAGTTGTAGAAAAAAATATATTTTCAAAATGATTTGATGATGAATTTTTTGTCATGCTTAGAGAATGAAGGTTTGTCACTTTGGCAGACATGCTAACAAATACTATTGAGGTAGAAACAAACATTTATGCATCAAATAAACTAAAAGCTAAGGCTGAGAAAGTTGAAATAAAAATGAAATCTAGGGAAGAAAGTACTTCATTCACAAAGAGTAAAGAAGAGGATCATAAAAGAGATGAAATTACTTCTTTGTTAAGAAATCTTTCCAATAGAATTTCAAACATAGAAGCACAACCTAGAGTAGCTCAACCAACAAAAAATAGACCCTAGGCTCAATTCAAGATACCTTTCAACATTAGATCTTGCAAAGACCAAACATTGACCAAATGGTCCAACCTTCATTATTAATTGATGATCAAGAACCTAAAGAAGCCTGCCCATCAGTGACCCATGACATTAATTTTTTAGGTGAAATATCTTTACAAAATGCCCTAGTTCAAATTTATGTTGATAATTCTTCGACCCAAGATCAACAGGCTTCCAAAGTCTCTAAATATCAAGCATTATTAGAATATCTTATTGCAGAATTGAGTAGAATATATGACTTGGGGCCTATACCAAGCCCTAGTAGGCCAGCTAAGAATGTCACAATTAATGAGCCTCCAATAAAAACTGATGAAACCCAAACAACTGTTATCCAACCAATAATTCAACCCAATGAAAAAATATACCTGATAGAACTGTTCCAACAGTTTGCAATGTAGAGAAACAACTGAAAAGAGTCAAAATTCTTGTTCCACTGTCTAAAATCTCCAAAAACCGATATAAAAATCAAGTATCAAAATGGATCCAACCTTCCAGTATAGATGTTGAGGTGGACGTAATCAGTTTAAAACCTTAAATGGTTTTTGGTCCTAGCTTTGACATAATTCATGAAAATATCCCTCCCTTTTATGTTACCCTCAAAGTTCATGATTTTCTTGTATATAATTTCATGTTAGGCTCTTGGGCCTCTCACAATTTGATGCCTAAAGTGATCATGGATCAATTACAACTAAAAATTACCATACCTTATCATGACCTATATACTTTTGATCAAAAGCAATTTCCTTGTCTTGGACTGATAAAAGACTTAGTTTTCACTCTAGCACAAATCCTAGTTAAGGGTGTAGTAACAGACATTGTAGTCACAGTTATTTCTCCTAAATTTGGGATGTTTCTATCCATATCATGTTGTGTCAAATGAGGGGGAAATCTACAAATGGACATGTCCTTTGCTACTATTCCTGTATATGGGGGTAAACATCTTAGATTATACAGAGAGGTAAGATCCATTAACACTGTCTGTAAAGTTGATCAAGCAATAAATCATCCAATTTATGTTGTTGATCAGGACTTTGGATGTTTTACATTATCATCTAGTGATCTTCAAAACTCTCAACTAAGCATTGAAAAAATTGTGGATAAACTTGAATATATGAAAATATATATTTGGAATCTATATTTTGATGGATCTTTTCCAAGGATGGAGCAGGAGCTGTTATTGTACTCATCCCACCATATAAAGAGAACATAACTCAATAGTTTAAGTTATACTTCGATGTGACAAATAATGTAGCAGAATATGATGCCCTACTTTTAGGACTTGAGTTAGCCAAAAGTCTCAAATTTCAAATCTTAAGTGTTTTCAGTGATTCAAAACTTATTGTCAAACAAGTAAGAAGAATATGTCAAGAAAAACATAATAGGCTTAGATCCTACCGAAATGAAGTATGGGATTCTATAGAGAAATATTTTCAAGCTTTCAATATTACAACAATTCCAAGGGATGAAAACATGTACGAAGATTCTTTAGCAGTTTCTGCTAGTTATTTTATAATCCCTCACCCAATGCAACTACAATATCAAATTAAGGTGAAATACAGGCCTTCAATCCCTGATAATCTTAAGCACTGGCAAGTGTTTGAAGATGATGAACAATTGAATAATTTTCTGCAGGTAATTGATGACTTTGCAGCCTTACAATATGAGGTAAAACCAATAATTGATCTTAATCCAACTCAGGAAAATAAAATTTCACATTTGAAAAATAAGATTGCAGATGATTATATTTCCAAACACTCAAATAAGTGAATGGATCAATGGGAAGATGACTGAACCCTAACAATGGTGGGTTGGGTCGATGCTGGTGGACAACACCCTTCACTTTTTAGGCTTAGCTGACTCAGGCTAGGGGTTTGTGCTGAGGCGTGTTACCTCAGGTTTCTTGTTAAATTTTTTTTCCTATTGTTATGCTGAGGAGAATTGTTTATTTTATCTCGTGAGGCATGACTCCATTCTACTATTTTTTTCTCACTCCCCTACCTCTTTCCTCGTCGACATTCACGTTAGTTTTCTCGTGGGTGTGGGGGTATCTTGGTTGATTACTTGGGTCTTTAGCTACTATCCTGGTTGTCGCTCCCTTCACTATCCCGATGGACCGACAGTTGGGACCTAATATTTCTTATGAAATTATCCTCACCCTAGTTATCTGTTATTTCTCCCGTTGTTTCGTTTTACAGACCTTGGAAAAGGGAGATTTTGGTGAAAAGTGGTTTTTACTAACAAGAATGAGGGTTTTACTGTGTGGCCGAGAATGACGAATGATGAGGTGGACTAATCCTTGGACCATCTGGATCCCTCCCAAATATGGGTTGGCTATTCCTCTCATAGGACATGCGAACCGGAGGATGCAGTGGATTTGGGCAACAAGGATGTGGTGGCAATGGAAATCAGTGAATCATCCATGCTGCATTACACATTTGAGGAAACACCTCCTGTCTCAACGATGGTTTGCACGAAACCCATATTGTCGCCCATGGCATCTCCTGCCTATTCCATTCCATCACCTTTTGTTATGAGGTTATGGGAACAACAAGCGCAGGAGAATCTAGATGATTTGGTCAGTTTGAGGTAGGGTTGAATTTTGGGTGTGGACCTTAGGAGGGAACCCTCAGGTTTGAGCAGCTGCAAATAAACCAAGGGGATCATCAATCCAATCACCTGTCAGGACAAGAGGTGCTGACCACTGTTGTAGCATCCAGATGCTTTGAGGGCATACCATATATAGCACCCCCGCCTGAAGAAATTAAGACTTCTGAATTGGACGACGACCTTGATGCGGAAGGAGTAGGGAAGGACAGTGTCACATACAGGGGAAAAAAGAAGCATCGATGCACCAAGAGAAGATCCAACAGAAGAGACCTTGTTTTAAGGTAGGGCGTTGGAATGGAGAATTTGGAACACACCTCCCAAAGGGTTTTGGTTGGCAGAGTCAGGGGCTAGAACTACACCACTGCTAGACTCAAAATTTGGATGGCTGAGATATGGGGGAAATCATTAACACAACTTACGGGGGTCTTGACTATGAACTAGGGCTGGTTTGCACTTATATTTTCTCAACCCGACATGGTTGATTGGGTTGTTAAAAAATACTAGCACATAGATATGACCCCAGTTTTATCGAAGTGATGGACACCCCTCTTCGAATCGGACAAGGAGAAGTCTGGTGCTGGACTAATTTGGGTCAGATTTTCAAGTTTACCATTACACTTTTGGTTTGAAGAATCCCTCTGGTTCATTGGAGAGGATCTAGGGATCTAATCGAACCATGATCAATCCTATCTCAAGAAAGGAAACATATCAGTGGCTCGGATTCTCATTCATCTGGACATTAGGGATGGGCTTGTTGAGGCTTTCAACCTCCACTTCAACGATATGTTCAGGATACAGATTCTTTATTTTGAAGGGGTTCCCTTTAGATGCAAGCGTTTCCATGAGGTGGGGCACATATACAAGGAGTGTCCACTCATCATTTCAGCCTTTGCTCCTGTGAAAGCCTTGGTGAACGCAGGGACACAAACGGACTGGGGGGGGAGGAGAATCGGGATTAGGTTTCAACGACGGATTCACCTATTCAGGGAACTTCTATTGATGATATACCGATACCTGCCTCATGCCCAAAGGCACAACACCGTATTGTCCACTGACTGGAGGAGCACTACACTCCTATTCCAGGTACTTCTCTTATTTCATCACTTTCGAATTCTACTGAATTGCATTGTTTTGCTTCCCTTGCTATAGAATTTTCATCCCCATCTATTAATTTAGTCACTTGCAATTCAGATCCCCTTAGCTATCATGTTTCAATTGCTCCTCCTACTATATCCTGGCCTAAACCCCACACAATTACTAGTGAAACGTCTGCCTTATCGAATCCAGACTCATCATGCCCATCAGCGGGACACCATTACAACCTACGATCGCATTCTCGGCCCATTGACCCTCTTGAATTTGGTCTCGGAGTGGAATTGGATAAATCTAAGATACTTAGGAAACAGGAGGAGGAATGGAGGCTCAAGAGCAAGGCTATCTGGTTACAAGCTAGAGATGAAAATACAATATTCTTTCAAAAATGTGCCAAAGGCAGAAGGATCATCAACAATATTTGGGACCTTAAGGACCTGAATGGCAGAAAAGCACATACACACTCCCAGCTTGCTAACATGGGCATAAATCACTTCTCAAATCAATATAGGGATCCGGGGAATGCTAATATTTTGGCTATCATGCAGATTTCTTGCTCCATGCATAGATTTGTGGAGGAGAATAAATTGGAGGACCTGGAAGCCCTGGTCACTTTGGGTGAGGTGGAAGGGATTCTGAAATGGTTTAAAAAGGACAAAAGCCCCGGTATTGATGGGTGGCATATTAAATTTTACCTTACCTTTTTCGACCTCATTAGCAAGGACCTCCTTTAGGTTATAGAAGCAAGCAGGACTTCTAGTCAATTATATGATGTATTTAATGCTACCTTCATTGCCCTCATTCCTAAAATTGATAAGCCTCTATCCTTCAATGACTATCATTTGATCTCCCTCTGAAATTGTATCTATAAGATTATATCCAAGATTATTGCTAACTGCATTAAGCCTATTCTCTCCTGGCACATTTCCAAAGAAAAATTTTCCTTTCTCAATCACAGAAAAATCCATGAAGCAATTGGAACTGCTCAGGAGGCCTTACCCTAAATCAAACTCAAGAGCCTTAAAAGCACCATTCTTGAAATTGAATTTGCAAAATAATTTGACTGTTCCAATTGGAGTTACTTGCAACTCATTCTCATTCATATTGGCTTCCCACACTCCTTCACTAATTGGATTATGGGATGTATAACTAATGCCTCTTTCAACATTCTTATAAATGGAGTAGCATCTGACTTCTTCCATGCAGGTCGGGGACTTAGGCAAGATTGCCTACTCTCTCCTTTATTATTTTTATTAATTATGGAAAGACTATCCTCACTTCTGGAAAAAGAAAAAGAAGATGGTTCTATTCATAGCATCAGAAATGCAGATTTTGTACAACTGACCCTTTTGTTGTTCGTGGATGATGTTATTATATTTCTTGATGGAAATCCTCACGGTAATATCAAATTTTTGAATTTACTCAACATGTTTTGTAAATCTATTGGTATGGACCCCAACAACAGTAAATCCACCATTATGTTGGTTCGTTGAACCAACTTTGAATGCAAACATACCCTGGCCCTTTTCAATTTTGATTGTAAAGAATTTGAAGAGGGTATTAAATACCTTGGTTTTCACCTAAAACAAAATGAATACCGCATCAATGACTAGAACTAGCTTATTGCAAAAATGGAGCGCATATTCAACATCTAACAAAAAAAATGTCTCTCCAAGGCTGACAGGCTTGTACTCATCAAATCCATCCTTTAAGCTATTCCAATTTATTGGATGGATCTTGCTTGGATTCCAAAAGGTGTCACTACTAGGATCCAACAAATATGTAGGCATTTCCTTTGGAGAGGAAAACATGATGGTCGTACTTATGCTTGGATCACTTGGAGTAAGATAGCAAAACCAAAAGGTTGGGGGGGTTGGGGACTAAAATATTTCAACCTTTTTGCATTGGCCTTGGTTGCTAAAATGGGTTGGCATCTCATCACCAGCAATAGCCTATGGCGAGAAGTTACTTACTTCAAATACATTGCACCTAGATCAACCATTGACTGGATTAGAGGATGCATCCAACCATCCTCGAGCACATCAATCATTTGGAAGGCCACCACTAGATCCATTCAGCTCATTAAAAAAGGTTTGGCTTGGTGCATCAATTCGAGTTAACAAGTTAAAATTGGGGTTGACGCTTGGTCGGGTAGTGGCCAAGAGTACCAATTATCCGTGGGAATTAAAAAACATCTGGTCAGGACTGGGCATCTATTTATCTCACATATTTATGGTCCACTAAACTCTACTTGGGCATCACAGGAATGGAAGTCGGCACATGAGCTCCCCATCCCCTAGGAATGGAGGCCGAACTAGAATAGGTTTCGCAGAGTGGTCAGAGCTTCAAATATTCAACTAACAGACCAGGATGACGAGATTATTTGGGCCATTTCCCCCAGCGGCAGATACACACCAAAGGTGGGGTACACAACTCTGTGTGAATTACTGGAACCTTAGCTGAAACATTGGTGGTGGAAACACCTTTGGAAATTGAAAGCGCCCCCCAAAACTAGGCTTTTCATGTGGTGCATTCTCACCAACTGTACACCCACAGAAGACAATCTCACCAAATGGGATATTCATGGTCCCTCCAGATGTAGTTTATGCCACTTGCGGGTTGAGGATGTACACCATATGTTTCTAGAATTCCCTGCAAGCAATCACCTTTGGCACCTCATGACAACATCATTGGGTTGTACTCTTTCTTGGCATGGCACCTCAATTTATATGGCTTGGAACAACTGGTGGCAGGTTGCTAACATACAGAAGGACCACAACATCCCCCTCCTCATTGCTTGGGGGATTTGGCTGGCTAGAAATCAGGCCATATTTATGGGTAAGAATGCAGACTGGGACAACATATGCAAGAACATATCATCCATATTCCATCTCATTCTCATTGATGAGCCATTGCTTCACAACCGAATTATTATCCTCAAAAAATATTGACAGATCCATCACATGGGCATACTTCGATGGCTCATCCAATGTGACCAGATGTGGTGGAGGATTTGTTCTACACCTATCAGACACACACTTCTTTCATCTCAAGATGGGGTATAGACCTCGTACTAATAATTATGCTCAACTCAACAGCCTTAGACTCCTCCTCTTATTTTCCCGCGAGAAAAGTTGCAACAGATTAGATATCTTTGGGGACTCTCAAATCATTATCAATTGGGTTAATCTTGCAGCACAATGTCACTCTCACATACTTAGATAATTTATGGATGAAGTGTTATATTTGAAATATCTTTTTGATTTTATATCTGTTACTCATATTTACAGGCAGAGGAACCAAATGGTTGACAAATTATCCAAAGAAGCCTTGCAGCTAGTTTGTTGCAGATGGCACATTTTTTAACATGATGGTCCACTGGAGTACCAATATTATCATCGACCACTCATTGAGGACATGGTGGACCCAGGGGCAGTTTAGATAAAGACTGCATAATTTTTCTCTTTTTTGGTTCTATGCGGATGGTGACTACATATGTTATTTATTGTATATACCTCTGTATTTATTTTTATTTTTCTTTACTACATTTACTAGACCTTGATGATGGCGTATTTTGACTCCAAGGAGTATTTGGTTCCTTCTCGATCTTTGCTTAGATGAATTATGCTGATGATGCAATATGTAATTTTTCTTACTTTAATGAAAAATTGCGACTTTTTTTCTTGGAAAAAAAAAATTGCAGATCACGATATCCTTCAATTACTAAGTAATCTCATTCCCAAATGCCTAGTACCTCTTGAATTTTTTTTTGACAATAATGATCTGTTTTAAAAAAGAAGGCATTATCATATTCACAACAATAAGAAGACATAGAAGACTATAATATCATAATTGATAAAGAAATTAAAAATGTCAAAGTTGCAGCATCATTGTCGAAAGACATAAAGGACAAATATATTGATCTCTTGGAACATTATAAAGACGTGTTTGCTTGGTCTTATAATGAGCTTAAATCTTATGACACAAATCTAATTCAACATAAAATCCCTTTAAAACCAGAAGTCAAACCATCCCAACAAAAATTAAGAAGAATAAACCTGATTTTGCTTCCAACTATTGAAAAAGAACTCAAAAAATTATTAGATGCAAAAATCATTGTTCCTATTAGATTTTTTGAATGGATTGCAAAATTAGTACATGTAAGAAAGAAGAATGACAAAATCAAGTTATGTGTGGATTTCACAAACAATAAATCTTTTTTAAAAGACAACTATCCACCACCCAAAATGGATCAGTTACTCCAAAGAGTTTCAAGATCTGGTAGAATTTCTATGTTAGATGGTTTCTCTGGATATAACCAGATTTTGGTAAGTCCGAAAGACAGAGAAAAGACAACATTCACCACTCCCTAGGGTACATTTATGTATGCTAGGATTCCATTTTTCTTGACTAATTGCAACATTTAAAAGAGCTATGGATTTAGCTTTTGCTGGAAAAATTAATAAATTCAATGTTATTTATCTGGATGATAAAAATGTGTTTTCTAATTCTGATTGATCAGGGACTCAATTTTATGCTCAAAAATAAAATTTCTTAGAATGGATTGGAACCTGAATGACCACTTAGTTCTCGTCATTCTGAATCTGGCACACTTTGTTTCACGAAAAATGGACTCTGCATGCTCTCAGACATGAGTTTTGTTCGCTTTGCTAAACAGACAAAAAAAATGACAGACAGATTCCTAGTCAGCAGTCTGTAATTATCACGTGGCATGTTGACTGTACAAGGTAATTTTTGTCATTTTTCTTCGGCGAATGGTGAACTTCCAAGTGGCAGCATGGTACTGGTAACATTTGGGTTATGTGGTGAATTTCTATTGGTTCATTTTTGGGCCAATTGGGTGAGGACACGTGGTGCAACCTGGGGCAACCACCCCCCCCCACAAAGTTGTATGGTGGAATAATTTTTTTTGGTTAATTACAGGTGGAGGCATCAAGGTTCGACCTTGCAACCTCCCACTAGCTAGTGCCATGCCTTACCATTATGCCTGCACGTTGGTCCTTAATATTCAATGGTGTCCACATCTATTTAAGGTTTAAAATGGTGTATGGCTGAGGAAAATAGGGGCCAGCCCCTGATACATAAGACCACAATGAAATACCACTGATAGGAGCCAATCCGTTATGCAGAGTTTAAAAACTTAAACCATGTTTATTTAACCTTAATCCTATTTAAATTTGCCTAATCCACATTTAATTATGGATTAGTTTAAGTGTGTAATTAGTGATAAAAAACTCTTACTTAGCACTAAACTGTTACTTAATGTAATTACAAATTAAGTTAGCAGACCCCCAAATTCGACGGAGACTACCAGTTTAACTCGAGTTAGCTAATTTAGGGCTTGAAATAGTGGGGAAAATGAAAATGGTCATAACTTTTAGAGTTTTTGACTAATTCAGGTGAAAAAAGAGGCTAGATAACCATTTTTTGGGCATTCTGAACTCATTGGTGCATGTTACAAGATAAAAAGAGGATTGTAAACAATTCAATTTGACAATTTAGGCATAATATAGAGGCCCAAGCCATGGAAGTTGGACCAAGGAGATGTAGCCCGGGAGGGGTGAACTCCTTCATCAAATACCTATGTTGATGTGTTGTATGGTGATGTTCTATACTTTTTTTTGTTGTTGTTCAACCTTTGTTTTTATGTTAAATTGTTCATTAAATTGAAATGAAAAACATTCATGAGACTTGATAATTTGCAAGAGAACTTGAACCCTTAAACACACATAAGACATTGAATTCATATTCTGAAAGAGTAATTATCATAGCAACACTAACATACTCCATTTAGATCATTTTTGGTATCAGAGCTCATGGTATTTAGGTTTTTTTGTGCAAGAAGGGATCTAATTTTTTTCAAGTTTGTGTCTTGCTTATAAGGTTAAAACTCAAAAGAGGAGAAGGGAAGCTCATTGAGAGCCCTGCAATTGGGTCAAGAGGAAGAAGGGAAAGGTTTCCAAAGTCTTCAACACTAGCACATCCTCAATTTGAAGTTGAGTCTTCAGTGAGCATGTCTCATGAAGGAGAATCTATCATGAGAGAAGGTGAGAGAGAATTCAGGAAGCCATTCTTTGATATGATTGAGATGGTTAAAGTCCTATATGAGGAGAGGAATTTAAGGATGCAAGGAGAAAGTTCAAGGCCTCCAAGAGGAGAGGGTTCTACAGGATGAGGATGCCATGGAGATGGTAAGAATACACCATCCACTCCACCATCATCCTCACCACCATATTCACCTTTTGCATCATCATCTTCCACTACCACAACTCTTCCATGTGTTCATACACATACTTCAAAAGGAGCTAGTAAATCACCCTTACTTAAACTCAATGTTAAATTTGAGCTTCCAATGTATAATAGCGAAGTGAATGTAGAGAAGCTGGATAATTGGATTTTTGAATTCAAGGTTTATTACAGAATTCAAAACCTTCAAGAAGATGACATAAAGGTTCAATTGGCTTCCTTGAGAATGGAGGGTTCAACACTTGTATGGTGGGAATCAAAGTCACAGGAGGAGATTAAGAAATACGGTAAGATCTCAATGTCTTGGTCAAATTTTATTGCTTCCATTAAAAGGAAATTATATCCTCTAGCTTACATGCAGAAAGCTATTATGAGTTGGCCAAAATTTAGATAATTGAAAGGTCAAAGTGTGCAAGTTTACACTCATGAATTTAGAAGAAGAGATCTTATGTTAGGAGTTGATTTGCATAGACAAGAAACTTTTTTGAAGTATATAGGTGATTTGAATAGTTACCTGAAACATACCATCCTCAAGTTTAATCCCACTAGTCTACATGAGGTTTGTGTGCAATATAGACACCTTGAGGCAAGCAAGAAAAATGTACGAGATGGGGGTAAAAATTAACCATTCAAGGGTAGTGAAAAAGGAAAGGGTTTCAAGGGTAAACAAAAGAAGAATGCATCTATTAAGAAAGAAGCAGATAAAAGCACATGTACTCATTGTTCCAAAGAGGGTCATGATGAAGCCCACTGTTGGAAACTTAATCCATAATTGAGGCCTAAGAAATTCAACAATAAGGGGAAACAAAAGACAACTGCTACCACACAACGGGATCTTGGATTCGATTAAGGAGATGAGACTAAAATTGCAGCCATTGTCACAAAAGTAAAAGAAGCCATAGCAAGTACTAGTTCCTCAAATTGTCACAATAACACTCCAAGTGAAGAAACAATAATAGAGTTATTTCATGTAAGAGGGATCTCAAAACATACAAAAATTGACACATTATTTTATAGTGGGTCGCAAGCGAGCTTAATATCTGAAGACTTAGTCAAGAAGCTAAATCTTGAAACCTTACCTTATCATAAGCCATACCCTTTGGATTGGATAACAAAAGATACAAATTTACAGGTCACATGAAAATGCATTTTCTGGTTTGCAATTACCGCAAAATTTATTGATGAAGTTGAGCTAGATGTTGTATTGCTTGACATATCTGGAATTATTTTGGGTAGCCCATATCTCTATGATAGGAAAACTATCTTCTATCGCCATGAGAACAAGTACCACTTGTTCAAATATGGAGTGGAATATATTGTGAGAGCTCATCGAAAAAATCTAAACCTCTCTTTGGTTAATGCTAGGAAAATGAAGAGATTAGTAAAATCAAGAAAAAAATTGTAATTCTTATGATAAAAAAAATAAAAAAAATGATAAGGATTGAATATTTTGAATATTGTGATTATAGATTAAAATATGATTTGTTTGATGTGGTAAGTTGACATGGCGAGATGTTTCAAGAGCCAAAGGGGTTTCCTCCCAAGAGGGTAATCCAACATGAGATACAACTGTAGCAAGATGTTTCACTCCCTAACATTGGCGTGTATCACATGTTGGGTGTGGAGCCTGATTTTCATCCTGATTCAAAGATCCTAGTTTTAGCTGGATGTATACCCTAGGAGAAATATACACCCTTGTAGCGGGGGGGTGTGGGGGGGCTGACCCCCCCGCTAGGGGGTCCGGGGGCCAGCAGTCCCCCGACGGTGGTTTCGGGAAAAACGCCCCTGAAGCTAAAAACATATGTAAAATTGCCTTGTAAAATTATAGTAATTTCTAGTCAATCTGGGCCGTTCATTAGGCAGATGATCTGATGGTAGAAGTTATGTTTAGTTTAGGGTTTTTTTCCCTAGAAGGCAACCCGTCACTTTGTATGAGGGTATTGTATTGTGGCTGTGTATTACAGGTGTATTCTCTGAGTGGGAAATAGATAGGGAGACTGTGAGAGAGAATAGAGGGTATTACAACGGATCTGATGTAGGTTTTGTCTCTTCATTTTGTTGGATAATAGAAAGGAAGGACTGGCTGTTCGGGGTGGACGTAGCCCAAACTGGGTGAACCACGTATATCTGTGTCTGTCTAGTTTTATGTGTTTTGTGTGCTTGTATTTTCCACATATTTTATGTGTTGCATTGCTCCATAATATATAATTTTCTAACAACTGGTATCAGAGCCAAAGGTATATTTGGCTGATAAACTCGCAAGAAAGAAGGGTTCTTGGTTCGAGTGGGAGCAATGGCGGAAGAGGGTAAGTTTAGGGTCGAGAAATTTAACGACCAAAAATTCCCGCTGTGGAAGATGCAGATGGAAGATTATCTATATTAGAAAGATCTGTACCTACCATTGAGCGGAAAAACAAAGAAGCCGGTGGCCATGACAGACGTGGAATGGAACATTCTTGATAGAAAGGCACTCAGAACAGTACAGTTGTGCCTTGCGGCATCAATCGCCTTCAATATTTCGAAGGAAATAACAATAGAGGGTTTGATGCAGACATTGGAGAAACTATATGAAAAACCCACGGCCTCAAACAAGGTATTTCTTATGAAACGATTATTTAATATGAATATGTTGGAAGGTGGATCTATTGCAGAACATTTAAAGGATTTTAATACAGTTACTAGTCAGTTAAGTTCTATAGGGTAAACTTTGATGATGAAGTTAGAGCTCTGTTATTCTTGTGCTCATTTCCAAAGAGTTGGAATGGTTTAGTAATGGCCATTAGTAACTCTGTCTCTAGATCTAGTACTTTAAAGTTTGATGATGTTGTCGATGCTATCCTTAGCGAGGAAATGCGACGGAAAAGCTCCAGTGAGACATCGGGTAATGCTTTGAGTGCAGAGTCTAGGGGAAGGAGAATGGAAAGAGGAAAGAGCTTTGGATATCGCAGTAAATCAAGGAAAGACAGATCCAAGTCCAGATCGGGGGATAGTGTGCTGGAAATGCAAAAAGAAAGGACACCTAAAGAAAGACTGTAGATCTCGGAAGGGAAAAGAAGGAGATGCAGAGCAAGAAAACAATCATGAAGCAAATGTGACAGGAGATGTGTTACAAGATGCTTTGATTCTTTCTTTCGAAAATGTTACTGATTCTTGGGTTGTAGATTCAGGGGCTTCATTCCATGCCACACCTGATAAGAAATATTTTCATGACTATGTTCAAGGAGATTTTGGACAAGTTCGTTTGGGTGATGATAAACCCTGTGAAATTGTTGGAATGGGTAAAGTTCTTGTAAAACAACAGAATGGAAACCAATGGCTACTAAAGGAGGTAAGGCATGTTCCAGATCTGAAGAAAAATTTGATTTCAACAGGGCAGTTAGGCAGTGAAGGTTGTGTGACAACTTTCACAGATAAAACTTGGAAGGTCACCAAAGGAGCGTTGGTAATAGCAAAAGGTGAAAAGGTTGGTACATTGTATTTATGCAATGGTATTTCTAACTCTGTTAATGCTTTAACTTCCAAAGGAGCAGATGCAGCATTATGGCATCATAGGCTCGTACACATGAGTGAGAAGGGAATGAAGATTCTTCACTCAAGAAATTTGTTGCCAAGATTGAAGAATGTTGATTTGGATTTCTGTGAGAATTGCATTTATGGAAAACAAAAGAGAGTCAAATTTCTCAGAGTTGGGAAAGAAAAGAAGAGCGAAAAATTGGAGCTTGTGCATACAAATGTATGGGGACCTGCTCAGGTATCATCTCTCGGTGGCTCTCGCTATTATGTTATGTTTATTGATGATGCAACTAGAAAAACTTGGATTTATTGTATTCAAAATAAATCTAATGTATTTGATACTTTCAAGAAATGGAAAGCTTTGGTTGAGATTGAGACAGGAAAGAAGTTGAAGTGTCTCAGATTAGACAATGGAGGCGAATATTGTAGGAAAGTGTTTGATAGGTACTGTTCAGAGCATGGAATTCATAGAGAGAAGACAGTTCCAAGAACACCACAAGAAAATGGTGTGTCAGAAAGGATGAACAGAACAATCATGGAGCGTGCAAGGTGCATGAGATTGCATGCAGGATTGCCTTTACAATTTTGGGCAGATGATGCAGACACTGCGGTTTATCTAATAAATAGAGGGCCTTCAAGTTCCTTGGATGGTGGTATTCCAGAGGAAGCATGGATAGGTAAAAAGGTAAACTACTCTTTTTTAAAGCCTTTTGGTTGTGAGGCCTTTGTCCATATTAATAAATAAAATAAAACAAAGCTTGAGGAAAACTCAAAGAAATGTACCTTTATTGGATATGGTGTTAATGATTTTTCTTATCGCTTATATGATTATGAAAATCACAAAATAATTAGGAGCAGAGATGTAATATTCAATGAAAAGGTCTTGTATAAGAATCAGTTGTAGGAAAAGAAACAGGAAAAAGAAAGAAAGGAATACATGGTTCTTGATGAGATAACTGAAAAAGTAAAGGTGCCTGAAAATAATAATAATCAACAACCATAGCAGCAGCAACCACCACAATAGCAACAGGCACCTCAAACACCTGAAAGTGGTGTTAGAAGATCTACCAGGATAAGTAGACCCCCTGAACGATACTCTCCTTCATTATATTATTTATTGTTGACTGATTCTGGTGAACCCGAATGTTATGAAGAAGCAATGAAGGTTGAAAGCAGGAAGAAGTGGGAGCTAGCCATGGATGAAGAGATGGACTCCTTAATGCATAACCAAAATTGGGACTTAGTCATGTTGCTTGTAGGTAAAACTACATTGCAGAATAAATGGGTTTACAGGCTGAAGGAAGAAGATGCAAGAAAACAAAGGTACAAAGCTAGACTTGTGGTGAAGGGGTTTGCACAGAAGAAAGGTATTGATTTTGATGAAATATTTTCTCCTGTTGTTAAGATGACTTCAATCAGAACTATTTTAAGTCTTGTAGCAACGGAAGATTTACATCTTGAACAGTTAGATGTAAAGACAAAATTTCTCCATGGAGATTTGGAGGAAGAGATATACATGCAGCAACCAGAAGGATATGAGGTCAAAGGGAAAGAAAAATTGGTGTGCAGGTTAAAGAAGAGCTTGTATGGCTTAAAACAGGCTCCAAGGAAGTGGTATCTAAAATTTGACAAGTTTATGTCTGAACAAGGTTATACTAGATGTCACTCTGATCATTTCGTTTATTTGAAAAAGAAAAATGATGGCAGCTATATTATATTGTTATTGTATGTATATGATATGCTTGTTGGAGGGTCTAACATGTAGGAAATAAATGTGCTCAAACAAAAACTGGAAAATTCATTTGCAATGAAGGATTTGGGAGTTGCAAAACAGATCCTTGGTATGAGAATAACCAGAGATAGGAAAAATCGAAAATTAACACTGTCTCAGAATGAGTACATACAAAAGGTGTTGAAAATATTTAATATGCACAATGCAAAACCAATTAGTACACCTTTTGCTAGCCATTTCAAACTTAGTAAGGAGATGTGCCCAAAGACCCAAGAAGACATGGATGATATGTCTAAAGTTCCATATGCATCAGCAGTTGGAAGCTTAATGTATGCAATGGCCTACACAAGGCCTGATATTGCACATGCAATGGGAGTTGTAAGTAGGTACATGAATAATCCAGGAAAAGAACACTGGATGGCAGTAGAATGGATTCTCAGATATTTGAGAGGTACCACAAATCAAGCATTATGCTTTGGTGGTTCAAACATTGCTCTATAGGGATATGTTGATGAAGATATGGTAGGTGACAAAGATAACAAGAGAAGCACTACATGATATGTATTTACTGTAGGTGGAACAACTGTCAATTGGGTTTCAAAAATCCAAAGTGTTGTTGCACTTTCAACAATAGAAGCAGAGTATGTTGCTGCTACAGAGGCTAGTAAAGAAATGATTTGGTTACAAAGGTTTATGGGTGAATTGGGTAAGAAGCATGATATGGGCACGTTATACAATGATAGCCAAAGTGCCATTCATCTTGTAAAGAACTCAGCATTTCATTCCAGGACTAAACACATACATCTCAAGTACCATTTCATACGGTCAGTATTGGAAGATGGAGAGTTGAAGTTGGAAAAGATACACACTAGCCAGAATCCTGCAGATATGCTAACAAAAGTTGTAACCAAGGAGAAACTGAGAATGTGCTCAGTTTCAATTGGTCTTCAAGGATGACGATGAAGATGAGGAATAGCCAGGTCCAAAGAGGAGTCATTGTCCAGCAAATGAAGCAGTGATGGAGTTGCTACAATCAGTCTCCAAGTGGGAGATTGTTGGGTGTGGAGCCTGATTCAGAGATCCTTGTTTTAGCTAGATGTATACCCCAGGAAAAATGTACAACCTTGCAGCGGGGGGGTGCGGGGGGGGCTTGTCCCCCTTGTGGGGTCTGGGGGGGCTGACCCCCTGGCTGGGGGGTCTGGGGGCCATCGGTCCCCCAGTGGGGGTTTCGGGGGTAGCGCCCCCGAAGCTAAAAACAGATGTAAAATTGCCTTGTAAAAGTATAGTAATTTCTAGTCAATCTAGGCCATTCATTAGGTGGATGATCTGACGGTAGAAGTTGTGTTTAGTTTAGGGTTTTTTTCCCTAGAAGGAAACCCCTCTCTTTGTATGAGGGTATTGTATTGCGGCTTTGTATTACAGGTGTATTCTCTGAGCGGGAAATAGATAGGGAGACTGTGAGAGAAAACAAAGGATATTACAGTGGATCTTCTGTAGGTTTTGTCTCTTCATTTTGCTGGATAATAGAAAGGAAGGACTGGCTATTTGGGGTGGACGTAGCCCAAACTGGGTGAACCACGTATATCTGTGTCTCTCTGGTTTTATGTGTTTTGTGTGCTTGTATTTTCCACATATTCTATGTGTTGCATTGCTCCATAATATATAATTTTTTAACATCACATGTCGATAATGGAAAGTGAATAAATAAATAATAAAATCCAATAATTGTTAAATAAAGTATCATTCGTCCATCTACCTCGCCATGTGGTTCACCGATTGTATTGGTGCCCAAGAAGGATGGAACCTGGCGCATGTGTGTGGATTTTCGTGCACTCAACAAAATCAAAATAAAGAATCATTATCTGCTCCTAAGGATTGATGATTTTCTTGATCAATTGAGGCAACAAAATTATTTCACTAAGTTAGATTTAAGAAGTTGTTATCATCAAATTAGAATAATTGAAGAGGACACATGGAAAACTACATTTAAAATTAAAAAAGGATTGTTTGAGTGGCTTGTTATGCCTTTTGGTCTTTGCAATGCTCTAGCTACTTTCATGAGAGTTATGAATGATGTATTAAGACCATTTCTAGATGAGTTTTTCATTGTCTACTTAGATGATATTTTGATAATTCAGCAAATCACGAGAAGAACATGTCATGCATGTGAACAAGGTGCTTAATGTCTTGAGCAAAGAAAAAATGTTTTTGAAGATGCTGAAATGTGAATTTGGTAAAGCTTCTTTAGTGTATTTGGGACATATTGTTGGAGGAGGTGAGCTAAATATAGACCCCTCTAAAGTTGAGGTCATTGTGAATTGGCCTACATAAGAAGATTTTTAGAAGTAGCACAGTATTGGAGGAAGTTCATTGCTAATTTTTCCTCTATTGTAGCTTCGTTACATGCATTGATGAGTGTTGAGAAAGTCTTCCAAGTGGGAGGAATTTAGAAAAAATAATTTGATGCTTTGGAGAAGAAGATCAGTTTAGCCACAACATTAGCATTACCGAACTTGAGACATCCCTTTGAGATTCAAATAGATGCAAGTGACTATGCGTTGGGTACAGTCCTCTTACAACATGGTAAGCCTATTTCATTCCATTCAGAAATTTTTTTTGGTGCAACGATGAATTATCCTAAATATGACAAGGAGCTATATGTGTTGGCTCAAAGTGTGAAGAAATGGAAACATTATTTGAAGGGAAAGGAAACCATCATTCACACCGATCACCAACCATTGCAATACTTGCAATCAAAAACTAAATTGCAGCATTCAAGGCACTTTCGATGGATGGGATTCATGCAGAAATTCCACTTAGTCATAAGGTATAAGAAAGGTATATACAACAAGGTTTTTGATATGCTTTCTAGGCCTATTATTAATGCAACTACTTTCCTCAAGAATTATTTTGTTTTACATGAAAGTTACATCGAACAATATGAATTTGACAATGAATTTCAAGATGTTTATGCAAAATTGAGTCAAGGTCACCAAGTTTAGGAATTATATTATCATGTTCATAATACTTGTTGTATCATTTGGGCAAGCTTTGTATTCCACAAGGTGAGAGAGTGAATTTTATAAGGGAAGCACACACTTCTCTTATTTCAGGATATTTTGATGTAAGAAAAACATTGGCAAATATTTAGAGGTATTGCTATTGGCCTCGTATGCTTGAAAGTGTGTCATGTTTTATTAAAGGTTGTTCTTTATGTGCAGTTAATAAGCCTAGTACTAGGAAGTTAGGATTGTACACACCACTTCCGGTTCCTTCACGTCCATGGGAGAGTATCTCTATGGATTTTGTAGGAGGTCTTCCTTTGTCGAAAAGAGGTCATGATTATTTGTATGTAGTTGTGGATAGGTTCAGAAAAATGTGTATTTTGATGCCATGTAAAAAGCAAGTTACAACCGAACAAAAAACTCATCTTTTCTTTCAAAATTTTTGGGTTCATTTTGGGTTGCCTACATCTATTGTAAGTCATCGAGATTCTATATTTGTTGGGAATTTTTGGTCAAGTTTGTGGGACTTAATGGACACTGAGTTGAATAAGAGTACAACCTTTCATTCGCAAACATATGGTCAAACTAAGGTGGTCAAAAGAACAATCATTCATCTTCTTAGAGGATATAAAACAAACATCCTAAGTTGTGGGATAAACAGTTGCATTACATTCAACATGCTTACAAGCGTGCAAAACATTCCTCTACTCAAACATTGCCATTTAAGGCATGTATTGGTTACTTTCCAAAGTCGCCATTGGATTTCATCTTTGGGAAATATATAGCTATCGATGGACATAGTGACATAGATAAAGCAAATAAATTCATAGAGAAATTCAATTGATTCATCAAATAGTGCAAGATCAACAAGACAAAATTCAAGGCAAGAACAAAGTGAGGCATGACAAACATCGGGTGGATAATAATTTTCTAGTTGGTGACGAAGTTTGGCTTCACATTAGCAAGGAAACGCTTCAAGGAGAAGGTAAAAATATTAAACCAATCCGTTATGGTCCTTTCAAATTTCTAGAAAGGATTGGTAACAATTCCTTCAAGCTTGATTTTCCTTCATACATGAAAATATATTCAGTTGTTAATGTTGAAAATTTGAGATTGTATGAGCCTCCTTTGATTGAATATCAAGGAGAGAATGTTCAGCTGCCATTTATTGAATATTTTTCTCCATATTTCTTTGTTGAAATACAGCAAGACACCATACTTGACAGGAGGACAAGGACATCAATAAGAGGAAGTGTCAAATATCTTCGAGTGGGGCTTAAAGGAACAAATCCTTCAAAGGCCAAATGGATTGAAATTGGGAAGGTGAGGGAACTGTACGCTCACCTGTTTAGTAATTGAATATGATATTTTGCGGTCCAAAATATTCTAGTGGGGAGGAATGGCCAGGGGCTTAGTTTTATGCTCAAAAATCAAAATTCTTAGAATGGCTCGGAACCTGAATGACCGCATAGTGCTCGTTGTTCTAAATCTGGTGCAATTCGTTTCATGAAAAATGGACTCTGTATGCTCTCAGAAAAGAGTTATGTTTGCTTTTCTAAACAAGCAAAATTTTAAAAATAATGACAGACATATGCCCAGTCAGAAGTCCATACTATTAACAAGGAATGCTAACTTTGCAGGGTTTTTTTTTGGCATTTTTCTCCGACGAGAGGTGAACTACCAAGTGGCAGCATGGTACTGGTTGACTTTTGGGTTATGTGGTGAATTTCTATTGGTTCATTTTTGGGCCAATTGGGTGAGGACATGTGGTGCAGACTGGGGCCTCCACGTGCCCCCCCAAGGTTGTATGGTGGAATAAATTTTTTTGGTTAAGTCCAGGTGGAGACACTGGGGTTCGATCTTGCGAACTCCCACTAGCCAGCGCCACGACTTACCATTCTGCCCGCACGTTGGTTCTTAATATTCAATGGTGGCCACATCTATTTAAGGTTTCAGATGGTGTATGGTGGGGGAAAATGGGGGCCAACCCTCGATCCATAAGACCACAACACAAGACCATCAGCGAGAGCCAATACTTAATGAGGAGTTTAAAAACTTAAGCCATGTTTATTTAACCTTAATTATGTTTAAATGCGCCTAATCCCCATTTAATTCTGGATTAGTTTAATTGTGGAATTAGCACTAAACAATGCTTAATTAACGCTAAATTTTTACTTAAATTAATGACGGATTAAGTTAGTGGACCCCCAACTTCAGTAGAGACTGTCAGTTTAGCTCCATTTAGCTAATTGTAAGGCCTGACATAGTGGGGAAAATGAAAATGGTCATAAATTTTGGAGTTTTTGACCAATTTAGGTGCATAAAGAGGCTATATTACCATTTTTGGGTATTCTGGAAGCATTGGTGTAGGTTATAGAAGAAAAATAGCCTTGTAAATAGGTCAATTCGACAAATTGATAATAATATAGAGGCCCAAGGCATCGCTGGACCAAGGATATGTACCCCAGGAGGGGTGAACTCCTTCATCAAATACATGTGTTGATGTCTTGTATGGTGATGTTCTATACTTCATTTTTTGTTGTTCAACCTTTGTTTTTACGTTAAGTTGTTCATTAAATTGACATGAAAAACACTCATGAGACTTGATAATTTACAAGAGAACTTGAACCCTTAAATAAACATAAGATATTGAATTCATAATATGAAAGAGTAATTATCACAACAACACTAACATACTTCATTCAAATCACTGATGAAAAGCACTTAAACCACTTAAGAAATGTTTTTGATAGGTGCATAAAATTTGGAATCTCACTTAATCCAAAGAAGTCCCTCTTTTAAATAAAATAAGGGAAGATACTTGGCCAAATTATCTCAAAGGAAGGAGTGGTAATTTATACAAAAGGATTCTTAGCCATTGAGGTAATAACTCTTCCCAAAAATAAAAAGGAACTTCAAGATTTTTTAGGAAAGATTAATTTTTTGAGAAGATCTATACCAAATTATGCTAAGATTGTCAAAGATATTACTGATATGTTGAAAAAGGATCATGAGATTAAATGGACATTGCAGGCTAGATTTTATTTTACACAAATAAAAAAGGCCATTTTTGAAGCCTTAGCATTAGCCAACCGTGATTATACTAAACCCTTTAGTATTTTCTCTTTTGTCTACAACACTACTTTAGTTGTTGTTTTACTGCAAAAGAATGATAACCAAGATTAACATTCAATTGCCTTCTTTAGTAAAGTAATGAGAGATACAAAGATAATATGAAATCATTGAAAAACAAGCTTATGATCTTATACAAACCCTCAAATCCTTTCGAACTTATGTCCTTCATTCTCCTATCAATGCTTATGTCCCAAATAATGTTGTCAAAACTATTTTGACCCAAATTGATACAGATGGTAAGAGATGGAGATGGATATATAAAATCCTTTAATTCTATCTAGATATCAAGTCAACCAAATTGATAAAGGGACAAGGTTTAGTCGAGCTGTTGGCTGAATCCAACTATAAAATTTTGGGAATACACACTATCTTACAGATATTAGGAGAGAATAATCCACAAGAACCTTCTCCAACATAAACAAAATAGAATCCACAAGAACCTTCTCCAACATCAAGAGAAGGGAATCCACAAGAACCTTTTTCTACATATTTATCTCCTCTTCCACTTCATATTGAAGAAAAATTTATGTTATTCGAATGGTATGTTGATGTTGTAAACTTTCTTCGTGAGCTAAAATACTCTCTTGGTTTCACCAAAAATTGATGTAGAACTCTTAGATTGAAGTATTGTATCATTAATGCACATTTGTATTGGAAAGATCCATTAAATATTTTACTTCTATGCCTAACTGAGAACAAAAATGAGGGTGTTATAGATCAGTTTCATGAAGGAATATGTGGAGGTCATTATGCTTGGAGAGCAGCATCATAGAATATTTTCAGAGCAGGTTTCTATTGGCCAAAGTTTTTTTCATAGGTTGGAGAAAAAGTTAGAAGTTGCATTCCATGTCAGATATTTGCTGGCAAACAAATATTAGCAGCACTTCCCCTTGTTCCAATTTTAATTGAGGCACCATCTCTAAAATTGGTTCCTTATTTCATCAGAGAAATACATCTAGCATCCAAAAATCAACGTAGATGGATCCTAACTACCACAAATTACTTTACCAAATGGGTCAAAGTCATTCCAGTCAAAAATTATATATATATTGTTGTCATTAAATTCATCGAGGAAAATATACTATCTAGGTTTGGTTGTCCTCAACAGATAGTCATAGATAATGCACAGGCTTTCAGTAGAGTTAAAATGATAAAATTCTGCCATAAATAACAAATTTTATTACATCATTCTACTCCAAAATACCCTCAGGGGAATGGATTGGCAGAATCATCAAATAAGAGTCTGGTAAAAGTCATCAAAAAGGTACTTACAGATCATAAGAGAAATTGGGACATCCATATTAAGTATGCAGTTTGGGCCAATAGAATTTCACCCAAAATATCAATAGGAAACTCCCCTTTTCAGCTTGCCTATGACACCGAGGTCATTTTTCCTACACAACTAGCCTTTCTTATCATGAAATTTTTACCAGAATGAAATGAAGAGCCTAATGATTTATCTAGAAGAGTCAATCAAATTATAGAATTGAATGAGCATATAGATGAAGTTTAGTACAAACTTCGTCAATATCAAAATAATATGAAAACTTTGTTTGATAGAAAAGCGAGAGAAAGAGATTTTAGAGAAGGAGATTTAGTTTTGAAATGGGATTCTAGGAGATAAGAGAAAGGGAAACATGGTAAATTTTAAAATCTTTGGTTAGTACCATTTAGCACTACAAAGGTCAAAGGAAACAGCACTTTTATTCTACAAAGCTTGGAAGGAGAATTCTCTACATTGTCTGCCAATGGGCAGTTCCTAAAGAACTACATTCAATACTGAGATTGTTTCCAAACCATTTCAATGTACATTACCAGTTTTTGTTTATATTTCATTTTCATGACATGATTTTGCAGCAAAGACTCCATGGCCCGAGGAGAAGCCACATGGATCTACTTGTTCTTTGCATCTCACAGGGAGAAACAATCCCCAGTTGGAATCGATGTTGTAACATCATTTTATTTTTTATGTAACATCCCCTAATAATTATAAAATAATAAATAATATATAAATAATATAATATAATTAAATTAATAATTAAATAAATAATAAGTCAAGAGAATAATAAAAATAATAAATAAAATAGTAGACAATAGCTGGAGTTCTAAATAAAATAGTAAATAATAAACTGGAGTCCTAAACTAAATAAATAAGTGAATATAAGAGTTAATTAAGAAAGATTTAATTAACAAAAGTAAAAATAGAAATAAATTAAGAAAGAGTTAAACTAAGAAACTATGAAAATAAGTAAAGTTAAAAAATAAAAATAAAAATAAAATAAATAAATAAATTAAAAAAATAAATGAAGTTAAAATAAGAGAAACACTAAATTAAGTAAAGTTAACAAAAACTAAGCTAAACTAAGAGAAACACTAAATTAAGTAAAACTTAAATAAATAAAAGTTGCATGTTGACACAGTGAATGTGTGCATGTGGTTTCCATTCCATTCTTTTGTCTATTTAATAGACATTGAAGAAGATTCATGGATCATTATTTCATCCATTCTCTGGAGAGAAAGGTATTGTGAGGCAAAAGATACCCTAGGAGTAGTATGTTGATTGAGGGCTCGGGGGTGGCTAGTTGTGGAAATATTATATATAGCTGAGCCTACGGTTGGGTAGAGAGTTCTCCCCAAAATTTTGTTGCGGTCAGTAGGATTCAGATAGCATTCAACTTTGGAGTCTAAATTAAGGAATATTTCCATTACAGGTAAGTCTTCTTGGCTCGTGTTTCTGAAAATTATATGATGATTAGTTAAACAGATTTGGGTTGATTAGTAATTGTTTATTTGATATAATTAATTTCATGTTAAATTCAGGGTTGCTACATTTTATATGTAATTGTTAAAAAAATAAAATAAAAATAATAATGAATGTATTATAAAAGAAAAGAAAAGATTTGAATTTCTCTCTAGGTTCTTCTGAGGTCAGGGGTCCTAATGCTCGGTCGAACATTCTCTCATTCTTTTTTATCAATATTTAGGATCAAAAAGGTTTGGTGGATATTGAACCTATCAAGCTTAATCCTACATGGTGCAATCATCGTACTTAGGAGTATCATCTTGCAAAGCTTTTAGATAGGTTTTTGGTTTCGGAGGAGGTTGCTTCCTCTATGCAGTGCATCAGAAAATGGGTGGATTTTGGGGGGGAATCAGATAATTGTCCTGTTATTATGGAATTCAAAGGTTGGGTTCGAAAGCCACCTAGCCCTTTCAAGTTTAATTTAGAGTGGTTGAAGGAGCCTGATTATTTGGCATTGATCTCTGGTAATTGTTCGTCTTATATGGATGAAAGGGGTCATGTTGCGACCCAATTTATGGAGAATCTGAGGAAAATTAAAAATTTATCCCTCACTTGGGATCATGAAAAAATGGAAAGAGATGAACTGGCCCTAAAGGATATTGAATCAAGGTTGGAAATTTTTATTAAAGGAGATGGGCGAGGATTTTCTTCATATATGGATAGAAATGAGGTGATTGAGCTTGAGAAGTCCAGGAGATCCCTTTTAGCGGAACAAGCAGCTACTTGGAGACTGAAAAGTAGGGCTATCTGGCTTCACTGTGGGGATGAGAATACCAAATTATTACATGCATATGCTAGGGGAAGGAAAATACATAACACTATATGGGATCTTTCTGATGTGGATGGGATAATTCATTCTTCTTTTGAGGATCTTGCTCATCTGGGGGTCAATCATTTTCAGGGGCTCTTCAAGGCACCGACTGCAGCTTCTATAGTGAAGATCTTCCAGGTAACCCAAATTTTCCATGGATTTGTGGATGTTGAAGATAATGTTGGTCTTTGGGACAAGGTCAATGATGAGGAGCTGAAATGTGTTCTTGCTTCTTTCCAGAAGGATAAGAGCCCTGGTTCGGATGGGTGGCCAGTTGAATTTTTTCTGGGGTTTTTTTATCTGATCGAGGATGACTTATTGAAGGTGACTTAGGAATCAAGGTTGAAAGGTTGTATTCATCCTCTGTTGAAATCTACATTCATTTCCCTGATTCCAAAGGTGGACAATCCTATATCTTTTGATGATTATAGACCCATCTCTCTATGCAATTGCCTATACAAGATCTCTAAAATTATTTCTCGTCCTCTCAAAGATATATTTTCAAGAAGGATTTCAGGTGAACAATTTGGTTTTTTGGAGGGCAGGAAAATCCATGAGGCCATTGAGGTGGCTTAGGAGGGCTTACACATTTTGAAAATAAATGGATTAAAGGGTGTTGTTATAAAGTTGGACCTATCCAAAGCATATGGTCGAGTAAAATGGTTATATATTCGGCTCCTCCTGACTCATTTGGGATTTGATGTTGGTTTTACCGATGGATCATGAGTTGTATGACCATTATGTCCTTTGTAGTGCTCATTAATGGGGTTTCATCCCCTTTTTTCGGATAGAGAGGAGTCTTCACCAAGGCTTCCCTCTTTCTCCTCTTTTATTCTTGCTGGTGGTGGAGAGTGTGATTTTTTTTTTTTCTGAATCAAGTGAAGTTCAATGGTGGTTATAAGGGTCTTCTTATATATTAGGTATTGTATATCTCACACCTCTTATTTGTTGATGATATCTTGATTTTTTTGTGATGGGTCCCTTAGGGATATGGATAGTTTATGCTCGGGGTTGGATTTATTCAAACCAGTTACTGGTATGCTCATCAATGTCATAATATCATCTATATATGGTTAATAGCTAACATAGAGAAGTGCTTGTTGGTTTGGATTCATCGATGGTTATCCCGTGCAGGTCGTTTTATGTTTATTAAATCAGTGTTGGAAGTGTTTCTTGTTTATTAGATGTCCCTTTCTTGGATCCCCAAAGATACATTGGAAAGAATCTGAAGTTTATGCTTCTCCTTCCTCTTCCAAGGTTGCAAGGATAAGAGGGCTATGCCTTGGGCTCGTTGGGAACTTATATCCATTCCAAAGGCATTGGGAGGTTGGGGTCTTAAAAATATATTCCTTTTCTCTATAGGTTTGACAGCTAATGTTGGATGGTGCCTTGTGTCTACATCAAGTCTATGGACTATGGTGGTCACTGAGAAATATATTCGGCCTCTTTATTTCATTGATTGGATTCGGGAGCAAATGCGGAGATGTGGATGTATGTCGGTTATGTGAAAGGTGGTGCTTGAGTCTTTTGAGCTTATTAGGGAGGGCTTGGTTTGGAGGGCTGGCAATGGGAGATCTTTGTGGGTTGGTGTGGATCCATGGCCTGGTAGTGGTATTGAGCACATCCTTCCATTAGATTTGCGTACTACATTGGTGGACTAGGGTATTATCACTTTGAATTAGGTTTGTGACCCAACATCCACCAAAATATGGCAACAAGGATGGTACAGTGGTCCCTAACTGAACTTGGGTTGGGAACACATTGTTATCTGGAATCGATTTACTGAGGCCCTCCGTAATGCTCATATCCATATCATGGAGAGGGAGGATAGAGTTATCTAGGATTCTGATTAGTTTGGGGTATACTCCCTAAAGGTTGGTTATAATAAGCTTAGTGTGGACTTTCATATGAGAGTTCCCCAATGGTGGTGGAAGCGTTTTTGGAAGCTTCATTTTCCTTTCAAATAAAAACTTCTTGGATGGTCTATTATAGAGGATAAGATCCCTACTTGGAATAAATTGCAAAATATAAAGTTTTATGGCCCTGGTTGGTGTAGTAATTGCAAGAAAATTTATGAGGATTTCTCTCATTTATTCCTTTTCTGCCCTTTTACTAGGGCGGTGTGGCTAGAGATTTGTCATCATCTTGGGCATATTTTTACTTGGGAGGGTATTTATTTTGATGGAGACTTTCTATCTTGGTGTTGAGATCCATATTTGAAGACTCTGAGGGCTCTCCCTTTAATCGTCGACTGGGGTCTTTGGCTGGATCAGAATGCAACGATTTTCCTTCATAAGATGATGGTTCCTGCCATCATGGCCTCTCAGTCGATGGACATTTTCTCCTTTTTTTTTACTTCTAAAGTCCCATCACAGGTGCACACTGTGGTGGCTGAAAATATTGATAAGAATGTTTCGTGGGGTTACTTCAATGGTTCATCTCAGGGTGATCCTTCGTCTTGTGGGGCTGGTATCTGTCTATATATTTCTGATACACACTTTTTTACCTTTGCTGTGGGACTTGGGATTGGGACAAATAATTTTGCAGAACTTATAACTCTGTTAATTCTTCTTCAACAAGCCATTCTTCATGGTTGTTGGTTTATTCAGATTTTCAGAGATTCACATCTTATCACAAATTGGGCCAATTTTTATCAAATATGTCACATCACTTGATTACTTCCTATTCTTGAGGATGTATTTAGTTTAAAACACTAGTTTGATTCTTGTCGTATCACACATGTGTACAGGGAGAGAAATATGAACTTTCCAAGAAGGGTGCGAAGCAACCACCAAAAAAAATGGAGAGATTAGAACATAGGTCAGATGAGCAAAGAGGCTTCTATAATAATCCATTTCATGAAAATGGTCACATATTACAACAAGGATAAAAAATAAAATCACATATGGGATGTCACAAAGTTTTTTGGATGATATTTTTGTGTTTAGAAGTTCATATTTTGTAAATAAATCTCTGAAGGCAATATAAGTATCATATATCTATGTATAAGTAATAGAATATTATGGGACATATGATCTATCAAAATATATGCAATGCATATATGTGCAAATCTAATTTATTATTTTTTGAAAAGTAATGAAATTATGACTTTTTCCAAGAAAAAAAAAATACAAAAAAGGGTATAAAAAAATACATATAGATACATTCAAGAAAAAAGGACAAAAAATGATGAAAAAAGAAAAAAACCCTTATAAAAAATAAAACCTGTGAGCACATTCAAATGTTGCATTATATTATACAATAATTAGGATTAATTAGTTTTAATCACATTTTGTTTTCCATAATCCCATTTGTAACAAAGTTGGTTGACACAACCTTTTGTCGTTTTTTGATATCCACCGCACTGTAATTAATGCCCTTGTTGTGTCTCACCAAGATCTACGCCAGGAAATCCTTTTAACCCCCACCCCCGCGCTCTCGATGGTTAACACAAGGGGGGGGGGGGGTGTGGAGGGGCGAAAAGGAGTTTTCATCGAAACTATTAAGGGTAACGTGGCACCCTCTCGGCATTTTCGATGGGTTTCCCTTCCGCCACTTGTTTCTTGTCACCTATCTTGCCACTTTAAAATCCCTCCACATCACCTATCCATTAAAATGTTCAAATCACCCACGAATTTTCGGGACGTTATACCATTAACTCCCGTTGCTTATCTGTTAAACTAATTACAGCCCCCGCACCATGAACATTTACCTGGTCATTGGAAAAGCCATATCAACTGTTATAAAAGAACTACGACGTCCATAAGTTACTTATTTTGCTCGCCATTTGATCTTGCAAGTCAAGAAACATACTACTGTCCACTGTTAGCATTCAACAACAATCCTCCTGCACACAGTCAAACTATTGAAGGTAAACTAGTGCCCAGACCTACTTCTTCTAAGCTCTCTTCCATCGAATTATTTTAGGCATTTTAATTTTCACCTATATTATTTAACATGATTTCAAACCACAAAAGAAAGGGAAAGGCCTCTGAAACGAATCCCCACATTCCTCTAGTTCCTAACTTTGGCAAATCCCCCTTAGTAGACACCCAACACAAAATTGCAGAGACTCTATTAGAGTTCGACCTATACGAGCTGCATAATTTGGATAGGAAAAGGTATTTAGATAAAAGCGATTAACTGAGTATCTTGGAATCCCATCTCCGATAATTTGTTTCCCCCCAGACTCACTTCTTTCCCGAATTCATTGTCTGGTGTCACCTTAGGTATTTACCAAGTCAAAACGTTGTCATCTCCCTTAGGTCTTGAAAATTCAATATTAGCCTTCCTATCATTTGTTTTCTGCTAAATGTTTGGAGTTATATAACAAATTGACATTCCCTCAAAGAGCACATATAGTTGAATATTTTCTTCCTCGGAATGCAGAGCTACCCAAGACTAGTCCTCCATATTCAGTTTCCATTTTCTCGAAATGTCCAAGAAAACATTACCATGGTAACCTGATTGCTTAGATTTTATACTAATCAATGGATAGATGAGAAACTATTAGGATTCTTGTCTACTTTTTGAATTTACAAAAAGCACTCTCTTATTTTTAACTATAGACAGTTTTTGACCAATGAAATCCATGAGAAGTTAGTTAATTTTAAAGAAAAAGGTGTCTTCAAATACTACTCTGTACCAGTTTACCTTATGTTGTATCATCAGGCAGATAAATTCAACTTTCCTCTACAAAAAACTGATAATGAAGGCAAACCTTGGTTAGTAATTCATTGGACTTCTATAGTTAGATATAACTCAAAGGAGTATTCCTACACAGGCTATGTTGATAAATTCTTGTATACTTAACTATGTTTGTTAAGAATTGATTTCATTCCCAGGATCTCTCTAGAGATAAATAAGTTTTTACAATTTTCAGAACAAGCCAAAATAGGAGACTAGTATCTTTACCATAACTACATTGAAATCAACGTTTATGGATCAGAATTGGCTCCCTATAGGTTGCTAGTTTTTGTACCTGTTAGGATCTTTGCATTATAATATTCTAGGCAAATGTTAAAGACGGATTAAGTACATTTTTTCTCTTACAAGAAAAATGCACAGTTTAAGCTCAAAGCACACATAGGACCATATATTATAAATACTAGAGCTGCATCAAAAGAGATAGCAACAATTTTAAGTTAGATGAAGTTTCAACTCAGTTTCTCTTGTTCATATGATCCTCAAGGTATCATCTCTAAGCTTAGATTGGAACAAAAAAGTACTTCTTATGCGCATACACCAAGGTCTGAGATTGAGCAATATGACAATCAAGAAGAATGGACAGAATGTACCTTGTAGGAAGTTGAAGAAATACTAGTCAACCAATCATCTATGCATACTCATGTTTCTAAAGAGAACATTTTTAAAAGGGAAAGAGAAGACATGTCTCTAGCTAACGTTGAAGTGGCACAATACATTGTTTTCAAAAGTAAAAGAACCAAAGACCAAGGTAATTCTCTAAAGATAGATTCTCAAGAAAATCCACAAATAATCAACATTAATGATGAATATCTAGAGGGAGGAGACACATAACAACCAATCATGGTGATCTTATCAGAGACTTCTACCCCTTCTTAAACCCAAGAATGAGGAACAATACAATAAACTACTGTTGAAAAGTATATACAATCTCCAGTGTCATCAAGTTCACAGGTTGCAACTCAGCAACAAAGTATCTCTGCAATATATAGAGAAATAAAATTGAATAAGGAAGCATTGAAAGCTTCCACTTACTTTGAATTTTGGAAACAAACAACTAAGACTCAGCATAGACTACTTTAGGCATTTGATGCAGAGAAGTGACAATTCTAGATGGCCTTCATGGAACCACTAGTGCCAGCTCCTAGCAGTGCTGAAGAGTATAAAGCCTCCATTTTTTCAGTTGACACCAAGAAAATAATTGTACATAAGGAGATAGGGGAATTGATATTTTAATCAATCACCATTTCAGTCATGAATGTTTCTAAGTTATAGTCATATTTAAATAATATAAACTCTCAATTAAAAATTGAAAAAAAAAACATCATTTGCTAAGGATAATAGAATCAAATCTCTGGAGTATTTGGTCATAAAATTAGGACATGATCCTAAATATGTCAAGGCAGCAGAAGAAGTCATCAAGAACAAAGAAGCAAATATTCAAGCACTGAGGAAACAACTGAATCTACCTTCTACAGAGCATCCTCAAGATAAAGAGGTTGTCAATATAGAGTTAGAAAAGGAGAAATTTTTTACTACAGTAGTTGAACAAAATGCACATATAAAAAAATGGAGCAAGCCATTGAAGCATTATTGAAAGAAAAACAACAGTGGGAAGTAATAGGAGCATCTACATCAGGCACAGTTGTAGTGGTAGAAACTTCAAAAAAGTCTATAGTTTCAGAATATATAGAAGAACATATCAAAGCTCTAGATGATTTAACAATAGCGCAATCAAAGAAAGAGAAATTAACAATAGCATTGGAAAATATCGAAGAAATTAAACTCAAAACTGACAATGCATATTTTTCAGAATTGCAAAAAAATTACATACTCATGCAGCAAATACAAAAATATGAAGATCAATATTTGTAATTCAAATATTAGTAGATGCTAAGAATAGTATTTGGCGGAATATAAATGCTAATATAATAGAAATGTGGCCTTCCATACAACTTATTTTTTAACAGGAACAACTCATGCACGAAGTTAAAGCAACAATAGAGAATGCAAAGGTAGATTTGGAACACAAGCCATAAGAGGCACAAAAGATAATTAAGTTTCTAAATTCCAGAACCAAATAGCAACTTGAATACATCAATATCCCAGACATAACAACAACAGTTATGGAGGTCAAAAGGGTCTTAACAAAAAATATTTTTGTGATATAATTGGAAAACAATTGTAAATATCTTGAGTTGTAGATCAAGAGATTCAACATAAAATTCACAATTCTGCAGGAAAGGGATTACTCACTCTCATAAATTTTGATGGTAAGCTGGTCCAAATAGAAAATTATCAAGAAAAATTGTTGAACATAAGTGTTGATTCTTCCAAGTTTTCAAAGGCTAGAGGAATTATCAGCAGTGACGTTTTCATACATGGAATACAATCTTATTTGAGTATCCAACAAGAAGTTCACCACCTTTTTGTAAATAAACCTACTTTGGACACTTACACCGAGGTGGATGAAAGATTTAGAAATATGATCAGATTTTCTATCCCAAGTGAAGATAGGTGGGACCTATTGCTAGACATGGTCGAGTAAAGTGTAACTACTGTTAAGGATTTTTCAGCAACAACCTCTTCAGCTTGAGTCATCACCAAAATACTCAAAATTAGTCCAAGATGTTTTAAGTAGTTCAATTTTCCTATATTTTTGAACTATTACTATAATAATTGTTGAGATATTTTTGCATAGAAATATTGATATTTGAATCAAGAAAGTACAAAGGGTTGAACCCTTGGGATAAGTTATTGAGCAGACTTGTATTCATCTGAAGTTTTTTTGATATAAATAAACGATTATGGATTTGCCTCACAACAACTTGTGTTCTTGTGAGTTCTTCATTGTTATTTCATTTTGTTTTGTAAATTTCTGAATATATTTAATTTTGGTTGAATAAATTTGGGTAAGACAAGGTTGAGTGTCAACTTATCCGGAATCCCTTGTGAAGTTGTTATATATTAAAGACATTAGTTTATTGAATTGTTTGTTTAAGATAACTCCTCTACATATTTTAATTGTCACGTCTTCATCAATTTGAATATATTTTTGTTGGGTTGTAAACATATTTTACATGCATCTTTTCCTTATGGTTAATCTTATACTTTGTCTGAATATTTGATAAGCCATAGACTCTTTGATTTATGCCGTACACACCTATTTTAAATAAATTTTTTGTTAAAAGGAAAGGTAATAGCCTTGATAATTTTGTCATGACTAATTAGGATTCATCACATGCTTAAATTTCCTTAAAGCATCGGTCATCCAAATATTTAAAAACAAACAAAACATTTTAGATGCTCTACCATAATTCCTTGACCTAGAATTATCTACAGAGGTACAACACACATCATGAATAATGTTTATGTGCCTACAATGAGAGAGAGTGTATATGTTTTGGGGGGTGATATAGAGATATAGATGGAGGGGGGAGAGAGGGAAGAGGAGAGAGGAAAATATATTTATGGAGGTAGATATATTGATATGGAGAGATAAGTGTTAGAGAGAGAGAGAGAGAAGGGGAAGATAGACAGAAGGAGTGGGAAATGGAGGGGGAGAGAGTGTGTATTTTTGGATGGTGAGATAGAGAGATAAAGATGGATAAACAATGGGAGATGGAGATATCTATGGGGGAAAAAAGATGTGCTTACACTGAATTCAATGCACACTATTAATCTAATTAATTTAAAATTAATGTACATCATACATCTAGTTGCATCGAATCATAAATCAACATCTACACTGAAATCAATGCATCTATTTCAAACAATAAAATATGATTAGAAATCAACATCTACACTAAAATCAATGCATGTAGTGAAAACAATAAAATAGGATTAGAAATCAACATCGACACTAAAATCAATGCATCTACTACAAGTAATCAAATAGGATTAGAAATGAATATCTACATTGGAACCAATGCATCAAGTAAAAGCAATCAAATAGGAGTAGAAATCAACATCTACCTTGAAATCAATGCATCTAGAGGAAGGTATTAAATAGGATTATAGATCGACATCTACACTTAAATCAATGCATCTAGTGCAAGTGATCATATAGGATTAGAAATCAATATCTACATCAAAGCCAATGCATCCAGTGCAAGCAATCAAATAAGAGTAGAAATCAACATCTACACTGAAATCAATGCATCTAGTGTAATGTATTAAATTGGATTAGAAATTGACATCTACACTGAAATCAATACATCTAGTGCAAGTGATAAAATACGATTATAAATCAATATCTACAATGAAACTAATGCATCTAGTGCAAGCAATCAAATAGGAGTAGAAATCAACATCTACATTGAAATAAATGCATATAGTGTAAGGTATTAAATAGGATTAGAAATTAACATCTACATTGAAATCGATGCATGTAGTGCAAGTGATCAAATAGGATTAGAAATCAATAATTACACTGAAATCAATACATCTATTTTATTGAAAAACCAAAACATTCATGACTTTATAGATCTAACTTTTAAGTTTGTATTTGTCTTTGTGTGTCTCTTCCTTCTTCCCTCTCTCTCAACCTTCCATTATGTGTTTATCTCCCTACTGCTATCCTTCTCTCTCCCCCCCTCCCCCTCTCTTCAATCTCTCTCTCTCCACCTCTCCCTCCCTTTCTCTATCTTTCTATTATTCTCTCTCCCCCCCTACCATCTATATCTATACCTCCATCTATCTCTCCTTATTTGTCTCTCTGTCTCATTCCCCTAAATACATGGCATGCTCTCTCTCTCTCTCTATTTTCCTCTCTCTTCTACCCTATGTCCCCCCTCCATCAATATCTCTATCTCCCCTTATCTCACCTTCTCACCCCCAAAACATACTCTCTCTCTCTCTCTCTCTCTCTCTCCACGTTTCTCTCTTTGTGTCTTTCTTCCCCTTCTAACTCCATCTCTCTCTCTTTCTCTCTTCCTTCCTCTCTCTCCCTTTCTCCGTGCACCCCCCCCCCCCGCCCACCTCCCCCATCACACACATTATCTCTCTCTCCACCCTCCATATCTATCACTATCTCCCTCTCTATCTCCTTCTCGCTCTCCCCCTCTCTCCCCCCTCCATATCTATGTCCCCTTGTCTCTCTCTTCCCCATATTTCCCTATCTTCATCCTCTCCTTTTCTCTCCCTACCCTCATTTCCTCCCTCCCTCATTCCATATTAATCTCTCCCTTATCACTCCCTTGCTCTCTCCACCTATATCTCTCAATGTCTTTGTTCTCCCAATAATTTATTATCAAATTTACTCAATCTCTTTAAAAAACAAAAACATGCAACCCAAACTTTCACCTGTGAATAACTATTAGAATCAATATTGAAGATATACAATAACTCACCTATTAAACAGAACTTGTGTGACTTTAGTAAATGTAGTAGGATAATGATTCTTTTGAGAATTGTGTGTGTACATATAAATAGTAAATGGAATGACACCAAATCAATATTTCTCTCAGATTTAAAAACATAAAATAACAGTGTGTAATTATTCTACATCACAGTAATAACTATAAAAATTATATACACAACAAATTCATGAATCCAAACCGAATATAACTCATATGTATATCTTCAATATTAATACATGGGAATTTCTAGATATTGAAAAAATATATATTTATCTCTAGTGATTCCCATCGAGTATATCAATATCAAGTAAAAAGTAATTATAGCCTTTTTGCTTTTAGATTTAGCTAAAAAATATTATAAAATTAAGGTAATATAAAGTATTTGTAAAATATTTTTATTTTGAAATAAGTTATGGATCTTGGGCATGTGGTATTGAATTCATGGTATTGTAACAGAACAATTAAAAGCATATATCCATAACATAATAATCAAAAACATATATGGCCCATGGTATTGATAAACCATGGTATTAGTCCATAATAGTATGCTTTTCTTCCCTCCTCTCCCTCTCTCCCTCCCTCTCTCTATCTTTCTCTTTTGGTTATTGGCCAATCGTATTGTAAAAACACCTATTTAGAAGTTAATAATAGCCATGGTAAATATTCATGATTAAAAATATTGTTATATTGTAAATATTAAATTTGTATTGCCTACTTAATTAAATTTAAAAATGGTTATGCAATCATTATTTTAATTTATATGGTAAAATGAATGTTAATTTGTAAGTACTATCTATATGTTATATATTTTAATGTGATATGTATATTATACTTTCTTTTATCTGAAAATTTGTTAGTAATTTTGTAATAAAAAACAAAATTACAATAAATAGATTAAAAAAAAATTGAATTTAAAAAATATCTCACATATCACATGTAACGGTCACCCATCTAAGGCTCACACTCACGTAACTCTCACCCATCTAACGCTCACACTCACCATCTAAGGCTCACACTCACCTAACGCTCACCCATCTAATACTCACGCCCATGTAACGCTCACCCATCTAATGCTCACGCTCACCATCTAACGCTCACTCTCACCTTAAGGCTCACACTCACCTAACGCTCACCCATCTAATGCGCAGGGTCACCATCTAACACGCAAGCTCACCTAAAGTGGGCTATAAAGTCTCTCTCGACCCAACAAGGGAGTTGTCACTATCTAACAGGAAGTTGTTGCCATTATAACAAGGGATTTTCCTAATTTCAACCCAAAAAAAATTGTACAATTGAGTTGTTGTTTATGCATCAATAGTTATATAAAACTTCAAGTTCGTTAAAAAAAATTAATTTTTAATTTTTAAATTTCAAATTATATATATTTTTAAATTGTAACTTATTAAAAAATGGTACAATAATTTATTTGATGGGTTTGATAGAATATGCAGTAACATGCATTAGAAATCAGAGTGAGTGAATTCCATTAAAAATTTTGACTTTAAAAAATATAAATTCTAGGTTTACATTAAGTAAATAAAGAAAAAAAAGTTCGAGCAAATATTTGAAAATGTTTTAAACATTGAGGAGCTTCAAGAAAAAAACAAGCAAAAACGATGTCAAGAGCACATTGTAAACGAGATATTTATGTAAGAAATAGTAAAGTTTAGTAAATTTCATGGATAGGCTTTTATTTTTTAAAACTTATAAAGTTCATGGGAACATTTTTACAAAACCATAAACTAGGTAAATTTAATAGATAATTTTTTATTCTTTTAAAAATTAGTAAATTTCAAGAGAGCATTTTTACACTTTTAGAAATCATAAATCATAAATTTATGTGATACATCGCACCTCACAGTAAACCATGTTCAGTTAGTTATGTGAAAAATAGAAATTCATATTGAACACAAATATGCATATATGTAAATAAAAACAATACTGCTATTGATATAAAACCAAGAACACTTATCATAATTCATTCCTAAAATGTTGTTTGTGGTTTCAACTGGGATGTAATAGAAACACTTATCATAATTCATTTCTGAAATGTTTTTTTGTGGTTTCAACTCTAATGTTGTTAGTGGTTTCAACTCGGATGATACTCTGTTGTGATTTCCTTCCCAAGTTCTCCACGGGAAACTAAATCACAATGTCCTCACTCAATGAAGCATTCAAGAACTCGGTCCTACCCACAGATCATTTTGTTTCAAAAAAATTGAGGGTCACTGCAGAGTTTTAAATTTTGGATGTGGAGGTGGCATTAAATGTGATAGTTCGAACTAAATTATGGTAGTACATGAGACAGAGAATGGGATCCAAACAGATCGGGGAGTAACGAAGATGAAGCTAGGGGAGTAACCAAGAAAGAGTGGGCCTATCAGAGTACTTGGGATAGAAAGACATCGGAGTACGGTCACCTGCGAATGTAAGGCACAAAAACCAAAGGGAAAAACATCGATTAGTTAGCTTACTCCACAAAAAAAATTAATTTAAAATTATAAAAAATAAAAAACCATTATACCTACACATCATACCTCATATTAATATCTTTTTATTGGATTTTATGGTTTACATATTGTATTTAGTGCACCTACAACTCTTTAAACATCAACAACTATGCCATTCATACTCTATGGTATCTTTCAACGTCGCTTCAAACATCAACAACTTTGTCATTCGTAGTACTTCCTTTATGTTTTAGGTGGATTTACAAATTTATTTTTACACCGAAGGTGTTATTTTATGAAGTGTCTGGGCAAAAAATGTTCATTTCAGCTAATCCAAGCCTCTCATTTTCGCCCTTCTATCCACTAAAAATTTGGCACGTGTAAAAGATTTTCACCCAGCATGAGCCATTTTCCAGAGAATCTGACAGTTTTTCAGCGAAGTCGTAGCTACGGGCTTCTACAGTGCCGGGCGGGTACTCACCTCCTCTTTCTCAGAGTCATACGGACGAGGACGTAGAGGTAGAGGAAGAGTGTTGTTGTTGGGAAGGGTTTACATTTGCATGGAATCTCTGAATCAGAGTAGTTGTTGTTGCTGTCACTTGAGTGAATCGGGGTAGTTGTTGCTGTTGTTAAATGAGTGAGAGGATTCCCTTTGGCCATTTGAAAAAGACGCCATTCCTTCAAAAATTTTAAATCACTCTGTTCAGCTCAAAACAAAAAACATACCAAACCTTCTATAAAAGAGCCCACCTGAATATAAATAAAAATTCGAAAAACTTGAAATTGCATTGCGTGGTGGCATTCCAAATCTTTAAAATGGCATATGTTAGGGTCCTATAATAATAGGGTTCATAAATCTTGAATTGACCTTGATAGCATTGTAAATATGTACATACATTGCTTTCTGCAAGTTGTTTTCCTATATTTTAAAAAAAATGAAAAATAATAAAAAGACAGAAAGAGGGTAAAAAGTCCTCAAAGAAAAATCAAAGGACTTAGAAAAATATAGATCCCAAAAGAAAAAAGAGATAAAATAAGATCGAGCTAGTCCAAATGCCACTACTTTTACTTTACTTCAATAATAATAATTATGTGCAGAGTGTCAATAAATGCCATAATCCATGATCAGTTAAACAGTTTAATCTTAAATTTTCATGCTTTCAATTTCATGTTTTAGATAGAGAATAAGGATTTGTCAAATAGTTTAAACTTGAAAAATCAGTAGATAGGTAGAGAATAACGAGGAGCTCAACAGTTCAATCTGAGCCCTCATATGAAATAAAGTAGACTCAGATAGTTTTATGCTTTGAAATAAAAATGTTTTAGGGTTGCAAGCCTAAATGCACCCATGAAAATGAAGTAAAAATGTTATAAATAAAGATGGGTAGGTAGAAAGCAGTTGAGCAATCATGTAATAAGGCATCATCAGGGAAAAATCATTAATTTCGCCTCCCCTCCAAATATTCAGTATTCTAAACTATCAGTAAAAAAAGCTCAGAGCATTTCTCTGACTTTTTTTGGGACTGGACCCAAGGCTGGTTAGTTAAAAATATTGAATTCCCGCATTATACCCACATTCATCAACATTTACCCTTTGCTCATAAATCATAATCCCTTTTCCTAAGTAAAAACCCATTTTACTTAGTAAAAGCTAAACCCTAAATAGCTAATCTCATTCCCTTTCAAAAAACATTCATAAACCCTTCAAATGCATTATCCTAAGTTAATGTGAAATCAATATAACAAAAATAAGCAATGCTTTATTTTTGGCACTTTACTTAGAGTTAACATGTATTTTGTTTCCATGTCACTATCCCCTTATTCATATTAACTCCTAATTTATTTGATTAAATCCATAAACTACACCTACTTGTATGTTATTAATTCCCTTATATTTTAAATAAACCCCAAAACCCTTTATTTTAAGTTTAGGCCAATGTTTTATATCCCGTGTGCGCAAATATAAAACCCCACCTAATTATCCCACTGGTCTAAACATATCTATATGCAAATATCCTGCCCCATATAGTTTAAACAAGTGTTAATTACATTTGATAAAACTATATAATAAATGCTCACTCTGATACATTGATTGAAACATTGTATAAATGTTTAAATTTAACAATAAACCTTAAACCCCCGCCACATATTATATAAAGCCCAAAGTTTAAAAACTTTTCTTAAACGTCTTTTCATAAAGTTTAAACCCATCCCCGCATATAAAATACCCCGGTGCCACTCCTTCCCAATGCAACTCCATCAGTCAATAGCGACCATTCGTATTGACCCACCCAGATCCAACGACGGAAGCATGATAACGCATAGAAAAGTTACGCAGTCATCCCCATAACAAATCCACGCAAAATGGGTTGTTTTAGAACTTTATCTCTCCTCCACATGCCCATTTCTCATTGGATCGCATGGGTAAGCCTTGAAACCACTTACTGCCAAAATGTTGCATGATAACCACTTACAATTTTGATCCTTCGAGTCTAAAACCACCGCCCCCGCCTGATGTGACCATCATTCAATGCAGAGTTAAATGTAACCAAAATGTTTAATAAACATACGAAAATGCATACATTTCTTATTCTTCTGTGCATTAACCCTGCATGAAGCCTCCCGACTGTTAAAACAAAGTTGTTTCTGCCATTTCTATGCCCAAAAAGCCTGCAAAATTTACCCTGTGACCATTGAAGACTACTGAGGAGCTTTACATTGCTCCAGAAAATCTACAAAAGTTATCAACTCATTCAAAAAACTGAGAAACTGTTCCGAAGCCCAAATACCTGCATACAAAAGGTATTTCTCTGAAATTTGAGCCTGCAATTAATTTTAAAGGCCCTTTAAAAGACAAATTTCATTCATAGATCCATAAATATCAAAAGAAGTCCATCAAAGTAGTCCAAAAAATAGGCCAAACCCTGTCAATTTTTTTCCAGAAACCCTGTTTTAAACTACTGCGCACAATTTTTGAGGAAATTTGTGAGTTTTCACAGTTTGATGAACTATTTTAAAGCTTTAAATCAAGCCAGAAAACCTCTGAAGGTATCCCAAACCTCTTTGCCTAATTTCAACAGACTTTTAACCCAATTTCACAGAAAAAGACTCAGGAAACCCTTGTTTCTTGTTTTAAGCTAGTTCAAAAGCCTGTAAACCTTTTTGACAGACCTAATTGGAAAGAAAGCCAAAATAAAATACCATACTTTGCCTGTTTATCCAATAAGCCTCTGCTAAAAGTAAAAATACCTTTGCAAACTGTCTAAACTTGCAAAAGTAGCCCAAAATGCCTAAAAAATAGAGTTCTAGCAAGCCTGAAGCTTCCAAAGTTCTTAAACCAACCCCTGCCATGACTTCAAAGACTGCTATTATTGTCAATCCTTTACAACCCCCAGTCATAGATATTGAACATATTCCATTGGCTAATGTTGATTACAAAATAGAAGATCCCATTGTCGAATTTAACCTGCTAGATATTCATAATTGGTGCTATGAGAAGTCCTTAGATGATCAAGAAGAAATCCATATTTGGGAATCCCATTTGCCTAAGTATGTTGTCCCATTAACCCACCCTTGCCAAGAAGTCATTAGGTTATGTCAATAGCATTATGTACCTGAGAAAAGAGCCATTGTAAATGCCAATAAAGAAGTTCTTTTCACTATTACTTCTGAATCAATTAACCAAATGCTACAGCTTCAGCCTGACCCCCAAGTAGTCCCTTTATCTATAGAGGCCCTAACTAAGCTGTATATTGGCCTATATTTTCCCAAGAGATTCATGATTTTCCAAACATTCATGCATTCACATGTAGGAATTCCTAAATTTAATCCCCCATATTCTACTGCCAAATTCCCAGATGTGATTTCCATGCTTTCCTTCATCCTTGGATATTTTACTGATGAACACACAGATGAGTCCATCTTGGGATTCTTATCCACTTTCTCCCCAGGGCAACCCCCACCAGTAATATTTGACTATGCTGGTTTCATTGCAGATAGTATTCATTATCAATTGATCAATTTTCCAATTGAAGGAGTATTCAGATATACTTCCTTCCTGTTCCATATGTTTTTATACTTTCAATCAGATAATTTTGCAGTCACTCATGGATTTATTATAAAGGATAAAGACAGACAAATGAAAGGAAGAGAAAAATGTTTTCTAATTTACAGTCAAGATAGATTTTTCAGCAGTAAACAGTTTTTGACTATGGTTAAAGAGTATTTGAATTAGAGAGTATCAGTGAATAAAGAGAATTACAAAAAGAGTATTAGACAAGGCAGATCAGATTCCAAAAAAAAATTTGAAAAATATCTAAAGCCAGCAAGGAGGACACCATGGCAGCCAACTGCTTCTTATCCTAAATCAGTTTCTATTTTTTTGAATAAATAGGACAACTTGTTGATTTGTTAAGCAACTGTCTCTATTTTTATTGTAAAGATATTTTATTTCCCTTAGATAATTCCTAGAATATTTCTAGGATATTTTGTAAAGAACTATGTATCAATACTTCATCTTTAAAAGTATTTTGTGTGGAATAAAATTGTTGGAGATTGTTATAGTCATTTTTGTTGGACTTGAAAGCTTTAGTGATTCAAATTTTGAGTAGCAGGCTGGATCAAACCAATTGGCATCATGCTTTAGGATTCCTGTGATGAGATATTTGGAGTGAAGTCTTTCCTTACTTGTCATTGTTATCTTTCTTTGTTACATACATCCATCTATGTTTTTTTCTAAATTTGAATGAATAACTAGGAGTATTACTATAGGATTTGTCAAGAGCACCCTGTTTTTAACTAGTTATCATTTCTATGTTTTCCTCTGATTTCCAGTGTAGGGAACCCTTAATTGCTCCCTCTCTTGTTTGACCTCTTTCTACTACTTCCTTTTCCAGATCAAAGGATTCTTAGTTGCCCTTTATCCCAATCATACCATCTCACAAAACAATTTTCCAAGATCTTCAAGGGTTATCTATCTTGCCCTGAAAAAAATTGACCTTTAGGTCTTGATCCCAGTTCTGTTTGCTTGATTTTGACTCCTTGGCCCAATGGACAAATACATCTCCCACTATCCATTACTTCAAGTAATTTTTCCCACCAAATTAATCAAAACCAGACCAAAGCTGCACATTCATAACTAGCCTAATATTTACAAATCAAAACAAAGTTAAAATTTAACGAGAGAACCCTCTTTGAACCCTAGGAAGGCTAGATCCTAGAGTTTGAAGTTGGTCTGTGGTTACCTCTAGAGTTCTTTGACTAAAAACCAAAAATCTCAGAACTTTAGAATTAGTAGAGTGATAACAGCATTTGTCACATCTCAGCAGAATTTATGATTGAGCTTTGGGAATGAGGTGCAAATTTTCTACTGAGTTCACATGTGTGGATTTTTCCATGCTCATACTGGCGAGCGAGGCCCAATTTACTGCAGATTATTCCATGCTTGTACTGGTGAGTGAGGCTAAATTTCCTGCGCCTGTTCTTGCTTCTTCTAATAGGTGGATTTAAGCACGAGTTAACTTCTTATATGTTAGAAAACCTAACAATTTTTAGTGGTACACATCCTATTTTTTGGCAAAGCACCTGCTCTATTTTATGCATCCTTTCTCCATGCTCCGAGTTTTATGCACCTTAGGCACCCTTGATCGAGTCCTCCTGCGTTCTCTAGGTAAATCTTAATTCTTTCTTTGCCATTGAGGTTTCCCTTCCTCTTATTGAACATAGACCATTTCTATTCAGAGTATATGCAAACGATTTTCAAAAAACAATGTTGCACTGTTACTAGCCATGTGTCTCTCACACTCTCCTGCATTCACTGCAAAACCCCACTTTAAATTCGCTATTATCTGTACTCAAATAGAAAATCAATTCATAACCCCAGGCGGCGGTGTTTCCACTCAATTTATCATCGATAAATGTTATTTGACACCCAAAGAAATTGCTAAAGCCTTAGACATCGCAATGAATTAATTCTATTAAAATCGAGTCAAAATATGGAAATTTTTTTGGAGTTGTTAATGGTTGTGGTTTGACTAGCCCTGCCCAGATTCGAAGGGTGTTCCTTTACAATCCTGATATTTTCTTTTATAGCACCTGAAGAGAAATACATTCTAAGCTCAATCTCCTCAGGAGTTTCATGAAGGAAAAACATCTTCCCAAACTCATTTCTTATAATACACGAATACTTAATATCAGTGAATAGAAGCTTAAGTTTTCGATTTCAGTTTTGCAAAAATTGGGGATCAAGGGGAAGCGTTATCAGAAATTTTGTCATGGAATCCCCATTTGCTCGCGGTTTCATAGGAAAAATTTATCGATTCGTTTAATAAAACTGAGGATTTATGTGTTAAAAAGGGGTCAAAGATGTTTAAAATTTTTGTTCGCATATTTTGGAGTAGTCAAGGAGAAAATAGATTGGAAACAATATTGTTTAAGCATCAACAACTAACCTTTTATTTAGCAAGACAAAGGCCAATGAATCTAATGCTTTATGTGGAAATAACTTAGAGACAAGGATGATTCCTTGGTATATGGTGCTAGAGGCAATGAAGTCTAAGAAATTGCAAGTGTTGAAAAGAGAAAGGTGTTTTCCGAGGATTATTGAGTATCCAAGGAGAAACTAGATTGAAAACAATATTGTTTAAGTGGTTTAGGATTCTCTCAACAATGAATTTTGTATTTAGAAAGATAGAGACCAATGATTCTAATGCTTTCAAAGGAAAAACTGAAGCCTAATGTAGGTGTTTTGTTCTAAACCGTGGGATTTCAATTGGATTATATTATTAAGTACCCAAATTTGTTTGGAAACAACTTAGAGACAAAGATGATTCCTGGGTATATGGTGCTAGAGGCAATGAAGTCTTAGCAATTGCAAGTGTCAAAAAGAGAAAGGTGTTTTCTAAGGATTATTGAGTTGACAAACAATCATTTCCTGGAAGAGTATGTTCATTCAAATGTCAAATTATTCTCAACTCTCAAGGATATTTATTGCAGAGGGAAAGCTGGAAAATTAGTCATTGCCAAGGAGAAATACAGTGAGTTTTCTCACTGGAAAATATTGATGAAAGTTTCCATAATTCATCAAAAAAATTGATATGAATTTTCTTATGCATCACTTTTCATTTTAATGTAATTTTCCTTTAGCTGGAGAACTTATGGTAAAGGAGTTTCACATTGAGTGAGAATGTTGCTCTAGATAATTTCTATGGCTTCCTTAGCCCGAGAAGAGTTCAAAAAAAGGTGCTTGCAATATTAAAGTTATACAGTTGCAAGTAGCATTTTTGAAAAGCGGATTTAAAAATATGATTAATTTGACAGTATTGTTTTCTTTCCTTTTCTACGTACAAACCAACATCCTTTTCTGATCTATTTAATGCCTATGGCTTCTTTAACGTGGTAAGGATTCAAAAAAATGTATTTACAATATTAAAGTTATCCAAATTCCAGTAGTGTTTTTGAAAAATAGATTTAAAAATATAAATTATTTTAGGTTAGGGATTTCTTTTTAGTTCAAGATACAACACAACAACAAAAGAACATTAATTTTTTTTTTATTTTTTTTATCAAACCATCAATCCAAAACAATATATAAACTATAAAGGGAAATTTTTGATATTATAATTTTTTTTTTTTTTATAATAAAGGCGTCTTGGTGTACTGCAATTTCTTGAGTTGGGTTATGTGATCGTTGGGTTTACGCAGGTCATTAGGGATGGAACCCAAAAATATTGAAGTGAATTTTCTAATAATATTTGTTTTGTTTTTGTTCATGTCATTTTACTCACTTGGCTCCTCTGTCATTTTGTGTATATCTTTTTTTTTCAATTTGTTTTGGTTCATTGCATTTTTATTTTACTGAATTAGGTTCTCTGTTTTGGTTTTTCCTATTGCTGCATGTGTATTTAATTTAAAAAACACAGAGACCAGTATATTAACAGAAGAGATATACAGGTGTTGTTTGCATTAAACAGGGGATTCAGACAGTGTTTTTGCAAGGGAATATAACAGAGGTTAAAAAGGGCAGAGTTGAGTTGAGTCAGAGGAGGAAGGTAAGCTTCTTTGCTTCCTGAATTTCATTTTTAAAAAAAACAATAGTCATAAATTTTTATTGTTAAAATGAAGTTAGTAACAGCAGAGGCCTACATTGATTGGTTTACAGAAACAATGACAAACAGAGTAGAGCCAAAATTTCAGATAGAAAGCTGGGGAAAAGAGACTATAGAAAAACTTTATCAGGCAGGAATGATAGGCTTCTTACAGAAATTTAATGGCCATTCTGAGGAGATAACCAAAGACTTTATAAATAATTTCAGTCAAGACCAGACTCGAGTAGGAGAAATCATTGTCCCAGTAACCCAAGAATACTTGTCCAAAGCCTTAGATTTGCCAATGATAGGGGAAAAGTATTACAAAGGCCTACACTTCAAGGAGAAAGCGTGGACTTTCTTCCTTGAGAAAAACCGGAAGGGGACATTTGATAGGACAAAAGGGATACCCAGGGAGTGGTTTAATGAACCATGGGGAGAATTGGTCTTGATCATCCAAAAATTCTTGACTTGTGATCGAGGATATAGTGTTGCCCATTTGTATCATGTTAGACTTCTACAGCATATTAAGGGAGAGGATAGGATTAACTTGCCTTACTTCCTATATAAGAGCCTCTTGAGAATGATTGAAACAACAAAACATGAACAAAGGCCTAAAGCAGGACAGATGTATCATCAAGGATTGATCAAAATCCTAGTTGAGTATCAGGTGAGGTCACAGGGCATAGTGTGGAGAGAATTCATGATTAAAAATCATTTTACTGAACAGATTAAGGAAGTACAGGATAAAACAGAGCAGGAAAGTAGAGGATTGATGAACTCACCCTTGTATCCTAGAACAAGAGCTAAACAGCAGAATAACATGGCCATGGAAAATGAAATATCTGTTATGTCTATTCCTAAAAGATTTACAAATAAAAGTCCCATTAACTTAGACAAGGAAGAAGAAACATATTTCCCAAGACCACAAGAAGAAAATGACATTGCACAAGAAGAATTTGAGAGGGATTCTTCATATGATGATGAAGCAGCAACATCACTAATGAAAACAACACAAGATTTTGAAAAAGAAATCAATGATGGAAGAATCAGGGACTTAACTGACCAATTGGAAATTAGCAAAATTGTGGAAAAACAATTAAAAGAGGAAAACAAGGCAAATAAGAAAGATAATGTTAAATTGGTTAAGGCAAATGAAAAATTAAAAGAAGAATTGGGGAGACTGAAACGGAAAAATGACCTACTTTCTAAACAAGCATTTAAGTGGTTAAAGGAAAAGAATATGTGGCAGGCAAAGTATGAAAAACAGAAGGTCAAAGCAGCTTTGTTCAGGGAAAGACATGACACAGGTTTGGATTGTTTGGCCAGGGCAGCACAACAGGAATCATCTACAGGTACAACATCTACTACAGAAAGAAGAAGGTCAAAGAGGAATAGGAAAGCATGGGGACATGCTTGATGATAAGCAAGGGAGAGATGTTGGGCCTTAGTTTTGGTCTTATTTTGCTCAAAGAAACTTACTAATCCATCTATTTCCCATCCATTTTCCCTTCATTTATTCCATTTTTATGTATATTTGATATCTATTCAGGTATTTAATTTTAATTTTTCAATTTCTAAAGTTTTTATGAAAGTTTGGTTTTTAGTGCAAAATTGGCAGATTCAGAAATTCCCGTAATAGCTCTATGGTTGATGTGGTTGCAGGACACTTGGGCACGAATTGAATGCATGGATGGAAAGCTTGGCAACTAGGACTAAGCCAGCTATGCTTAGTTCGAACAGAACAAGCTTTATTAGGCCTATTTGGTGCTAGTCAATCATGACTAGTCATTCAGAAATCCCATAGAAATAGGGCAGTTTTGAGATTCTATGGGATTGGTCATATTTCTTGGGATAAGAATAATGAATTCGACTTAGATAGGTGGATGAGAGTAGATGGGTTTTTTTGAGTGAAAATATATCAGTTTGTTTCATGAGACTTCTTATTTAAAGCCAAAACTTTGATGGCTTATGTATTATTGACTTATTATACTTTTATATTGTGACAACTTTGGATTGAGGAGTTAATTTGAAGACTTGTGTTGTTATTATTTTGCTGTTCAATGCTATGGATGTGTAACTGAAGATAAGCTTCTGAGATCACTTATCAAGTGTGCAAGGCAAGGGTGGAAGGCCCCCCATTCCAAGCTAAGTACACTTTCTTGTTAACTAGTTTTATTTCCTTGTAATTTGATGATTGTAGAACTGGTTTTTCAAAGCTTTATTTCAGATTGCTTAATGGTTCATGCATAATGATTGATTTTATTAGTTTATAGTTTATTCATCACTTTATCAAGTTGGAAAAACAGGTGTTCAAGTTGAGCATCCCTTCTACTAAAATGATGAATCACAACTAGTTTCTTTGGTTTGCATGCAAGTAGTTTCTTATTGTGATTTTGAGTATTGAGATGAATAAATTATGATGAAATACTTTATGTGTCTCTTAAGTTAAGAGCTTCTTTCATTAACAATTTATCCATCTTAAGTTCTTGATTTTAATCTCTGATTCATTAATTGATAGTTGAGGCAAAGGTGGACTTCTTGAGTCAAGAACCATCTCAATATTTTTCCTCTACTTTGAACAAGTTGAATTAGAGTTGTAGGATGTATTGCTTTTGAATAAATTATCTTTCAAGGTTTGATTATATTAGATCTTCACATATAGTGAACTTCCCTCAAAGCATAAACAACCCGGATTGATAATAAATAATTGTGTTAGTTTAGGCACATAAATTAGCTCAACAATATTGATATGAAAAATACCTTGACTTCCTCATAAATAATTTTCTCCCATGCATATATTTTGTCTAAGGTTAATGACAAAGGCATTTTTTGCATTATGGCCTTTCAGAATATTGGATTGATGTCAAATTTTAGGAATGGTGGTTCGTAAGAAAGGGACTGGCGGGGGTCTGCAATTGCCTGCATTGTGATGAGGGTAATTTCATAGTCAAAATTAAAGAAATCCACAGAGACCCACGTTGTCGACCAAAGATTTCATGATGGCAGATAAATAATTTTTTATTTCAGAATGCTTGTTGCTTACTTGCACATACATCCAAATGGATTAAAGGCTAAGAGATTTTCAATGTTTAGAATGGGGTTTAGGTGTTAGGCTCTGAGGGGTTTAAGAGTTACACGAGTTGTGGGTTTTGGTTACAAAATACGTACTTGGTGAAAATTTTCCACAGTAGCAGCATTAGAATGTGTGGTGTTGCATGGAGTTGCACAGATTCCTAGAGGAAATAACATTGCAGAAAATTCTGTAAGTCAGGCATTCATTGTTCGCAATTATATAAAACTGGAAACCATATGCTCATTGTTGGAGTTGCATAGGCTCAGAAACTTAGGTTGTTGAATGTATGTATGAAAGTTTATGTGTTGTTGCATTGGGTAGTGACAGTGGAATTGAGATGGGATCGAGAAGAGAAGAATTACCATCATCCCCCATTGGGGAGGGGAGTATTGAGAGACCTATAAGAAGATCGGGAGGTGGGATTGAAAAAGAAAAGCTTTCGGATCTCCATGAAAACAATGTTTTTAAAATCAATGATGGGCCAATTTGCCTTGATCTTGGCATTGTTGGCACTTCAAGGGTATCTGCTACAGACCCTCCTAGTAATAGAATTTTGAGTCCCAAGAGCAGAGTTGCTTATGTTTCTCGAGTTAATTCATTAGATAGTAAGCAACATAATCAGCAACAACAAGCAAGGAGGAATCCTAAAAGAAGTTCTAGCATGTCGAAATTGGAATAAAAACAAGTAGATGAGGGTTCAATTGTTGGGAGGAGGAGAAGGATGCCTAACATCTCTTAAGGAAGAGAAATAAGTTCCCTTAATGGCAGTTTGAATGAAGAATGGATCAAAGAGGAGTTGAAGATCCCACCTGAAATCAAGAAAACAAAGAGTCTCGAGATAAGCTCTAAGACTGAAGTTGTTGAAGAAATTGGTTTGCAGCAGCCCAATGGAAGCTCTCCCTCCAGGTCTGAAATATCTACCAAGAAGTGTATGATGGAGGCATTAGTGACTAAGGGTGGTGATCTGAGACTATTGGACACATTACCAAGCATAAGGCACAAGTGCAAAGTGCTAGAGCCTAATTTTGTTGTTCCTCAGCTTGATCTTCTACCTAGTCATCCTCATTCCATCTCCTCCATTTTTTAACTTGGTCCTGAACCCAATTATCCCCATGTCATTGTTCCAAGTCCCCACCTTTCTCTTGAATCTATCTATCTGGCCCCATTGATTCCCATCTGCTTCCTCCAATTTCCCTTTCTGAACGTGAGCCTATTTATCCTCAGTCTAATCATTCAATTCCTCATTTCTTTCCTAATCTTGTGGATCCTCAGCCGAATCCTCCAATTCCTCACATCTTTCCTGATCTCATGGATCCTTAGCCTAATCCTCCAACATCCCTTGATTTTACTGAACCTATCGATGATCATCCTATTCCTGCAATTACACGTTTTGTTTCCCATACGTCTATTGACCACCAGCCCATAATATACAAAGAAACAAGTATTTCAGCTAGTACCTACTAAGAATTTACCTTCCTTACAAAGGAGAGCAAAGAAAACTATGACTTATGTCACTAAATTACATTTTGATTTTGTATCTTTTGTTTTAGTTTTTTTTCACATTCCTCCATTACTTAGATCCAGGTGTTGAAATATCTTTGAGTTCCCTTGAATCACGAAACCAGTAGGATTTACATGGATTTGTCTATTCTTTTAATGCCCTATTCTGATATGAAACTTTGTAACATATAATGTTTATTGGCAATGAGAATGTAATTGAATGCACAAAATTGATTGTTGAAGTTATCAATTCTTATCTCTCTATAATATCTCTTGTTCATGTCATGGCAGTATATACAGAAGCCTCAGAAGGTCCTCACAGGATCCAATATATGGGTATTGATCTCTTTTAGCCATTTCTAGTCTTTTTCTCCACATGTATAAACACATACCATAAAGTTTGGTCGTGTAATAGTTCAAGAAATGATTGTAAACCAATAGGTTATTTTGATTCTTTTGATTTGTGAATTGATCAAATGTAAAATGTGTATAGTATTTTCCACATCAGTTTCTCTTGTGTAATTGGATTATTTATATAATATGGATAGTCAAGGCCAATGGTTTAGAGAAGTTTTATTCTTCCCAAATATACTAAGAAAAATTAGCTAGCAAATCGCCAAATACTGTCCCAACAATTTTCTATGTGCAAAGCCATCTTCCAACAAAAACTTGAAGGTTTAACAATATTTTGTTTCGCACTTAAAACCTCTGCATAACACTACCAATATAACCAGAAATCAAGCTTTTGTGCTTAACTACAAAATGGTGCCATTCATTAGCCTGACGAATAATATTCCAAGAAAAAGTGAATCCCTAGACAACAACAATCATGAATTGGGTAGTAGCAAGCATTATTTACAGTTGATCACTGATGCAGGGATTCTGCATAAAATAGATCCTTGCACACAATAATAGAGTGTGTGTTCCTCTTACATTAAATCATCAACTTAATCTTCAATAAAGTCTACTTGGACTCAATTTAAATTACATATGAAGAGAGAGCCAAAAAATAAACAAAATAATTGCATAAAATACAACTAGAAATTTACAAATGCAAACCATTCCTTGGCCGAATATTACAATGGTCGGCCTCTTAGCTCTTGCCCTTCACATGAAATCTCACACCATTTCTCTCTATCTCTCACTGTATTCCTCACTGTCCTCCATCCTCACAAAATCCTCATATTTATACATAATTATGAATTAATTCGAATCCATGATTTCCTCCACACAAATCTCAACCAAACTCTAAAATAGATTTATCCCTTATTTGACTCAAATAAATTCCATTTAAGGAATTCCTAATCCCTAAATTATCTATCCAACTCCATTCCACTCATATTCTCAATTAATTAAGGGAATATTTACAATAATCCTCACACTTAGATTTTTCTCTTTTAATTTATTAAAAATGAGCGTAATAATTTATAAAATAATTAAAAAGACATCACCCCTTAATTACACAATATTTTAATGAAAATCGAGCAGGATGCTCCTGCATCAAACTCCCCATTTAAAGAAGTTTCCATAGACTCCTGTCTATGAGTTCTCACTTTTTTGTAGTAATGCGACAGCCACAAGTCTCCATGAATTACTCCCTCCAGGATTCCAAACTCTGTTTTGTAATTGGTCTTTTAAAGTATCAACTCCCTTTTCTAATTCATCACCAACATCACTCACTCTGTCAATTGGATTCCATCTGTCAATTCCTTGGAGTAATTCATCTTTGTTTGATGCTTTCGTCTCCAACTGCGTTGAATACTCAATTTTCTGAAATGAAGAATAATCAAGAATTTCTTCTTGATCCCAATTATAGTCATCGATTGCGCCTATATTAAAAAATTTCTCATCCGGTGTTGTATCTGCATCCATCAACAAACTATTAGTTTTAAAAACATAAGACCTTTCGGCCTCTTTTGATGCTTCAAGCATCAATCTCCCATCATAGACCTTCTGGATTTCAGTAAATCCTCTTCTGAATTGCTGGCTGCTTTCTTCTTTACCCTGCTGGATTAATACTTATGTTTCCTTTATGTTTCCATGGACATAAATTTCTTGCTTCTCCTAATCTTTCATCTCATCTCCAAATACTTTCTGCTCAATTTATCTGATTTCAACATTATATTTATTAATGTTTCCTTCTGTACCTACAACCACATTATTATTTGAAAATTTATAACATTCACTCAACTCTATAAATGTTAAAAACATTTCATCCCTATCATGCACGACAACTACAATCTCTTCTGTATCAATTTCTGCAAGCTTCACTTCTCCTTCAGGTTCCTTAAGCCATCGTTCCAAGAACTCTATTTCCATGTGAAATATTTCCAGCATTTCATCACAACCTTCATTCTTAGTTTCATTCTTCTTCTACTGTGGTCTTCCTCAGATCCTCTAAAATGACTATCAACAGTCATTTTTGTCTCCATTTCTATCTTCATGAGACGTTCCTCACTCATTCATCATGAGATGTACTAAAGCCTTTACAACAACAAGTCCTCCCTGCTGCCACTTACCTTACCAAGCTTTCTTATGTACTTGGTATTTTGGCAAGCACTGGTTCTCTATTCTCTGGAACCTCTTGAGCATTCCTCTCTACTCTTTCTAGGCTTCAACTCATTTGCACCTTTTAAGAACACAACTTTCCTTCTTATCCAAATTATTCAAGGTTCTGCTACATTCTTTTTTCACTTAGAAATCATTGCTCCTCAGGCTTGATCTTCTTTTGTTGAGATATTTCATCTTGTCTACAACTTGAATTCTGCAACCACGATCTTCAAACCATATTAAAATAAAACACACTATCTCACCTTCAAGATCTTTGCATGAACTTGTTCTCCCATTCACTTGTACTTTGATTGGGTTGTTCTCATTTATTTCTATAAATGTCTGTTATACTTCAACTTCTGTGTATTGGCTGCTTACCAGATTCAAAATATGATCTCCTCTTGCTTTATGTCACCACCATTGTACCTGTATACACACCTTCAAAACTCTATTCTAAATTCTTCTCTCAAAGAAATTTTACATGCAGGATCTCCTTGTTCTGCTCTGATACCAAAATGATGCAGGGATTCTGCATAAAAAAGATCCTTGCACACAATAATAGTGTGTGTTCCTCTTACATGAGATCCTCAACTTAATCTTCAATAAATTCTACTTGGACTCAATTTAAATTACATATGAAGAGAGAGCCAAACAATAAACAAAATATTTGCATAAAATACAACCAGAAATTTAAAAATGCAAACCATTCCTTGGCCGAATATTACAATGGTTGGCCTCTCGGCTCTCGCCCTTCACATGAACTCTCACACCATTTCTCTCTATCTCTCATTTTATTCCTCATTGTCCTCCATCCTCACACAATCCTCATATTTATACATAATTATGAATTAATTCGAATCCATGATTTCCTCCACACAAATCTCAACCAAACTCTAAAATAGATTTATCCCTTATTTGACTCAACTAAATTCCATTTAAGGAATTCCTAATCCCTCAATTATCTATCCAACTCCATTCCACTCATATTCTCAATTAATTAAGAGAATATTTACAATAATCCTCACACTTAGATTTTTCTCTCTTAATTTATTAAAAATGAGCATAATAATTTATAAAATAATTAAAAAGACATCACCCCCTAATTACACAATATTTTAATGAAAATCAAGCAAGATGTTCATGCATCAATCACGGGAATCATCGGGTTGTGAAAATTCTAGTATTTATAATTCCAAATCAAAACAAGTTATTACAAAATAGAGGGAGAAGAGACTTCTTAGTCCAAATATTGCAAGCTTGAAGGGTGTTAAATTTTATTTTTTCAGGCATGATAGCATACGTAACTTAAGTTGGGTTATCAGTTTTCATGGAAGAAACAGCTAGTTTTAACAAATTTTTCTGGGCAATGACGCATCCCTACTATTTATTCAATGTGATTTGTTTCTTTCTTCACCTTGTCCTGAGGATGAACCACATTAGATGGTTCGAAACGTCGACCTAATCTTAATGATGTGATTAATCCGAAAGATATTTATCTACACTATGGATCACAAAATTCGTAGATCTAATTTCATGGATTTAGTTTGAAATCCCATTTTAGGTTGATAGAAATAGCTTGTTTCATAGTCCTACCAATATTCTAATGTTTTGTGATTGTTACTACTTGATGACTTAAATGAACAAAAAGGAAGATGGATTGGCTAACATAACTTGCTAGCTCTGGATACTGATTGTATAACATTCTATAAATAATGTAGTTGAGAAATTTTGGAATCCTTGTAGAATGATTGAAGAACCTGACGTTTCGGGTGAACACTTCACCCATCTTCAGGAGGAGAGTAGACCTTGGAGGCTTAAATAGGAAAGATTGTGGCTGAGAATTTCAACGAAGATGAGAAAGAAACCAAAAAATAATCGTTAGAGAGGAATAATAATTTAATTTGAAATTAAATTAATTGTAATATTTTATATAACTAATTCCTTAAAATGAGATGGCTGTTAGGGAATTTTATATTAATTAATATAATAAATCAAAGGTAGTTGAAGGGAAGTCAAAACTAGGTCAAAGAAATCATAATTTCTCGTTAGAGAAGGTTTAAAGAATGAATAATTAATTTAATAAAAATAATAGCTAAATACTAAAAAAATGTTGTCGTTGCAGAGTAGCTGGAGAAATGTTTAATATTATAATTTTCTTTTTAGTTGTTTAAATATGGCTAGCCATGGAAAATTTATAATTCATTTAAAATTTGAAGGTATGATCTACCATAATCAATGTTTCTGTGCAATTGACCCCCAATGTGTACCTTTCCAATGGCCACTTGTAACCCTCTCTATGTATCCAGAATGGATTTTCCCTTCACTACATAAGAATACAAAAGAAATTAAAAAAGAGATTAGCTAATTTAGTACATTTTATCTTGAAAACCTAATGCGTTGAGTTTGACTTTAATTAACCTGAAGCCATTTACATGAATTTTAGAAAGCACCAGAACTTTGGGGAATGTTTCCCCCAAAGTCAAAGTACCAATATTGTAGATGGGGTGGAACTAAAATATCCTTTCATTTAACATCCATTCATATATTTTCTTATCCAATGCAGAAGGAAGATGTATTGGATGTTCACATTGCTTCTCTTTAATATATGCACAAAAATTTGGAAGAAAATCATAAATGCCCAGCGTAGACTAGTCCATAAAACCATGATGGTCAACAATTCAATAAAGAATATGTTCATCAAATAGAGAAGATTCAAAATATTTGTCATGGGCCGTAAAATCTCATAGAGATTGAATCTCCACAATGTTATGTTAATCCATACCCCAAGACAAACATACATACACCCAACTATAAATTTGAGACATGATACCAATCAAACAAAACATATTGCAATGAAGCCGGTCCAATTACATTTACAAAAAAAAGAAAAAAAAGAGTCACTCTTCATAAATTCTAGTGCTTAGAGTCTCTAATCTAAAAAGTTGTGATGAAATTTCTCACAAAAGGGCAATATATCTCAAATGGTCATGAATCTAGCGAGAGAAAAGATTATGTGAGAAATTAGGAGACAACTTTTTTTTCACTAAGTTATCACAACATTTTATACAATGAATATGTATTGCAAAAAAATAATAAAATCTGTAAATGACCATTATACTTAAAGATACCAAACATTTTTCAATTATGAAAATACAAGGTGTGGCTTATAAATCAGAAAAAAAACTTGAGCCAAAGGGAAATTGTATATAGTTTTTCTAAGCTATTGATCTTAACTAAAATATCTGGAAAAATTTAAATACACAACCATTGAACCTTGCAACATGGAGCATGGCAGGACAAAGTAAGCCATAGAAAATAAAAATTGGAAAAACTAAGAAACAACCACTTTTCAAAATGGTATTGCACAAATCCAAGGTTTTCTGAAAAATAAATAAACAAAAATAGAAGATAGATAAACCAAAAGCCTTACCTCCAAATTTCCTTCTCCTTGTGAGGCTTCTTGCAAGAAAATTCTTATCTTGGCAACAAAAACACATGCCCTAGTAAAAAGAATTGAAGAATGTAGCATTTCATCACAATAATTCTCACACCTTTGGAACTTGCCCAAAAGGATCACATCCACATTCATTATAGTCTAGCGTCCATAATTTTATAATTTTATTGTTTTAAACAATGAAACAATTAAAATATGGCGAAATAAGTGATAATTGAAAAAAAAAGTTTATAAACATTTAAGGATGCATGATGGCCTTGACGTATGATGGCGTTCCATGCAAGCAACATGCCCCCTCTAGTTTGAGTCTACCCAATACATTGACTTTATCATTAACATAAAACATGTCATTGATAGGCTCACTTAGATTAATAAGCATAATTATTGGAAAAAAATATCTAGAATCGACGTGCCAAGTTCCATTGTCTGCTCCATCGCCTAGACAACATGCCTTAAGCCTCTTTAAGGCTTATATTCAATGGCATCCTCAAAAGAGTATATAGCCACTATGAATGGAGATTAAAATTTGTGTAGCATCTGGAGATTCAAAATTTTGGAACATCTCATTGCATAAAAGATTAAAAATTTTGGAACATCTGACAGCAGAAATGAAGGATGGCTCAAATGGGGACCCATTTATGAATCCACCATCCACACCACGTTCTGGACATAAAAAGAACACGAAGGGGAATAGCCACGGAAGGTATTATTGAGTCCATTTCCAAAGAGATAGGTGAGGTTTAACAAGAAGGTTTCTTGGAGGGTATTCTCATGGAATAAGATCAAGGGAAGAAAGCATTTAACAACAGTTAGGGATCAAACCATAGTTGTAGAGCCAAAAATAAACTTAATCCTCCTAGCCCTTAACTATTAGTATTTTCACTTTCTATATTATTTACAAAAACCATTACTTGGTGAAGGCTGGGCTGGTGTCGAAAACCCTCTGAGCTCGTAGCAGAAATGTCTGGTTGGTACAATATATACCACCTTACACATCTCATGTGATACCGTGGTGGCTCTGTTAAGGATTTACAGGACTATTGGCAGATAGATGTGTCATCATTGGTTTTCCTTCACAGGTTATAATGTCAAGGCCGATATCTTCCCACCAAGTACTCTGCTACTGATGTTACTACGAATGTTGCTAGTGGTCAGAGTTGGTCACCAATCATTGGATAAAGGTGCTTGTTGATATGCGATCATAGCTAGTCATTCATTCAATAAGGTCGTTGCTGGGAGAATGGTTGATGGCTTCACTAGGGTGTTTCTAGGTTTGTGTACTTTGGTTTTAATGTGGGTCGCATTTCATTTAATTTCTTTCTCTACAAACAAAACATAACACAAATATGACATAGTTAGACAACTATATAAAGAGAAATAAATCTATGGAATGATATGAATGAAGGAAGTTTTATGGCTAGATTTGTTGTGGGAGAGTCGGCCACCAAGTTATTCGTTGCAAGGTTGTCAAGAGAGAAGCCAGATCCCATTTTTTTGATTCCAAATCCATACGTAAATTGACCCGATTCAGGTTGTGCTTTGAAATGCACCCGGGAGGTAGTAAAAATGTTGTATGTTCAAGTTGTTATTGAGTTTGAAGAATGAAATTAACTCCCTAATTAGTGTTCCACAAAATAGAATCTCTACCCCGAACTAGATGCTCTTGGAACTTGATTGGTTCATCCTATTGCTTAGGTAGGAGGAGATGAATATCGCTTCATCATTTCATTGTTGTGTTCAAACCAACTATATTCTAATATTTTTTCCCATGTAGATTCATTTCGGTGGAAAGAAGTGTGTTTGATAAGGAGGATGAGATGGACTTAGGTGCATCTGTTATAAGGTCATTAGTTTAGTTCGATGCTCCGATGAATGCTCAATTCAATTTGGTGTAGATATTCTTTAAATGGAGTAGTAATTCATGCGGTTAAGGCTCAGATATATGGGATAATTATTGTACATGTAATAGCGTGTGAAAATCAAGCCATATATGTGATCTGTGGGCTGGTACTTGATTGATCATATCAAAAAGCATAATATCCTCCTTCGAGAGTGAAGCAATCAATAGTTAATGCTAGCCCGGGGGACAGAATCAAGTGAAGGGAAGCCTTTGTCCCTATGGGGGAACCCCTTTCCCCATAGACGTTTACCTTTAGTACCAAAGGAAGCAAGTTACAAGAACAGAGGTTAAGAAAGAATAAATAGAGGTTGTTGCTGGGAGAATGGTTGATGGCTTCATTGGGGTGTTTCCAGGTCTGTGTACTCTGATTCTAATGTGTGTTGAATTTCGTTGAATTTATTTCTCTACAAATAGAACATAACACAAATATGACATAGTTAGATAACTACAAAAAGAGAAACAAATTTTTGGAATGACAAGAGATGGTGTTGATGATGCTCCTACATTGAAGTTGCAAGAGGAATTCAATTGGGTAGCATACTTAACGTTATGCTCGTTCCATAGCCAACCCCCTTTGACTGTCCCAGGTTTCCTTTGTGTAAATCCTTAGCCCACAGTAGTAAATTCAATTTCATTTATTGTCTAGAGTTCCATTCCTCCAGTAGATCCATAGTGGAGTCCATAGATCCTGAACCAATTTACCTGGAATAAGTGAATATTCCTTCAGATCTTGTGAATCAATGAATATGTTCTGGTAAGAAGTCAAACTAGATAGAGAATTTGGGTCAAGGTAGACAGAAATTAAAGCAAAATTGAAGCCAAGCCAGATGGAGAAGCCAAGCCAACTAGAAATTGAAAAGAACAACACCCAACCACTTTAGGAAACTAGGCAGCCACTATTAGGTCCCTATAATACTAGTTTATCCCCTTATTTTTGTTAGTGTAGTCCCCTTATTGTTGTTAGTGTAGCCCCCTTATTGTTATTATTGTACCCCTGTAGCCCCCATATTGTTATTATTGTGCCCTTACATTATTTTTTTTAGGTCGGCTAGGATTATATTGTGACCCCGTGGACTCCTATATATAGAAAGGAGGTTGTGTCATTTGTATCATCCAAGAATTGTTCATTAATGTAATGTAAAGGAGGTTTCCCCCCCAAAGTTGCTTATTTATAAGCCGTTAATCTCTGCTAGATTGGAGGTTTCTGTGGTGTAGTTTTTCAGATGTAAAGCTCGGAATATCCACAGTCGTCATTTTTAGTCTACGTTTCGAGTCTAAATCAAGACTCATCATCGGGACAACCTGCTAAGAAGAGAGAATATTAGGGTTAATAAATAGTGGAGAGAAGGAGAATGAAAGGGCCGACTAGCTCTTAAGTATTTATAAATTAATTAGCTATTTATTTTAGTTTATTCAAAATTATTGTTTATTTCATTTTTTAGTTTTTATTTATTTCATTGTTAATTTAGTAATATTAAATTTTTTTATTATTATAGTTTATTTAAGTTATTTATATAAAATTAGATTTGTTTGTTAATACTAAATATTTGAGGAAAAGTTTAGGTGGTAATGAACTAAAGATTTAGGTGGTAATGAACTAAATGTTTAGTATTAACAAACAAATCTAATTTTATATAAATAACTTAAATAAACTATAATAATAAAAAAATTTAATATCACTAAATAAAAAATGAAATAAACAATAATTTTGAATAAACTAAAATAAATAGCTAATTAATTTATAAATACTTAAAGAGCTGTTCGGCCCTTTCATTCTCTTTCTCTCCACAATTTATTAACCTTGATCTTCTCTCTTCTTACCAGGTTGTCTCGATGATGAGCTTTAATCTCTCTTTTCTTCTATTTTTGGAGTTGGTTTCATAACATTTGGTATCAGAGCTTTGGATTCTAAGGTTTCACTGCTCCAAACAGGTCATCGTCACATTTTCGCTATAATTTTTTTTCTATGAAGGTTCAAAATCTGAAATTTTTACAAAGCGAAGTCGAAATCCTGAGGAATTTCATGTAAAAATTTCAGATCTTGGTTCGCAATTTTCGGAGATATGATCTGTGGAAGTTAGGGTTTTTTCAGGCTCCCGAATTTCACCTAAACAGGTCATCGTGTAATTTTCGCTGTAACGTTTTTTCTACGATGGTCCAGAAGTTGAAATTTTTACAAAGTGAAGTTGAAATCCTGAGGAACTTCGTGTAAAAATTTTAGATATTGGTTTACAATATTTTCGGAGATATGATCTGTCGAAGTTAGGGTTTTTGTAGGCTCCTGAATTTCATCTAAAAGAGGTGACCTTGGTAAAATTGTCATAACTCTCTCTCTGAGCATCAGATTGGAATTCTGTAAAAGTGGCTGAAATTGCACAGACTGTAGTTTCTTGTGTATCAATTTCAAAGCCAAAGGAGGAAATAGTGACACGTGGCATGTCGTAAAATTTCTCTCTACTGAATTAGTCCATAATTAGGTTATTGTGGGAGATTGGATATAACTTTTCCTTGAAGCATCCAAATCAGGTCAGACCTATGGCATTCAAAAGAAGCTTCAAAGGGCTACTACAGGACCGAATTTCAGATATTGAAGATCCGAAACTACATAGATAAACCAGCTGTAATATCAAGCTCCTCAAAAGCAAGAAAAATGTGTGTATTTTTTTCAAGTTGCAGAAGTGTTGTTTGAAAGATCAGTTTGGACTGATTTCAAGGGCATAATGTAGCACAGATGTCAATATTGTGTTCTATAATGTCTCCTAAAAATAATTCCACACCAATTAAGCCCTCAGAAAGCTATATTATGATGCATGAAGAGGAAGAATTGCAGTATGAGATATCAAAATTACGGTACCAAGTGCAACAAATTTTGATCTTTCAAAGAGAAGTCAAAGATGACATAGATGGTTTAAAAGAAAAAATGGAGGCTAAGTTGGATGGTTTGAAGGATCAAATGAAAGCTAATATGGATGATAAAGTAGTGGATGATCACATCGAGAATCAACAACAAGTTATCCAACTCTTAAAGGATAACCTAACTTTGGTGCACAATCAAATGAAACAACAGGAAGATCAACATTGCAACGAAAGAAGTTCTGAAGCAATCACAGAAACAAGAACTCGAAAACTACCAAATCGATCAATTTCAAAGTATCTCAACAAGTGGAATAACTTACCCGTTGAAGATTCCACATGGGAGGATGAAAATTTTATACAGAAGCATCCAGAAATAATCAAACGTTGAAGGCAACACTTGTTTGAAAGAAAGGGGCATGTTAGGTCCCTATAATAATAGTGTATCCCCTTATTATTGTTAGTGTAGACCCCTTATTGTTATTATTGTACCCCTATAGCCCCCATATTGTTATTATTGTGCCCTTACATTATTATTTTTAGGTCGGCTAGGATTATATTGTGACCCCTTGGACTCCTATATATAGAAAGGAGATTGTGTCATTTGTATCATCCAAGAATTGTTCATTCATGTAATGTAAAGGACGTTTCCCCCTCGAAGTGGATTATTTCTAAGGCATTGATCTCTCTTTTCTTCTATTTTTAGAGTTGGTTTCATAACAGCCTCCTATAGCAGTGGGCTCAAAAGATCTGGGAAGTTGGATAGCCACATGTAGCAGTGGGCTGAAGTGACCTGGGAAGCCTTGGTTGCAGTACCAATAATAATGTTAAAGAGCAAACAAACAATTAATGTTAATAGCTAATGCTAGAATAATGTTAGCATTAGTCGATTAGGATATCACGTGATGTCTTTTACCTTAACTATTGTACACCTCTGCCTCGAGAAGAGGCCAAATAAGATGAAAAAGTTATTGATTAGCTAGCAAAAAACAATGTGAAGATTTGTGAAGATTTAATAGGGTGTAATACGGTGGAGAAAAATATTATTATAATATTTGGGTTAAAACTTTCGGTTTCATATCTTGATTACTGTGTGATGACTAATACTAACTAGAAAAACCAATTATTATAGTCGCTGCCAGTCCTAAAAGAGAAACTAAAAAAACAAATATAAGGAAAATAAATGTATATATTTTAAAGGTAACATTGATTATATGCATATATATGACCTTTTTCCATTACCATAATGTGCCAATAACAAGAGAAAAATTAAAAAAAACATCTCCATTCGTAGTTTTATATGTTTCCAACCCACTTTTAACCACCAAATAGTAGTTTTATATGTTTCCAACCCACTCTTAACCACCAAATATAACAAGCCAATTAATAAAATAATGTTTTATTAACACTAATAAAGTGGGCTATAGTACCTTATGGAAGTCCATATGACAAGTACTTAATCTCGTGGGTCTTAACCTCCCTAAGTGAAGGTGCTTTAGTTCCAAAGTAGCGGCCCTCCCCCGCCCCCTTCGGCCCTTACATTTATGAGAAGCGGTGAGCGAGAGCCTAAAATATAAGCGGGCTAAAGGGAAGAGCTCTTTACTCTAAATGGGAAAAACCTTCGACTCTGTTCAATGAGGCATGAAAATGCTCCATATGTTTAGAGGATAAAATTCGAGGTTATATTTCAAGGGTGAGTTTGAGGGCCTTTAAATGACTTGAACTATAATGTCATTTGCCAACCATTCTCAATGGGCTTTAGGACTACATAGTAAATTATTTAATATGTTTCCAATCCACTTTTAACCGTCATATAATAATATAGTAGTTTTTATTATATGTTTTACGTTAAATTATAAAAATTTATAAAAACAAAGAGTCGTAGCTAATTTTATATAAATTAGGCCAAAACTAATTACGCGGGAGGCGTCTTCTTTGCTGGAGTGGGGTGAGAAAACACTGCTCACTCCAGCCAATAAGAGAAATTCTGTATCTCTCTTCTGAGTAATAAAATTTTGCCACGTGTTTCTTATTTGTTAGTTAGCCTGCTAGCTTGATTTCCACGAACATTTTCCTACCGTCTGTCTCTGTCTGAGGTCGCGCCCATCAGACAAATTAATTTAGCATATTTGACGGTTGATATTGGAACACCTTCCTGTGCGCCCAACTCTCCACCTAACCTTTTCCTGGTGGATGCTTAAATACTGAACTTCTCCAAAATCTATCAGCAGAGGTCCTTGCTGATCTCTACCTTCTTTCATTTCTTGATCCCTTTTCCTTCATTGATTCCCTTTTTTGTGTCAGGGTTGGCTTCATCAGAGCCTCAAACAATAGATCCAATAGAATCATCGGCCTTGAAACCAGAGGGATTGTTAGGTTTTCATATATAGATTTGTTTTGTATTTGGTGGCATGGCATTGAGAACTCGGTGGATGGACTCATATGGAGGAACTACGATTTCATGCTACGACATCTCGATCTCCAAGTCGTGGGTGACATATTGTTTCCCATAAATAATTTCCTATTGGCAGAGACAGGGGCGGGGAAAAGGCATACTTTGAAGAAAGTGATTAGCGATCCACAGGCCCTCGGTGGTGTCTCGGGGCTCTTGGCGTGAAGGTGGAGGCCGTCCACAACGCTGCAAGCGTGGCTTGTTTCGTAGCGAAAAACCGCATAGATGACACGGCCATCATCGACAGTGCGATTGCCGGGCGGGAATACGGTCTTCAAGTGGTAGAAGAAGAAATGCAGGATGATTCCTCCAACACCGCCATATATCTCATTCTCACCAAAAATAACCCTAACAACAATTCTTCTGCGATATCAAGGTTAAATACGACAATGGCCTTCTTTCTGAAAGAGGGAATGGCGGATCTGTCCAAGGCATTGTCAATATTCGATTTAAAAAACATAAAAGTGACAAAGATCGAATCCCGCCCTTAGCGCGAGAATCCCCTGCGTATGATTTCAAATGAAGAGCAAGAGGAGGACAGTGCTTCCAAGTGTTATTTTGAATACATTTTCTTCATATATTTGGAGGCACCAGTAACTGACGATCATCCAGGGTGCGTGCAGATGGCTCTAGATAATCTGCAACAGATTGCTAGATTTGTGAGAGTAATCAGAAACTATTCTGTCCTTTCGTAGCTTGATTCAGCTAAAACAAAGAAACAGACTCAATACCTATAAAATTTGTATAGGGATTTGAGGATTGAGGATTAAATTACAGCTGTAATCTTTGCCAAAGGGAAACCATGTATAGGCTTCAATCGAAATACAAAAACTAAATTTTCGATGAGTAAACTAAGAAATTGCATTCAAGGAAAGTACTAAACGCTGATGCCTTACTTTTGCATTTTTCCATCCTACAAGCTGAAGCTGATTGATTTATCGAAACATCCTTCCTGTGTCATTTGCAAGGCAACCCTGTGCAAATTAATTTATCGAACTTCTGAATATGCTTAAATTTTGGAGTACAGAACAAATATCGATGTGCGTGATTCAGATAAAACCTTATTGAGCACATATGTATCTATGAAAAATCCAACGTCTGGCATGCACTTAACTTTAGCACTCCTAGGCAGAAGATTTTGAAAATCATTGCAGTGAAAAAATGCAGATAGGCCACCTACAGAACAGCCTGTGAGTAGAGCCAACAATCGATGGCTTTAACAAATTAGTTGACAACCCACATTTCATTTTGATAACATAAAGAAAATTAGGAGAGAGTGCCTGCTCAGCTTTATCCATTCCCTCTGCCAAAAGATCTTCCATTACAGCCTTCCATATCCTTTGTCCTCTATAATGAAGTTTGGTAACCTAAAATAATGTTTATTAGGAACGAATACTGAATTGCTATTTCATTTGACAAATCAAATTTCATACCCAACTAAATCCCAATAAGTTCACCAATTTCAAGCTGAAATTTGTTCTAAGAAAACATTTTAAAAGCCTGCTAACGTTTTGAAACCAACATACCACATCTACCTCCTGAACATCTCCAGTGAATGTCGATCCGTCACAGTATCTAATCAGAACGCGGTTCCAATTAGAGAAATCTGTCATACAATTTTTCTCTAGTGTCAATGAAACTTATGAAGAGTAAGTGTATAGTCACATGGCTTTAAAGTCTAGACTTGAAATACCTGGATTTTGTGATTGTTGGTCACTTAAAATGCCTGGAAATGCTATTTCTTTTCCCATGTATAGAGAAGAACTTAATAAGAGTTAGCGCGCTCCGAACATGACGGTATTTTGTTACACAATCCTCCGCCCTGCATAGAAATTCACAGTAAATATGACTTCAATCCTAGTAAATCAAAATTCTAACACATTACCCTGTTTCTGATTAATCGTTACTCTGAATTGATTTTGATATGTAGTTTGTGAACAGCTAACAGTTTCCAAAACAACAAACCACATTAACAGAGTGCATCAATATTAAAACAAAAAAGGCCACCTTGAAAATTACATGCATATAGAAATAGAAAACCAAGAGAAATGACTTGCCTCCATGTGAACTAGCCAGCTATCTGCTCCTGAACCAAATCCCCGGTTTAAATGGTAAGCTGATGGGCTTCCATCTCAACAAATTGTAATCAGGAATGAACCAGTGACATTTAGTTTCATTCCAAGAGCCTAAAATTGGAAAAAAAACATATATACGCTTACCAACTCCCTTGGATGTTGCATTGTTCAGCAAAGTGATGTTTACTAAAAAGAGTTTCATTTGACGAATCAACATCCGACAAGTATAAGTTAGGCATCAAAGCTTACCTAACAACAAGATGATGACCCTATTGTACCAAATAAATTGATCTCAAATATATAGTTCTTTTTTAAGAACATACAGACATTCATGATGTTTAAAAACTTAATATACAATGAAAACTTACCTTACCCTATGTCAAAAATCATTTATTTTTAAAAAAATATTATAATTCCTTTGAGCAGAGAATCATAAAATCAACCTTCAAAATCATAAAATCAACATTAAGAATGTTTCTTCATTGTTCATGCCAATTTGAGAAGATCTTTATTGCAGGTTTACGAAAAATTTGACATAAACATTGTTATCAGGATTGTGGTGGATTTGCTTTACTAACAAGGTATGCTATTTAATTTTTCTTTCTTTCTTTTCATTTTAAACTTTAATTCTGATCATTTTATAATTTTTCTTTCTTTCTCATAATTTTAAACTTTCTCTCTCATCATTTTTTAAAACAAGTATGTGATATACATATAAATACAAGTCATTCTTTCTCATCATTTTAAAACAATTACACCATCTTAAAACAAGTACAATTGTGTAATATACGCATAAATGGTTCGAAAGTGATAGGGAAACCCAAGATTATTAAAAGTGATTGATATTCAAAATTTATGCTTAATTTTTAGGCTGATTTGTCTTCTTGTTGGGGTACTAAGTTAGTTTATAATTGATCTTACCATCGTCAATTTAATGGACAAACTCAGATTGCGAATAATTGTGTAGAAGGTTATCTTTATTGTTTTGCATCTAATAAGTAGATGCAATGGGTCAAGTTTGTTACCCTTAACAAAATGGTGGTCTAACACATCCATACTTTACTGAAAATATTTGCATTTATTATGACACTTTATGGATATTATCCTCCATCAATTACATCATCCTTGAGAGGGAAAGCTAATGTTCAAGTAATGGAGGATCACATAGAACAACAACAAGAGGTTCTCCAACTATCGAAGAAAAATTTGGCTGAAGTACAAAACAAGATGAAACAAAAAGTTGATCGACATCGTAATCAAATGCAATTTCAATTCGGTGATTGGTAATTTTGTGTTTGCAACCATTTAATATTTCACCAAGTCAATGTCAAACGTTGTATTTTTTTTTTTTTTTCTCCTTTAAATAAACCATTATGCACTAGTAATTTTATGCAGCAGAGGGAGGAAATTATGAAAATATATGGCAGACCGTTGTACCCTCATGTATATCACATGTTCTATACAGTGAAATTCAAATACGTTTTCATCTTTATAATTCGATTTGTTTTCAGTCATTTATGTTCCAAGTCAATGCCAAATACAACTGTTATATTTACCCTCATGCTCGTCATATGTTGTGTATAGTGAATCAGCGATTTATGTTCCATATCAATGTCAAATACTATAATTACCCTCATGCATATGACATGCATGGTGAATGTGCCATTTATATTTCATGCCACTGTCAAATACTATATTTACATTCATACAAAGTGAAAAGGATAAGGTAGAAAGGACAAGAATAGTGACAGACTGGAGGGTGCAGCTAAAGCCAATCTTGTGGTGACGGTGGGGGTGCTGATCATGGTGGAGGCGAAACCAATGCCAAGGTATCAAGTCCTCAGTGCAGTGGCAACATTTTTTTTGAGATGCAGGAGACTTAACTTCGGTAGTAATTAGACTGTGAGAAGGAATTTTTTGGGGGATGACAATTAGAGTTTTTTGGGTAGGGGATGATTATAGACTCGAAATTCTTATGTCCTATTGTAGCTCCAGGTTATTATATGGGAATGAAGTAGCATCGAAAAAAAAATGTTTCATCCAGTTAACTCCTTTGTTGAAGTAGTTGTGATATGATAAATTAGTCCATCCATTTAGTAACATCTCATGACTCTATTATGGAATGATTAATATCCATTAGTTTCCTTGCATCCATTTTCATTCCTTTATCCAAAATTTTTCTATGTTGTATTTATCTCATTTCCATTAAATTTCATATATTACAACAAATATACATCTTATTAGGGCTTTCTTTTACCATATAACCTATGACTCCACTTTGTAGCATAAGAAATTTTAATTTTGAATAATTCCTTTGAATTGGAGAAAATCCAAGCAAAAGAAAGAAAAAGATCTATTGAGGTGACAATAGGTAGTCTTCTAGAATTACATAAGCCTATCTCCTTGGTACCTGGGACTTTACATAATTAATTGTTATGTATAAATCCCCTCAATTCCTCCGACGTTACTTTGCACCTTCTAGTAATATCATTGCAAATTTGAGAAATTTCTTACACCATACCACTTGAAAAGTTTAAATAATCTAAAAACACTCTCTCTCCCTAAAACTCCGTTGAAAAGTCAAAGAATGACAAAATCAACTTTACTTTTTGTAGAAGTGGGAGAGCCATGATATAGATGTTTTCATTTCCATTGAATTAATTCTATTTTTGCTCTGAGCATTACTTAACCTCGTTATAAGCTCACCTAATAATTTGGGCCATTGGCTTGCTCATAAGTCGTTTATTTTATTCAATTTAATAAATAATAATAAGATTTAATAATTTATTTAATTTTAAATATATTATATATATATATATATATATATATAATTTGAAAATGTGTACATTAATCCATATCAATTTTTTTTTTTAAATTTATATTTTATATTTTATATTGTAATTAATTGATAAACCTTAAGTTATTTCATTATTTAATTGTTATTGTTAAAAAAGAAGAAGATAATTTTACTTAATTAAATATTATATTAAGTGAAGTAATTAAGAAAATTTAAAATTAAAATGCCTAGGTTAATCTCAAACATATTTAGCATATTAAAATGATTATATTAATATTATATTTATTTACATATTATTGATAAAATTTATTATATGTTCAATAGATTTTCTTTGGACGCACATGAGTGAAACCAACCTAGATCCATCTTAACTCTGGATCTATCAAGCGCAAAGAGGGATCAAATCTCTCGAGGTGCAAAACTATTTTTTGAGTACAAAACTTGAGGAAAGCTTTGCACCTCTAGAGATTTGATCCCCCTCAGCGCTTGATAGATTCGGAGTTAAGATAGATCTAGGTTGGTTCCAGTCGTGTGCGATCAAGGAAAATCTATCGAACATATGATTAATTTTATCAATAATATGTAAATAAATCTAATATTAATATAATCATTATAAATATGCTAAATATGTGTGAGATTAATATGAGCGTTTTGATTTTACTTTTCTTAGTTAACTCAGTTTGTTGAGATGATAAATATTGTTAATAACTTTAATGATGAAATGATTCTTTTGAATGCAAAGTGACAATGTAATAGTGTTGAATGATAGAAAATGTGAATAATATGAATGTAGTCAATTACAAATAGTCTTAATTGTGATCAATCTCAAACTATTTTCTTCTACTATTCTTATTGTCAGCCTTGTTAGTTTTGTCATCGTCTCATATCAATTATATGAAAAAGACACTTGAAATTGTAAACCATTTAAATATTTAGCTTGAGTTTTTGTAGTAAACATCATACATTGTGTATCTTTCTTTCCAATATTAATAGGTTGAATTACTATAACACAAAAATCAATATACATTGCTAATAATTTTTTTTGCTTACATTGAAATCAATGCGCATTGTTAATCCAATCACTTTAAAATTAATGTACTAGCATCATCCAATTACATCAAATCTGAAATCAACATCTACAATGAAATCAACACATCTAATACAAGCAATTAAACAAGATTAGAAAACAAATTATACATTGAAATCAATGCATCTAATGCAAAAAATCAATAGGGTTAGAAATTAACATCTACACTCAAATCAATGCATCCAGTGCAAGTAAGCAAATAGGATTAGAAACCAACATCCACACTAAAATCAATGCATTTAATGCAAGCAATCAAGTAGGATTAGAAATCACCATCTACACTGAAATTAATGCATTTAGTGCAAGCAATAAAAAAGGATTAGTGTAACAACCGTGGTGAAAATTCCATGTAATAAATTTAAAATAACAACCACGGTTGACGAGACACTTATTCCAAGCTAAATGTTGGGAAAAACATCCTAGTGGATGTTCATTTGCTTTAATATGGCTAAGGAATTGGGAAAAGGCAAAGGCAAAGGATTTGGAAAGGAAAAATGACATATTTGGCACAATTATTTATGAAAAATAATGGAAATTAGGAGAAAATGGAGATGAAAGGTCACACGTTGCATGTGAGGAGGAAAATGAAGGAAAATAAAGAAAATAAAGGTCTCTTCTATAAAACAACTTATGAGGATCAGTTGGTACCTTTTGTCGGTTCATTTTTGGATCTCTCTCTCTCTCTCTCTCTCTCTCTCTCTCTTGGACACTTAGAGTTTTCTTGGAGTGCTTTGGCATTGGAGCAAGAAAGACAAAGAACGCAAGGAAGAGCAGGATCAAGCAGCTACATCAGGATTCTTTGCAGGTATTGATTTGCATATGTGATTTCCTTACTAGATATGGCATGCATGGTATTGCATGTGGTTCTTTTCTATCTTGGCATGGATTTTTCCAAGTGTGATAGTGTTTTCAGCCTAGCCTTTCCATTTCCATATAGCTTTGATGAGATGGTTTTCTCATACTTCGGTTGAGTTGGATTACCGGATGGATTCGAAGCTGAGTGGGATTGATCTACAAAATGAAAAACACATGGCCTAGTGGTCGCTGGAATGAACTGTGGATCACTGTAAATCCACTGGCCCAATAACCCCTTATTTAGACTGTGGGTTGTGGTAAAGCCAAATTATGTGCCTCGGTGGGCCTAGGAATCCTTGCTGGTGACTGGCGGGATATACAATAAAGTCAAGAGCTAGATTTCTCTCCATTGGGCCTAATAGTCCCGTGATGGGATGTATGGTAAAGCATGAAGAGTATGTCTTGATTTACGACCTGGTGATCCCTGATTCAAAATGTGGATTACGATAAAGCCTAAGAGAATAGGAGGCACTCAAATTCCTCACAGTGTAGGCAAAGAACCCCGGTAGCATTCATGCTTGTTTGGTTCTTTTTGGTTGGTTATGAGTCCCACATTCATGCTTGGAATATGGCACGAGGGTGATTGGTTGAAGAGAGATTTGGCTCAGCCAATCTATGGTTGGGTGGAATGTGGAAGTCCCATCTATGATTGGTTTTTACATTAAGTAATGAAGAGCTCATTCCTTTGTTATTTGGTATGAAAATGTACTGGTTATTATGTAGACTCTATTGTTGTCTTATCCACTGTATTTTTGTGGTTATTATGCTAGTTATAAGCATGCATTTTATGAGTGATGATGTATGGTTCTATCCATGTTTTTACTTGTAAATGAATGCACAATGCATCTATGGGAAAATATATTTTATTGTAGCTAATTATGTAAAGGAGCAATGCTTCTTAGCGATTCTCAGATAAGTATGAGATCCCTATGCTTAAATCTGTTGTTTACTCCTGTAGATTCAATGTTTCTGACATGTTTGAAAAAATTCTTGTCATGGCTAGGAGGGGTATAGATGAGTTCTTGTTGATGTGATTGCTTCTGTATCATTTTCCTATTGTTATTTATCATCCCTTAAGTTTTCATGAAGTTCTGGGCAGTGACCCAAGCTCTGGGCTTAAAAAGGTGACTCAAATCCCAGAGCCATAGGCACAAAACTGAGTATTTGGGGCCCTAGCTGCTGACATGCAGTGTTATGCCTGCGGCTATAGCCTACTAGCCCCTGAAATGCGGTTTTATGCCTACGAATATAGCCTCCTAGCCCCTGAAATGAAATGTTATGCTTGCAGCTATGGCTCAAAGGGGGTCAAAATGTCAGTGTGACCCATGGGGTAAGAGGCCTGAATGGTTGGGTTACCTCCTAGGGGTGTTGTGGTTGTTGTACAAGGTTTGTATGTTGTGTTTTCCATCAGTTCCACTTCCTTAAGTTCACATAGGAGGTTGAATCTCATTATAATAGCCGCTCATCACATGTTTACCCTGGTTGGCCGGTTACTTGGGTAGATGTGGGAAGGGGGTGTTGTAGAGTGGTATCAGAGCATGGTTAAACCATTAGATTGGATGGGCAATGTGTTGGTCATGATTTTTTTTATTGCTTATGTGTTTCTTATACCTATGATGTATGTGTTTATTGCATCCGTGTTGTGTTGCCCATGGTGGTAGTGGTGTCACCATGGAAGGACTGATGGTGTTGTTGTCAACATGTTGTCATGTGTATATGATTGATTGTGTGTTGTTTATGCTTATGTATTTTTCATGAACACTTGCTTATATAATGTTACATGTTGTGTTTGCAATGCTTGTTTATGCTAGGTTACATGTTGGTCATGCTTGTGTATTATCCATGTATGCTTGCTTGTGCAATGTTATATGTTGAGCATGTATTGGTTGTTCATGCTTGGTTACAAGTTGGTTAACCTTGTGCATGGTCCGTGCTTGTGATTGTGTGTGGTCAATTTTGCATTAGTATGGTTTATGTTCACGCGTTAGGTCATGGAGTGTACTTGGTATGGTTATGCATCTATAATTGGACTCCAACTAGAATGATATTCATGTGTTGATATACCATGTGCTACGAGTTTATATGCTATTATGATTTTGTATATACATTTAATATGTTGATTGGTTGATCTTGCAAGATGTATCCTCCCCAAATTACACTAAGGTATGTTGGTTTATTGTTATTTTGTTTAGCTGACATATTATGCTTTGCAGGAGAAAGATCAACATGGATAGAAAGATGGTATTCTACAAGGACTCTCCCTATGAGTCATATGAGCAGTATGGTGGGCACTCTTCTAATTTGGTAGACACATTGAGAATCTTAGAGGAAGAAATAAGGAGTTGTAAGGTAGACAATGACAAGATCATACATGCACAAGAGAAACAAGCTGAGGTGAATGTGATACTTCTTCGGAGCTTGTTATAATTGCAGCAGTATGGGACACTTTGGATCAGCCATGGACATGAGGAAAAAACTAATGGGGCATATGGAAATAGGTCTCCTGGTAGACACAAGTCAGATACAGTTGATACAGTGAGATATGGGAGGTTGTTGGACACTCTGGATAGGAGGAGTGATGAGTAGAGGTACCATTCTAGTTTTGGTTTGGATAAACATCATGATCGTCATTGGTATCATCCTCATAGGTGGATTGGCAGGGGATACTTTCCAGATGAATTTAAGAAATAAAAACCACCTAATTTTGATGGAGACTTGAGGAAACTAGAAGATGCAGAGGCTTGGATACTTGGAATGAAAAAAAAATTGAGTTGCATGAGTACACACATAACATGAAGGCCAAAATTGTTATCTTTGGTTTGAAAGGTAAAGCAGACATATGGTGGGAAGATGTGAAGCGGGTCAGAGACATCAAAACAAAGTAATTGAGTTGGCATGAGTTCAATAGGATTTTTATGAAGAAGTACTTGTTAGATTTGGACTATGACAGTAAGGGAAAATAATTTTATGAGCTAAATATGGGGTCCATGACAGATGAAGAGTACACAACCAAGTTCGTGGAGCTACTGAGGTATGTTCCATATCTTAAGGATGAGAAGACTAAATATTAGCGATTTTTCAGTGGGTTTCCATTATCATTTAGAGATCAAATTGAGTATGATGAGCCTCGGTCACTTGAGGAAGTCGTTGGGAAGTTGAAGAATTGCTATGAATAATCATAGTGCAAGAATGAGTCTCAACAAGTATGGAAAGGGAAAGACCAAGTTAAAGGTAAATAACATCCTAAGAGAGAAAGGCCTCATAATACATATGAAAAAGAGAATGTGGCACCCGAGAAGAAGTTTAATGCAGCTAGATCGGGACATGGATCATAGCAAAAACATGGAGTGGTACGGGACAGTTGGAGTTTTGGACATGTGGTGAGGAGAAAAATAGGAGAGATTGCCCATATAAATAGGGTGATAAGGCCTAAGATATAGAGTGCACAAGAGGCACAGAATTTTGGGGATGTTGGGAAGATAATTCCTTGCATTTATGCAGTTCTGGACAACAGGCAGGCAGAGCACTAGGAATATATCATTGAGATGGACAATAATCTTTGTGATCAAGTTATTTCTATTTTGATTGATCCTCGATCTAATTATAACTATGTTAGTCCTAAATTGGTTAATAAGAGTGGTTTGAGTAAAGAAATTCATGAAAAATCTTGGTTAGTGTAGATGGCTACATGTACGAAGAAAATAGTTCACCATTGGGTAATAGCATGTGAATTTGAGTTAAATGGCATGCCTACAACAACACACTTGAACATATTACAATTGGATTCCTACAATATGCGTTTGGGTATGGATTGGTTATACTTTCACAGGACCAAGGTAGATTTCTATGACAAAGCTATTGAGTGCTTGGATGGAAATTGGGGAACCAAGAGTCTTACAGGGAAATAAGAAAGCCACATCAGTTAGGATGGTGACAACCATGTAGGCCAAGTGTAGTCGCAAGAAAGGGTGTGTGTTATTCACAGTTCACATCTATAGTGAGAAAGGTAAGGAAGTTGACAATGCAAAAGTCTTGACCAGGTATCCAGTTTTGCGGAAATTTCAGGATGTGTTTCCAGCCGATATTTATGATTTTCCACCTCATAGGGAGGTATAATTTTCTATCTAGTTGGTGCCAGGGGCCACCCCAGCATCAAAAGCACCTTACAAGATGAACACACCTAATTTCATAGAATTAAATTTGAAGCTGAAAGAGATGCTTGACAAGGGATACATTAGGCCAAGTGTATTGCCATGGGGCGCACGAGTGTTGTTTTTGAAGAAGTAGGATGACACTCTCAAATTGTGCATTGACTACATGAAACTGAACAAAGTGACCATCAAGAACAGGTACCCATTACCAAGGATTGATGATTTGTTTGACCAACTGAAGGGAGCAACAATGTTCTCTAAGATTGACTTGAGATCAGGATATCACCAGGTACGCATCAAAGAAGAGGACATCTACAAGACCACATTCAGGACCAGGTACAGGAATTGTGAGTTTGTTGTAGTTCCATTCGATTTGAATAATGCCCCAGCTACATTTATGTGTTTGATAAACAATGTGTTGCGTCCTTATTTGGACAAGTTTGTGGTTGTGTTTATTGATGACATATTGGTGTATTATAAAAATGAGGAAGAGCATGTCGAGCATTTGGTAGCGGTGTTGAGGTTGTTGAGAGAGCATCATTTGTATGCTAAGCTCGACAAATATAGTTTCGTCCAGACTAAGGTACACTACTTGGGACATGTTGTCTCCAAGGAGGGCATTGCAGTAGTTCCATAGAAGATAAGGGACATTATAGAGTGGGTAGCTCCTAAGAATGTTGATGAGGTGAGATCATTCATGGGATTGGCAGGTTAGTATAGGAGGTTCATTGGGAAATTCTCACAAATTTCTTATCCTATTACATCATTACAGAGGGGTAAGAAGTTTGATTGGATATAAGAGTGTGAGGCCAGTTTTGAGCAGCTTAAGCAGTTGTTGACACATGATCCAGTGTTAAAGATTGTAGATTCGAACAAGGAGTTTGTAGTGTGTACATATGCTTGCAAGAGAGGACTTGGTGGAGTCCTTATGTAGGATGGACAGGTGGTATGATATGAGTCACGAAAATTGAATGAGCATGAGAAAAACTACCCAACACATGATCTTGAGCTATCAACGATCATTCATGCACTGAAGATGTGGAGGAATTATCTTCTTGGCAGGTGATTTTTATTGATGAGTGACCACATTGGGTTGAGGTACTTATTTGACCAACTGAATTTTAACACCAGGTAGGCTAGATGGTTAGGCATAATTAGCGAGTTTGACTTTGAGATCGGGTACATCAAGGGAAAGGAGAACATTGTTGTAGATGATCTTAGGAGGCGAGTACATGTAAATCATATATCAACTATGAGCTCTTATTGGACATAATTACAGGATAGGATCTTGTAAGTAGGTCAGCAATATCATAGGTATATGGACATTGTGCACAAGTTTCACAAGGGTACATCTATAAGTGGTAGTACAAATTCATGTATAGGTGGCATTATAGGTACATGTACAGATGTTAGTACAGGTACAAGTACACTTGTACAAGAATCAAACTATTGTCTCATAGGAGATGGGTTGGCTAGATTTAGAGATAGGATATATTTACCAGACAACAGTGAGTTCAAGAAGGTGATCTAGAGGGAGTTTCATGCGAAACCATATTTGGGTCACCCAGGCTATCAAAAGACATTGGATGTAGTGGAAATATTCTATTATTGGTCGAATATAAATAAGGTTGTGGTAGAGTTTGTAGCTAGATGTTTGGATTGTCAGATGGTTAAGGAAGAGTGTAAACATCCAGGTGGACTACTACAACTGATTGCAATTCCATAATGGAAATGGGAGGTCATTTCCATGGATTTCATCACAAGTTTTCCCAGGACAACTAGATAGTGTGATTCTATCATGGTTGTGGTGGATAGGTTGACAAAGGTTACACATTTCATTGCAATGAAAACTACTTATTCAACTAGTGATGTAGCACAAGTATTTATTAGATACATAGTCAGATTGCATGGTGATCCAGAGAATATTGTGTCTAACAGGCATGTAAATTTCACTTCCAAGTTTTGGAAGGAGTTATTTGTAGTTTTAGGCACTGAGTTGGCCTTCAACACAACTTATCATTTGCATATATATGGACAGATAGAGAGGGTCAACATGATAGTAGAGGATATATTGAGGATGTTTGTGATGCATCAACACTGGAAGTGGGAAGAGTATCTTCCACCGGTAGAGTTTTATTACAAAAATAGGCACTAGGAGTCATTGAAGATGAGTCCATTTAATGCTATGTATGGGTGGAGTTGCAACACTCCTATCAGTAGGAGTGATCCGGTTAACAAGGTACTGATTGGACCAGAGATGCTGGCATAAATGGAACAGGAAATGTAGGTGATCAAGAAGAACTTGAAGGCCACACAAGATAGGCAGAAGAGTTATGAAGATAGGAACAGGTTGTTCAAGGAGTTTCAGGTTGGGGATCATGTGTACTTATGGCTCAAGCCCAAGAAGAGCTCCTTGCAGATTGGATCATGTGCAGAGCTGGAACCACAGTTTTGTGGGCCCTTCAGGATCATTTATAGGATCATACCAGTGGCCTATCGACTTGAATTTCCTTCCATAGTGAATGTACATGATGTTTTTCATATATCATTGCTTAAGAAGTATGTAAAAAATGTTGATCATGTCATTGAATGGTATATATTGCAAGTAGAACCAGATGGAGAATTCTAGTCGGAGCCTCAATGTATATTGCAGAAAAAGGTGCTCATGCTTCAAAACTGAGTAATAGAGCAAGTTAAAGTGCAATAGAAGCACTTTAGGCTCGATGAAGCTACATGGGAGATGGTGGATCAGATTCAGGCCATGTATCCTTCCTTGTTTGCTGGTTGAGGCAAAGCATTTTTGGTGTGATGTTGGTTTTTGTTTGACATATGTTTTGGTGATATTTTGATATATGTTATGATGTGGTGTTCGGGTATATGTACATATGTATATGGATGCAAATACCGCCATGAGATATGCTATAAAGCTCCAATAAGTGGTATGGGTGTCATGTCATTTTAGTTTTCATGTTGTTATGATGTCATATTTATTTGCTTTTCAGCAAGGTGATCATTGTAAATATTGCATCAAGATATGTTATAAAGTTCCATGGGCAATATGTTTGCTTTTAAGCAATTTTGGTGAGGTATATGTGTGATTGAACATCGAGGACAATGTTCCCCGAAGGGGAGGGTTCTGTAACAACCTTGGTGAAAATTCCATGTAATAAAGTTAAAATAATAACCATGGTTGATGGGACACTTATTTCAAGCTAAATGTTGGGAAAAACGACATAGTGGGTGTTCATTTGGTTCAATATGGCTAAGGAAGTTGGCAAAGGAAAAGCCAAAGGATTTGGAAAGGAAAAATGACATATTTGGCACAATTATTTATGAAAATAATGGAAATTAGGAGAAAATGGATATGAAAGGTCACAAGTTTCATGTGAGGAGGAAAATGAAGGAAAATAATATAAAATGAATAAAATAGAGGCCTCTTCTATAAAAAGGATTCTGAGGATCAATTTGTAACTTTTTTTAGTTCATTTTTGGAGCTCCCTCATTATTATCTCTCTCTCTCTCTCTCTCTCTCTCTCTCTCTCTCATTCACTCACTCTCTCTCACCCTTGGACTATTAGAGTTTTCTTGTAGCACTTTGGCATTGGAGCAAGAAAGGCAAAGATCGCAAGGAAGAGTAGGATCAAGCAACTACAACAAGATTCTTTGTAGGTATTGATTTGTATATGTGATTTATTTGCTAGATCTAGCATGCATTGTATTGCATGTGGTTCTTTTCTGCCTTGGAATGGGTTTTTCCAGGTGTGATAGTGTTTTCAGCCTAGCCTTTCCATTTCTGTATAACTTTGATGAGGTGGGTTTCTCATACTTCGGTTGAGCTGAATTATCAGATGGATTCAAAGCTGAGTGGGGTGGATCTCTGAAATGACAAACACATGGCCTAGTGGTCCCTGAACCAAAATGTGGATCATGGTAAAGCCATTGGCTTAGTAACCCCTGAGCCAAACTGTGGGTTGTGGTAAATCCAGATTGTGTGCCTCGGTGTGCGGTAAATCCAAGAGGTGGATTGCTCTTCGTTGGGCCTAGTAGCCCGATCTAGGTGGATATTGGTGGTCACCTACCTATTCCACTTGGGGCACCACCATTTTCTCTTTCAGTTTTTCAGTTTCGGAACAACTTACTATTTTTAGCAATTTTTCGGGTCCTAAATTTCTGGAGCCGTTTTGAGGCCCTAAACGACGTTTTCTGGGAAATCTGGGAGCAACATGGGTCCATGGACCAATGTTTCTCACACCAAAAGTTGTATTCCTCAAATAGATCTTTATAACGATGTATGGTGCACGTCAAACGGAGATCGCATGCAAAAGTTATGTCCCTGGGAAGTTGAAACACCAATTTACCCAAATGTGGTCCATATTTTTGGCGCTTAAACTCCTAGGGTTAGGGTTTTGGATGTTTAGGGTTTTCCATTGTTTCTAAATAATAAATAGGCCCTCGAGCCTCATTGTAATATAGTTCAAAGGCCTGTAGCCGCCACATATCTTCTCAGAGATAAGCTACCAACACCCTAGCTAGTTTATTCCCATTCTGTCTGTAAGCAAATTTCAGTTCTTTGATATTAATGAAATGAAGTGTTATTTCCGCTGTATATTTTTATTCATGGTTATATGTGTATTCTATTGTGTTCCTTTATAAATCCAGATCAGTGGTAACGGAGGGGTCAGTTTTTTCTCGATCCTTCTTTGCATGTCCCCAACGAGGTCGGGGTATAAGGAGTTAGGGCTCGATCTAGTTGAACCTTTGCAAGATCAGCCTCGCAAACCCCGACGACCACCCATGGGGGACGAAAAGAAAGATGAGGGAGTAAGAGATCCTATCAAAATATTGCTCGAGGAGGCCCTTGAAAAACAAAGGAATGCGATGATGGATAATTTTTCCCAGATCCTTCAATGACTACCCAGCGGCGATGCATCTGCATCCAACAGCCACTCTGGAGGTGCGACTCCCTTTAAGGTACAAGTAAAATTTGGAATTCCCATATTTGAAGGTCAAATAGATGCAGATGTTGTAGATAGATGGTTGAATCTATTAGAAGGATATTTCTCGGTTCATGACTTTTTCGATAGGGAGAAGATTGTTTTTTCACTACTCAAAGCTACCCCCCATGCCAAGGACTTGTGGGAAACCTACTATGAGAAAATTACAAGATAGAACCCTCTCTGTTCTTAGCCATACCCACTTGGAATTCTTTTCGAGACACCATCCAGGAACAATACTATCCTGTGGGGAGCTATGAGGACAAGTACATACAATGGACCATGCTGTGGCAACAAAGGGATCAAGATGTGCATGAGCTGACGAATCTGTTCCACAGCCTGCCCACAAAGTTGGGTATCATAGATTTGGAGAAACAATTGGTGCTAAAGTATCGTAGTTTTCTGCATAGATACATTCAAGAGGAAATGGAGTTCCTTGACATCTCCTCGCTTGGTACGACATACCAGTATGCTGCCAAGATTGAGCAGAAATTAAAACAGAAGAAACGAGACTTTTGATCTGTGAATCAAAAGCAAGGGAAAGGTACCCCCAAATCGTAGAAAAAAAAAGGAAAAATCGAAGGCATGGAGGTACAAGACAACCTGCCAAAACCACAAGCAAAGAACAACACCACGAAGCCAAAGAAGGACACGAGAAAGTGGTGTGAGTTCCATAAGAGCTCCACTCACAACACAAGTGAGTGTCGGGCCAAGCAGTCGCTGGTGTCCGAGATGAGGGCTTGTGAATCAGATGCATGCTCCGACTATGAATCAGAACCTAACAAGGGGAATGACAAAGGGAAACATATTATTGATGTTGAGCCCAACGCCACTATTGCCACTACGAAGATCCAGAAGGAGGAACCAGAAGATCCAGAGGAGGAGGAGTGTCTCTTCCACTCCCAGATGTGGGTAAAGGGTTCCCCGCTACAGTTCATTGTCGACAATGGGAGCCAAAAGAACCTCATTTCAGCAGACACTGTGAAGCGGCTAGGCTTGTCAACCACACCACACCCACAACCATACACCATTGGGTGGCTTCACCAAGGATGGGATCTCCGTGTTAGCCAGTAGTGTCGCCTTTCCTATAGCATCAAGCCCTTCACGGATGAGGTATTATGTGACATTTCTCCTCTTGATGTTTCTGATGTATTATTAGGCCAACCATACTTGTGGAAGTGACATGTTATGTATGAGTCCCGACCTCGGGTTGTTATTGTCACTTTGGGAAATAAGCTGTACAGGATACCGGAGGTACCACCACTTGTCGCTATCTTTTTGGTTACTTTAAAACAATGCAGTAAGCTCATTTCCCAAACCAAGAAATTGGTTTTCTTGATGATCTGCCCCTAGGGCAAGAAGAAGATTGTGGCCATGACCTCCAGACAGGGCTCCTCTGCATGAAAACAACAAATGGACAAGGTTGTGGAGGAGTACGAGGACATATTCACCTCACCCACAGGGGTGCCTCTTCACTATCAGGTCAAGCACCCCATTGATCTGACCCCAGGTGCGCCACTACCCAATGGACCTATCTATCGGCGCTCTATTTTGGAGAATGATGAAATCAAGAGGCAGATTCAGGAGTTGCAGTAGAAAGGTCATATCTGGCCAAGTTCATCACCCTTTGGGAGCCTGATCGTGTTGGTACAGAAGAAGGATGGGACTTGGAGACTCTGTATTGACTATTGGGCGCTGAACAAGACCATTGTCTGGAATAGGTACTCCATCCCATGGATTGATGACCTTCTGGACCAACTCAAAGGGGCAGAATATTTCAGCATGATCGACTTGAATTCTGGGCATCACTAGGTACCAATCGAACCCTCCGATGTGTGGAAGACTGCCTTCAAAGCCAAGGAGGGCCTTTTCGAATGGCTGGTCATGCATTTCGAGTTGAAAAATGCTCCCGCAACCTTCATGAGGTTGATGGATGACATCTTGCAGCCATTCACCAACTCATTTGTAGTGGTGTACTTGGATGAAATTTTGATCTTCAGCCAGACCTGGGAAGAGCACCTCCACCACATCCGACAAGTCCTCTAAACACTGCGACAACATAAGTTGTGTGCCAATTTGGAGAAGTGCACTTTTGGCATGACCCAGGTTCAATATCTGGGATACATTATTGATGAAAGGGGGGTGCATGTGGATCCAACCAAGATCCAAGTCATTCAGAATTGGCCAGCCCTAACCACTCTAACAGATCTTCGTAGCTTTCTGGGTCTTGCTAATTTCTACCACAAGTTCGTGTTGGGATTCTCTCATATCTCTTGGCCCTTAAGTCAAGTCACCAATGGAGGAGTGAAAGAAAAATTCTTTTTGCCGGAATCTCAATAGAAGTCGTTTGTAGAATTGAAACATCTCCTCTGTTCTGCCCCAATGCTCACATTACAGACTTGCAAAAACCATTTGAGATCGAGAAAAATGCCTCTGACTATGCTATTGGGGCAGTTCTTACTCAAGAGGGGCATCCAGTGGCATATCACAGTGAGACATTGTGTGACACAGTTCACAAGTATCCCACTTATGACAAAGAAATGTATTCCACTGTGCAGACTTGTCGACAATGGAAGCATTACATTTTGGGGAAGGAAACAATCATCCACATAGACCACCGACCCCTGTAGTTCATACAGACACAAGGGAAGTTGCATAACGATCGCCATCAGAAGTGGTCCACATATCTGCAACAATTTCATTTGAACATCAAGTACAAGAAGGGTAGCACCAATAATGTTGCAGACTGCCTCAGTCGACCACCGATCGTGGTGCGAACCACCATGATCAACTCTTGCGGGCATGAGACTTCTGATTGGTCACTTCTCTACAAGAGCGATCCAGAATTCTGCCACACATACAAGGCACTCTTGGGGGGTATGCAAGTTCCAAATTTTCACCTCCAAGATGCACTGTTATGTCACCTAGGAAACCTTTGTGTTCCTTCAATCGAGCGTGTCAAAATGATATGGGAAGCACACTACAGTTGAGTTGCTAGGCATTTCGCGGTCAAAAAAATAGTGGCAGTACTGCAAAATTATTTCCATTGGCCGAACCTTTGACAGGATGTCGGGAAGTACATCAGATCCTGCACTACTTGCGCCATTGCCAAACCAACCATCAAGAAGCAAGGCCTATATACTCCGCTACCTACCCCTAGTCGACCTTGGGAATCCATTTCCATGGATTACATGTCGAGCCTGCCTTCTACTAAGCATGGAAATGACTGTGTTTTCGTGATTGTCAACAAATTCTTGAAGATGACCATCATTGCGGCCTGCAGGAAGAATATCACAGCAGAAGCCATTGCGAAACTCTTCTTTGAATGAGTGTGGGTGAACTTTGGGATCCCACAGTTTATCATATCAGATCAGGATAGCAGGTTCCTCAGCACATTTTGGTCCAACCTTTAGTCAATTCTGGACACCAAGTTCACCAAGTCCATAACTTTCCATCCTCAAACTGATGGCCAAACAGAGGTCGTCAACAAGATGATTGTACACATTCTGCGCATGTACAATTGAAAGCATTCACACACAGGGGATGAGAGCCTCCCCTATGTACAACACAATTATAATCGAGCTCTCCAAAGCTCAACCAGCCATATCCCCTTCTAGGTGGGCTTGGGATTCCAGCCACTATGTCCCATTGACATAGCCATGCCATTTGCGGCTACTTAGGTCGATTCGGCTCATGTCCAATCTGAAGCTGACAAAGCGAATAGCTTCATCGAGCACATTCAACACATCCGCCAACAGGTTCATGACATATTGGATAGAGCCAATGCTAAGTACAAGAAATGACATGATCAACATCAAGTGCCACACAACTTCCAGGTGGGCGACAAAGTGTGGCTACATTTGTAGAAGGAGCACCTCACTGGACCCCACCGCAAGCTTTGCCCGCTTCGATACGGGCCGTACACCATCACCAAGGCTATAGGGAACAATGCCTTTGATCTCAGTATTCCACCATTCCTTGGTCTGCACCTTGTATTCAATGTGGACCACCTTCGTCCCTACTTCCCAACTCTACTGGACACCTCTAACATTGCAGAACAACTCACATCAATAGAGTTAAACCTAGACTGCATGGAACATGCCACCAAAGATTGTATCATGGACATGCAAATCAAGAACACTTTCCAATAGAAGATCCAACTGTATCAAGTTGTCAAAGCTGGCCAACTCCTGCACCAAGGAAAGTGGTTCACCAGGGACCAAGTTCAACAGAAGTTTCCTCATTTCATGGAGGAACTCAATGCAATGGGGACATCGCTTCCTAAGGGGGGAGGAATGATCTAGGTGGATATTGGTGGCCACCCACCTATTCCACTTGGGGCCCATCATTGTCTCTTTCATTTTTTCAGTTTCAACACAACTTACTATTTTTAGCAGTTTTTCGGGTCCTGAACTTCCGGAGCCGTTTTGAGGCCCTAAACGACGTTTTTTGGGAAAACTGAGAGCAACATGGGTCCATGGACCGATGTTTCTCAAAATAAAAGTTGTAGTCCTCAGCTAGATCTTTCTAACAAGATATGGTGCACGTCAAACGGAGATCTTATGCCAAAGTTACGTCCCTGGGAAATTGAAACACCAATTTACCCAAATAGGGTCCATAGTTTTGGCGCTTCATCTCCTAGGGTTAGGGTTTTTTATGTTTAGGGTTTTCCATTGTTTCGAAATAATAAACAGGCCCTCGAGTCTCATTGTAACACAGTTCAGAGGCATGTAGCTGCCACATCTCTTCTCAGAGATAAGCTACCAACGCCCTAGCTAGTTTATTCTCATTCTATCTGTAAGCAAATTTCAGTTCTTTGATATTAATGAAATGAAGTGTTATTTCCGCTGCATATTTTTATTCATAGTTATATGTGGATTCTGTTGCGTTCCTGCATAAATCCGGATCATAATATCGGGATGGGATGTACGGTAAATCCTGGAGAGTATGTCCCGGTTTAGGGCCTAGTGATCCCTTATTCTGACCGTGGATTACGATAAATCTTGAGAGACTAGGAGGCACTCAAATTCGTAATGGTGTAGGTAGAGAACCCTGGTAGAATTCATGCTTGTTTGGTTCATTTTGGTTGGTTATGTGTCCCACATTCATGCTTGGAATACGACATGAGGGTGATTGACTGAAGTGAGATTTGGTTCAACCAACCTATGGTTTGGTGGAACGTGGAAGTCTCGTCTGCAGTTGGTTTTTACATTCAGTAATGAAGAGCTAATTCCTTTATTATTTGGTATGCAAATGTACTGGTTATTATGTGGACTCTATTGTTGTTGTATCCACTTTATTTATTTTGTTATTATGTTGGTTATAAGCATGTAGTTTATCAGTGATGATGTATGGTTTTATCCATGTTTTTACTTGTAAATGAATGCACAATGTATCTATGGTCAAATAGATTATATTGCAACTAATTATGCAAGAGAGCAATGCTTCTTAGTGATTCTCAGATAAGTATGAGACCCCTATGCTTAAATCTATTATTTACACCTGTAGATTCAATGTTTGTGACATGTTTGAGAAAATTCTTGTCATGGCTAGGAGGGGTCTAGATGAGTTCTTGTTTATGTGATTGCTTCCGTATCATTTTTTTTATTGTTATTTATCATCCCTTAAGTTTTCATGAAGTTTTGGGTAGTGACCTGGGCTTTGGGCCTGAAAAAGGTGGCTCAAATCCCAGAGTTGTAGGCACAAAACATAGCATTTGGGGCCCTATCCACTGGCATGTAGTGTTATGCTTACGACTGTAGCCTCCTAGCCCCTGAAATGAAGTGTTATACATGTGGCTATGGCTCAAAGGGGGTCAAAATGTCAGTGTAACCCAGGAGTAAGGGGCCTGAATGTTTGGGTTACCTCTTAGGGGTGTTGTGGTTGTTGTACAAAGTATTTATGTTGTGTTTTCCATCATTTCCACTTCCTTAAGGTCACATAGGAGGTTGAATCTCATTATAGTAGCATCTCGTCACATGTTTACCTCGATTGGTCGGTTACTTGGGCAAATGTAGGAAGGGGGTGTTACAATTAGAAATAATCTACATTGAAATCAATGCATCTAGTGAAGGCAATCAAATATAATTATAAATCAACATCTACATTGAAATCAACGCATCTAGTGCAAGCAATCAAATAGGATTAGAAATCACCATCTACACTAAAAGCAATGCATTTAGTGCAATAAATCAAATAGGATTAAAAACCAACATCTGCACTAAAATCAATGCATTTAGTGCAAGCAATCAAATAGGATTAGAAATCACCATCTACACTAAAATCAATGCATTTAGTGCAAGCAATCAAATAAGATTAGAAATCACCATCTACACTGAAATCAATGCATTTAGTGCAAGCAATCAAATAGGATTAGAAATCATCTACATTGAAATCAATGCATCTAGTGCAAGCAATCAAATATCATTAGAAATCAACATCTACACTAAAATCAATGCATCTAGTGAAAGAAATCAAATAGGATTAGAAATCGCCATCTACACTAAAATCAATGCATCTAGTGCAAAAAATCATCTTCCCTCTCTCCTCCCTCCATCTATATCTATATCCCCCTTAATCTCTCCTCCTTTATATCTCTATCTCACGCCCCCAAACACACACACTTTCTCACTCCATATCTATCAATATCTCTGTCCCTCCCTCCCTCTCTCCATCTCTCTCTTCTACCCTCTCTTCCCCTTCCATCAATATCTCTATCTCCCTCTGTCTCTCTATAGCACCCCAAAAACATACACTCTCTTTCTCCAATCTATCTATCTTTCCCTCTCTCTCTCTCTCTCTCTCTCTCTCTCTCTCTCTCTCTCTCTTCCCCTTATCTCCCTCTCCCTGGCTTCTCTCTTTTTCCTCCTGTTTTCCTCTCTCCATCATCCTTATCACTCCCCCCCTCTCTCTCCACTTTTCTCTCTCTATGTCTTTTTTCTTACCTCCCTCTCTCTCCCCCTCCAACTTCATCTCTCTTTCCCTCCCTCCCTCCACTCTCTCACATCCTCTCCCTCGCTTTCACTCCCACCTTTCTCTCTCTCTCTCTCTCTTCACCCTCTAGCTTTGTTACTATATCATTCCCTCTCTCTTTACCCTAATATTAATATAATCATATTACACCACACCACTTGAAAAGTTTAAATAATCTAAAATGATGTTCTCTACCTAAAATAAAATGCGTTGGAAAGTTGGAGCAAGTCAAAATCAACTTTACTTTACCCAAATGTGTGAGAGTCATGATATAGACGTTTTCATTTCCATTGAACTAATTCACTTTTTTCTCTCAGATTTACTTAACGTGGTTATAAACTCACCTAATAATCTCACCATTGGCTTGCTAGTAAGTTTTTTATTTTATTCAATTTAATTTTAATAAATAATTATAAGATTTAATAATTTTTTATTTTATTTCATTTTTTTAATTTAATGTATAAAATATATAATTTGAAAAATTTGTATATTAACGCATATAAAAATACTTAATTTTTTTATAATTTATTTTTTATATTGTAATTAATTTATAAACCTTCAGTTTTTTTTTAGAAGAAAAAAACAACTTTTTATTAGATAAAAAGATGTTACATAAACATGCATATAACATATGGTCCAGAGTAAAAACTCTATGGACCAAAATATAGAGAATCAATCAAAAAATGTATAACCTAAACCTTATGCTACCTACATTTGCACAATAATGACTGAAATAGCCAATATAAACCAAGCACCAAGGCCCACAAAAAAACCCATAAGGGATCAACATAAAGCCCCAGAAACAGGCAAAACCTGCAAGGCATGTCAACAAATACCCTAAGAAAGAGGTGAAAAGGAAAAAAACTAGGAACCTAGTGAAGACTTCGAGAGCCCCAAAACCCAATGAACGAAAGCACAATTGCGAACAAAAGCCCCAAAATAGTGGCAACTAATGGAAATCAACAACATTAGCCTAGACCCACCGACCACATCCACAAAAAGTAGCCCCCTATGACAAACGAGAACAACCCCAATGCCAACAAATCATATATCCCCCACATGAATGAAGAGGGGCTGCAGCTGCGAGCCAACTAAGAAAAACCCACTACAAAATGGCAGGAAATCAACACACCACATCCATGAGCAACAACAGGGAATCCAAGAGAGAGCAGGTCCACCGACGGCCGCTGCAAGAAGCAGCCCTCCACGCCTGAAACATTGCCGCTGCAGGGAAGAGGTAACCGAGAGCCTGTCGCAACAAGAGTGAGTCACCGAGGATGTTGATGGGGCCGAAGTGGCGAGGCGGAAGCCAAACCCCTAACAAAGAAAACCCCAAAAAAAACCAAGCACCCCACTACAGAAAGGCAGGAATTAGCATGCTGCATCCAAGAGCAGCAACAAGGAAACTGGGAGGGAGTCGGTCCATTGATGGTCGCTACAAGAAGCAACCCACCATGCCATCAAAACTTTGCTGCCCGTAATGAATATGGGTCGCTGAGGATGTTGAGGGGGCCATAGCAGCGAGGCAGCTGCTGAGGTGCTCATACATAAGTTGTGAATAATGGACTCATCTTGTGGCATTTGTATCATATATTTTGATAGATCTTGTGCGCATGCATTTAGTTGTGGGGATGTGTTCATTTTGTTGTTAATATTGAACCCATTTCATTCATAAGAGTTAATGTAACTTGATTCTCTCATTTCAAATGAATTGGATTTTCATGTGGGATAGACTAATTGTTTTGTAAAAGGTCATTTCCAAATTCGGTACAATTTGGGGAAACGAGTAAATAGTTGTATGGCCATTGGATTGTAGCCAAGTGGCATTATCTAGTCCATCCAAAAAAATTACGGTGAAAACCTCGCTGGGTCAGCGACATTTACAACTAGGGTAAAAACCATCACGGGGTAAAAACATTCGTTTGGACATTCAGCTTGTTGTTGTAACGATGGGGTAGACATCTGATTCAGACTATTAATCGATTTCTTAGTGTATGATTGCGATTTATTACTAAATGTTTTCTATGAGGGTTTTGATTCAATTGTGTGGGTTTTGATTTGCTAGTCCAGGGAGTTGTTACTGTTAGACTAAGAACAAACCCTACTCGAAATCTCGATACTGTCAGGGTGTTCCAGATCCCAAAATATGTATATACATGTTAGTGCCAAGAAAAGAGCAGTGTACGCGTTCCATTTCTGTGTTCACCTGGTGAGTTGGGAGAAATAAAATGTAACGATCAAGGCACTGGAAGTGGCCTGTATTTCTTGTAACAAGTACATGGCCAAGTTCGCTGGAAAGGACGCATCCCATCTCCGTGTTCTGTGTGCATCCTTTCCATGTTTTCCGCATTAACAAGATGCTTTCGTGCGCCGGAGCGGATAGGTGAGTTAAAGCAACTCGTCTTAGTCTCTGTTTTTCATTTTCATTTTTCATTCTGCTCAAATCTGAAACCATATCACTAGGTTTTCTTTATTAAGGCCCAGTGGGGCTGGAATGAATTAATTTAACCTTAGTGTGTGGAGTTTAAATCGATATGCGTACCATGTGGAGATTTAATCTAACTTTAGTGTGTTGAGTTTAAATCGATATCCCTACCGTGTGGAGCTTTAATCTAACCCTAGTGTGTGGAGTTTAAATCAATATCCCTGTGTGGAGCTTTATTTTGTTAATGTTTAAAACCCGAGATAGCTTTTCTGTTTTAATTCCCTCTACTAGTCCCAGGTTTTCTTCATTGAAAAATCATGTTCTTGGAATCGATTGATCTTATGGATCCTTTAATGTGGTTTTTTATTTAATTTTCCATTGAATATCCTTACGTCTGATTCAGATTAGGTTTAGGTCCGAAAGGTTTGGTATACCCACTGGATGTTTAAGTTCTGTGCTCATTCTTGAAAACTGAAATACTTCCCTTTCCTATCCAACAAGTTTTATTACACAATCTAGTAGCAAGGAGGGCGCGAGAACTGGAAATACTTACTGATACCAGAATTAAAAGCGCAAATCCAAACAACTAATTCAGATCGACATGATGTTAGGACAGGGAGGAATAGTTTTTAACCAGCATGAAAAAGAAAGATACCCAAGATCTATCAAGAAAGGGACTTGAATAGAAGATCGGTTCGTCTAACCAGTGTGAATAGAATGCCCAAAACAGAGCAGAAACACGATTAGATTCTTTGCTGGTTGGATGGTTTATAGGTCAGATTTCTTTAACAGGTTACCAGTCAACACATCATGGAAGAAATCAAACCTTAAAAAATGAGAATATTGTGCTTAGGGTTGGACCTTACAAAAATGGAGGATGTCCCTTGGGCCTTAAGTAATTCCTGGGCACTTGCCCTGTGGTATGTCTCCCAACATGGTGAGAAATTCCTGGGATGTGTTTCTAAGGTTTCGAGATCCATTGAATACCCTTCTTGGGATTACATCCTTGATCATTCTCTAGTGATTTCCTTCACCAATTACCAATTTATTGCTGAACCCTTAGTTAAACTGAGGGGGGGGGGGGTGAATCAGTTTAACACATTCATGGATTTTTAAAACTTTCCATTAAAACTTATTTATGCCTGTTCAAACGTAATATGTGAGTTATCTTAGAATGTGAGCAGCAAGTATTAATATAATGTAACAACAGACTTAATATGAGAGCAGCAAATATTAAGCAAATTTGATAAACCATATCAACACATAAACATCATGTATAGAGACACCAGATATAAGTGGAAACCCATAAAGAGAGAAAACCACATCTTATTGTTGTTGTGATGAAAAGGCAAGCTCCAACTCCCTCTCACCACTGATTTTCTGTAGGCACCAACCTACAGGAGGCTCCTACCTCAATTCTGCAAGCTAAAACTTGCAAGGAAGCTCCAACTCCCATCAGTTTTCTGCAGGCTACAACCTACAGGAGGCTCCTACCTCAGTCAGCTACAACTGACATCTATCAAGCTACAACTTGATAGGGAAGCTCCAACTTCCTTACTCTTTCAAAAGAAAAACACTTGCTGATTTACCTTGGATATCAGCTCTGTTCTGTACCATCTACTCTGTTGTCCATCAGTCCTCATATCTGCCCTGTATCATCTCTGCATCTTCTCATATTCTCTATCAGCTCCTCCTTCTTCTCTGCCTCACTGATTCATTTCTTTATTCTCTAACTTTTCACAAAATCTCGTTCTGCTCCTCCTTCTTCTTATCCTTTCTGCCTCAATTCCGCATTATCCAACCACTCTAACCTCACTCTCTAACTTCTCTATGTATATCAATGTGATATTATTTACAAAAATTCCCTTATGGTTGTTAGCATTCCTCAGGGAATTTGAAATGGATAGCCATGCCTCTTTGCCTTCTACCTTCTCATTTCTTTTACCCACTCATTCAGAAAAATATAACAATATGCATTAATTTCAATATTGCAGTGGGATTTTTGTTTTCTTCCAGAGACTTGCCAATGCATCACAGACAATAAAATCAATTACAACATTTACATTCACATTTTCAGTTACATAAAAACAATTTCACTCAGCCCATTTTTTGGCCTTTGGCTTTGTTGGCTTTGTCTTTTCTGCTGCTGTTAAGAAACTGTTCTGCGTACTCTTTTCACTGTCTTCTGCATATTCTCCAACTTTCTGTGCTTGTACACCTGTCAAATTCATTCCTGTGCATATTCCTGTTCACTGTGTATGTATACCTGTCGAGCCCACATTTTCATTCCTTTATCACGGAAACTTCTTTTATTAACTGAAGTACTTTGCTTGAGATTCTTCTCTTTCAATTTATCGTAGCTAAATATGATAACCCCTTTCATTCTTATGTTTCGGCAACTATAATATATCAACTATAAGTCTTTGCTCTTTCATTTAAAACTCAACATCTCTTACTGTTGGTTTCATGCATATATAACTTTATATAAGGCCAAATTATGACTCTATATATCAGATATCAGTCTTCGTGTGGGTTAACACTTTAACAACTCACCATATGATAATATTTCACATCCTGGCCCACAATTAAATCATGAGGAAAATTCACACTCATTCGAACTAATATTCGGGCTTCAATCTAATGTATTGCAGCTTAAGTTCACACATATGGTACACACTCATTGCATACAGGCTTCACTTTATCATATAATATATATTCCTCGACATACATTACACCTTCATAAAGGTTCGGATCTACATTCAAGACTTTGGGACAAGACTCAAGGTATTCAGGTCCACAATATTGAGTTTTTCTATTTGCCGATGTGATTAATCGCAACTGAATACTTCCGATTGTGATTTCCTCCTATGCGATAGTTCCGATGCGATTACACCTCTTGCGATGGTTCCGATGCAATTTATCGCAATCGGAACTTTCAATGACTTGTGCCACTACTCTGTTTTTACTCCGATGCGATGGTTCACTGTGCACATATCTATGTATATGTATATTGTTTCATATATATATATCTATACTTTCCGCTTAACTTTCTATTTACTCTTCAAATTTGGTTAATAAAAATCGGAGTAAACATGGATTAACCTTTAGTCAATCGAACATTGGCCCACTTTGTTGCCCTTAAAGCTAGAATTTAAACATACAGAATCACAGTCCATAACATATCGGGTTTGCATTCCATCCCTAATCAAATCCGACGGCTGACGTTCAGTCGCTCAATCGCAATCGCGCTTTACAATTGTTCATATTTTTACGTTTTTTGTTCTCCGTCGATGCTATGAATGATACAATAGTTATAAACCCATTGAAATACCTCATTACATATAAATCTTCGGTCTTTACTTGTAGAAGTCTGAGTGTTTTTGAAACTTTGGATTAAAAACCCAAGTTATAATATTATTCCGCAACATATATTAACTTGATTACCAAACTTCATATTTAAAGCTCGACCACCGTTATAGGTTTACTGCGGCCTTTTTGTAAGCATAATACATCGATATATCACTTCCTCCAGCCAAGGGTTGATATATTATATAAGGCCCTCGACACTAGAGTTAAACCTTAGTACTAGCATATATGAAAGTCGGGACCACCACAACCATAATTAATCTTTATCCATATGTTAATTGAGAGTTTGGTTAAAACCTAAACATTAGCATGGTAAAACAACTCTGAACTTCATATAAAGGCTCTTGGGCCCACAGTATCCCTTTGCATTCAAAATACAGTTTATATCAACCCCGAAGCTTATGAAAGACCTTTCAGACTTTATATCATGACTTTGAATTAAAATAACCTTCGGGCCCCCACCATTTCTCACTATATAATTGAACCATCACAGCACATACATCTGGGCCCACCTCTATTAACAAGCTGCTCACATCCAATGGCGGACAACTTATCGCGTTGGTTTGGAAGATTCGACGATTGCAAACAAATATCGCGTTTTTCTTTGGGCCGAGGGTTAACACTCAAAACTTACGTGATGTAAGTGGTATTCAAATACGACCTTAAGCCACGTGTCCATCAGTGACATAGATCGCGTTAAAAAAGGTAATTCCACTTACTACCCTCGTGACCGCGCGATACAGCCGGTTTTCTCCCTTTGAAACCATGGTTCCTGTTCATAGTTGGGTCCCACCATACTTCCTTTTAGTTTTTCAGAGATAATACATTACTTAAGTGAACTCTTTTGTACTTAATCCTTCGGAATATTATAATATGCGCATACCCTATAGGACCCATGTATTGCATCTCATAATTCCTCACATTCATAAAACTATGCCATCATTGTTCTAATACAGTATGTGTAATAAGCCTGTCTCGCAGGATTACTGTGCCATCATTCCGCTTTTGGGTTTACTGCGGCTCCTCCAAATTATAAATCCCTGATTATAGACATCAAATTAAGCTAGTCCTCCATTACTATAAGGTCTCTATATGGAATTCAAAACTCAGAACTTCACAGTCCATAATTTCATAATAGAGCCTGTAATTTCTTCAAGCACCTTATTCAATCGATGACTGTAATATCAAATTTTACAGTGGAATCTATGTCATTTCCATGTCATTGATGACTGCAACTCATGAATTTGTTCAACCATAATTGAAATTTATTCTTCTGTCCCACACAGAAATTAATCAACCTATACACATCCATTCAGGAACAAATTTCTTCATTCATATTGACAAATGAATTCACTTGCAGGACTGCTTGTCCTGGCATGATCTTCAAACCAAATGGCTCTTCTGCAACCTACTCTGTCTCTCCAGCTCTCTGCTCTTTGTTTGTCTCCTTTGCCTTTCTTTTGCAGGACTGCTTGTCCCGGCCAGATCTTCAAACCAAATGGCTCTTCTGCAACCTACTCTGTCTCTCCAGCTCTCTGCTCTTTTTTTGTCTCCTTTTCCTTTCTTTTGCTATCTCTCTTTGTCCCTATTTCCTCTGATGTCTCTGCTGCCTTTCTGCCCTTTGACTAATGTTTCAGGTGCTCCTCCTTTGTCATCTCCTTTTCCATCAATGACAACATTTCCAACATTTATTTACCAATTTATCATGTGCTCAAACGTCTAATTGTCTAAATTGGGAAAAAGAGGGATTAAAACTTGTAAAATGAATTGCAATACCAACATCACTTGGGAGACCTGCACTCAATAATCATGACTTTGACTTCTTGAAAAGGTCATATGTCCAAGTTTGGTTTTGTGTTAAGTGTGCTTAACAATGGTTGTTTTCTTTTTGGACCTGCACTCAATAATCATGACTTCGATTCCTTGAAAAGGTCATACGTCCAAGTTTGGTTTTGTCTTAAGTGTGCTTAAGAATGGTTTTTTTCTCCATGATCAAACTTGCCTAACTTGCGAACATGATATTTTTTTTCAAAATTTGTTTAGAATTTTTTTTTAATTGTAGAAGGAAGAAATCATTTTCTTGTTTGTTTCATATCATCATAGGCAAAGCATTATAAAAGTATTAGCTATAAGATTTGGTAAAGTATTATATCTATAATCAAGTAGCATATACCTAACATTACACTTTAAACACATATTCTTTTGAAATTTTGAAATTGGTTATTTAGATTTAAGTAAGCTTTGAAATGCCCAAAGAATTGTTAAATTAGCATGAAAATGAATGTACATAGAAATGGTATAACTTATAATAATTTTGCATTTTACATTTAATATCAACCTTCATTTACTTATTAGTCATCATAAATTTTTCCAAAACTTTCTCTAGCATGACATTTATAGAAGAATATATCATTACAATGATGTAAAGTTAAATTGGATATGAAGCTTAGGTAAGCTTTGACATGCCCAAAGAATTGTCAAATTAGCATGGAAATGGATGTACATAGAAATGTTATAACTTATGATAATTTTGCATTGCACATTTAATATCAAACTTCGTTTACTTATTAGTTATCTTCGTTTACTTATTAGTTATTATAAACTTTTCCAAAACTTTCTCAAGTATCACATTTATAGAAGAGCATATCATTACAACAATGTAAAGTGTTTCCCTAGTTTGAAGTGAGGTGATGTTTAACAAAGGAAAATAAATTGCTACTTTTTAAACATGTTGAAAAGGCTTATTTGTAGCACTCTTGTATTCTTGAGATGGAGCTCTAGTCACGTGTCACAACATTACTCAATATCCAACATTAAAGTTTTAAAATTTTGATTTGGTTGCTTTGTGCTAACAAACATTTTCTTGGCAACGGATAATGGTAAATATGTTTTGGGCCTTAGCTTATGGGAGGCTTTCAACACAAACTATACGCCATCATGACATGTCCAGATTAATAGAGGGCTTTGTCAAGCCTATGTTATGATTGTGGTGAAGCAATTTTCAAAAGTGTTTCCCTAGTTGGAAGTGAGGTAACATTTAATAAAGAAAAATAAATTGCTACTTTTTAAACATGTTGAAAAGGCTTACTTGTAGTACTCTTGTATTCTTAAGATGCAACTCTAGTCATGTGTTGCAACATTAGTTAATATCCTACAGTGAAGGTTTAAGGTTTAAACTTTTGATTTTGTTGCTTTGTGCTAACAAACCTTTTCTTGGCCATAGATAATGGTAAACATGTTTTTGCTTATGGGAGGCATTTTGGCACGAACTATATGCCATCATGACATGCCAATTTTAATCCAGGGCTTGTCAAGCCTATGTTATGATTGTGGTGAAGCAATGTCAAAATGTGTTTCCCTAGTTTGAAGTGAGGTAATTTTTAACAAAGGAAAATAAATTGCTGCTTTTTAAACATGTTGAAAAGGCATATTTGTAGCACTCTTTTATTCTTGAGATGGAGCTATAGTCATATGTTGTAACATTAGTTAATATCCAAAATTGAAGTTTTAACTTTCGGATTTGGTAGCTAACAAACCTTTTCTCGGAGACAGATAATGGTAAATATGTTTTGGGTTATGGGAGGCTTTGAACACCAACCATAAACCATCTTGACATGATAATTTTAACTGAGGGCTTGTCAAGCCTATGTTATGATTGTGGTGAAGCAATGTCAAAAAGTGTTTCCCTAGTTTGAAGTGAGGTAATGTTTAACAAACCAAAATAAATTGCTACTTTTTAAACATGTTGAAAAGGCTTTTTTGTAGTAAACACTATTATCGATGAAATAGGTAACCTGACCTCAAAACGAGAACTCTAGCCCAAAAAGACTAAAAAAACATGAAAAAACACCACAAAAACAAAAAAAGTGTATTCTAGAACGCACTTGGTTTTTTTTGAAGGTCAAATTTCAACATTTTATAAATTATGCTAAAAACAAAATTGTTTCTTGAAAAAAGGCTTGAAAAAACACCCTCAAAACAAAATCAGTTGATGCTGGAATAACAAAAAAAAAAATTGTGTCATATTTTTGACATTTTAAAAAATAGAAATAACATTTTTTAATTTTTAAAATTCAAACATTAAAAAAAAACCTAAAATTTAAGAAAAAAATAAATTTAAAAAATAAAAACATTAGGAATATGATTTATGGAGCTTCTTTTTCTATTTAAGCTGCGTCCTTGATCGGATTTCGTATCTTGTCCTGATGATGAACCACACTGGCTGGTTCGAAACGCGTCGACACAAAATTCTCTATTGTGATTTTCACCGAAAGATTTGATAATTAAATAAAAACATTTTAAAGCTTAAAATTTAAAAATATATAGGACTAAAAAAATAAAAGTAAAAACAAAATAAAAATTTTAATTCAAACATTAAAAAAAACTTAAAATTTAAGAAAAAAAATAAAAATAAAAAAATAAAAATAAAATTTTAAGATTAAAATTTCAAAATATATAGAAATAAAAAAATAAAAATAAAAACAAAATAAAAATATTAAATTAAAAAAAAAAACAAGTTAAAAAAAAAGAAATTATAAAAAATAAAATATAGAAATTAAATTTAAAAAAGAAAAAGAAAATGTTTATTAAATTAAAAAAAAAAAAATTAAAATAAAAAAAAAATTAAAGAAATATATTAAATTTTAATAAATTTGAAACTTTAAAATAAAAATTAAAAAAAAAAATTTATTTAAATTAAAAGTAAAAAAATGAAAAATTAATTAAAAATGAAAAATGAAAAAAAAAATACAATAAAAATATTAAATTTAAAAAAATATATATTAAAAAAACAAATAGATTTAAAAAAATAAATTAAATTTAAATTATAAAAAATATAATTAATATATATATATATATATATATATTATATATATATATATATATATATATATATATATATATATATATCTATCTATCTAATCTATATATATATATATATATATATATATATATATATATATATATATATATATATGAACTTAAATTAAATATATATATATATATTAGATTTTATTAAATTAAAAAAAATATATATATTAAATTTTAATAAATAAATGAATAGCCAAATAAATTTTGAAATAAAAAATAAATTTTAAATATAAAGAAAAAAAAAACATTGTTAAAATAAAAAGTTAAAAACTTTAAAAATCAATTAAAATTGAAAATTGAAAAAAATATATTAAATAAAAAATAAAATAAAAAACAAATTAATTTGAAAATATTAAGTTTAATTAAAAAAATATCTAATTTTAAATACACAATTTTAATTGAAATAAAAAAATATATATAAATTTTATGTAATTAAAAAAAAATAATAAAAAAATAAAAATTTAAAAAAGTATTACATTCAAATAAATTAAAAAAATAAAAATTTACTAAATTTTAAAAAATTAAATGAAAAAACTAAACATAAAATTTAATTAAAAAAAAATGAAAAAAAAAATCAATTAAATAAAAAAAAATACAATTTTTTTTTTTTTTTTTTTAATGTAAAACTAATTCTATTATGTATAAACAGTTACTAGTACAAAACTGCCTCAGCGTCCGCTGTGAGAGCCTGACTGCTGGGCTTGATGAACAGGCTAGTTATAGAGAGTCTCGACCGCCCGATATGGGAAACTAGTCCTTTTAACAAAATGGTCTTGGCTGCCCTTGAAAGGGAAACCGGCCTTAAGTTCATGCATAACAAAGTAACATGGAAATAGGTACAGAAATTAACTGTCAGCCTTTCCAGCTGAGCCTTGAGACCAAAAAGCAAAAAACTCCAACAATAATTGAACAGAAAAACCTAGAGAGTTTGAGAACTGAACGTGTCACTGTTCATGTGCTGGAGACATCGGTTCCTCCACGATCCTGCATCCATAATCATAATCATTGCTGCTGTCGTCCATTCCAGCTTGGCGCACATCCTTCATGTCGGTGTGTTCATCCTCCTTGCTCTGCGCATTCTGTGGAGGGAGATTGGAAGCTACAGGAAGGACCTCTCCGCCGGGGGAGCTTGGAATCTGAGGAGGCAGGGGAGAGGCTGAGCGGGCAGGAGCGGGGTAAGGAATCTCTTCACGGAGAGTGACAGTGATAAAAGCAGAAATAATGGACCTGTTTGAGGAGCAGTGGAGGCGTAGCTCAGCATGCTGGGAGGATTGTCGAATGAAGGTCCCAACAAGCGCATTGCTGGAAGGAACAGAATCCGTAGGATGGGTTGACGGGCCAGCATGAACAGATTCCGGGAGGCGCCACGTCCCCTTCCTCTGCCGCCACGTGGAGCTTATGGCTGAACATGCTCTTCATCTACGGAGGAGGATCCAGAGGCGGAGCTGCGAGAAGGGCGATGAGAAGTGGCATGGCCCCGACTAATTCCTCGCCTGCATCTCATCCTCTGGCGGAGACGAGGCATGGAAATGGGGGCGGGGCTATAGAGACATGAGCAGGAAGAACAGCCGGGGAACACAGGAACTTCGAGAGAGGAGTGAATACCGTGGAGGAAAGCCAACTGAGCACTGACAGGAGGGTCCAGACCGCCAAAAAGATCAGCCGAAGCACAGGGAAGAGAATTAACACTGCAGAGGCGGCTGTGAGAGTAGTGATGCCCAGGGAGAGTCTCAAAACATGCAAGAAGGCTGCATCGACGACCAGTTTGGGTTCTCGCGCTCGAGTCTGCAAAGCCAGGAGGGCATTCACCACGAAGGGGAGTTGGAGATCTGCCACAGCAAACATAATCCTGCACGCAATCCATATTGAATGCCAAGACCAGAAGAACCGCCATATGAAATGGCAGAGCGAGAAAATTAAGAGGATGATCGTCGGCCCGAGAAGGCGAGTAAATGTTTTCATAAATGCTGGTACAGGGAGCCATATGGGCTTCCCATGCGAGCTCCTTTGGGAGCTGGGCAGGGACCTGTGTCCCATCAAACACCTCCAGCATCCACATCCGGAAAAAAAAAAATACAAAATTTAATAAACATTATTAACAAAATTTAGAAAAAAAAAAATTAAAAACAAAAAAAATGAATTAAAAAAAAAAATAATAATAATTAAAACAAATTAAATTTCAAATATAAAAATTAAATTAAAAAAAAAATTTAAATTTTTTGAATTTAAAAAAAAAAAATCAAATTAAAAAAAAAATATTAAAAATAAAAAAAATAAAAAAATAAAAAAAATAATTTTTTGATCGTGGTGGCGTCGCCAATCGGCCTCCCGCCCAAGTGGCGATGAAGACCGGCCGTTGGGCGGGAGGCCGATTCCGAGAATCACCCTCCCGCGGTGGGAGGGAGATTCCGGGAATCGACCTCCCGAGGCGTGGGAGGGCGATTCCGAGAATCGGCCTCCCTCCGTGGGAGGGCGATTCCGGGAATCGGCCTCCTGCCCGGGTGGCAGCGGAGGCCGACCGCTAGGCGGGCGGCCACGATCAAAAAATTCTTTCCTTTTAAAATATATATATATATAATTTTTTTTTTTTTTTAAATTCAAAATATTTAAATTTTTTTTTTTTTTTTAATTCAAATTTTTTATTTGAAATTTAATTTGTTTTAATTTCTTTTGTGTTTTTTTTTCTAAATTTTGTTTTTAAATTTAATATTTTAGATTAATTATTTTTTAAAATTTAAAATTTATTTATTAAATTTATTAAATTTTAATTTAATTTAAAATTTTTTTAATCTTTTAGTTTATTTAGTTTTTCATTTTTAAAATTTATAAATTGTTTCATTTAAAAAAAAACAGTAAATTTATGGATATTTGTTTTTTAATTATTTGCACATGGTTTTTTTCAATTTTTTTGTTTTTTAATTATAGTTTTTTTTATTTTAATTTTCTTTTTCAATTTTAATTTTTTTTTTTTTTTGGTTAATTTTAAAATTTGTATTTTTTTTCTTATTATTATTATTATTTTAATTTAAATTTTTAAATTTAATTTTTTCTTTTTTGTATTTTATTTTTTTTATCTAAATTTTAATTTTGTAATTTAAATTATTTTTAAATTTTCTATTTTTTTTTTTTAATTATATGGTTTTTTTAATAACTTAGAAAAAAATGTTTTTGATGTTTTTTATTTTTTATTTTTTTTTGGTTAATTTTTGTTTTTTTTCTTTAAATTATGTGTTTTTTTTCAAATTTTGTCATTTCTTTTGATATAATTTTCAAATATTTTTGTTTTATTTATTTATTTTTGTTTAAATTTTTTATTTTTACGAGTTAATTTTGTTTTTTTTTTTACATTTTTATTGGTTTTTTTAATTGTTTATATATATATTTTTTAATCTAAGTTTTGTGTTTTATTACCAACATGAAAATCACCACTCTAAAAAAAAAAGGTTGATGCTGCATCAATGCGTTTCAAAATTAGCATGAAAATCACCGCTCTAAAAAAAAAAAGTTGATGCTGCATCAATACGTTTCAAAATTAGCATGAAAATCACTAAAATTTAAAAAAAAATATTCATACTTCATAAATAAAAATATTAGAGTGTCAAAAATGTGCTAAAAAAAAAGGTGATTCTGCATCACCACTTTTCAAAATCGGGTGCTTTTTATGCTACCAAAAAAAAGTAGGTAACAATGCGGTTACCTATTTCATCGGTAACAGTGTTAGTACTCTTGGATTCTTGAGATGGAGCTCTTTTCATGTGTTGTAACATTAGTTAATATCCAACATTGAATTTTTAAACTTTTGATTTGGTTGCTTTGTGCTAACAAACCTTTTCTTGGCAATGGATAATGGTAAAAATGTTTTGGCTTATGGGAGGATTTGAACACGAACAATATGCCATAATGATATGCCTATTTTAACACAGGTGTTAAATTTAGATAACCATGGTGTCCTATGCTTGATGCAATTTTACTTCAATCTTTCTTAGGCCTGCTACAAAATAGCAATCACATAAACATGAAAGTAAAATGCCGATAAAACACAATAATTAATCAACGGAAGACAAGCTAATAATATAGATCGGATTTGAAATTTCTTTTTTCCAAAAAAGATATGAGATATTGTTGCGTTACGATAGTCAACAGGATGCTTCAACCATCAGAGCCTTTCTAGATCAACCAACCTTCCATGTGTCACACCCATAACCCTCAAAGACAGCACATCACAAGTCAATGCTGGTCAACCCAAAGTCAACACAGGATAACAATAGAAAGTCAACGCAACATATTAGGGCTTCGGTCATACAACTCAGATTTCCTCGATTTTAGTGCTCAGCCATACCGCATTTCAAAGTCAGATTTTTGGCAGAGTTTTGAGGTCAAATGACCAAGGGTTGACCACGGTCAACACTGCAGCAACAAGCCCTAAACATATCTGCATAAAACAACATTTTCAACTTCACATGTGTGAGGGGAAAAAGGCCTCCAAAGGCTATCAAACCAATGAGATCACAATGAGAGAATGTGTGATGAGTTGATGAACAAATGATCTCCAAGACTCTCCAATTTATATCCATCAGTGAGGGTGTGTGACACATCTATTAGGCATGTGAGCCTACATTACAAATCTGGCCAACCTTGCACAATTGTGGAAAATAAATTCAAAATATATGTTTTGCTCATCCAATCAAGATGATCATTAGATCAATCTTACACCTCTCCAAATAAGGAATCCAATAAAAATATGACCATTGTCATATGAGCAGTGCAACATGGATTTTGGACCTAGTTGCCCAAAATTAACACTCCCTCTCAACTAGGGAGAACTCCGTCTTTCCACAAGTGCCATCTATCAGTACCATCGTGTACTTTCACCAAATATCGTGTGTCATCTTTATGTAACTTGCTTTGCTGGCTCTTTCTTAGATAGAACAGAAGGTGAGTCACAAAGATATCACACTCAACTAACCCAAAGTGAGCTTAGAGGTAAAAAATATTGAGAATTTTGGAGGGCTAGTGATTAATTCAAAATTCTCTTCTTGATAATTACTTGTGAGGTTACTTGAGATACTTGTGTCTTCCCTTCGTTAACTTATTAAATCTTTCATCAAGTCAATTATCAAAAGACACAAGACACAAGAATTAGGCTACTAGAGCTAGGGAAAAACCTCTCACTCTTGGAGAGGAAAACCCACGAGAAATTCTTCTTATAAATTTTCAAATGACAAGTACGATGACTTATAATTATACCCTTGACCTATATATGCATTCAAGACCTTGTCCTTATTTCTTTGATGTCCTTCAATGCTGATCCTTCTTTCTTTCACCGACTTACACTATTCTGCACCAACACTTCCTTTGTATACAATTGAAATTCCAGTTACTTGAGATATATATCAGCTATAGTAAGGAAAGTAAAACACAGATTTAATTTCCTAATTTCTCCTAGTATCTAATTAATTATTCTCTTTGTAAAATACTGTTCCAATTATACATGAGCTGGAGATGAATACATATGTCACCCTTTCTAGCTGTAAATTCTTCAAAATAGTCCACACTCTTGTTTCAACAAACCACAACTCCTTTTATACCAAGATACAACAAGGATATGTGTATCTTAAACAACCCTAAAATCACACTGCACCTTGCTCAAAATCCACACTGAACTTCGTCCTATGATATGCACTGCACTTTAGAGATATGATCTGCACTGCACTTCAGTGATTTGATCCGCACTGCACTTCAGAAATATGATCCGCACTGCACTTCAAATATATGATCCGCACTGCACTTCGATGATATGATCCACACTGAAGCTCTTCCAAGAATACACAAACTATTTCGGAGATTACCAAATTTCTTCTCCTCAAATGAGCTGCTATATATAGAGATAGTCTTACTGTTTTTAGGCCGACCACCACTTTAGCTTGTAGGCCGACTTATCAGCTGTTTGAAGGTCGAATTTTAACACATCATAATAGTTTAACTTTCAATGTTGATGGAGGGATGAATTAGGCCATTGGTTCATGATTTTTCTGACTAGGTCTTGGAGCATTTCTTAGACTAGATCTTTCATATATATATATGACATTTAATTACATTTAAACCTAGAAGACGAAACCCTAGATAGAAATCAAGAAGAAGTCTATTAATATAGAATGAAATCTTTCTCATGAAACCCATGAAGCAAGTACAAAATACATTTTATTATCTGTCTTCATCTTTACATAAATCCATAATTACATAGTCAATATGAAGACCGATCCTAGTTACACTTTTCAACAAAAACCTCTCTTGGACTAAAAAAGAGTCTCATACTAACCCGAAGTTGTAGGAATTTATAGGGTAAGTTCCTTAGTTCAAAAACCAAAGGTCACCACTCACAAACAGATCACAAATCAGTACACCAGTATTATCACGTGGTTAAAACCCTTGAAGAGGGAAACAATCCATGGCCTGAGCCAACATGGCCACTTCAGGAAATTTATTAATATAAAAAGAAAGATTAAATATGTTTCTCTCATAAATGGTTACCGGAAAAATGACCCTCCATTCTCTTCAAATAGAGATCATGGACCAATCGGGTGTTATTCCATGGATCAAGTGTCGTTAATACCGATGAGAGAGTGAACCGTCGGATCACTACAAATCGTGACCGTCAAATTATACGTTACAAATGTACATAGTAAAGAAACACACTTTACCTAACTCTACACTAGACTAAGTTATTCTTAACCATTTCCTATGTGTCGGAATATCCTAACATCCCCCCTTAAGAACAACTTGGGATAGGATTGAAGGATTTAGAAAGGTGACACAAAAGGAGCCTATTTCCTATGTGTTGAAATATCCTAACACCCCCCCTTAAGAACAAATTGGGATAGGATTGAAGGATTTACAAAGGTGACACAATAGGATAAGGAAGGAGTCATTAGAGACTATCCCCCCTTAATGATAATTTTTTTGAACTCCAAGCATGGATCGAAGTTTGGTAAACTTCACTTCTGTGAGAGCCTTTGTAAAGATATCGACTACTTGATCATTGGTTGGATAGTATTGCACTTCAAGAACACGATCATGAATGAAATTTTTGATGAAGTGTGTGTGGAGCTCAATGTGTTTCATATGCTGATGCTGAACTAGATCTTTGCATTGTTGAATGGCACTCTGATTATCACACCAAAGTGTAGTTGGATGTTGCTGATGAAGACCAAATTCAGATAGGATCTGACGAAGCCACATGGTTTCCTTGCTGGCTTCAACGACAGGACAATACACTAATTTTGCTGAAGAAAGAGAGATGGCACTTTGTTTCTTACAAGACCATGTAATGGGTCCTAAACCAAGAGTGAATACATATCCTGCAGTAGACTTTCGATCATTAGGGTCACCAACCCAATCAGAATCAGTGAAACCAATCAGCAATGGAGATGCTCCTGCACTGTAATGAATCCTGAACTAAACTGTACCTCAAATATATTGAAGTATTCTTTTAGTTTATTTCCACTGACTTTCATGAGGTTGGCGCATAAACTGAGCAACAAGACCAACGACAAAAGAGAGGTTAGGACGGGTATGTGTTAGATACAAAATTTTACCAACAAGTTGACGGTGTAAGGTAGCATCAACTTCAGGGGTAGTACAAGTGACTGAAAGCTTGACTCCAGACTAAAAGGGAGAAGGGGCTGGCTTACAGTCTTTCATGTGAAAGTGGTGTAGAAGATCACAGGCATACTTGGACTGAGAGAGGGAAATACCTTCTTTGGATTGCAAGACTTGAAGACCAAGGAAATAATGCAAGTGTCCTAAGTCTGTCATTTCAAACTTCTTTTTGAGGCTAGAATTCACATGGTTTATATGTTTGGGATTACTACAAGTAAGGATAAGATCATCAACAAAAAGAACAAGGATGGTGAAGGACTTACCCACTTTCTTGGTGTAGACAGTGTTGTCAGAATGACACCTATAAAAGCTATTGTCTATTAGAAATCTATCCATTTTGGCATACCAAGCCTAAGGAGCTTGTTTGAGACCATAGAGAGACTTCCCAAGGCAACAAACAAGGCTAGAGTCATTTTGGATAAAGCCAGGGGGTTGTTCCATGTAGATTTCTTCATGCAAACCTCCATGTAAGAAAGTGGATTTAACATCCATCTGATGGACTTCCCATTTAAAGGAGGCATCAAGGGAAAGAACAAGGCAAATAGAATTCATTTTGGCAATAGGGGAGAAGGTTTCAGTATAGTCAATGCCTTCAACTTGTGAAAATCATTTAGCAACAAGATGAGCTTTATGTCTATCCACTTTTCCATTTGATCCAAACTTTGTTTTGTAAACCCATCTGCATTTGACAAGTTTTCTTCCTTTTGGAAGAAGAACAAGATCCCAAGTATCGTTTGACAATAAGGAATGATATTCTTCATTCATAGCTTCATCCTAATATGGATCACTGGAAGCTTCTTCAAAGGTATCTGGATCAGGGTTTTCGGGAACTTGAGCCAATAAGGAAGAGGCTTTTTCAAACTGAGAATGTGTACATTGTCGATCTGCAGGGTCACTTGCAAGAGAACCTGCTGCATCCCGAGTAGAGAAGACCCATCTTGGAAGCTGTGGAGCGGAAGGAATATCTTCAAGAGGTGGAGGAGGATTGTCATCCTCGCTGTCATCATCTAAAATAGAAGGAATGCTGTAAAAAATAGAAGAGATAGAGAGAGGTGGCACATATGCCGAATTAGGCTTGTAGGCCAAAGGTGGCACATATTCCGAATCAGGCTCACAGAACAAAGGTGGCACACCCGCCGAACTAGGCTCGTAGGCCGATATATTTTCATCAAATTTTACATCTCTTCTAATGATTATATTTCTGGATTTTGGTTGAAGAAGTCTATATCCTTTGACATCTTCAGAATATCCAACAAAAATGAACTTTTCACTCTTAGGTTCTAAGGCTTTATGTTTCGCATCTGGAATATGGGCCCAAGCATCACTTCCAAAAGCACGAAAGTGACTTACATCTAGTTTGATTGAGCTCCAAGCTTCTTCTGGAGTTATATTCTTTAAAACCTTAGTAGGAGTGTGATTTACTATGTAGTTTGCACAGTTAATTGCTTCTGCCCAAAAATTGAGACCAAGTCCTTTAGATTGAAGCATACAATTAGCCATTTCTTTTAAGGTGTGATTCTTCCGTTCAGCTATGCCATTTTTTGTGGAGTATATGGAACAATATGTTGCAATTGAATTCCATGCTCAGTGCAAAATTTGATAAATTTGTTGTTAACATATTCTCCTCCATTGTTTGATCTTAACTTAAGAATTTGATATCCAAATTGTTTCCCAACAATCGCCTTAAAGGCCAAGAGCATGTTAAAAACTTCACTCTTGAGTTTTAAGAAGTATACTCAAGTGCGTTTGGAAAAATCGTCAATGAAAGTTAAGAAGTACTTGCAACCAGAGAAAGAAACAACAGGAAGTGAACCACATAAATCACTATGCGCAAGCTGCAAAGGGGATGAAGCATGCCAAGAGGCACGTTTGTCAAAACTATCCCAATGATGTTTTCTGAGTACACATTCGGATCAAACATCATCTCGGCAAGATACCATAGGATGACCCGTCACCATTTTTTCTTTACATAGAGTTTGAAGGGAGCGATAGTTTAAGTGACCAAAATCATTCATGCCAAAGTTTGCTCACTTCATCATTATGAGAAACAAAATGGAGGGAAGACATGATGACCCAAATTTGTCAAACTTATACAACCTTGTGGAATCATCAGCAATCGCAGTAGCGAAAATATGTCTAGGATCTTTTAGGTCCTTGATTACAACATCATGAGGTGAGAATTATACTATTTTCTCTTGATGCGAATGAGTTATCTGATAAAGAGATATAAGGTTGCATGACAAGGTAGGAACACATAGTACATCATTAAACTGACCATTACCTAGATGAATGGTTCCAGATCCTACAACACTAAGAGATCTATCATCACCAACATAAATATGTTTGGTGTTACAATCATTTAAAGAAGAAAACATGGCTTTATTTTTGGCCATGTGGTAAGAAGCTCTAGAATCAATGAGCCACTCATGAGAATCAGAAGAAGAAGATATATTTAGTGCATAACCAGATCTTGATGCTTGACAACCACAAGCAGAAAGTGCCATTCCTGAAGATGAAGGTGAAGTGTGCTCCAAATTGATGTTGTGCTTCTTCATTGCTGCTTCTAAGGCTTCCATCTTCTTAAAAAATTTGGACTCTATATGGCCATCATGATTACAAAAGTGGCAATGTCTATCTGTCTTCTTCCCTTTGTTTTTATTTGCCTTATCATTTTGGTGAGTTTCTTTTTCAGTTTGCGGCTGAAATTGCTTAGGACCCTTGTTTGATTTAGGACCATACTTTTTAGGATACCACTTCTTGGGATTCTTTTGATATGGTTGTTGTTGGGATGCTAAGGCTTTCTTAGAAGCATTTCCAGAAGTGATAAGGCCAAGGTGTAAGAGTTTTTCTTGTTCTCTTATCAAAGAATCGCAAAAGGCATCAAAAGAGGGGTTATTGTAGGTGGTTCTTGAAGAAATGATGGCTTTTCTAGTGGAATGGAAGGTGGAAAAAAATACAGAGTATGCAGGGCCAAGCTTAGCAAGAATGGAATAGATGAGGCTACCATTGTCATTTTTGACCTTACAACCTTCTAAAAGAAGTCTAAGAGTCTTGAATTTGGAAAAAAAATCTTCAATAGAGGAGAAATTATTGGGGTCCAAAGTAAGCAACTCATTTTAAAGCTGGTGGGCCCTGATTTGATTTTGAATGCCAAAAATAGTATTTAGATTTTTTAGGGCTTCATCAGGGGTGTCAATTTCAAGGATATGAAATCGAAGATCTTGAGCAATGGACATTCCATTCAACCCTCGTGATTGATCTTGTTTATTTTCCCATTTAGCGACTTTATCATCATCAAAAGGCTTAGTTTCTTGTCCTGTGTCTATTCTATAAAGCCCTTTACTTCCAAGTAAATCTACCATGTGAGGTAGCCATTGGAAATAATTGGTGTTGTTAAGAATAACCGGGCATGCACTTTCCATTTAAAAAAAAATTGACGCTGAAAAGAGCTGAAACTAACGACTCCAATGGAAAGATCTCAAAAAATTAGACCGATTAAAAAAAAGGGCTAAAAAACGGCTTTCAGATGAAGCAGTTATGCCTTTTTGAAAAAAAAAGTTGTAGATGCTAAATAGTTACGAGAATGGTTTGAAATTTGATGATGAAGTTCAACTTAAAAAAAAAATCCTGCCCCTTTAACAAATTTTTTTTACAAAAGAAGCTCGAGAAAGAGACTTGAACCCAAGACCTCTATTCTCATAAACTAACTTCTCACCAAGTGAGATAGTAAAATGATTTTGTAATTGTTTGAAAGGATGAAGGGTTTTTTTTTTCCTATTCTCAGTGTGCGTGCCTTTTTTTCTGCACAAAAACACAAAATCCAAGCAAAAAAAAAAAACGAAATGCAAGCCTTATGGAAAAACGTTAGATTTTCTATTAGCCTTACCGACAACTATATATTTTTTCACTATTTCTGATTTCCTGAGATCGCACAAAGACACGGGGAAAGAGCATACGTAGCAAAAAAAAATTCCCTTCTTCCTATTTCTTATTTTCCGACATCGCACACAGCGCAGATCAAAGAACATACACAGAGAAGATGGTATAGATTCGGCAAATAAATAAAACCTAAAAACCGAAGTAACGAGAACTATTAACAAATATAACTGCAAAACAGATACTTTATACCTCACGATCTAAACTGACATAACTTGGGCAACTGGAAACCTTTTCACATGAAACGAAAGGGGTTCCTCACTGTAACAGATGCTCCAGAAACAAAAGAGCAGTTCTCTAGTCCTGAAAATGTTTAGAAATAATAGATCTAGAAAACGACAGTCGCATGCAGTCAAACCGGCTTCGGATTTGGATCAACAATGGATGCGACCCTCAAAATAGCTCTGATACCATGTAGGAATTTGCAGGGTAAGTTCCTTAGATCAAAAACCAAAGGTCACCGCTCACAAACAGATCACAAATCAGTACACCAGTATTATCACGTGGTTAAAACCCTTGAAGAGGGAAACAATCCACAGCCTGAGCCAACGTGACCACTTTAGGCAATTTATTAGTTTAAAAAGAAAGATTACATATGTTTATCTCATAAACGGTTACCGAAAAAATGACCCTCCATGCTCTTTAAATAGAGATCATGGACCAATTGGGTGTTAAGCCACGGATCAAGTGTCGTTAATACCGAGGAGAGAGTGAACCGTTGGATCACTACAAATCGTGACCGTCGGATTATAAGTTACAAATGTATATAGTAAAGAAACACACTTTACCTAACTCTACACTACACTAAGTTATTCTTAACTATTTCCTATGTGTCGGAATATCCTAACAGAAGTTAGTTTATTGACCTGAAGTCAGTTTAAAGGTAAGATCAAGGAATATCATAGATCAAGGTGTTGGACACGTGCCATCCTATACATAGAGAGTATGACAATCTATGATTCGTCCATTGGTCTTGCTATTGGTCTCTATCCACATTTCCCACCTCATTGGCCAAATGAGAGGTACTTCCCATGAGTCCAAAACTCCATGGGTAGGATGCGTGCAAGGCACAGTTAAAAGAGAGTTGAACCAATTCAATATCATAATAGTGGGGCAGAAGCACAACAAGGTTCGGCAAGCCTAGCCTCGTATGTGCTTATAGTTCCAAGAAGGTGTCCCCAAGCCCCGTGGAGCTCCTAGAGCTCATAGTCTAACTCAATCAGGACCCTCAGAATAGAGTCTTTCCATGATTCGAAGCTTCTCATGGAAGATTAGGAACTTGACCTTCCCCAGGGGCTTCATGAGAATATCCACGGCCTACTCATTAGTTCCTATATGATCGAGCATTACGGCGCCTCATTGTACCATATCCTGGATAAAGTGGTACCTGATATCAATATGCTTGGATTGATCGTGGAACACATGATTCTTCAGAAAGACAAATCCCACTCCATTTATCAAAAAGGATAATGGTGGTATCTAGCACATCCCCAAACAACTCGCTAAAGAGCTTTCACAACCAAACAGCTTCACAACAGGCCAGACTTGTTGCAATGTATTCAGCCTCAATGGTATTTTAATTGAAATTTTTTACCTTAATCCCTCTAAAAGGTAGTGGTACCAATCCCAGTAGCATTGTAACTTCATTTGTCACCCATATCAATATGCATTTGGATATATTTCTCCTCCAAGTCACTGAAAAGTTCCTTGTCTCTCGTCATGTGAAAGGAAGCACCACTATCCAAATACCACACTGATCCCAATGCACTTGACACCATGCATGAAATAAAGGAGAATTAAAGCTCAAATTGAGAGGTAAGGTCCTCACCAGTTGCATCTCTAGCAACCTTCTTGTTATTCTTCTTTTGTGGACAGTTAGTAGCCAAATGCCCATGTTCGTGACAATGAAAACACTTCACCTTGGACATGTCCCTCTTCTTGCCTCTAGACTCAGATTTAGAATGTAATTTCTTCCCCTTCCCCTTCTTCGCCTTCGCAACAAAAGCACAATCCTCTTCATCATCATGCTTTGATGAAGAGACATCTCTGGTGTTCCGCCTGAACTCCTCCTGCACCAGATCTAACCACAGTCATTCCCAATATGGAAAATTTTCTCGTCCATTAACAGAGTCTTCATAACTATGTCAAATCTTAGGAAGTCATAGGAGATCCAAACTCACCAAATCATCATCAATGACTATTATTCCCACGCTCCCCAGTTCATCCCGAGATTGGACAAACTTTGTGAGATAGTTTAGAATGGTGTTTCTCTTTTCCATCTTGATCTTCCTAAGTTTATCTTTGAGCTCCAATTTCCTATGGTCGCTGCTGCTTTGGAATAGATTCATAAAATCCTTCCACATAACATATGGTGTGGCTTTCCCATGGAGGCTTGAGACAATGTAGTCTCGTACTCCTTCCAACGGGATCCTCCTCCCCTTTGCCACTTTCTTTTTCCATGCATCAATATTGGCAGCATCTACAACATTTGGCTTAGGAACATCTTTTCCAATGAATTGCTTCAAGCCATTGTCTTCGAGTAATGCCTCCATCATGTTCTTCCAAGAAATGTAGTTCGAGCTGCCCTCGAGTGCATACTCTAACCTCAATTCATTGAAATCCATTTCGATCTTGAATCAGTTGTAGCACCAAGAAATTCTTTCTACAAATTCGAATTCTATCCAGTCACAAACTCAGGTCCTGCTTCACTTCTGAAATTTCCTATGCTCCAATACCATCTAGAAATTATACAACAAGCATGTATATCTTGGATTCACCCGAACTAACAATGTGCTAAAGTTAAATATTGAATCTCTTATATAAATATTTTGCGGAATTAAAAACACAATCGCTAATCACATGAACATGAAGAAAGATCAATCACACACAACACATATAATTTCCTGGGGAAATATTACAGCTAAAAACCCCACTATCTTCTATTGTATATTATATCATGGATCATGAAAAAATTACATACAAAACTCTTCTCACAAGAGCCCTCAGTACATCAGCTAATTGTCTCACAATGTCATATAACAAATTGGCAAATCCCTTAGCCAATTTACTGCCTCCAGACAACCTACCTTCACTATGCAATCCTTGCTGAACGCAATCCCTAAATTGATGCAATCCTGCTTGCCTTGACTGTGCAAGTATCATGGGCACATCTAATGTGTGTTTACTTGCATGTGTGCAAGCGGATAATGTCACAACTAATAGTCAACTTCCCTTTCACCTAGCACTCAACTGGATCTCCACTGGATCGGACATGCATGCAACTAATATTAGTAAATCCTCAGTTTCATGTGAGATCACTGATTGTGAATGAATTAATATTTAATTCATTAGATATCTCACTAGTGTATATTTAGTTACAACTAGCACAACTGAATTTAACTCACTTAACCGAGTTAAACTTTTTAAAACTTGCACCAATTCATGTACCACTGCACTTTGAACTTTGTTACAACTAGAATTACTCTGCATGTTCCATAAGCTTTTCAAAAGCTTGAAAATAGTGAAGGACATTAGGTGTTAACTGAATATGAGTCAAGCAAAACAAGCCTTGCCCAAATTCCTCTAGGAAGTGGCCAATCCCATCACTAAATGTAGTCCCAAAAGGACCATGAAATCCAAAGAGAGGCTTGCTCTCTTATGGAACAATGTGTTGCAAATGTATGGTAAAGTAATGATCATACATGGTTAGTTGATCAATAAGCATCAAAACACAATCCTTACCATATATTGTAGGCAAGTTGGTGAAGAGGTCCATAGATGATCCTTCCCATCTATCAAAAAGGGGAAGTGGTGGTAACAACCTTGCAAGGTGGTTGATTTCCTCCTCATATATCAAACAAGCTACATATCTCCTGATATTTTGGAGCACATATTCCTTCGAATCCTCCCAATAGAATCCCTTCATGATGGTGTGATAAGACTCAATGAAGTCTACATGTCCCGAAAAAAGTGCCTCATATGCTACATGTAGAATCTCCTTCTTGAGCTTGGAGTCTCTAGTCAAGTAGATCTGATCATGGAAATAAATGACTCCATTAACCAATCTATACCTCCCATTTGTCATTTTCCCATCAAGAACCTTACATATGAAGAGGTTCTTAGAATATTCCACCAATAGTTGGGACTCCCAATATGGATTTATGCTCCTCAACAATGACGGTGTTGTTGAAGTCTGAAATACAACACCTATCACATCATAGCTCTCCTCTTTAACATGCTCAATGCCAAAGCCACATGTTGGAGTATTGCTACCCCAATTTTGTTTCCTCCCTTGTAGTTGATCTTGCCCAAGACCAGATTGAAGTACATGGAGGTCAACCTCATCTTGGAAGGTATTTCCCATCCAAAACTTCCATAGTTTGGCCAATGCATACAAGAGTTTCAATAACCTCTTGTCATATTCAGAAATCTTTCTCATGTGTGGAAGTATCATTTTTTGCTCCAAGGCTATGGAATAGCCCTTTGACACCATTCTTATGCCATCATAGATTCCTGAATCATCATATTTCAGCGCAAATAGCTGAGTGGGAGATGGCAATGTCCATATCAGAAAATTGCTAATCCCTCCTTTGAAACCAATTAGAGGCTCTCTGCGTTATTCCAACTTCTCCCAAGGCTCCTCCCTTAGCCAAATCTATCAATGATGCACCATTTTGAGAGAAATATTTGATCATATTCCAATCAGAGGGTCTCCCTGGTGGAATTCCTCCATGTAATGAAACATCAAGGCCTAGAGCAGGTTGTATATGTGAGTGGACTTATTTTTCCCTACCCTCACTGCACAAATCATCCTCTTGCTTTTTTACATAAACCTCCTGAAAAGGATGGGTGTGTATGTTCCCAATCACTTGATGTTGGCGATCCTTCTCATCTTCTCCTACATTCTACAAGATCTCACAGTTTAAGGTGTTCTTATTCAATGTAATCAACCCATGCACACCCAAGGTCATATTGGTGTTAAGAGTCTTAATCACAAAGAAGTGATCTATCATGGTGTATGTCGCCAAAACTGTGGTCAATGTTGGAACACACTTCCTCCATTTTTTGTCTCATTTCCTATCAACATAGACACATGTTGCTCCTGATCTTCATATATGTGATCCTTTGGAACTTCTTGCAAAGATACAAGAGCTCCTCTAGTAAAAGAAATTTCTTCATCTCCATCTCCAAAGAGTGGTGGATCTCCTCATGCCGTCACAACGGTGGAGGCTCTTTCCAGATCTTCTTCTTCATTCTCTTCATCATTGGAGAATACCTCATCATTAAGGGATCCTTTGGCTTGATCCCCTCTTGAAGGAGGAATCCTCATGTCTTCTTCTTGAGAAGAAAGTTTTTGCTGAAGTGGGGCTTTTCCGCTTGGCAAAGCAGTTTGAAAATCTTTAACCCCCTCAAGAATATTGTGAAATGGAGTTGGTTTCATGGATCCTTCCAACTCATGCAAAGGTTCTGATTTCTTGGGCTTGGCTAGCTCACCCAACGAACTTTCAAAATGTCTTTGATCAAATATTTTCACTAACATCCCAGTGAACTTTGCATAAGTAGATATATTTTCATTTTTCAATGAAGAAGATTCATAAAACCACTAGGCATAAGCCTTAGATTCAAGATTCAGCGCTGCTACTCTAATGGCTTCTTTTTCTAAAACTTGGTGTTGTTGGAAATAGGTGTCTAGCTCCTTCACCCAAGCCCTAGCTGTGCATTTAGGTGACGCATCAAAATAAGGTAGAAAGAATCTACCCAAAGCATGCTGCTTGGACCTCTTGCTTCTATTGTGATTACTAGGTCTTCTATCCTCCTTGATTTGGAAAAACCCTTAGAAGTTTAGATGCTATTTGAACCTCTGAGATTGAGATTCATAGTTTTGTAGATAATCACCAAGAGTCTCCTCCTGGGGTGCATCTCCTTCCTCCATCTCTCTTGCTATGAATGTAGGCATAGTAGAGAGTTGTGGATATGATTGTGTGGTTGAATGCTCACACCCATGATATGAAGAATTGAAGATTTCTTCATATGAAAGCATATTTTAGGGATCTTCATGTCTTTCCCTCCTCTTTCCCTTGATTTCTCTGTTAATATCATGCATAGCGCAGAGAAGAAGTTTTGAAAACTTTCTTCCTTCCATTTCTCCAAATAATCGAGTATTTCCTTTGTCTCTTCTGTAGATCTTCTCCTTTATGTGAGAAGATTCTTCTTCTTCTCATAACATAGATGTAATGTTTCATAGGCTGAGCCAAGATTATGCTCTGATATCCCTATCATATTCCCAAAATAGGAAAAACAAAAATACAAGACATAAAACTATAATTATGCATAAATATAAATAGATCAAGACATGAGACAACCATAGATCCATTCCATTATGATTATAACAGAAAAATAGGTACAAGATCTTGAGGAAAATATCACTCAAGATTGGGCTAACAAGCCTCCCATGAAAGCATACACCTAAATCTGAAATGCTGCTAATACAATATAAGCTGGAATGTCAAAACTGTGTTGTCTAAGAGAAAGTAACAACTGAAAGATAGAAAAATGTATTGCTACTGATACAATTCTCCAAAAGAGTTAGGACTAGAGATCTGTTCTCCAAAATGGATTTTTAGGACAACCCAGAAAAGGTTTCCGGAAATACACACTATATAAAAATAACAGATTTGGCCCTAGGGCTGAATAATCTCTACAATTGAATCAATGATAGGAGGTGGCTGATCTGAAATATGAAATGGATGATCCCCCTCCGATAGATCTCCTAAATAAAGGGCTGATCCCCTCAAAGGAAACACAACTCCTCCAACTAGGGAAATAAGCCCACTGCTGCAACTGCTCTCTAAAATAACGTAGTCCTTGAGGGAAACTTCGTTGTAGCTGATGGTAGCTACTTCGCCTCTTGCCAAATAATAAAATGAAGCCCTAAGAACTTCCTCACAAGTCTCCCGGATGAAAGGATGATCCCTCCAATGGAAAACTAGCTCAGAAATTGGAGATCTCTCTCCTCCACTGCTAAAACCCTGCAACAAAACACATATCTGGAATAGACTGTGTTTTATATGAGACTAAAGTTTGGCCAAATGCTAGATAGTGGTAATGCAGCTCAGGATAACCTCTCCTGAGTAGGCACTCTAATTCCCCCGAGGATGAGGGTGGGATTTCCACTCAGAAACACCCTTGTGTTAAACAACACTACAGACCCTGCTAAACAACAAAAGCATGCATAGATATGTCACATGACAAATCTAGATCTAAAAAGATCAAAATCAATAATACAAATCCATCCCTTCTAATGCTGCCATCCTCTTCCTTTTATGCTTGGTGAGCTTCCTCACCCTGGGTCCCACTTATTAAAGGAGCTAATCTCATGCATACACTCCTCCTAAATGATTGCGTTGTCCTCCATTAATCCTCCATGATTTCCATAACATTGTTTTTTATCTGGTCAACATTGACCTAGTCCACATGCTCTAGCCCCTGTTCACACCTTAGGGTGCTTTATTAAGCTGAAATGATGATCCACTTTCACATGAGAAGTGGTTTTATTCTTCATAAAGAGATTTATGGGTCTCCCTACCCACTTATTCACCTATCTAAGTGAAAAAACAAAAAATTAATATTCCAATAAAATTTTTGAATATTACAATTAAATTCATAAATGCACATATGACATCATTGACACATGCATTAGGAAAGGAACAAATGTATTTATTATGAAGTAGAAGGAAGAGTACAATCAGTTGATCGATTCATTGTCACTCATCCAGCTTTAGTCCCATCCTCATCACATCCAACATCAACAATCTAAAAACATCGTAGTACATGCACAATACCTCCAAGAATTGTGATCTCACCAACGTAACTCTACTTAACACAAAATCTTACTCTCTTGTGCATTGTGATCAGTGCTCTATTTATAAGTAGATGAAGGTAGTTTGACATAAATGAATCATTGAATGGCTTTCCTAAAAATGGATGAAGAGGTTTCCTTGTTCATGGGAATAGGAGGATAAAAGTTTTAATGGCTTCATGGTGTCCATATTCGAAGCTATCAGATGAAGTGAAAGCTGGAACAACTTCTAGAAGCCACTAGCGGTTTGAAAGATTCCCGAAATCTAATGAAAAAATTGCTCCCAGTAGGCCAACACACTCTAAAGTGGGTCGAGATCCTCTGCAACACAACATTGCATGGGAGTAGATGCTCTGCAAAGCAATTACTGCAGTCTAGGGGTGCGTTGATGGCTCAATGGGGCATTTCAACTGGCATCTAAGTAGTGAAACTTGCATGAATGAAAACCACCAATGGAATGACTTGTTTAGGGCATGTAGCAACTAATTTAGAGTATGATAGACCCTAATGGATATTGATCTGTGTTTTGGGATGATGCCCAAATTGACCTGTAACAGCCATAATTGGAGAACAGATTTAAGGGAAACATTCTATCTCGAAATTCTTAGGCAAGCCATCCAAGGTTTGGAGGATTTGCAAATTTTTTTGAGATCAATAAGAAAAAACATATTAATCTTCTGAGGTAGGTTAACACCTTTCTGAGATTTAGACGAGGGGTTTTGTTTTTTGTTATTTCTGCAATTCAAGGTTGGGGCATGCAAGTATGTTATGAGGTATAGCGAAAGAGAATTGTTTGAACAAGTCAAAGTTTTGAAGTTGAAGTTTTCCAACGAATTGATCTAAGATAGGTCGAAGTACTCCTTGAAGTTGGACGTTCACACTTGGAGAAAAATCCATTTTGTTCTGAGGGCATGCGGAAGACTGGCCTAGCCTGAAGCATATCCGAGTCACTTGGAATCACTTTATTCTGAGATAAGTGGAGAGGGTTTTTGGTGTAACATTATGCAGGAGAACTCGTGTATCTTATACAAAACTCTGCTAGTCATCTCAGACAATGTGAGAGTTTGTCCAAGGACTATAATAGACTGAAATTCTCTGAATAATTTGTAGATATATTAAAGTTGGTCTCGACGAATTCTTGAAGGGTTCGACGCCAAGAACAAGTACTCATTATGAACTTTGTTAGCCCTTTACAAAGTCTGTATTATTTAGTGAAAGATTCACCAAGATCTTATAAGATTTTATAATTCAGTGAAAGATTTACTATGATTTTATAAGATAATAGCAAAAAAATTATATATACATATTATATTATTGATAAAATGGCCTTCCTCTTTTCCTATGTATCATGGAGATTCACCCATTTATTATACATATAATCTATGTGGGTTCATAGAATTTTCCCTCGTTGAGGCCAGCTGTTTAGTAACTTCTATTTCTATTAGTTACTAATTTTTTGTTTTTAGTTTTATTTCCTTTTCATTTCACATTTTGATTTTGAGTTTTTTTCATTTTCTATTATTTCTATTTTCATGAATTATACTATTTTTTTTTTCTCCATATTTTCAATATAAAATGTCTTATTTTTTTTTTCTCCATATTTTCAATATAAAATGTCTTATTATTATACTAAATTCACATAGACATATATTAAAATGTATATATGTTAATATAAATAATATAATTAATCATATTTTGTAATGATTTGGTAGTGACATTTAACCATACAATATTTTATCAATTATTTTACTTTTGTGATAAAATCTTTATTTTTATTATTATTTTATTCTAATTAAACTAAGTCATATATTACTTACTATATAACCTTTGCCTTTATAACACTACAGAGAGTTGAAAGTTAAATATACTTTCTTTTAAATATTTTTCGAGTGATAATAAATCTCAACTTTAAAATATTTGTAATAATATTAATTTTTCCAATTTAAAATTATGATAATTAATAAAAAAATCCATCTACCGACCCAAAAAATTAAACAAAAATATTCTATAAACAAATTCTCCCAATTTTTTTACTTTAATATAGTCAACATATAGTCAACAGCATTCCTGTAAAGCAGAGGGGAAATAACATGGAAAAAACTTGAAGAGGAAAGAGAAATTTGCCTATTGACACACGTGGTCGTGAAGTGTGTTCAAATGGCGGGCGGGAACAGTGGTGTTTGTGATGAATTCATTGAGAAAAACCAAGACCAATGGGCTCGCAATTTTTTTAACTTTTATATACTTTAATATAGTCAACAGCATTCCTGCAAAGCAGAGGGGAAATAACATGGAAAAAACTTGAAGAGGAAAGAGAAATCTGCCTATTTACACACGTGGTCGTGGAGTGTGTTCAAATGGCGGGCGGGAACAGTGGTGTTTGTGATGAATTCATTTAGAAAAACAAGACCAATGGGCTCCCATTTTTTAACTTTTATATACTTTAATATAGTCAACAGCAATTTTTTTAACTTTTATATACTTTAATATAGTCAACAGCATTCCTGCGAAGCAGAGGGGAAATAACCATAGTTACCAAGTTCGGCCGTACTGCCTAAAAAAATACGTTAATTCGTTGATTCGGTTTGGTACGGTGATTAATTCGAAAATTTCAAATTCGGTTCGGTGTTATATTTTTTCAAAGATTTTTTCAAGGCTTTCCAGGCGCTGTCTGTCACCCTTAGTGTGCTTCGTTGCTAAACCGTGAATCGATTTGAACACACCCGCACGCGCTGTCTCAAACCTAGTGTGCTTCCTGACGCGCTGTCTCCAACCTTTAGAGTGCCTCAACGGTGCCATCGCAACTCTTTCTTTTGGTAATTTGGAAAACACTGAACTATGCAACGGAGAAGTAAATAATAGATGGAAGAAGAAGGTAATTTGGAAAATACTGAATTATACAACAGTAAATAACACTGATCAGTCTATTTAATTTGCTGCAATTTAATACATTAAGATACATATGGGTTCACTAAATTTATTTGATATTATATGATTTTTAAACACTCCATAAATATATTTTATAAATTCAGAAAATAATGTTATATCTATGTAAAAAACAAAAAATATACCATTATATCTATCTTAACTCTGTTGGATTGATGCACTAAAAAAATACAAATTTGGATCTGCTCAACTATGGTGGAAATAGGTCATTGAACTTACCCTTTTAACTCTTGAATATGAATCAGTCTGGTTCTGGCTTTACTTAGCTGATGCGTTGGAAGAATACAAGTTTAATGGACTTGAGCAGCCCTGTTGGAAATAATGCAGAGAAAGGAAAAACAAGTTTAAAATTGGGCAACTTGGAAAATTGAAATAATGTAGAGAAAGGCCAAGCTAATGCAGGATGGATTAAATTTTATTAAGTTTCATATAAAAATTAGCAAATTGGTAATTCTTAATGGGAAAAAAAATAAAAGAGACTATATTTTTTACAGACAAAAAATTAAAAAACAGTAATTTCTATATTAGAAAATTTTATAAAATAAGAAATTTCAATTCAGAAAAAAGATAATTCTTACCTTAAGAAAAATAAAAAAACAGTAACTTCTATTTTGGAAAAAAATTAATTGTTATAACTTTTATATTTTCATTAAAGTTTTGAATATAATGATTCTTCATTTAAATTTATAAAAAATATAAAAATGAAAATTAATATATTTAATTATTTGTAAGATCTATAGTGCCAAATTTTTTCCATATTGAATTTTATAGGTTCGATTTTTTCCCATATCTAATGGAATCCGAATCCGAATTGGAATTCGAATTTGGTAACTATGGAAATAACATGGAAAAAACTTGAAGAGGAAAGAGAAATCTGCCTATATACACACGTGGTCGTGGAGTGTGTTCAAATGGCGGGCGGGAACAGTGGTGTTTGTGATGAATTCATTGAGAAAACCAAGACCAATGTGCTCGCATTTTTTAAACTTTTATATACTTTAATATAGTCAACAGCATTCCTGCAAAGCAGAGGGGAAATAACATGGAAAAAACTTGAAGAGGAAAGAGAAATCTGCCTATTTACACACGTGGTCGTGGAGTGTGTTCAAATGGCGGGCGGGAACATTGGGTTGCTGGTGGTGTCAGTTGAATTGCAGACAGCCTTACAAGTTACATGATTATTTAACTGTAATTCATTATAACTAATATAAAATGTTGTGTGAGTGAACGATGAAATAACAAGGAAAAAACTCAAGATTAAATCTTCGTATTGACCGAGACTTAAAGAAGAATAAGTAACAAATAACAAATAACGTGTCGGGCCACACTATTTGCCGTACCACGAACTAATTTTCAATGTCTGTTCCAACGACTTTTGTTAGTTGCAACTTGCAATATCTCCTCATACCACGCCCCATACGCCCCACACTAATTTTCAATGTCTATTCCAACGACTTTTGTTAGTTGCAACTTGCAATATCTCCTCATACCTCGGCCCACCCGACCCAGAATTACCTTATCCCGCTCTATTGAAATTTGCCTGCACCATCCGGAGAGTGTTTTTTATTGAATTGATATGCAGAATGTGAAGAAAAAGTATGGTCCTGTCGCCCAATCTCAAGTCTTTGATGAATTCTTTATCCACCGCCATTATAACTTATATCAGTTTCAGTTTCCTCTTGTAATTTCTTTTTTCATGTCATTGTTTCGTTAATTAAACAACTTTACTTTATACAAAGTTTTTTCTTAAGGCCACATAAATTTAAATTAAAATTATTTGTTTTTCAGAAAACTAATAATTAATTTTCAATAAATTTGCAATGCATTTCATTATAAATTAATAAATTTGCCTGCACCATCCGGAGAGAGTTTTTTATTGAATTGATATGCAGAATGTGAAGAAAAAGTATGGTCCTGTCGCCCAATCTCAAGTCTTTGATGAATTCTTTATCCACCGCCATTATTACTTATATCAGTTTCAGTTTCCTCTTGTAATTTCTTTTTTCATGTCATTGTTTCGTTAATGAAAACAACTTTACTTTATACAAGTTTTTTCTTAAGGCCACATAAATTTAAATTAAAATTATTTGTTTTTCAGAAAACTAATAATTGATTTTCATTAAATTTGCAATGCATTTCATTATAAATTAATAAATTTGCCTGCACCATCCGGAGAGTGTTTTAGCCATAACACTTACATTTGACTAAATAATACAAATTTTGTTTTAGCCATAACACTTACATTTGACTAAATAAATAAAATTTTAATATAAAGAAATAATTGTTAGAACATAGTTGTTGATATTGAATTAAGGCAAATAATTAATCAAAAGAAATTTTTTAATGAAATGAATATCTAAAAATAATATTTAATTCAAACCTAAATAAAAAATAAATAAAATAACTAATAAAATCAATATAATAATATAAAAAAATAAAAATAATATTTGAGTCAAACTTAAATAATCAAAACAATTAATTTAAAAAATTAAAATAAATAAAAATTATAAATAATCAAATTTAAATACAAAATATTTGAGTCAAATCTAAATAATCAAAACACTAAAATAAAAATAATATTTGGATAAAAAGAAATTAATTCTAAAAATTTAAACTCAACTTCCTAACTGCTAGTATAGCCATTTCTGCATCTATTTAAACTCAGCGTCCGGATCTGATCCCTCATCTAGTCCCAATGAATGTAATTGTTGCGGAAAAAGATTCTACATAATTTTAGGATGGATCACAAAAGCTAAAATTCTATAAAAAATAATAATGATCAAACCTAATAATAATAATAATAGATAATAGATAAATAAAAATAAGTAAATAAATAAATAAACACATAAATTAAATTAAATTAATAAATCAATCAATTAATAATGAAAAAAATAAAATAATTAATAGTTTATTAGTAGTCAAGACAAAAATACAAATAAATAATAAAAATTAAGAAATTATATATATATATATATAAACTTGGGAAGAAATAACAGGGATCCAACAAATGCTAATTGTAACACCCAGATTAATTTCTTTATGCTACTTTAAATTATACATTTGAATTTTTATGTAAAACACAAATAAATAATAAAAATTAAGAAATTATATATATATATATATATATATATATATATATATATAGATAGATATAAACTTGGGAAGAAATAACAAGGATCCAACAACACAACTGCTAATTGTAACACCTGGATTAATTTCTTTATGCTACTTTAAATTATACATTTGACTTTTTATGTAAAACAAGATTAAATAGTATGTTAATCAATTGATGAACAAGATTTATTTTCCATTTGAATAAAGAATTATTTTATGGTGTGGTTTCCATAAACTCATGGGTAAAATTTTTAAGATTCCATAGTAGTTAGTAGTTAGACTAAAGCGACAGTTACCTTTTCCTATGGGGATAAAAGGGAAATCCCAGAGAGGAAAAGGGGTTCTGTGTAATGAGAAGAGAAGGCGTGTAGGGTGAGAGTGGTCCAGAGTTGGTTTGTACCAATGGAACTCTGCAACTTGAAACTGGAGAAGAGGATGGACAGAGGTCTTGAGGACTTTCTCCAACAGAACTGCCAATTAATCCTACTCTGGTGAGGAGCACGGGGGAGCTGAGGACGTAATCACCTCTCTCATGCTTGGGAGGTTACCATCAACTTGCTTAATTGAGATAAGTATTATAAACCCAAGACAGGGTGGAAGGAAAGGTCTTAAATATGATTTTATTAAGTATGTTTATCTCTGTAAATTGTGAATGTTGATTGCACTAGAATAGCAACTATTATTTCTAAAGGATTGCTAAATAAACTATTTATAGGAGTGAAATAACTACTTAATTCAGAGTGGTTGTATGTTTTCTAAAATACTTTGTGATGTATATTTGGTTAAGGAAAATAATTCTAAGAAGCATAGATAACACTTCAAGTTGTAAAGAATATCATATTTGACTCTGTAGAAACTGATGAACAGAATTGAAAATCTCCAGAAAACATAGAGGCCGCATAATGAAAAGGGACACTTAGTCCATCCGGGGGGAGTCCCCAGACCAAACAATCTATCTTACAAAGATATAGGAAAACCTTATATGGACTAAGGGTTTGAGAAATAAAACCCATTCTGAATGATGGTCCGATCATCTGTATTTCTATAACTTGAAAGCATGCTGTTTAAAAAAAAAGGTACTAAACTTAAAAATCAGAGTTGGTGTTGATACTATTGAGTATAATAGAAAATATAATTAAACAAACATGGGAAACATTTATATGTTCTATAGCAACACAGTTAACGACAATCACGATAGATTTAAGACCAAAGAAAAGAAAGATATTTAAACATCGAAACCCTCAGAAGGAGGTAATCCAAATGTCAATAGAATTCTTAAATAGTCTAGTCATTTCCACAGAAAAGAAAACAGGCCCGAATGCGAGTGCACAGTCTATGAGACTACAAAAATCATAGGTTAAGTAATTGGAGGCGACATGTTAAACCAGAAGAACCAAATCTATTATTAGCTAATTAAAGACCGTGGAAGAATAGCTGGAAATTCATAACGAAAAACTATTAAGGGAACTCGAATAGCTGTAAGATACAAATGAACATATAATTCATAGCAAAAGACATTTATGGCGGTACCCAGATCTGATGTTCTATAAGAAGCACATGAATACACTTATGTTCTAGCCGAAGCACCGAACCAAAACTGAAGGAGATCTAGAGTAAAGTTCCATAAACACGATATAAATAAAAACATAGTCTCACTGTCCAACTTAAATACTAGTCTTTGTTCAAACTCACTCTTAAACATAATTAATTGATACATTTAATAGTAGGTCCATCGAGGGCTAATTTTCATCCACAAAGGAGCGAGAGCCTTAGTGGCCCTCATGAAATTGATAGAACAACGCATTTCATCAATCAAATAGAGAGTAGTCTAATATAGGACCAGAACATGAAACAACTCAGAGAAGTCCCCACTGTAGGTTCAAGAAATACCTAGAAAAATGGACAAATTGTCATAAAATAAGGTAGGGAATTTATTAAACATGGTTGTTGTTGAGATTCATAGTCTTGAGATTATCTACAAGACAACGAAAATATGTTAGAAAACTAGGACGTTTGGTTAGAATGAAAACCAGTCAAAGAAAATGAGAGCACTAAAGCAAAAATGAAATAGAATACCTTACAGATGCGTTAGGGTTCGAACAAGAAGACCTGAGACAGAAAACAATAGAAAAATGTGAGATTTCAGCTATGTATTACTCTAAACTCTGAAATTATTAACCAGAGGAAGAGGGTAAGAGTCAACATCTTACCTAACTTGGCCACACTGGCGCTGGGAAACTATCATTCCAGACGGAGATAAGTGCAGATAATGTAAAACTCCACGTAGATAGGGAATGGTAGCTTGAACACAAAACCATGCCAAGAAGCAATAGAAAAGCGAGGAACCCTGTTACACCATTGTCGAGCATGTAAAACTGCAAAAAAATAACAGTGTTTCGAACACCTGAGGGATTGTAAAGATTCGTTTAACCCAACAAGCAAGACCAACATTGGTAAGTAACAAGGAAACAAGCAGATAATCGTTACCTCAAGTCGCCAAGGGCGAAAGGAGGAGACACATTCTAAGGAGATCAGTCGAGCTACCCTTGCAGTGACGACAAATAGAAATAATGGTTAGGGTTTGGGGGTAAGGGTATTACCCTAACGGTCCCATCTAACATCACAACTGTTGATAAAAAAAACCCCATAAATGGTGTGGATTGCTTCCAGGTGTCAAGAAAATTAAATGACAGCAGATTCGATGCCGCAGAGATTTATTTAAGTTAAAAATCTGTGAGTAATAATTAACAAACGTACAAAATATAAATAGTGTGCATTGGTACTGAAACGGGGTTTAATCAACACAAAAATTAAAACTAAAATTCCACTGCATACCTATAGTTCTTCCATAGTTGTTTTATGAGGTATATTTAATGAAAAGTCTGAATAACGAGATAGGTACTGGCAGTAATACAATATGATATGTAGTGTTAATTAGATCTTTATGTGCATTTTGTTTTAAAATTGAATAAAGGTAATTTTTTTATTCCTTTTTATGGATAGATGTCACATGTGGTTTCAGAGCAGCGTTCACACGCTGGGACCCAGATGCGCAACATAAATAACATTGGGTGTGTGTAAAATTGTGCACACAAATAGGAAGAAGGGGTTGACAGAATACAATGAGGAGGGGGTATGAATATCAAGCTCCCAGAGCTACAAGGGAAGCTCACCCCCTGTCTAACCCATATATGAACCCAGAAATGTGGGTGCAGTTGATCATGGATCAGCATCAACAAACCAAAAAACTACTCAAGGAACAACAACTACAAACTAGTAGACTTTTGGATACGGTGCAATAGTTGCAGGAATAAATGCTTCGAGTAAGAAGTGATAATGAGAGGTTAATCCGAGAACAGGAGATGATTCTTAAAAGCCTCTCAGATAGGCTGAATCAAGGGACATCCCAACCGAGCCCAGAGAGAGATACCCAAGAAGAGGGTGAACAGGGACAACAAGCTAATGATAAGCGGAAGGAAGCCATACCCAGCGAAGTAATAAAAACAAGACTTATAATGAAGTAGAGTCGGGAAATGTTTCAGATCAACAGGAGATGAAAAAAATAGAAAGTATATTTGCAAGTTGAATTCTAGAAAGTTAAACCTCCTACATTCGATGGAGAGACTAAAGAGGTAGCAGAAGGATGGATAATTAACATGAACAAATATTTGCAAGCTTATGAATATAGAAGCAAACTGAAAACTCGCTCGACTATTTACCAACTGCGGGAAAAAGCCACATTATGGTGGGAGGAATTTAAAAATGTGCGAGGATTTGTGAATCAAAAAACTATGGATGAGGTGGTTCGAAAAGCACGAACGTGCTATCAGCAGTCCAAGGTAAAAGGAAATGTTGGTAAGAATTGGCCGCTAAAGAAAGGGCAGAAAGGTACTTCAAATTTTAAAGGTAGCAGATCTGGAAACTATAAAAATGTTGCAAGAAACCAACAAATAAATAATATGGAAGAAAACAGAAAAAACCCAAGTGACCAACAAAAGAATTACCCACTAAAGCTTCCAGTATACCAGATCATGTGTAGATCCAGAAACCGCTACTGCAGTGATGGGGATGTGGTGAGACACATTATTATAAGAATTTTCCTCACTGTGGGAGAAGCGAAACTGCAACCAATCTGCAAGAGACATCCACAGTGGGGGATATTGCCTGAAATATACCAAGAATTAACACGGCACTAGAATATCGGCAAGTAGATTACCAATCGATCATGAAAGAACTGGAAGGTAAGTTATATTCCCAAACCGTTTCTATTTTGGTTGATCCTGGTGCCAGTTTAAGTTATGTAAATCCCCAGATAGTTGAAAAGTGTGACTTGCAGAGCCAGAAATTTAAAATTCCCTGGCCGGTACAATTGGCCACTAGGGCAAAGAGAAGAGTTAACGCTAAAGTTTCAAATTGTCCCTTATAAATTGGAAATCAACATATAAATGTTGAGTTGAATATTCTACCTTTGGGTTCCTATAATATATATTACTAGGAATGGATTGGTTGGAAGGGCATTGCTCACTAGTATATTTCAAAAAGAAAATCATCTATTTTAAGGCTGAAGATGGAACTTGCTAGGAGTTACAAGGAATTAATAAACCGCTTCAATTGTGCCCCATCATTGCATGCCATCTGGGTAAATGCATTAGAAAAGGATGCCAAATTTATGCTATTCAAGTAGGATTCACCAATTCTAAAGATAATATCCCTATGTTGGAAAATATACCAGTGGTACAAGATTTTATGGATGTGTTTCCGGAAAATATACCGGGATTACCTCCAAAGTGGGATATCAATTTCACCATTGAACTAATGCCCGTGGCAGCACCGGTGTCATGAGCACCATACCGAATGAGTGTACCTAAGCTTACTGAGTTGAAAATGAAACTACAGGAATTTTTGGACAAGGAATACATTTGTCCTAGTGTGTCTCCTTGGGGGGCACCAGTACTGTTCATGAGAAATGAGGATGGTATGAGGCGAATATGTATGGATTACAGGCAGCTTAACAAATTGACTGTTAAGAAAAAATACCCACTCCCACAGATATATGATCTTTTTGATAAAGTAAAGGGGTAAATTGTATTTTCGAAAATAGATATAAGATATGGATATCACCAAATACATATAAAATATGAGGATATATATAAAAAACCTCCCATACTTGATATGGGAATTATGAGTTCGTTGTTTTACTGTTTGGATTAACCAATGCACCAGCAACTTTCATGAGTTTGATGCATGCCATTTTTTATCCGTTTTTCGATAAATTTGTTCTGATATTAATTGGTGATATATTAATTTACTCAAATACCATGGAGGAACACAAGGAAAATTTATGAATGGTACTAAAAATGTTGAGGTATCATCAACTTTATGCCAAATTCAGTAAATGTGATTTTTACAGAGAATAGATCCAATATTTAGGCCAAGTTATTTATGCTGAAGGTATATCAGTAGATCCTGAAAAAATAAAGACTATTATGGAATGGAGGGTACCCAAAAACATAGTAGAAATATGTTCTTTCATGGGATTGGCTGGCTATTATTGACGTTTTATCAAGGGTTTCTCTAAAATTGATTATCCTATTACCTCCTTGCAGCGAAAAGGGCGAACGTTTAAGTGGACTAGTGAATGTCAGACCAACTTTGAGTGGTTAAAATAACTGTTGACTACAACTCCCATATTGAAGGTAGTTGATCCAAACAAGGAGTTTTAGATTTGCAACGATTCTTGCAAGGAAGGAATGGGAGAACTGTTGTCATAGGATGGAAAAGTCATTGTATATGAATCTAGGAAGCTGAAAAATCATGAACAACGATATTCTACATATGATCTAGAGTTGACCGCGGTAGTGCATGCACTCAAGGTATGGAGGCATTACCTATTGGGAAAAATTTTGTGTTGAAAATAGAACACAACAGATTGACTATTTATTTTAAATAGGCTGACTTGAATGCCCGCCAAGCAAGGTGGAATGAATTCTTGAGTGAATTTGATTTCAAAATTCAACACGTTAAAGGTAAAGAAAATCGTGTTATCGATTCCTTAAGTAGGAAATTACATTATGTGTATGAACTCTACTTTAACAGTGTGGAATTTATGTTCTAGGAGTAGGTGAAGGAGGCAACGAAAAAGGATCCTGAATATCAGTTTTTATGGAAGAAAAAAAAAGAAGCAGAAAATCAGGGAAGACAATCAGATTATAAAATCAATAATGAACAGTTATTGAGTTTTCTAGGAAGGATATGCATTCCTAATCAAATGAGCTTCTTGGATGAGTATCACTGAAGCTCTTGTTTTGTACACCCTGGCTACCAGAAAATGATAAAAACAATAAAAAAAAGATCGATTTTGGCCTGGAATGCGTAAAAATATTGTTGAATACTTGAATAAATGTCTAGAATGTCAACAGGTCAAGGTGGAACATCAACACCCAACACATTTTTTGCAACCTATTCCTGTACCAGAATGGAAGTGGGAAGTCATATCACTTGGTTTTATTATAGGATTACCAAGATCAAAGAGACATAATTACTCTATAATGGTGGTAGTTGATCAACTGAGCAAAGCAGCTCACTTTATCCCAGTACAGTCCAATTACAAAACAGTGCAAATTGTTGACATATTCATGAGGGAGATGTTTAGGTTACATGACATTTCAAAAACAATCATGTCAGACCGAGACGTAAAGTTCACCTCAGCCTTTTGGAATGCAGTGTTCACCAGTTTGGGCACACAAATCCAATTTAGCACAGCTTGTCATCCACAGATGGATGGGCAGACTAAGTGGGTGAATCAAATCTTAGAAGACATGTTATGTATGTATGTGATGCAGCAACCCACGAAGTGGGAAGATTATCTCCATTTAGTATAATTTGCATACAACAAGAGATACCACGAATCCCTCAAGATGAGTCCCTTTGAGGAATTATATGGAACGCATTGTCGAACACCATCAATTGGAGCAGCCCATAAACCAAACTAATGCTTGGACCAAAAATGTTAGCTGAAATGGAGCAAGAAGTAAAGAAGATCCAACAGAATCTAAAATTTGCCCAGGACAGGCAGAAAGTATATGCGGATCGAAAGAGGACATATCGGGATTTTGAAGTAGGTGATCATATGTATGTGAGAATTAGACCCAAGAAGAGCACCTTAAGGTGGATTACCATGCGCCAAGTTGGCTCCATGGTTCTGTGGACCTTTCTAAATCTTGGAAAGAGTGGGGCCGGTAGCCTATCAGATGGATTTACCGGGTCACATACAGGTGCACAATGTGTTTCATGTATCTATATTGAAACGATATGTGCATGATCCAAAGCATGTAATACATTGGAAAAACATATAGGTAGGATTAAATTGGATACTAGGATCTCTAAAGGGAGATAAATATTCTATTAATTAATCAAATCTTTGTTGGTTGTAGGTCAAAGCAGTTGACGAATTTTCGGTAGAGCCTCAATGTATTCTCGAGGAGAGAGAAATAACGCTATGGATGTGAGCCATTACCCAAGTTAAAGTATAATGGAAGCACTTTGGCCCGAAAGAGGCTACTTGGGAAGATGAAGGATTTGTACAAGAGGTTTATCCACAATTATTTACTGGGATGGGGAAAAAAACTGAGGACGATGTTTACCTCAAGTGGGGGAAGATGTAACACCTGAATTGATTTCTTTAAGCTACTTGAAATTATACATTTGACTTTTTAAGTAAAACAGGATTAACGAGTATGTTAATCAATTGATGAACAATATTTATTTTTCTTTTGAATAAATAATTATTTTATGGTGTCGTTTCCATAAACTAATGGTTAAAATTTCCAAGATTCCAGAGTAGTTAGACTAAATCAGTTATTGACAGTTACCTTTTCCTCCAAGGATAAAAGGGAAATCCCATACAGGAAAATGGGTTATGTGTAATGAGAAGAGAATAACCAGAGGGTTGTAGGGTGAGAGTGGTCCAAATATGATTTGTACAAGTGTAAATTTGAACCTAACACTTGAGAAGAGGTTGGATGGAGGTGTTGAGGTCTTTCTCTAGTAGAAATTTTAATCAATGCTACACTGGTGAGGAGCATAGGGGGATCTGAGGACGTAATTGCCTCTCTCATAGTTGGGAGGTTACCATCAACTTGCTCACCGAGATAGGTATTATAAACGAAAGACATGGTGGAACGAAAGGTTTTAAATATGATTTTATTAAGTATGTTTATCTATGTAAACTGTGAATGTTGATTGCAATAGAATAGAAACTATTCTTTCTACAAGACTGCTAAATAGACTATTTATAACAATGAAATAACAACTTAATTCAGAGTGGCTATATGTTTTCTAGAATACTTTGTGATGTCTATTTAATTAAGGAAAAATATTTTCATGCATATAGAATTCTAAGAAATCATAGATAACACTTGAGACAGTAAAGAATAACATATTTGACTATGTAGAAACTGAGGAACAGAATGAAAACTCTCCAGAAAACATAAAGGTCGCGGAATGAAAAGGAATAGTTAGTCCATCTGGGGGGAGTCCCCAGACCAGAAAATTTGTCTTACAAAGATATAGGAAAAGCTTATACAAACTAAGGGTTTGAGAAAGAAAACCCATTTTGAACAATGGTTCGATCATCTGTAATTTAATAACTTGAAAGAATATTTTTTTAAAAAAAGGTACTAAACTTAAAAATCAGAGTTGGTGTTGATAATGCTGAGTATAATAGAAAATATAATTAAACAAACATGGGAGACATTTATATGTTCTATAGCAATACAGATAACGACCATCACAATACATTTAAGACTGAAGAAAAGAAATACATTTAAACATAGAAACCCTCAGAAGGAGGTAATCCAAATGTCAAAAGAATTCGTAAACAGTCTGGTCATTTCCATAGAAAAGTAAACAAGACCGGATGCAAGTGCAGTCTTAGAGACTGCAACAATTATAGATTAAGTAATTTGAGGCGACGTGTTAAACCAAAAGAACCAAATCTATTATGAGCTACTTAAATATTGTGAAAGAATATCTGAACATTCACAATGAAAAACTGTTAAGGGAATTCGAACAAGTGTAAGATACAAATGAACATATAATTCATAGGAAAATATGCGTTAGGGTTCAAACAAGAAGACTTGAGACAGAAAACAATAGCAAATTGTGAGATTTCAACTATGTATTACTCTAAAATCTGAAATTATTAACCAAAGGAAGAGGGTAGGAGTCATCATCTTACCTATCCTGGCCATGCCGACGCTGGGAAACTATCATTCCACAGGGAGATAAGCCCGAAGAAATGTAAAATCCATGAAGACCAGGAATGGTAGATTGAACGCAAAACCCTGCCGAGAAGCAACAAAGAAGTGAGGAAACCTATTACACCTTTGTCGAGCATGTAAAAATGAAAAAAAAATAATAGAGTTTCGAACGCCTGAGGGATTGTAAAGACTCATTTAACCTAGCAAGCGAGACCAACATTGGTAAGTAACAAAGAAATAAGGAGATAATCATTACCTCAAATATTCAGGCCAACGGCGAAAGGAGGAGACACATTTCGAGGAGATCAGTTGCAAAGCTCGAGCTGCCCTCGCAGCGACGGAAAATGGAAATAATGGTTAGGGTTTGGGGGTAAGGGTATTACCCTAACCGTCCCAGCCAACATTGCAATTGTTGATCAAAAACCCCATAAACAACGTGGATTACTTCCAGGTGTCAAGAAAATTAAATGACAACAGATTCAATGCCACGGAGATTTATTTAAGTCGAATATATGAGTAATAATTAACAAAGGTACAAAATCTAAATATTATGCATTGGTGCTGAAACAATGTTTAATCAACACGAAAATCAAAACTAAAATTCCGCTCCATACCCATAGTTCTTCCATTGTTGTTTTATGAAGTATATTTAATGAAAAGTCTCAATAACGAGAAAGGTACTAGCAGTAGTACAATATGATATGTTGTGTTAATTAGATATTTATGTGCATTTTGTTTGCAAAGTAAAAAAAGGTAATTTTTTTTTATTCCTTGTTATGGATATATGTCACACTAATTTTCTAGCCATCATCTCTATTCAAATTTCTTGGCCTCCTTTCAATCTCTATAGATTCTCTAAACTTACAGTGATGGAAATTATCTATCTTTGCAATGACTCTAGCGTATTCAATGCAGATGTCATTTTTTTTCTTTTTTGCATGTTCTGCTAATGTTTTGAAATTTGACTTTTAAACCATCACATGGTTAAAGTTTTAAAATAAAATAATATGGTTTGAGGGAAAAATGATGAAATTAATATTCTAAATACTTTTTAACAACATTTTTTTAACTTATAGACACAATAAATATATGTTATGCTAGATTTCAATGGATTAGACATTATAAATGTCTAATTTTATCAAGTTTTATTTTTAAAATAATAAGATGAATATTTAAAAAATATTTATAATAAAAATTAAGAGAAGATATTAAAAAATAGACTTAGAGTAAGCCCTAAAACTATTTTTGTTTGGCTAGGAACTAGTTCTAAACATTTATAGGAGACACCTTTTTTGTATGTTTCTCTTACTATTTGTTGAGTTTTTTTAAATAAATATTTTTATTTGTTGAGGATTGCTATGGATATTTGAATTGAAGAATTATTTCTTTTGAGTTTAGGCAGATGGGACCACCCACTTGCGTTTTGAACTGATAAATCATCCCAATGCATACATTAACAATGCCATCAATCCAAAGCTCCATGGCCGATTTGAATCAAAGATTAAAATTAAGAATATAAATTCAAATGAAACAAAAAATGTTTAACAATACAAATATTAAATTGGAATGAAAAATCTATATTTTCAATACAATAGGAAAAAATTATATAGATAAAATAAAACTATGAAATAAAAATAAAAAATAATCTTTACTACGAAATCTAGAAGAGGTATTTTAAACGTATACTCTTCATTCTCATTGAACAATTATTTAACCACTTCCTGGAAATATTCTACCTTGGAACTTGATAGCCCTTTGAAAAAATGTGTGTACGTAGTTGGCTTAAGTTTTTGTTGAACTAGACATTAATGAATGCCTAGAAGAAAGGATCAGTATAAGAATTGGTATCTCAGTGTTCATACAAACCCTAGAATATATAAATATCACTTTTAGTTATGTTATATCCAAGGCACATATCTCAAGATAATTTTTACCTTTTCAAAGAAGGGTTTGAAAGGAAAAGGTGGGAGAATGAAGGTTGAGAGTTACCTCAAAAATTGATAAGTACCAACTCGATTTAGAGGGGAGGAAATTATGTGGCACATCTCTTTTGAGGGAGGCTGTTAAGTTGGAGGTAACAAAGAAAGAAATTGAGACACACTTAACAATCTCAAAAACTTGAAAGTGATAGTAACAAAATATCAAGTGACAACCTATTTAGAGGATTTGAAGGTGGATGAACTTCTTATTTCTTTTTATAAGTCTGTTGTTTTAATTTTTGAGAGTAAACATCCTTTAAAGAATTTAGTGTTAAATTTTAGGGATAAATATGTGTGGATTTCCCTTTGGAATTTCCCAATATACTAAGGTAGAAATAGTGGGGCATCCAAAGGGAGAAACAATGGGGTAGGAAGGGTTCTAAGATATTTTTTTTAGATCGTGAATTTTCTCATGCTCTTCCTTGTGAAGAAAATGTTCACCATTCTCTAGTTTCCCGGAATTGTTTTAGTGAAGGTTATTTTGAAATGGAATCGATTTCGAGTATAGGATAATGTAGGTGAGGCTTGAAGGTTAGAGAAACTATTAAGTAAATTTTGAGATACAAAAATGTATAAAGTATCTTGGGTGGTAAGGAACTTTTGGGGTTTCTTGGTATGGTTCTAGCAAAGGATCTAGACCAGTCTTTGATAGGACATAAGAAACCCTTTCTACACCATCCTCAAGATACAACATTAAAATATATTCAACAAGGAGAAAAAAGAATAAATATTAGGATCCCTAGCAAAGAAAATTTTAAGGGTGGAAATTTATCTTGAAATTTAGAAACCTTAGAAAATTTTACCACTCCCTAATATGAAAACTATAATTTTTTTAGCAATATTTTTGTAAAATTATTGAAATTTATAATGATTTATATTTTATCTATAAAATATTGAGGACTTCTAATGTTAAATTATTTTATACTATAAAATTTGCACGAATTGTTCTTTGATTTTTTTTTAATTGATGAATATTTTTTTTTAAAAACATGGAAAGCTAGCCCACCTACGAATATTAGCCCCTAAAATTTTCCCTGGTCCTTAGAGTAGGACAAACCCTAGGGGATGGTTTTAAATGATTAGTTTATATATTAATATAAGGGTCATTTTCAACCTATCCAAAATTCTAGCACTAGTCACAATTGATCAAACTTCACAAACTAGATGTAATATTCCAAAATACTAGCATTAGCCACAATTGATCAAACTTCACAAGCTAGATGTAATATTCCAAAATACTAGCATTGTCACAATTGATCAAACTTCACAAACTAGATGTAATATTTGTCTTAGAAACAATGGGGAAAGGTAAAAAATGTTTAGGTGTTCTGGTTATATTCTAAAATATTGGGATTTTGAGCTTCATATATAACATGTTTTTTGGTGGGGTGCTTACTAGGTTGAGGAAGCCCATCTCATTGATTAACTCATATATTCTTGTATTAGGTATATGGATCAAGTTTATCTTTAAATTATTGGGTTAGATCAACCATTATGGCCCAAATAATGAGAGGTGAGATTTTTAGGATTTTTTCCATTCCTTGAACTATTTAGAAATTAACGGATTGATTATAGGGGACAATACAAACTTTATCTTGAGTTGATCAAAGGTGTGGGGTGATGTTGCTAGATAAGGTATAATAGAAAATTACTTCCACTACAAAATTGAAGGGTGAACCCTAATGGATTTTGCAATAATAAATTTTAAGCATATTTGGAGGAATAATAGGCTCGATGGTGAAGCAAATTCCAAGAGATTGGACATGTTATTTTTTGTCAAAGAACACTTTAGTTGAAGTTCACAATATCCAGTCTTAGGTTTAAACAAGAGGTTACCCATATCACTCTCTTATTCTTCTTCAAATGAAAAATAAATATATTAGGTTAGCAAGTCCATTTAAATTTAAGCCCAAGTTGTTTGAAGGAGGAAGGGTTTATAGAGATGGTAAAAGAAGAACGGCAAGGCTTTTATGTAAACTCTAGAGAATATTCTAATCATCTGTTTGAGGCATCTTTAGGAAGGTTTCAAAAGTGGTTGTAACTTGGCAGCAAAAATCCGTAGGAATTCAAATAAAAAGTTTAATGATAGTGAAAGGAAAATATATGAGATATTTGAAAATAATGAAGAAAGTGTATTTATTGGTGGAGACATGCAATGAGTTAAAGTGCAAGAGGAGAAATACAATAAGTTATCATATTTGAGAGAATCAAAATGGAGGATGAGGAGTTGGGCTATATGGTTAGAAAAATGAGTCAAAATTACAAAACGTTTCCATGAATATGTTAATCATAGAAAAAGAGTAATAACCATATGGGAAATGAAGAATGATAGTGGTAATTATATTACCATATGGGAAATGGAAAATGATAGAGGTAATTGTATTATAATTTTTTTAGAGATAGTACAAGGTTTTAATTTCCAATCCATGTATAAAGTGATAGATATGGATAATATAGTGGAAATTTTAAATTTATCTATTTATTTCATTGGTTTTATCATTGAATAATACAATCCAATAACGATTGGGAATTTCTCTAAGGGGAAAATCTCAATTGTATTGGATTCTCTTAAGAATGATAAAATTTTGTGGCTAAACATGTGAGTAATTGAGATTTTCATTTGGTTCTATGGGCTTGTAAAGGAGGATTTCTTAAGGGTGGTAGAAGAAATTCAAAGAAATAGGAAAGTTTTACAAGCCTTGAATTCTACTTTATTAACTTTAATTCCTAAGAAAGATAAGCTAAAGTCAATTGATGACTTAAAGGCCATTTCTTTATGCAATTGTGTATATAAGATCATTGTTAAGGCCTTGGTAATTAAACTTTAAAACCTTTTTAACTATTTTTTTTTCCTTTTTTTGTTAGGTAATGTGACAGGGAAACTTTTAGGGGCGAATTTTAGCCCAAAGGCGAATGTTAAGGGATTTTAAATTTTGGTAGGGCGAATTTTTTACATAAAACCCATTTTCTATAGTTTTATATAGTTAGCCCTATAATTATTTAAAAATAATTAATTATTAAGTTTTAGCCCAACAAAATAAATGCGCTTAATACTTAAACCATGAAATTTGCCTTCCGATTTTCTGGTTTGGAGCTCATTTCCATGGCATTCGCCTAGATTTACTGGGTTAGGGGAGGGATTGGAGTGATTTGCCCCATTTTCACTGGCTGGGGCTTCACTGGTTGGGCTTGGAAGTTGGAGCCTGGAGGTGCAACAAAAATTTAATGGAATTCACTCGAATTTACTAGGTCGGGGGAGGGTTTCGCCCCCATTTCAACTGGTTGGGGCTTGGAAATTCACTGTTCGAGATGCACGGTGCCAGATTATATGCAGATGCCAAGATCGGGTTTTGCACGCATTGACGAGGGCATTAGGGAAACAAGAATCAAGTTCTAGTTCCGGGAAGGTGCATGATGCCAGATTATATGCAGGATGCCCAGATATGGTTCTACACGCATTGACGAGGGCATTAGGGCAACACGAAGTTCCTTGTTACTGCTTAGTTGGTAAAAAAGAACTACTTTGGTATTTCGCTTATATTTTCTTAGTAGATATTTGATGTAAATACTAAAATCTCTTTTGAAATTACCTTAAGAATGCAGAGACAAGATTGTTTCACATTGGAATTTAGGAGTTCAAGCCACCAATCCTATACAAGCGGAACCAACAGTAAGCACAACATTAAGAGGAAGAAGCTACAGGATTCGTCGTTAACCTTTGTTTGAAGAGCAACAATTTTGTTCATCAAGAATTGAGTTTGGTTTGTTCTCTTTGAGCAATTTTGAGACGATACTACAGGGGTTGGATTTTTCATCCTCAGTGTCAAGTTGGATACGTTACTCTTGTTTTTCATTTTCATATTACCAAGACATCAGAATTAGTTTGATTAACATGTTCCTTGTTTTAAAGGCGGTTACTGCTCAGTTGATAACAATGCACATTAATGAATTTGATATTCTTTTGATGAAGGTTCTGTTCAGAAAATGTTTTTGGAACATTAAGGAATTTCCAGAGCATTTTATTTACTTACCTGTTAAGGCCTAATCTTAGGTTACGATTCTTGTGAGTTGGCCCTTATTTTTATTTTTATTTGAAGATAATAGTTATGATAAATGTTTGGCTTTGATAACGGTAGAAGGGTATGGGCACAGGGCATATCCTGTGAATGATGCTGTCTGGCTGGAAGGTAGTGGAAAAGCTATATGGGAAGCCCTTCCATTCATCCCATCCGATCCAACGCTTATTCGCTGTAAGTTGGGGGATTATTCCTAAGTGGAGCCGGTCCTAACCAATAGACAGAGCGGTCACTAGTGACGGATATGCTTTGATGATTGAAGGAATAAAATAAACTATACCTAGGAATTCATGCACAGTCGATATCCACTTTAACCTAGACCCTATTATTTGACACTTGGGCAGTCACTATTACTTCTCTACTTTTCATTTCAACATATTTATGGCCGAAAACTCATGTAGTTTGAATAATGCCATTTTATGGTGCTCTGGTTTATGAAGTTATTGCTCACTACAACTTGCAACATCTAAGTGTTTATTGTTTTGATCTAGGTTTTGCTGATGTAACTATTACACCCTGCACATATAGTATCATACTAGAAATCCATGCCAATGGTATACAATTTGCTTTCTGCAAATGATTCATAGCAAATAAGACTATTTTGAAGGTTTTTGGTACATCTAAAGATGTAACTATTTTATAAAATGACATAGGATTATAGTTAACAAAGGCCTTCTCAAGAGTTTTATGCAAAGGATTTGCATGGAAGAGAATGGAGATTCTGACATATATTCAGGGGTATGTACATAGCCATTGCAGTTCACATGTTGCTATTTTGTGTTTGGGAATTTCTGACAGAGTATGTTGGTGTCCCATTTTACTTATCATGGTTAGTGCAACTTTGGAATTTTCTCAAGGACTAAATTTCATTGGGTTTGAGCCTCTATGACAGAGTAAATTGGTGAGCCCCTTACTCTTCCCTATTAGTGCAACTCTGAAATTCTCTCAGAGACCGAATATCCAAGGCTAAATTTTTTTCCTTCCAATGCCTTTTTTACGCTTTTGTGCTTATTTTGAATATGAGAAGGCCCAATTCCCCTTCTCAAAGTCATTATATGTCATAGACGTAAGGGGAAAATCAATTGATGGTTACTTATCTATGAAATTATTGTGACCAACATGCAACAAGATCCAAATTTCTGATGCTTATTTGAGATGGATTAGTTTCTACACAACTTTACCATGTTGAGGAAGCATGGATTAGAGATATGAGATCTTAAATTTGTCAAATTTAGTTTTTATGTAAGCCATTGAGAATTAAAGCGTTGAATCATTGATGAGAATTAATAATTTCCTGTTATACATGGGATATTTTTGCAGGTTAACCTCGCAGGCATTTGCTTACTACACGATGGATTGTCTTTGTCAGTTACAAAAGGATTTTTACTCGAGATGCTATAATTTTCTATGGTACACTCCAATATTCTAGGAATTCATTATTCATGTTGAAAGACCTATTGTTACTTGTCACTAGGGATACCTCACATAACATGCTTTTGTATTCCAACAATGTACCTTTTTGTTTTGTTTTCTTTTAGATTTAATATTTGATTCACAACTAAAATTATATTGATCTACACACTAATCTAGTATAGACTAGTGTCAAACAATTGATACGATACAATTCTACTTCTTTCCTTTGCAAGTCCGGGTGCTTGTATATTCCTGGGCAGATGTTCATTCCTTGTGACTCCATAAGGGTATCAAAAGAATATGGCATCCGTGATAGAAAGGTATTACTTGATTTAGTTCTGCGTTCGAAGTTAAAGGATAACCTTCTATTGATCATCTATTGCTCTGCTGGAGCATGTTGGTAGCACAACTTAATCTCATCAATAATGGAAGTAAGGAATGTTGCACCTGACTTCCACTTATATGATTGGAACATGCCACAAGACATGCTGGGTGGTAACATCTGAAGTTCCCTCCCTATGAAGGAACATGGCTCTTGATGAATCAAGGCCCAGCAGGATCTTCATTCGTAGTGCATGCTCAGGTCCCACAATTTCATTTCCTTTCTCTCAAGCCACTCTTCAAACATTTCCCTCTTTTGTCACTGAGGGGAGACTTGGTTGGTGAACTGGGGGGTGTTGTTATTCACCCACCAATGTTCAAATCCTGACAGAGACATTCTACCCCCACCTGCTCTTTGTCTATGAAAGGTGATACTTGCAACTTGAAAACATTCTCTTATTTTAGTTGCTGAGCTAATGTATCGTTCAATTATGTTCAATTGTTCAAATTGAAGTCAAATAACTTGTAAAGAATCTTACTTCTTTTGTCCTTCCTTTCAATTTATTTTTCCAAAGAGTGGAGTCTAAATGCCCTGGTAGCAAGAAGGATAATAAGAGATTATCTTGTGGACAGTAGATGTATTGTTGTTGCTATAGAGGGCAATAAGAGATTATGCTGTGAATAGTGGAAAATGAGTTGTGGATAGTGCATGATGAGTAAGGTAGCACGAGAGTATGCCGTGTACAGTCAATGAAGTGTTTTTGCTCTAGAAGGGCAATGAGGGATTATATTGTGGACAGTAGAAGAACTGGGTTTGAATCTTATCAATGCTTAACCTGTGACAACCAAATATTTGAAACTTTTGGTTTGTAGCCAGTAGTGTTTTGGTGTTGTAGTTTGGGTGCATGGTGATTTTGGTCCTTGGCTATTTGCAAGGTTAATGGCTTAGGTGGAGCAGAGATTTTGCAGTTATCTTATGGCGGTGAGTGGGAAGAGCTACTTCAATGATGATTTAATGACTGTACGACTCCATTAAAATAATGGGAAAAGTTAAGTGGAATTCTGTTGTATCTTATGCATTATTACTCACTTGTATATTGGCTGGAGTTTGTGCTTCAATGACCTCTAGCCATATATGAGTCCATTACATGTAATATAATATATCTTTTTGTGAAATCGAGTTGCATAAAATCTGCGTTTTTCTTCCTATTGATTCTATTTGCAATTTTTTTCAATACAGTTTAGCAAGTTCTTCTATTCTATTAAATGGTTAAATGTAAAATACATAATTACAATTGAACCAGAGATTATACAATCCCAGCCCAACGAGAAACTAGGTCATGTTATTATTTAGCATAATAGTAAAGAGTTAAGATATGTCCAAAAATGAAACTGTGTGGCATTTCCATCAAAAAAGTCTAGCCTAACATAACTGTGAAGTCAGAATTAAGTCTAAACAACACATGAAATTATAATATACATAATAAAAATGGGAACTCATGGCTAGAAACCTGCAATTAGGGTTAACTGCACCCTTCAACCATGTCAATGGCAGAATGAAACACAATTGGGGAATCCCTGGAAGAACCCAGGAGCTCTGTTGGGAGGACACGATCATTTATTCAGAGCCAGGAACAGAGAGTTATAAAAAAAAACTATTTTGTTTGTTCAGAAATTCCAGTTTCTGTCAAATTTCTTGCCTGTAATTTTTCTTGGATAGCACAACATGAACACAAAAGTTTTTGTGTGCCTGTAAAGCTCTAATTTTGAAAAAAAACTTAGTGTGGTTGGAGCCAAGGTGGGGATGAAACCTTGTACCAGCTCACCCACATCCAAATCTTCTCTGTACGCCCTCTCTATCTTAACATCCTCCTATATGGCCCCTCTATGGCCCTGATTCAACGCTGAATGTGGGGGTAGAGTAGCCTGTTGAAAGGCCAAAGCCACTGCAGCAGCATCTCCATTTTTTCCAAAACTTGTCCAAAATCACCTCTTAGGTATACATGTCAATTTACCTTGTTGTAGTCTCAATTAAGCTATGCTTATAGAACCAACTACAGCAAGTATAATGAACAAGGAATTTACAGATCAATTGCAAATTGGAAAAGGTAACCCTCTTCGAATCTCATCTCATTCCATGCGACTTATTTGAGATTCCCCTGGCAAGTCTTAGGCCCAAAGTTGGGGGTTTTAGAAAAGAAAATTTTTGAATAGTAAAGCACACAAACTAGTAGTGTAATTGGAAAACGTCAATGGATTTGGATACGATTCAGGCAGTGATCATTTACATGCTGCTCCTACCAATGAATACTGTCAAGTTTCAACACAACCACATGCCTATTTCTTCCATCACGCAAGTAAATTCATCTATGATATGTATCTCCAAAGCCCATAGCCTAGTTTCCTTACACTTACCCCTGCAATGGCTTTCTTTGAAATCTGCAGCAATCTTTACAAAATTTTGCAGTTGCATGAAAGAGAACACTTCCGTAAGAGACCACAGTCACAGACCTACTTTCCCTTCCTTAAAAGTTCCCAGGTTAATACATTTTTAGTCAAAATTGAACTTACTAACTGTAAGGGACCTTGGTACAAAGTGGATGGTTTCTCTAGATTTATGTGATTCACAGCTAAAATTATATTGATCTACACATTATTCTAGTATAGACTAGTGTCAAACAATTGATACGATACAATTCTACTTCTTTCCTTTGCAAGTCAGGGTGCTTGTATATTCCTGGGTAGATGTTCATTCCTTGTGACTCCATAAGGGTATCAAAAGAATATGGCATCTGTGATAGAAAGGTATTACTTGCTTGAGTTTTGCGTGCGAAGTTAAAGGATAAACCTCTATTAATCAGCTATTTCTCTGCTGGAGCACGTTGGTAGCACAACTTAATCAGATCAATAATGGAAGTAAGGAATGTTGCACCTGACTTCCACTTATATGATTGGAATAGGCCACAAGCCATGTTGGGTGGTAACATCTAAAGTTCCCTCCCTATGAAGGAACATGGCTCTTGATGAATCAAGGCCCAGCAGGATCTTCCTTTGTAGTGTAGGCTCAGGTCCCACAACTTCATTTCCTTTCTCTCAAGCCCATTCTTCAAGCATTTCCCTCTTTTATCACTGAGGGGAGACTTGGTTGGTGAACTGGGGGGTGTTGTTATTCACCCACCAATGTTCAAATCCTTACAGAGACATTCTACCCCCCTGCTCTTTGTCTATGAAAGGTGCTACTTGCAACTTGAAAACATTTTCTTCTTTTGGTCGCTGAGCTAACGTATCGTTCAATTTTGTTTAGTTGTTCAGCTTGAAGTCAAATAACTTATAAATAATCTTACTTCTTTTTTCCTTCCTTTCAATTTTTTTTTCAAAAGAGTGGAGTCTAAATTCCCTGGTAGCAAGAAAGATAATAAGAGATTATCTTGTGGATAGTAGATGTACTGCTGTTTCTATAGAGGGTAATAAGAGATTATGCTATGAATAGTGGAAAATGAGTTAAATTTCAAATACATAATTACAATTGAACCAGAGATTATACAATCCTAGCCCAACGAGAAGCTAGGTCATGTTACTATTTAGCATAATAGTAAAGAGTTAAGATATGTCCAAAAATGAAACTGTGTGGCATTTCCATCAAAAAAGTCTAGCCTAACATAACTGTGAAGTCAGAAATTAAGTTTAAACAGCACATGAAATTATAATATACACAATAAAAATGGGAACTCATGGCTAGAAACCTGCAATTAGGGTCAACTGCACCCTTCAACCATGTCAATGGCAGAATGAAACACAATTGGGGAATCCCTGGAAGAACCTAGGAGCTCTGCTGGGAGGACACCTTCATTTATTCAGAGCCAGGAACAATGAGTTATCAAAAAAACTATTTTGGTTGTTCAAAATTTCCAGTTTCTGTCAAATTTCTTGCCTGTCATTTTTCTTGGATAGCACAACATGAACAAAAAAGTTTTTGTGTGCCTGTAAAGTTCTAATTTAAAAAAAAAACTTAGTGTGGTTGGAGCCAAGATGGGGATGAAACCTTGTACCAGCTCACCCACATCCAAATCTTCTATGTATGCCTTCTGTATCTTAACATCCTCCTCTATGGCCCTGATTTAGTGCTGAATGTGGGGGCAGAGTAACCCTTTGAAAGGCCAAAGCCACTGCGGCAACACCTCCATTTTTTCCAAAACTTGTCCAAAATCACCTCTTAGGTATACATGTCAATTTACCTTGTTGGAGTATCAATTGAGCTATGATTATAGAACCAACTACAGCAAGTATAATGAACAGGGAATTTACAGATCGATTGCAAATTGGCCAAGGTAACCCCCTTCGACTCTCATCTCATTCCATGCGACTTATTTGAGATTCCCCTGGCAAGTCCCAGGCCCAAAGTTGGGGGTTTTAGAAAAGAAAATGTTTGAATAGTAAAGCACACAAACTAGAAGTGTAATTGGAAAACGTCAATGGATTTGGATATTCAGGCAGTGATCATCTACAGGCTGCTCCTACCAGTGAATACTATCAAGTTTCAACACAAACACATGCCTATTTCTTCCATCACGCAAGGAAATTCATCCGTGATATATATCTCCAAAGCCCATAGCCTAGTTTCCTTACACTTACCCCTGCAATGGATTACTTTGAAATCTGTAGCAATCTTTACAAAAGTTGCATGAAAGAGAACACTTCCGTAAGAGACCACAATCACAGACCTGCTTTCCCTTAAAATTTCCCAGGTTAATGCATTTTCAGTCAAAATTGTACTTACTAACTGTAAGGTACCTTGGTACAAAGTGGATGGTTTCTCTAGCTTTATGTGATTCACAACTAAAATTATATTGATCTACACATTATTCTAGTATAGACTAGTGTCAAACAATTGATACGATACAATTCTACTTCTTTCCTTTGCAATTTAGGGTGCTTGTATATTCCTGGGCAGATGTTCATTCCTTGTGACTCCATAAGGGTATCAAAATAATATGGCATCCGTGATAGAAAGGTATTACTTTCTTGAGTTCTGTGTGCGAAGTTAAAGGATAACCCTCTATTGATCAGCTATTGCTCTGCTGGAGCATGTTAGTAACACAACTTAATCTGATCAATAATTGAAGTAAGGAATGTTGCACCTAACTTCCACTTATATGATTGGAACAAACCACAAGCCATGCTGGGTGGTAACATCTGAAGTTCCCTCCCTATGAAGGAACATGGCTCTTGATGAATCAAGGCCCAGCAGGATCTTCCTTCGTACTGCATGCTCAGGTGCCACAACTTCATTTCCTTTCTCTCAAGCCCATTCTTCAAACATTTCCCTCTTTTGTCACTGAGGGGAGACTTGGTTTGTGAACTGGGGGGTGTTGTTATTCACCCACCAATGTTCAAATCCTAACATAGACATTCTACCCCCCTGCTCTTTGTCTATGAAAGGTGCTACTTGCAACTTGAAAACATTCTCTTCTTTTAGTTGCTGAGCTAATGTATCGTTCAATTTTGTTCAGTTGTATAGCTTGAAGTCAAATAACTTGTAAAGAATCTTACTTCTTTTGTCCTTCCTTTCAATTGTTTTTTAAAAAGAGTGGAGTCTAAACACTTACCCAAATCAATGTGTGTAGTTTTGCAATTTGGAAACAATGAATAAGCGTGGGTGATGATCATTAATTAGTTGAAGTTCTCCTAGCGACCACTGACAACTAACTTGCATGGAGAACTATAGAGTAGATAAAACGTGGTTTCCTTCACCTTCACCAACTATTCCAAATTCTCATGTTCAATTTGTTAAACATGATCATTGAAAATATTTGCATTCACCTTCTCATTAGTGAAGGAATTGAGATGTCATAAATATGTGTCTACTGAAGTACTATATTCCTTGGCTTACCATATCTGTAAATCCCTTCTCCATCTATGGGAAAATTTTGTATAAGGGATTCTGGAGAATCACAGATTCTTCATTGATTTCACCATCATCCTTAGGATTATAAATTACCTACAGTCTCCTTTTATGAGTATTAATGGTTGTAGGGGTAGAAAATAACATTTCAAGAAGGTTTTCAAATGGGGTAGCAGTTTATGAAGTGGAGTTTATATATATATATATATATATATATATATATATATATATATATATATATATTTAAATACAAATTCCTTTAACTATTAAAGGAATGATATACATATGGCTTTAATATAAGAAAAAAGGGTTGCAAATGTAGCTTCCACAAACAAATCCAGGAGTCAAACAGAGATCACCAACTCACGTAATGTTTACATGTCTTGTCCATGAAAGAGACTACAAAAAACTACCCAAGTAAATAAATACTAAGAATTGACCACACTAGTTACACTAGGAGGCTAGTCATGGTAATTCTCTAGGGTAGGGTTCTAAGCCAAGATATGGGGATTGACACTAGGAAGCTAGAGTGGGGAAGCTTGAGACCATATGGCCAAGGGATAACATCATTACCTACTTGTTGCTTGGTGGACTATGTTGGAATTTGGGTAGCTCAAAGGAATTTTTGAGAGGTGAAAACCCACCAAAAGGAGTTGGTTGGGAAAGTTACCCAAGTAGTTGGAGTTTTGACCCAAAGATGTGGGTTTGGACCCAAGACAATTAATTATTTATTCTAATTTAAAAACTTTCATGATCATAAAAACTGTCTTCAAGGGGTATCTGAAGTATTTTTCCATGATGGCATCAAATTTATTAGCATCTTAACTTCCCTTTAGAGAAAACCTAAGTTGGTTAGTGGTTTAATTTCAGTTTAGGAGGAGAAAGATGCATGTGCAACATGCTTGCCTTGAAAATAGTGTTGGAAGATCTTTGGTGAAGAAAAAGTATGGAGTGTGATATGAAGTTTGGTATTAGTCTGTTGTGATCCTTTGTGGACCCATGAAGACACTTTCAGTATCTAGTGCAAGGCATTTTCTCCTTATTGTTGGCATATTTAGGAAAATGTACATGTTTTTCTTAATAATAAAGTTTGTTGCATTTGTTGAGTTCAAGAACTTAAGAGAGGAATGGAGAATGAATTAGGGAAGAGAATTAAAGTCCTTCAATCAGATAAGGAAAGGGAGTTTGCATCAAATGAATTTTCCAATTGTTACACAAGTGAAGGGATTTAAAGGCAAAGACAATTCTACACTTTATTTACTTGAATAGAATGCGCTGGTTGAATGAGGAAATATGATAGTGCTGGAGATTTCCAGATGTATATTTTTTTGAAGGCAAGAGATTTCCAAGTAAGAATTTACTATATTATTGATTATTTTCATCATCACTCTCAGTGGTGCCTCTAACGTCTCTGTTCAAACAAACTTAAAGTCTCTGGTCAAGTTATATCAGCTAGTATCATACATTTATCAAATGCATCTGAAGAAACCTGCCTACTATTCTCTGTTTTGCATGTGTCAATGAGAAATATACCTTAAGTGTGATGATGCCTTTTTGTTCTGAAGCTTTTTGCTATCAATAGTATACCACAAGGTTTAGGCTTGTTGATGCCTTTTAGGATCCCTTCAAGTTGTTGGCCTTGTTCTGCAAACCACTCATTCAAGACAGTGTTAATGACTATTATATCATGCCAGCAAACTCTAGAAGATCTTTGTGCTTAGCAAAATTGTATGATCTTCAAAACTTACTCACCACAGGTATACTTCAGTTAGGCCCACAAGAGGACTATCATGAACACTTTAGGATTATTGTCATATAAAAGGTTATTGTCACAAGAGTGTTGTATCAAAACACTGCAATGATAGTCTTAAGCAACTTCTGTAGGGCAATGATGAACCTTGAGGCTTACTACTGCAATAAGATAAAGCTATTGTATACAGTGAAACTGCTTGACAACACAACTACTGTGGAAATGATGAGATCTTAATTCTGATGCCCTTTCACTTCTTCAACTTAAATGGTGTTGCAATGTAAATTATGTTTCCATAGTTGAAGATCCGAAGTATTTTGCGATATTGTTATTGTACCATGGCACCTGGATCGGATCCAGTGTTTATCAACACTTTTTTAATATCATGTTTTGTTTTCTTCATGTTTCTGTTCATTGGAAATTCTGAACCACTTTCTCAACTGTTAGATTAGATGGAATATTTATGCATATTCAACTCTCTTAGTAGAAAATAATGTAACCATTTTAGGAATTAGCAGTTGGTGATATATGGTTGAAGTTGTAATTGTGGGATTCCAGAGCTATTAGTAGTCACAAGGGTGATTGATGGAAAACGTTTTGAATGCCTCCAAGAAACTTCCTCACTTCACTTGCAAGCTTTATCACCCCTTGTTATGGATGGCCTATGACATTATAACAATAAATCATGTTATAAATTTCACTCCAACTACAGAGAAACATAGTATTCAGAGCATGGATGTATGAAAGGGCCAGTATGTCAGAAGAAAAACTCACCAATGCTATCCATGGCTTGCTCCAACTTGAAAAGATACTCACGGTTATTCCCACATGGACCAACAGCTTTTGCAATTTTCCTGCATACAAGATGATGCCATCTGTAAGTGAAATTATGTTGAAACGTTTTATACCATATTTCAAACATTTGGGTCAAATATACTATTGTAAGTTACATACCTTGCTATTTCTTGCAGTGGAGCTGGGCCCAAATAGTACTTGTTTATGTTCTTGTATGGAGTTGATATGAACCTGCAAAAATTATAAAACCAATGATTATGATGAATCTACCAGTGATTATGATGAATCTGTCTAAAAAGCAGGAGCAAAATGTATTGCCATATAAAACAAAGCCAACAAAAAATGAGACAAGCCCAGAGAAATTAAGGCTATGAGATCAAATCTTCTTGAACTCACACTAGGACTCCAGTTAGAAATGGGGTTGCAAATTCTCTTTCTTCCTACAATAACAAATCCACCATTGAAGATCAGACATCATATGAAAATTTCAAACACATGAATAGCTTCTATATATTTCCAAGAAATTGTTAGGCAGTTGCCATATATATGGAGAAATGCAGAGCATATTACTATGTAGAAATCTACAGAGGCCTTAAGATCATATTCACATTCCCTCCTTTCCAGATATTGATTATCACATTTATTAGTAAAAACCCATCAGCGTTTTTCCCATTAATAGGCAAAGAAAAACATGCTAAACAAAACAGTGAGCCTCCCCTTTCATCTCACCTTTATAGCCAACCTTTCCTTCTCTGGTTCTCCTCTCACGTAGTAAGATCTACGCCACTAAGAATATCAACCAAAAATCAGTGTCAGTCCATACAGAAAAAAAACAATGGAGATGCAGAAAAATATCCTTCACCAGACAAATAAAAACCAATAGAGTTTAAACAGCCTTTACATGGATTTCTTATTGCAAAATATCTAGTATTCCCAGCAATGTACATAGCTCAAAAATTATATGGGAATATAGACAGAAGATAAATGTAAGATAAGAATATTCTCTGTTCTTACACAAATAGCTCCCTCCTGCACTTCCAATGTACATGTCCGAGCTGGAGATTGTGGAGTCCCACGGTGGTCAGTACAAGCTACAAAAAGCACAAGGAGGTTTAAACAACCATTCCAGCAGTAACACCATTTTTCATTATTGAATGATGTGAATAACTCATCAGTAGGAAAGAAATTTAAACCTAAATTAAAAAGTCTTTGGTAGCCTTTGATATATCCAACAAATTCTTCATCAACATCAACATCCAGAAGCCTATACAACCCATTCTGTTTTAGCACCGATGCAATCACCTAACCATTGGTTCATTACCTTTATCTTTCACAAAACAATTTTCAACACTAAATGAGGCCTCCAAATATGGACTCTATATTGTTATCTCACTAATTGAGAGAATATTTTTATCCATATCTGATCAATGGTATGTAATGCACATTCTCAAAAGCACACTTCTTAACATCTAGCAATTTCATTTGAACATCCCCACAATTTTCCACAAAATGCACCCAACCAAAACCAAAGACTATAGTTTCTATTTTGGATTTGGCTTCAACGAAGGTAATAAACCAATCCTTCTTGATGGTCATGTGCTTTAAAGCACCAAAATCAAGGAACCAATTATGTAAAGGCCTACCTCCCACCTAAGAAGAAATTTAAATATATATATATATATATATATATATATATATATATATATATATATATATATATATATATATATATATATATATATATATATACTATATATGTTCTAGGGATCTTGCTGCCGGGTTGTCATAGGTTTCCTAGCTGTGCAGGTGTTTATTACTGTTGTGAATTGTGTGTGGCACTGAACTGGGATTGAGTTTAATACACAGTTCAATGCTTAGATTTTTTTATAATCCAGAGCCAATTCGTCCCTTTGTCTTGTCCATTCTCGCCGCATTTCATGATTGAAAGTAAGATTAGGTCAAGGTTCATCAAGGGTGAAAATTGTTTCAGTCATAATTGACTTCATCACATCCACGGACAAGTTGCCAGTAATTGATATCTGGCCAGATTTGTCATGCCTATAGAACAATATGGTTCTTTGGGTTATATTTTATTTGGACTTATAAGTTATAACTACCAGATTTGAAAAGATGCATATACTGAAAACGTATCTCTCCTTGAACAAATTTAAAACAAGACATCATTTGTACAACAATACTAGGAGAGCATTGGCAAGTTCTAGAGTGGGCCTCCTCTCCAATCAATGGAGCTATCAGGTAAATACAGGGTGCCACTGCTACTACTTGTGGGATTCTGCTACAAATAGATTCATGGCATGGCATGAGCATGACGTGGGGAATGGAGTTTTTCTAATGGTTCTCTTCATGTTCATGGTTATAATTTTAACAGATTCAGCAAGGTGGCTGCAACTGGCACATATTCCTTTCAATATCCAGATTTTGAAGGCATGAGAAGGAATAATATTTTGAAGAAGTGAAAAGCAGTTCACCTTATTATAGTTACCATGCTAGGTCTTCCTTTAAGAGCTTCACAACATCAAATAATTTCCATAAATATGGTTGTGTAAGAGTTGTGATGGTGTTGTGATGTAAATTATGTTTCCATAGTTGAACATCTAAAGTATTTTGCGATATTGTTATTGTACCATGGCACCTGGATCGGATCCAGTGTTTATAAACACATTTTTAATAACATGTTTTCTTTTCTTCCTGTTGCTGTTAATTTCTCCTCAAACTCCTCTCCAACCTCAATATCAGTGCTAGTAGTAGCATGAGCAACAACACTACGCTTAGCAGAACTAGAAGAACGCATTTTCCAAACTGCATGAGAACTACTTCCCTCACGAGTCACCATGTACCATGCTTGGTCTCGGTGGTTCTCTTCCTTCTACTCCTAGTTCAACTACCATATCTTCATTGGAACCAACACCCCAAAGTCCACTAGACAACGATTCACCATTTTGTAGTAGTGATTCACCATTTGTACTGGTGATTCGCCATGATTTTACAAGATAATATAATCTCGTGAGAGATTCGCCAAAAAATTATTTATACATATTATATTATTAATAAAATCGCCTTCCATTTTTCCTATGTATGATGGGGATTCGCCCATTTATTATATATACAAATTTAGGGGGGTTCTTAAAATTTTACCTGTAATGTGAATCCTAAGATGATAGTAATGCCCAAATTGTGGCTTGAATAGATACAACTCAAGTGTATCTAAGTCATCTAAATCACTCAGGGATCACATCTAGCCTTGGTGACACCAACCCTTAGCATGGTTGGATTTTTTGCCATGGGGTTTTGAACTGGTGAACTTCTCACCAGAGAGTGCCTTAACAAAACACCATGTCACCATCTATTGTATGCCCCATGGGCTAAATCTTTTTCAATTATTATCTCATAAGAAATATAATTTTCAAGTAGGAAGGAATATTCATAAATAAATATGGGTAGTTTATAAATGTGTTCATACTATAAAAATAAAAAGTCAAACAACCATGGTTTTGTAATTGGATTTATCAAATATGTATGCTAGAACAAATTAGTTATACCTAAGATTAATGCTATTGCAAGTTGCTTTCAATTTACCAATGACTATTACTAATAGTTATATGGATAGTAGGGTGTATTAGTATAGTGTCGTTTGTAAAACTTATTAATGGAGAAACCTCAACATTTGTGAAACATAAGAAAGGGTTAAGGTAAGAGTGCTCATTCTCTCCTCTATTGTTCTTATTAGTGGCTAAATATTTGAGTAGAGTCCTATGACAAGCTTCAAGAAATGAGTGGATTTTTGTTACCATGATTGAAAGAACAATTTATCTAACTCATTTGTTATTTGTTGATGATATTTTACCATATATGAATAGTTCAACAAGGCAAGTGAAGAAATTAATGATGAAAAATAAATATGTAAAAGTTAGTTGTTTGTTACAAACCATAAAGAACAAAGTAACATGTTGGGGTTCTTTGCTTAAAATCACTTTACTTTTCAAGAGGGCTTCAAATATATGGAATATAATCTAAAATAAATGTATATGGAAGAAAAGATTGAGGTTTATTATTGGATATAGTTGAGAGAACAATACACCATTGATATTGTAATTGGATTTGTAGAGTGGGAAAATTAGAATAGCGAAAACCTCTATTCTCATAGAATAATAACAAAGTATGACGATGGATTCGATCATCATCGAATCACAAAACACACACTACAATCATGCATGTTGTAATATTCATAAAGACATACTTTATAAACCATAATCCATTTACTCTTATCATAGTCTCGAACCATAGTACATTTAGAATTATTATACTCCCCTTTGTTCTTCACATCATTAAAGGAAGTACTTCAAAATAAGTTTCCCCAAAGGCTCATTTATTTATTCAATAATTAAATAAAAATTACATATTTTTATATTAAATATTTATTTACTATTATCTATAAAAAATGAAAAATAAAAGTCAATTGGGGTTATCTCAGGTGGTTGAGTGGAATGGTCGTTATCTTCCCCACCCAAGTTCAAATCCTTGCTAGTGACATTATGAGCTATAATGCCTTAATGAACTCTTAAGTAAGTATACTTGTGGGCTAGCCTAATACCAACAATGTCACTCTAGCCCTCAAACTTAACGAGAAATAAATTGAAAAAGAAAATTTTAAAAATAATAAAATTCTTATTAATATAAAACTAATTTTTTTTATAAAAATATGTTTGTATAATAAAATCATTTTATAAATCACATTACTATGAGAACATAAATACTTCATATATTAAATTACTAACATGGGGGTTAGTACTTTAATACAAACCTCTTCAAAACTATGGCTAGCATCGTTGTAAGTTAGCCATTCCTAAGGTGTCATATAACATACTTTTGTGAAATATTATTACTATTATTGATAAATGGTGAATATAACTATTAAGATTTGATGAGAAAAGTAACTAGGATGGAAAATTTTGTTTATGAAACGTGATTACATTTTTATTATATATTTAAATGTATTTTTTTTTATACAATATTTTCTAAAATATCCTTATACTATAAGTAAAATATACCTTATATAACATTAAGCTATGTCTCTATATTATATTTTTTGCATAATAGTATGACGTTATTATGTATTACCTTCTATAACATTAAGTTATACCTCTATATTATATTATTTTGCATAACAGTATAACATTATTATGTATAACCTTATATAACATTAAGCTATGCCTCTATATTATATTTTTTGCATAATAATATGATGTTATTATGTATTACCTTATACAACATTAATCTATGCCTTTATATTATACTTTTTGCATAATAGTATGTTATTATGTATTATATTATATAGTTATTAAAAACTCTTCATATATATATATATATATATATATATATGAAATTTTTATGAGTGACATTTATTTTTAATTAAAAAATGAAATTTTCATGAGTAGTATTTATTTTTAATTAATTAGAAATTATTTTAATTAAATATTTCTCCATACTTAGTGGTAAGTAATTGTTTAATATTCATTATAAGATTTTGCATGAAAAATCTATGAATTTTAATGGAAATTATCTATTATTTAATATTCATTATAACCTTTTGCATGAAGGATATATGAATTTCAATTGAAATTAGCATGTTGCAAGGTAAAGCATTTTGACAATGAGACAATGGAGGTGTGAAAGAGAGTAAATACACATTATGTTTAACTTTAGCCATAATCACTAGTAGCTTAAGTAAGGCTGATATGGAGATGTAAAGTCTTGGTTAAGGCATCGGGAATAAAAGAAAATGCCATTTTGTTGATCCAAATAATATTAAAAGTATTATTACATCTAAATTTAAAAAGATTTTGTTATATAGAAAATGAAAGGAATATAAGATACTACAAAGAGGTGGTCATCCTTAATTTAGAAAATCAAAAGTATTTTTTAATTCTATAGAGCATAAAGAAGAAAAAGTGAAAGGAAATTTCTCTAGAGTATCCCACATACACCCAAATTAAAACTCAATTTTAATTTCTTTGTTACAACATTTCTAATCTCTCAAGCCATAAAAAATATGATAATCTTGAAACTCCTCTTTTAATGTTTTTTTAATACAAAATAAGATTATATGGGACTCTAAAATTTTCTTTCCTTTTTTTAAGGCTAGAAATTCATTATGATTTTAATGAATTTACTCATTATCATCATCATTAATACTAAGTGTTGATTAGTAAAGTGAAAAAATGAATGAGTTAAATGGACATTATAATTATTTGACATAAACAACAACAATTAATAAATTAGAAAATATTTTAAAAATATAAATTAAATTTATTAATATAAAACTGAAAGTATTATTATATATGAGAGGATCTAAATTTTGTAATAAACGTTGAAATTAGTAACCTACATTTCCATCCATTTAGAACTAAATTTTTTTATTATAAGAATAATAATTTAAATCCTGAATATTTCATGTTTATAATATATAATTATCTTTGTATTAATTTTTAATAGACAATAAAACACACTGGGCTATGCCATATAAATGCACCCTTTAATGATGGTTTCAATGTAAATATCATCGTTTTTTGAAGTTAAATAATGAGGATCTGTCAATTAAACAAGAACGGTTGTTCAGCAACAAGTCCCTACAAAGGAGGGAGTGTATCTTGCCAACTACCAGTACAAGTGTAGGAAACATAGAGGTTGAAAAGAAAAACCATCATTTTATCAATGTGTAGATTTACAAGAGATCTGAGGTTTTTCATGCCATCTATAAACACTAAAATACATGATAATAAATTATAATTAGAAACTTGTTTTTGTCTTTTATTGTTTTGTGTGAGGTGGTTACTGCTCCTCGTGGTGGACGTAGAGCTTATATACCGAAAGACTAAATGTAACACAGGAAAAATCCCAAGCGGAGGTGTTTTCATTCAGAATGTTGATGCCTTGTTCGCAAAACCAAAAGCAAAGACGACTACGCAAGGTTACAAATACAAGACGTTGAGTCCAAGCTCAACCACACCTTCAGGGATTAAATGTCAAATAATATTTATGATAAATAATAAATATTAATTAAAACCTTTGCAACTAAACTATTTGTTTTTGGGCAGAGACATTCAGATTTTTCATTTCCAGTTGTGAACGCACTTCCATAAAGTGTAGAAGAAGACAACCACGTGGTGGTGAGGGAAAATGAAACTTGTTTTAAGCATCTGACAAAGACAAGTGGGGAGAGGAAAATTATCCCAATGAAGCAATGGATATGAGTATGGTTATGCCTTTTCCTGGTTACGTCTTTGTTCTTGTTAGTTTACTAATTGTTTAAGGCTTTCAAAGTAACTGCTTGCTGGTGGATATGCAACTACATGCTAGTAGTTCATTGTTTCACCTGTGAGAGCTTATGCTTATTTACTAAGCAAAAAATAGACAAAATTCTAAGAATATGAACCAACAACAACGAAAGGAGGTGCATTAACATAAATATATGAAAACCGACAAGATTATGTTACACTTTAGAGAACTATATGTTATTTTGCTGAAGAAAAAAAAAATTTCCAGAGGACTAAACTGTTTGTTTTTGGGCAGATACATTCATATTTTTCATTTCCAGTTGTGAATGCACTTCCATAAAGTGTAGACGAAGACAACCACGTGGTGGTGAGTGAAAATGAAACTTGTCTTAAGCGTCTGTCTGAAAAAGACAAGTGGGGAGAGGAAAATTATCCCAATCACGCAATGTATATGCGTATGGTTCTTCCTTTGCCTAGCTACGTCTTTGTTCTTGTTAGTTTACCAATTGTTCAAGGCTTTCAAAATAACTGCTTGCTGGTGGATATGAAACTACATGCTAGTAGTTCATTGTTTCACCTGTGAGAGCTTATGCGTATTTACTAAGCAAGAAAGAGGCAAAATTCTAAGCATATGAACCAACAACAATGAAAGTAGGTGCATCAATGTAAATATATGAAAATCGACAAGATTATGTTACACTTCAGAGAACTATATGTTATTTTGCAGAAGAAAAAAAAATTCTAGAGGACTCTAGTGGCAATGTTGGTACACAGTCAGGCCAGAAGACATAAGATTTTCATTGATATATCTGAAGAAAAACTCCTCAGAAATGTGCTTGTTGTTGTTGTTGAGTTTGAGAAGGAGGTGTCTTTGAATGAATCTAAACTCCAAAATATTTTTGATGATTCTTGAACAGAGTCTGTCCTTGTTATTCCAAATGATTTTAGATGTCCTATTCCCACTGCTGAGCAACCACGGCCTACGTAGTTGCTGGAAATACTGAGAAGGGGTGTGAATCAATATTCCTTTCAATTAGTATTATTATTAATCTTTTAGAGCATTAGTTAATCTTCAATTATTATCAGTGTTTGTACAATGATAGCAGTAAACAAAATGAACACAACTGCACATAGTTTTTAAGGTGGAAACCCTCTCCGGGAACAAAACCACCTGAATGATTTTTTAATAATTCTTTAATATTCAACTCCAATTGAAAAGAAAGCTCCAACTTCCTCGAACTAGAAAATCATTCTTCTCCAGCTCCCATTGGATGGACGCTCCAACGCCCGATATTCTTCAGTAGTCAACTGAACAGACACCCCAACACCCAATGAGCTACAACTCACCCTAGCACCACCCTACCACCCTGAAGTTTTCACTGGCTTGAACTTGTTGGTGACTTCATGCACCAACCTAGCACCACCCTACTACCCTATAGAAGAGTAAAAGAAGAATGGACTCTCGTACTAGGGAAAATGGTCCACTTTACAATGATATAGAATGATGTAGAAGAAGAATAAACACTAGACCATAACCCCAACTATGACACAACCACCTAATGATGATCCTAGACCTCTCGACATTTCCTCTTCAACTCTTGGCAGATAGAAACTTGTACAATTTTTACAATGATACATTTACAATGACTTAGTATAATGATACGTTTATAATGACTGTATGCAGTGTTGCCCACTTGAAGAATTCATGTGGTGAACTTCTTGCTACCTTTCTTCACATTGATTTATGCTCTTGTCATGCTACCCTCTGTTGCACCTTGCTTTTCTTTGCTGCCCTAGATATTCTGGTCCTTTGCAGCCCTTGACAACACATGATCTAGCTTTTTCTTGCCTTCTAGGATCTTGATATTGAATCTAGTGTATCTCTGTTATTTCAGATCCCCAATATGTGATTTTTGGTTATGTAGTATTCCTCTAAGTTCTTATTTTCAATGCCACAGGTCTGATCCAATTTTGATTCTTCAAGGGAGATTTATGCCCAATATCTCACAATGACCTAATTATGGATTGCTTCGGTAGAGCGAAATTGTACGGCGTGCCATGTGTCACTGTTTCTTCATTCAGCCCTAAAATTGATACAACGAAAACTATAGTCTGTGCAATATCTTCCACTTTTTATAGAATTCCAATCTGATACTTAGAGATAGAGTTATGATGATTTTCCCAAGGTCACTTCTTTGAGATGAAGTTCAGGAGCCCGCAAAAACACTGACTTCCACAGATCATATCTCCAAAAATATTACGCACCTTGATCTGAAATTTTTACAGGAGCTTCCTCAGGATTTCAGATTCATCTCACAAACATTTCATCTTTTGAACCTTCGTAGAAACAAAGTTAGAGTGCATATGCCACGATGACGTGTTTTAGGTAGAGAAATCCCTACATAAGGAGGATATGAGGATCACAATTTATATAAATTCTTAAGTTGAGAGGGTATTCAACAAGTGAACATGGGAGGGATTTTAGGAGCTTAAAAATCATCAATTATTGACTTCTCAATGACCCATGCCACAACCCCATGGGGTTTTAGCCAACTAACTGGGGTTACAAACTTCAAACATGAATATTTCTCAAACCGTGAAGAATTACATGGCATGCCATATATCAACAGAATCATCTTGACAAGTAGAAACCATAAAAAATATTCTCGAACTAGAATATAGTAAATTTTTAGGTCAAAATTACCATGCAAGATCGGGGTAGCCCATGGTGCTGCTTGGGTTGACATTAATGACAACCACTGATCAACAGTCTCCCCCTTTGGCATTGATGGCAACACAAGTACTCCCCGTGCGATCATGACACCTCTTCCTACAACATTGTCTCCCCCTTTGACATTAATGGCAAAGTGTAACTCCCCCTGATACACAACCATCCCGCGGACCTGTACACACTTCCACTCCCCCTTTATATTCTAAATAAGGAAAATCTAATGAGATCTTAGGAGAATACAAAGCTTCTGGCAAAGATATTCAAATGCTTCATGAGTACTCTTACGATCATCAATGTTTCCAACCCAATATGCATCTGTAAAGGCTTGAATAATGAGATTTTTAACCTTGGGATACCACAAGCCATATTCTGTTGTTCCCTTTAGATATCTAAGAATTCTTTTGACGATAATAATATGTGATTCTTTTGGTGATACTTGGAATCTTGCTACTTATCCAACTACTTGAATAACATCTGGGTGAGAGGCTATTACATACAGAAGATTGCCAATCATAGATCTGTACAACCTTTGATCCACATCTTTAGATGTGTCATCTATGATCAATTTTCAACCTGTTACCATCGAAGTAAGGATGGGTTTGCAATCTCCCATTTTTAATTTCTTGAGAATTTCGTTGATGTACTTGGATTAACATATAAATATTCCTTTCTCTTATTGAGATATTTGAAGCCCTAAGAAGTATGTCAGGTCACCAAGTAAAGAAATCTCGAACTCACTTTGCATCTTTGTAGCCAAGTTCTTACTTAGTCGATCATCATTGCTACAAAATATTATATCATCCTCTTTAGCTATTAGACATGCTTTAGTTGCTTCATCTAGAACATATATGTCATTTGGAGCTCGACTTTCTGTAGCCACAATTTCACCATACCAGCCTTTCATGATTTCACATTTTGTGGAGTTGAATAGTATTGTGTGTTCTTGATCACACATTTGTCCAACACTAAGCAGATTGTGATTCATGTTTTCAACTAATAGAACATTCTTGGCTAGAGAATCTTTGCTTTCGAGAGTGATGGTACCTGATCCTATAACATTTCAAGATCCATCATTTCCAAAGGACACGGTTCCATCCTTCTTCTCTTTCAGAGATACAAATTTCTTTCTATCTCCAGTCATATATGTTGAGCAACCACTATCAACATACCACACATATTTTTTGTTTTGAGCCTTGAAAGTGAGAGAATAATTATCAGTCTTCTTCTTCTTCCATGTTCGTTCGTTTTGTGGCTTCGAAGATTCTTCTGTAGGATTTTCATGTTTGCAATCTCTGGCTATGTGTCCAAAGTTTTGACATTTGTAACATTCAATATTATTTATTAAATGTTCAAATTTATTGATGTTTCGTTGAGCCCTAGGAGGTCCATATTTTGTAGATCTCCTGAAATTGTATTAGTTCCTAGGGTACGTGCGACATTCTACATCTTTTTGACAAAATTTTCCAAATGAATAACAATAGCCATAAAAAATATTTTGGTACCTGGATGGAAATCTTCGTCAAGGAATTGTCTTCCAAGTTTGTTCTTACGAATCTTGCCCAATGAAGTCTACATGCATGTCAGATCTCATAGGTTCATTGTACTTTGTTGTAGAAGGTCCTACATCTTCTTCTTTGTAACTGAGGCCAGTTTTGTTGTTGTAAGATTATTGATTTTTGATGAGTCCTTCCAATGCCCTTGAGTTGTTGGCATAGCTTTGGACAGTTTTACCCTTCTTCACTTCCTTACACAGCGAGACTACTTCGGCTTCTAATGCTTCCATTTCTTAGTTGCCTTCTTCCAACTTATTTTGAAGTGACTCTTCAATACATTTATGTTATTCAACTTCAATTTTTAGACCTTGAACTTGTTCTTCAAGAGTATTGGAATGGATCTTCTTAGCCTTGAGCTCTTTTATAAGCTGGATTGCCTCCTTAGAAAATGCTTCTATGGTCATCCCTTCTTCTTCGTTGTTTGATACCTCTTGTTTAATGTGCTTGGCCATAAAAAATACACTCTCATTGGCTTCTTCTTTGCTGTCATTATCTTCATCGGATGATGAGATATCTTCTTTAGAGAGAAAATTCCTTTTTAATCCTTTATTTTTATTTTCTTATTGAATTTATTAAAGCCTTTCTTTTCTTTTGAGTTTCCATCACTTCTGTTCGGACATTTTGTTGCGAAATGCCCAACCTCACCACATCCGAAACCTATCAATGGAAGTTTTCCCTTGAATTTTCCCTTACCAATTTTTAGTTTTCTCGTAAAGTAAGCATATTCTCCATCTGAAAGACCTTCTTCATCATCTTCCTTTTCTTCACACTTGCAGGTGCAGGTCTATGCCTTTGAAGGTTGTTTCTCCTTTTTTATTAGATGCAACGAACACAATTTCTAGATGAAAAGTACCCTCTTCTTCATCAAGTCTCATTTCATATGCTATGAGAACTCCATGTAATTACTCTTTGTTGAGTTTGTACATATTTGCACTATATTCTAAGACCGATACCTTTGGGTTGAATCTCCCTGTTAACGTTCTAAGAATATTTTGTATAATAGTCTTCTCGCCAACAGGCTATCCCAATCCTTCCAGAGTGTTGGTTATTTCATCAACGTGTTGGAAGTATGCAACAATGTTGTTATCTTCTTTCATTATGAGTTGCTCATTTTTTTCTCTATAGATTTGAAGCTTTTCTTCTCTAACATTTGAGTCATCTACATATATATTCTCAAGCTTGTCACATTCATTTTTTGCAGTTTTACAACCCAACACCTTATGATAAGCAGATCCAATAAGTCCAGTGATAAAAATATTCTTTGATTTTGCATCATTTACAAAATTATTCTTACCTTGTTCATCTGCGGTTGATGTAAATCCATTTTGAACGGTGTCCCATACTTCGTAACCTTGCACCAAGAGATAGACCTCCATTTTTCCTTTCCAGAGTGCATAATTATTTTCATTGGATAGAGGTACACCATTCTTGGTATGCTCCATGACCTCCTTCCAACTGTTAAAATTCTATTGAAGGAACCAACCTCTGAAACCAATTGTTGGAAATACTGAGAGGGGGGGTGAATCAGTATTCATTTCAATTAGTATTATTATTAATCTTTCAGAGAATAAGTTAATCTTCAATTATTATCAGTGTTTGTACAATGATAACAATAAACAAAAGGAACACAACTGCACACAGTTTTTAAGGTGGAAACCCTCTCCGAGACAAAACACCTAAATGTTTTTCTAATAATTCTTTAATATTCAACTCCAATTGAAAATAAAGCTCCAACTTCATAGAATCTAGAAATGCATTCTTCTCCAGCTCCCATTGGATGGACACTCCAACGCCCAAGATTCTTCAGTAGTCAACTAAACAGATGCTTCAACACCCGATGAGCTACAACTCACCCTAGCACCACCCCAAATTTTTCACTAGTTTGAACCTATTGGTGACTTCATGCACCAGCCTAGCACCACCCTACCACCGTATAGAAGAATAAAATAAGAATGGAATCCCGTACCAAGGAAAATGGTCCACTTTACAATGATATAGAATGATGTAGAAGAATAATACACACGAGATCATAACCCCAACTATGAAACAACCACCTAATGATGATCCTAGACCTCCCAAAACTGCCTTTTCAACTCTTGGCAGATAGACACTTGTAGAATTTTTACCATGATACATTTACAATGACTTAGTACAATGATACCTTTATAATGATTGTATGCAGTGCTACCCACTTGAAGACTTCATGTGGTGAACTTATTGCTGCTCTTTTGCACCTTTATTGTTGCTCTTGTCATGCTACTCTCTGTTGCACCTTGCTTTGCTTTGCTGCCCTAGAAAGTATGGTCCTTTACAACCCTTGACAACCCATGATCTATCTTTTTCTTTCCTTCTAGGATCTAGATATTGAGTTTGGTGTATCTCTGTTATTTCATATCCCCAATATGTGATTTTCGGTTTTGTAGTAGTCCTCTGAGTCTTCTTTCCAATGCCACAAGTCTGACCCAATTTGGATTCTTCAAGAGAGAGTTATGCCCAATCTCTCACAATGACCTATTTATGGATTGGTTTAGTAGAGCGAACTTGTACGGTGTGCCACGTGTCACTGTTTCTTCATTCAACTCTTAAATTAATACAGAGAAAAATAAATTCCATGCACTATCTACCACTTCTTATAGAATTCAAATCCAATACTCAGAGAGAGACTTATGACGATTTTCCCAAGGTCACTTATTTGAGATGAAGTTCAGGAGCCTACAAAAACACTGACTTACACAGATCATATCTCCAAAAATGTTGTGCACCTTGATCTGCAATTTTTACAGGAGCTTCCTCAGGATTCTAGCTTCATCTCATAGACATTTTAGCTTCTGAACCTTCGTAGAATGAAAGTTAGAGTGAAAATTACATGATGACCTATTTGAGGTAGTGAAATCCCTACATATGGAGGATATGAGGATCACAATTTATATAAATGCTTAGGTTGAGAGGGTCTTCAACAAGTGAACATGGGAGGGATTTTAGGAGCTTAAAATTTATTAATTATTTACTTTTCAATGACCCATGCCACAACCCCATGGGGTTTTAGCCCACTAACTAGGGTTACAAACTTCAAACATGAATATCTCTCAAACTGTGAAGAATTACATGGTGTGCCATATATCAATATAAACATATTGACAAGTAAAAACCATAAAAAATATTCTTGACCCAGAATATAGTAATTTTGTAGTAAAAATTACCATCTAAGATCGGGGTAGCCCCTGGTGCTGCTTGGGTTAACATCAATGACAACCACTGATCAACAACGGTTCTTCCTCCTGGTTATGAAGGGGAGGTCACTATATGCATGTTTATAATGTTCCCACAGAGGGTCTGTATCTGAATTCTCATCACGTTTGATTATCATCCTATAAATCATATTCATCATATAGCTGTTGAATTCTATGAAATTCTATAAAAAATACCAATGTTCAGTTAGGAGAAAATTCTTCCAAAGCTAAATGGTTGTGATGGCCAAGCCGAAGACCAATGTATCCAACATCGAATGGAAAATAAGCCTTCCCAAAGACCTTTTAGTGCTCAAACTTGTGGTCGGGAATCACTTGCCTAATCGAGTGTTGGAAAAAATCCTCCAAGTTTTCATTCGCTGGAAATCAAGGTTTTCTCCTCTCTACAAGATGGCTTGGAAACTCGGTGCTGATGATCCAAGGATAATTTTTCATTATATAAAAGTGGGAATCGCAGTTTCTCTAGTTTCCCTGTTTTATTTCATGCATCCATTGTTTGAAAGTGTTGAGGGAATGGTTGTTTGGGAAATCATGAAAGTGGTGGTCATCTTCGAGTTCACTACAGGTAAAACACTAGGATTCAAATCTTTGTATATCTATAAGTTTGTTGAATTAGCATTGCATCACATTAGTTTATGATGTACCGTATGTTACGATGTTGATATTCAAAATTGGCACATAAAGAGAGGATGATTTAAGGGTATGATATGTATTGTGGCAGGAGAAAATTTGTCCAAGGGATTTATCAGAATACTGGAAATGTTATTGGGGGAATATTGGTTGTAGGGGTAAACTACTTTGTAGATATGGATAAACACAAATCTAAACCAATTATACTTGGTACATGGGTGTTTATACTGAGTGAGTAAGCTAAAAATATTCCCTATATAATAGTGTTACCTAATTTATCAAGAATTTTTTGCCTAGTTTATATAGTTTGTGAAAATAGAGCTTCAAAGGTTTATATATATTGTTGATATTTATATAAGAAAATATGGACTTATATGGAGAAGATGTCAAGTATTTAGAAACTATATACCATAAGTTGTGATATTTTTAAGATCATAGGAAATCAAAGTTGTGACCATGAATCTATAGCTCTTGATCCCACAAATTAATAAATTTGTGACCTTACGGTATTTTTATAGGTACATCCTCCACATTTGCATATTTTTTTCCGAAAATCAAAGCCAAATATGATTATGGCATACTAATACTCATGATTCATCCGACTGAGCTTAAATTCTCGTGTAAGTGTTAAGACATTCAGTTTTGAGTTGAAAGGGAAAAGTAGAAAAAGGAGGAAACAAACCTTTGGTAATCCAAGAGGCCTTCATTTTGCAGAGGTTGCCTTATTTGTTCTCAACTCTTTGTGTTCCACATCCTCGTCATTAGAGGACTCCGACTGTTCATATTTTGAGCTGAAATTATTTTGTGGCTTTGTATAACAGTGTAGCCTCGATGAGTGTTGTGGGTGTAAGCACTTCTTCCTTTATTGTTGGTTTACCTTATATTAGACAAATAAAAACTCAAAATAGTCTTGAAGATGATGGGCATTCTAGGATACTCTTGGGCAGTGTTCTGGAAATATATTATTTTTTCTGTTGTTAGCTTTTCTCAGGTTTCATTAATTCTTTGTTGCCTTTGTATTTCATATTTTGTTATAGTTGCAGAAGAAGTAGGCATTCATATTCTGTTATATTTGCAGAAGAAGTAGCCATGACATGGAAATTTTGTATAAGCAACAGTGTAAGGAAATTCATGAAAAAATTCTGTTTCATTCGTCGAGGGAACTTCATTCATGAGACAATTCTGTTTTCGTGAACCGACGCCAATACATCATGGAAACAACCAGTGGAAGATGAGCCTCAACCACACCATCCTAAAGTTCCAGTATGTGTTCTTTTTTGATGCACTGTGTTACTCCTTTCTTACTCCATTCCATCAAAGTAGAGTCATGTTCATTTGTATCCTCTCCAGGTTATTTTGTTTAGGCTTTAGGCCTTAAGGCAGTGAGAGAATCTAAATGTGGGTGGAGGCAGCGACGAGTGGGAAGAGGTAGTGAGCGAATCTATAGGTGGGTGGATGCATTGAGGAGTGGGAAGAGGCGGTGAGTCGGTACCAAAGTACATGAAAACATAGCCAACTTGTAGATCAACATGACTACCACCTTATCTATATTATATATTTACATCTACAGCTAGGTGGAGGTAGTGGCGAGTGGGAAGAGGCGGTGAGTCGGTGCCAAAGTACATGCAAACATAGCTAGCTTGTAGCTCAACATGACTACCACCTTATCTATAATATATATTTGGTAAAACAAATGTTTGTGAACATTTTATGCTAGTATTATTTCTCGTTTGGAGAAATAGGATGAATGTGAAACCATGTAAAAAATTTCAACGTGAGAAATGGAAGAAGAATATAGAGATTCCTGGGGAAGAGGCCAATAAGATGAAAAAATGTTCTATTGATTAAAATAATTATCCTATCTCTTGATAGATTGAAGAAAAATGCTTTAAAAAATATCTATTCAAAACTTTGGATAAATTAATTTAATTTCTTTATAAACTAACGTGGGACAATTTGATTACTACACTCAATGCAGTAGATGATAGGGACTTATAAATTGGTCTAGGAGGGTTTTTCATGTTTATTTCCAAAAATGACTTTATAAGAAGTGACTAAATTATTTAAAAAATAAATACATTCTGGAATTTACTTTCCTGAGTGCAAAATTTTTGGGTCTTTTATGAATTTTTGCTCTGCAAAGACGACAACAATATTTCCTGGGCTATACGCCCATTAATACATCCCAAGGATAGTTTTGTTGAAATTTTTGAAAATTCCAAAATAAACAGTGGAGAATAAAACTCCCTTCTTCAACACAGAGAAAAATATTCAAATTTCACTTACAGTGACAGAGTTTTCACACTTAAAACAAATTTCTATTTCTTCAAAAACTAATATAGATTCTTCCTCAACACAAAGGGATTAAAACTGTTGGACTACTTCTAAGCACAGTGCCAGAATAACACACTCTATCACTCTAAAACATTCACTGTGGTGTATACAAAAAAAAATTCACACTGCTCTGTATTCTCTATTTTCCCGCACTGCTGTGCTTCTCATTCACTGTCCTATCTATTACAGAAAAACTCTCCGTCTCTCACAAATATCACTGCTATTTTTTTTTTGTTTTCGCGCACTGCTGTACGTCTCAATTCTGTTCTGTGTAATACATTAAAACAAATTACAACTCTGTCCCTCTTTTGTACTCACGGAACATCACAAAAAATATAACATTACAATATGTTAATATATATTATAAATATAAAATATTTATAATATATATAACCAAACGTTAAAACAAATATACTGTGGTAATAATGTTAACTCAAAGTTAAAAACATTAAAAAAAAACTTGATGCGACAAATATAAACTAAGTCAAAAGTATTTAAAATAGTCTTTCCCTTTATGCTTTCCGGGGGCCTCGTGAGGTTCATCCTCCCTAGCTCTCATACCCCTGTGGAATGGCTGTGTTATAGTGTGTGGGGACCACTATGACGTGGCTCTGTTTTTAAATTAAAACAAAGACTTTGTCGTGTAATTTAGAACTTTCATTTGTTGGTTGGTGAGGGCTTTATTGCTGGTGGGTGAATCGTTAATTGCAGAGGAGACTGGTTGCGTGAAGATCAAATGTGGAGATTTCTTGCTCCTGCCACTGTCCTTTGAATTTCCATCAACAATTAATCTTGTTGTCTTTCCAATCCTATCCACGTTAAATTTTGCTGTCCTGCTGCTGTGTGTAGTAGTTGGAATTAAATTCCAACACTCCCCCTTAATTTCAACTGCTGGGTTATCTGTCATGCCCAAGCATTTTCTTAAAAATTCAAATGTCTTCTGCCCCAATGGTTTTGTCAAGATATCTGCATATTGCTCCTCTGTTTTACAATGCTGTAAAACAATTTCTCTATTGTTCACCAATTCTCTGATATAGTGAAACTTTGTATCTATGTGTTTTGTTCTCTTATGAAAAACAGAATTTTTTGATAAAGCTATCGCTGAGCTATTATCACAGTAAATCATTGTCCCCTTTGTCTGTTCTTGGCACAAAATTCTTAGCATCCTTCTCATCCAAATTGCTTGACACGCTGCTGCTGTAGCTGCCACATATTCTACCTCTACTGTAGATAATGCTACAATCGGCTGTTTCTTAGAAGCCCATGAAATGGCTCCTGAACCCATATGAAAAACATAACCGGAAGTGCTTTTCCGATCATCTACACTTCCAGCCCAGTCACTATCAGTGTATCCAACTAATTCTGAATTTTCTGAAGCTATATATAAAATACCAAATCTTTTAGTTCCTTTCACATACCTCAGAATTCTCTTTGTTGCCTGCCAATGTGCTTCTTTTGGATTCTCCATAAATGTGGAAATTAAACTAAAAGCATGCATAATATCTAGCCTAGTTGCAGTCAGATACATGAGGCTGCCAAATATGCTTTTATATAAACTTGGTTCAACATCCTTGCTGCTGTCATCTTTACTCAACTTCAATCCCATTACTGTGGGAGTAATTGCAGCTTTGCATTCCTGCATATTAAATCTTTCTAAAACTTGATTCACATACTTTGCTTGAGAAATAAAAATTCCCTTTTCATTTTGTTCTACTTCTATTCCTAAGAAGTATCTCAACAAACACATGTTAGTCATTTCAAATTCATCTTTCATGACTGTTTTAAAATTCTCAATGAGATAATCATCATTACCCGTGAAAATAACATCATCAACATATAAAACCACAATCAACAATTTACCATCTTTTTCTTTGATGTAGAGGGTGGGTTCTCCCTCACACTTTTCAAATCCATTTTCCAATAGATAGGAGTCTTCCTACTGTACCATGCTCTTGGTGCTTGCTTCAGCCCATAAAGAGCTTTATTCAATCTGCAGACTTTGTGCTCTTGGCCTTTCTTCTCATATCCCAAAGGCTGTTCAACATATACCTCTTCCATTAAAACTCCATTTAAAAATGTAGATTTTACATCCATCTGGTATACTTTCCATTTGTTTTGTGCTGCTATGGACAACACTGCTCTTACTGTCTCCATTCTTGCAACCGGTGCAAAAGTTTCTTCATAATCAATCCCATGCTTCTGCTTATAACCCTTGACAAAAAGTCTGACCTTGTGTCTTTCTATTTTTCCTTCAGCATTGCTTTTGGTCTTATAGACCGATTTAACACCAATGGCTTCTTTACCTTCCGGGAGATCAACCAACTCCCATGTTTTGTTCTTCTCTATGGCATTTATTTCATCATCCATGGCTTCTATCCATTTTATATCTTTAATAGCATCTTCAAAATGAATAGGATCATCAATTTGACAATACAAAGCAAATAAGGAATTCATACCTTCATTTGCTGCTCCCTGCTCATAGATTTCTCTAATACTTCTGAACTTCGTTTCTCTTTCACTTGGTGTAGTCGTGCTTGATGAAGCACTTAATTCTGCTCCATGTGGTGTGCTTGGTGATGCACTCCCGCTTCTTCTCAAGGGTGTTCTTGCTTCCGCTTGAGGTGTTCCTTGCTGTCCCTGTGTTGGTGGAGGTTGTGCTATTGATGAGTTGTTAATTTCAACTACATCTTCCTCATCTTCATCATGAGATAAACAAATTTTAACATTAACTGTTTTCTCAATGCTTCCATCCCATGCTTCCTCTTCAATAAATTGCACATCTCTGCTTATTACAAACTTCTTTGTGGATGGGTTATACAATCTGTATCCTTTGGAATCTTCACAATATCCAAGGATAATACACTTCTCCCCCTTACTATCCAACTTCTTTCTCAACTTGTCAGGAATATGTGCATATGCCACACATCCAAAAATTCTCATGTGGGTGACTCCCTGTTTTCTGCCACTCCACGCTTCTTCTGAAACTTTGTTCATCACTTCTTTTGTGGGGCATCTATTTAAAATATACACAGCACAGTTTGCTGCTTCTGCCCAATACTCATTTGGCAAGTGTTTTGCCTTTAGCATGCTTCTCACCATTTCCATTATGGTTCGATTCTTCCTTTCAGCAACTCCATTCTATTGCGGTGTGTACCTTGTGGTAAACTGCTTGTGTATTCCGTTCTCTCTGCAAAAGCAAAAAAATTCCTTTGATATATATTCTCCTCCTCTATCAGTTCTGAAAACTTTAATGTGTAGCCCACTCTGTTTCTCTACAAGAGCTTTAAAGTGGCAAATTTTTTGAAAAACTTCACTCTTATATTTCAAAAAATAAACCCACACTTTTCTTGTGAAATCATCTATGAAGGTCAGCATGTAATTGCTTCCTGAAACTGATGTTGTTTGCATCGGCCCACATAAATCTGAGTGAATGATCTCTAAGGGTGCTTTCTCCTTTATGCTTTTCCCTGAAGGAAAATTTTCTCTGTGTTGCTTTCCCAATATGCAGCCTTCACATAGGCTGTCAGGCTTCTCAATCAATGGCAACCCTCTTACCATTCCTTTTCTGTGCAGCAAATTTAATCCTCCGAAATTGAGATGTGAAAATCTCAGGTGACATAACCAATTTTCATCTTTATTTTCCTTTTGAAAGGCTTCTTGTATTACAGCTGCTATACTCTTTCCTTTTCCTTTCAAGTCAATGTTGAGCTTGAGTGGAAACATTCTATTGCTGGTCATTTGTATTTCAGCAATAATTTTCTTGCTTGGAGGTATATATTTTATTGTGCACACATCATCTTTGAATATTACATTGTAACCTTTGTTTATGAGCTGCCCAATGCTCAAAAGATTACATTTCAGACCTGGTACATAATACACATCAGGGACAAATTTCTGCTCCCCATTTCTAGCTCGAATACTAACTCTGTGTTTTCCTTTACAGAGATTTTAGTATCAGTCCCTGTGGTCACTTCAGATTTTACTTCTTCATCTAGATTAGCAAACATTGCTCTATTTCCAGTCATGTGATTACTACATCCTGAATCTAAGAACCAAACATCATCTTTTTTATCTTGTGCTACATTACAAGCTAACATCACATTACTTGGGTTCTTTTCTTCTTTTGCTACATTGGCATTCTGATTATTTTTCATGTCATTTTGCTTCTTTCTACATTCATTGGCATAGTGCCCATATTTTTTGCAATAATAACATTGGACATTGGATTTGTCATACCTTTGTCCATGAGCATGTTGGTGTTGATGTTCACCTTGCTGGCTGTTGCATTGGCTGTGGCTCTGACTTTGACTGTTTCTCCTTCCATGTGAATGTGAAGGGTTGTTCCTTCCACCTCTGTTCTGGCTTCTGCCTCTTCCTCTTCCTTTTCCTTGACCTCTTCCTCTTCCTGAAGGCATCTGGGTCTTGAAGGCGTGCTCAAGAGATGAGGTTTCATCTCTACTCAATCTCTGTTCATGAGTTATTAGTGAGGCATGAAGTTCATCCACTGTGAACTGTGAGAGATCTTTGGTCTCTTCTATGGTGGTAACAATTACATCAAACTTTGAGGGTAAGCATCTCAAAATTTTCTCCACAATCCTTGTTTCTTCAAGAGTTTCTCCATGGGATCTTATCTGATTTATAATCCCAATCACATGTGTAAAAAATGTGTCAACACTGTCTCACTCTTTCATGCAAAGAGTTTCAAAATCTCTTCTCAGCAATTGAAGTTTTGCTGTCTTAACTTTCTCCATACCTTGATAGGCTACTTTTAGAGTTTCCCATGCCTCCTTGGATCTCTTAGCTGCTGCTATCCTTGGAAACGCACTCTCATTTACTACCTGATACAAATAGAAGAGGGCTTTAGAGTCCTTCTTTCTATTATTCTTCAATAAATCCTTCTCTACTTGACTTAAGACATTAAAAGCCTGCTCATCAGCTGGTTCTGTAAAACCATCTTCTACAAGTTCCCATAGGTCTTGTGAAACAAACAGGGCTCTCATGGTAATGGCCCAATAATCATAATTCTTTCCATTAAATTGTGGAAGTTGCACATTTCCAAGACTCATTCCTGTACTTGGTCCAGCCATTGCTATTAATATGAACTATGAACTTAAACAAACTATCTTTCCTTCTCTGAAAGAACAAACTCTGTTAAAAAAAAAACAACTCTGTTACCTTTGAGAAATACCTGAACTTTGACCTCTGTTGAGCTTTTCACACTGCTGGAGAAAACACTGCAACAAGTCTTCTTCTTCAGCTTCTTTGAAACCTTCAAAGAGCCTGGACTAGCTCCGATACCATGTTGAAATTTCTGAAAATTTCAAAATAAACAGTGGAGAATAAAACTCCATTCTTCAACACAGAGAAAAATATTCAAATTTCACTTACAGTGACAGAGTTTTCACACTTAAAACAAATTTCTATTTCTTCAAAAACTAATACAGATTCTTCCTCAACACAGAGGGATTACAACTGTTGGACTGCTTCTAAGCACAGTGCTAGAATAACACACTCTATCACTCTAAAACATTCACTGTTGTGTATACAAAAAAAAAATTCACACTGCTCTGTATTCTCTATTTTCCCGCACTGCTGTGCTTCTCATTCATTGTCCTGTCTATTCCAGAAAAACTCTCCGTCTCTCACAAATATCACTGCTGTTTTTTTTTTTTTTTCCTGCATTGTTGTACGTCTCAATTATGTTCTGTGTAATACATTAAAACAAATTACAACTCTGTCCCTCTTTTGTACTCACGGCACATCACAAAAAATATAACATTACAATATGTTAATATATATTATAAATATAAAATATTTATAATATATATAACCAAATGTTAAAACAAATATTCTGTGGTAATAAAGTTAACTCAAAGTTAAAAACATTAAAAAAAACTTGATGCGGAAAATATAAACTAAGTCAAAAGTATTTAAAATAGTCTTTCCCTTTATGCTTTCTGGGGGCCTCGTGAGGTTCATCCTCCCCAGCTCTCATACCCCCACGGAATGGCTGTGTTATAGTGTGTGGGGACCACTATGACGTGGCTCTGTTTTTAAATTAAAACAAATACTTTGCCTTGTAATTTAGAACTTTCATTTGTTGGCTGGTGAGGGCTTTATTGCTGGTGGGTGAATCGTTAATTGCAAAGGAGACTGGTTGCGTGAAGATTGAATGTGGAGATTTATTGCTCCTGCCGCTGTCCTTTGAATTTCCATCAGCAATTAATCTTGTTGTCTTGCCAATCCTATCCACGTTAAATTTTTCTATCCTGCTGCTGTGTGTAGCAGTTGGAATTAAATTCCAACAAGTTTTGGGAAATAGAATGTGACATTTACATTGGCTGTGAATCTATGTACATAATTTCTCCGGCGAACACTTTCTTGGGAAATATGGGTTGGCATTAATGAGTTTCCAGTGAATGCATGTATTCATGGTGAATGATACCATTATCATGCATATTCCTCCATGACCATGGATTTATTCATCCATTGCTATTTATTTACAGAACATCTGCACCTCTCTAGCTGGTACAATCTTCTGGGACTCCACGTCATCTTTCGGATGACTAATTCAAACAAGCTTCATTATTGCCTCCCACTTCCCTCTCAATTTAATTTCAAATTTTGAAAACCCCATGTATTTTAATTTCGAATTTTGAAAACTCCTTCTGACTTCCCTCCCATTTTAATTTCAAATTTTAAAATCACTGGAAAACATACTTCTTAATACCTGGGAGACCAACATTCCTTTAGTTTTTTTTCTTCATTATTAACTATGCGAGCAAGGTTGTTTTATGCACTATTGGGGTTTCTTTTTAGCTATTCGAGCAAGGTTTTCTTAATAACTATTCAGGATGTATTTTTCATCAATAACCTATACTAGCAATCTCAGATTTGTTGCAACCCAGTATGTTTAATTATGATACACAACTTCATTGAAATAGTGTTGCAAGATTTATGTTGAGGAAAAAGTTATTTATTTATGTATTTTTTTTAAGTAGACTCCCAAGTGATTTGCTTCATCACTTCTTGATCACTTCGACACATATTATATGTTTTTATGTTTGTTTTTCTTTTAATCGCAGTATGGAAGAAGGAAGAATCTAACATCGTCATCGTGGAAATTTCCATTCAGAAAGAATGAGCATCGCTCTTATTACTAGATTTTTGTGAGAGCCAAAACAAGTTATTAGTATGGGGATTTCGATTTGGGTTGGTCAGAAGTTAATTTCTAAAACTTCTCCGTAATAGGGTAGCCCTCTCTATGCATGAAGTCGGTGGATTCGATATTATCCACAAAATTCCTTCTCACAATATGGATGCTTGAAACTACCTAGTTCAAGTGGGATCAAAAGAAGGTCGTGCTAGAGTAAATTATGAGGGCTAAAACACATCCCACACTGTTCACCCTAGAAATTGTATAACTTTGATGAGGACCAAATAAATAGATAGGCCAAGATGAGAATCATAAACAAACCAACATCGACATCTTTAGCTTATTGGCATTTATAGCTTATGGGTTTGACACTACCTTCACTTGTCCAATGATAAGAACGCAATCCTGGATTTTGACCTGGTTGGAGGTACCTTCGATGTTTGTGGTAAAGGTTGCTAGTGGGGACATTCATTTGGGCGGTGAATATTTTAACAATAATATGCTCAATTATTGTATCCAACAATTACATGAAAAAAAAATAGGGCTTGATTACAAGTGCGAAATTTTTTCAAAGACTACACTCAAAAAAGGACAAACATATTCATCTCTTGAGTTCAACTTGACTGTGTTGAGTGTAGAAAAATTCTTCATTGGTATTGGCAGTGGCAGTAGCAATATGTGTAATATGTTTTGGAGAACTATTTTTGAATTACTATATTATTATTATTATTTACTTTATCGTTGATACGAAATTCTCTATTGTGAAATTCTTTAGTAAATTATGTTGGTTTAAATTTTGACTATTACTATTATTGAACATATTTGGTATATTTATTTCTTGCACATTGCAATTATGTGCCATTGATTAGTTGAGTTTTATTTTACCTTCAAAATACATATATAAATATTATTAAACATATTTTATATATATAATGTTGTAATCTATTTATATTAAATATTTTTTTCCTTAGTTTAATTATATATATAAATAAATATAATAAAAAGTCGTTTACATTTTTATATGAATGTGTGTATATATATATAAATAAATATAATAAAAAGTCGTTTACATATATATATATATATATTTAATATAAGTTTTTTTTTTAATTATTTAGATATTTTTCAAAATTTTAACTTATTATATTTAAAAAAAAATTATAATATTTTTTCCATTTTTGTTTTCTTAATAATTATGGTTATTTTTATTCACTCAAATTTCTAAATTTTGTATTAAAAAATAAAGGCAATAATGTTTTTATCATAGATATTATTTTAACACAGAGGAAAATACAACACCATGATTAAACTTTATTATGGATATTGAACTATTACTATATTGAACTCACTCATTTCCATATCTTATCTATATTATTTTATAATAATAAAAAGTAATATTCACACATTATTAATATCAGTAGAAAAATTCAAGAGAAGAAGGTCACATTATATATATATATATATATATATATATATATATATATATATATATATATATATATATATATATATATATATATATATATATATATATATATATATATCAAATTTATTTATTAATATTAATAAAAATTAGAACCAAATCATAATTAAATTGGTGGTTTTAAATATTTTTAATTATTATCTCACATTGTAGACTAGATTAGCTATATAATTTAAATGGTTGGAAAATGTCAATAAACATCAATCTATTACAAACCTCAAAATATTTATGTGATATATATTTCACATTACCAAGATTGAAGATATCATAAAAATTAACTAAGCAAACTATAATTGTATTTTAAATTATTATTATTAAATTATAAAAGATATATATATACGTGAGAAAAGCACTTATACATTTAAAAAGATGAAACAAGATTCTTAACCATGGAGATTCACCTCCACTTTACCATAAATTTTTTAACCTATAACCAAACTTTGTTACAGTATCATAGGCCAATAACATTAGTTATAATACCACATGTCCAAAAAATCATAATTTATTTTACAATCAAAATATTTTACATACTTCATTTTAATTTAATATTATAAAATGTTTTTTATTAAATTAAAAAATAAAAATGACATAACTACTTTTGAGATAAACCTCAACCTTCTAGACTACTAATAAAAATATTTTGTGGATATTTGGTTTAGAATTAAATATCTATCATCCAATTATTAATTATTGGAAATTAAATTTAAGTTTTGAAAGCCATATTACAAAATAGACATACCTATTAACTTAATAAGATTGATAAACTTTATTAAAGAGCATATAGAAGTGGTTTTTATCAAACTGTCTCTTGAAAGGAACTATCAAGTATGGAATTTAAGGATAGCACTATGTAATTGTCTAAACCATCAAACATAACCGATCATCGATCATGAGACATAAAGATTGGACATAAGATGTATGTGGAAATCCATATGGGAGAAAAAAAAACTCCTCATGATTAATTGTATTTTCCAACACCATATGTAGGTATAATTATTTTTGTAGGAACCACTCTATAAGAGGCACCAATTCCCCTTTCATTTGTAGGCACAAATTTTTTGGGGACACCAATCCCAACTGAATTTGCAGGAACCAACCTGCAAGAGCCAACAATCTCTTATTGATCTCTAGTTTTCATTTGTTTTTTATTTATCCAATCGACTCTTTGGTCTTATATATGCAATATGATCTTCAACTCTCTACAACCTGATCTAAATTTCTCAGCATTCACATTAGGTCACCTCTTGTTACACTTGTTTCCTACTGCCATCACACTTGGTAGTCCTCATTTTTTACACTTGTTATCTCAACAATCACACTTATTTTTCAATCAACACTCATACTTATTGTCCTTGAAATCACACTTGCTGCCACTTTGTTTTGTTGTTACATATTCTTTCACACAGTATTCATATATTAATTTCCACTTTCCTTTGCTATTACACAATCATTTTTTACTACTCCCATTTGATATTATACAGTCATTTGTTGACACTCAGTTGTTGCCACGAATTGTGGAAAATTCCTTAAATACTCATAATGATAGAAGGTATCTCGATCATTATGGACACCCATTTGAATGAGGAGTTTGGTATGTGGAATTTTTACCTTCATACAATATGTGATGGCATTTTTTGGTGATAGGATAATTAAAATATGGGCATCATCATATGGTTTTTTCTTGGATACATTTGAAGGTCATATTACAAAGTGTATTTTGAGCTTCCATCCTCAATCTGGGACAAATTTTGTTCCTTTTGGTGTAGATGATCTATTTAATATGTGGAAAATCAAGTCAAATGAATGCATTGCAACATTTGACCAACATAAGGACAAGGTATCGTAAATGTTATGGGCAAGAAAACATAAATACTCACAAAAGATGGAAGTGTTTCTCTTGCAAATTTTTGGCATGATTGCACTATTATAGGTGAAGAGGAGAATATTATCAAAGAGGATGAAGCAACATTAAAGTATAAAAATTTACTGAACGTTCTTCCAAATACTAACTATGTGAAAGCAATTCAAATTGTAGCATAAGAGTTTCCCAAGATTAGATACAGAAAGTGATACATGAACTAGGAGAAAAATAATTAAGATTATTTTTAAAATATGTGCGAGAATGGAGTACAAAGCCAAAATTTTCCCATGTGTCCCAATTTGCATTATTTTCAACTTTTCAACATCCTTCCTCCAATGAAAATTACCAAGGTAAAATGTATTAGTGAACTTTTGGAAGGTCTTACACCATTTTAGAAGTGACATTATAGCATGATATAAAAACTCACAAGAAGCACTTTATTTATGCAAAGCCAAAATTAAGTTTAATTGACAACATTATAACATGGATTCTCTTAGAGAAGGTTGGAATCTGATGCAATCCTAGGGTTTGTGATTGCCTACAAAGATGTAGGGGGTGACATTCTTCTTGTTCTTTATTTATCATGGAGAGATTTTTTCGTGCAAAAAAATTCATTAAAATGGTACCAAAAAATAAAAACAAAATGAAAGGGAGCTCATGAATATATATATCAATGTTGTACACAAAATTAGCATAAAGGAGAACAATTATGGGAAAATTATGATCACGAACCATGCTGTGTTATTCAATTCAATTATAGACAATGTATCTTCAAGGAATCTAAACATAATCATTTCATGAAAATTCCAGACATCTCAACTAAGCCATGCATAGTAATTAAGAAACCTAAAAGGTATATTAAATTAGGAAAATCTGCGCATCTGATATTGCATGACAAAGTCTAGTCAAAATTGTTAATATGTAAAAGGAGAAGCAAGTAAAATCAATATACTTGAACCTTCATGGATGAATGAAGAAAACACTTGCATGGCGAATAAGAAACGACAAAATGAATGGCCTCACCCATCACTTATATATTATTTTATTATATTATTATAATTATGAAATTTCCAAATCATGAAAAATTGAACATTAATTGTAAAATTTATTGGGAAGATAAGAGTCGTGAGGAAATTGAAAATTTATGGGGAAGGTGAAATGTCACTTCCCCATTTCTGTAAAAATACCCTCATGCCTCATTTGCAGAAGAAATTTTAGTTCTTTACTTGTGTTAGCATTTAGATAGTTGTTTATGCTTAAGGAGATTAAAACACTATACTCTTGGTAGCTTTTAGGCTGAGTGGTGTTGAGGCTATAGTTTCGGTCTTAAAGATGATATGAGTTGCCCTCATTCCACTATTGGATTTTTATGGCCTGTATGATCCCATATCGCTAAATAATGAATAGATATGGAAAATTTTAGTGTTATAAATGAAATATTTTCAAGCCAAACATAAAACGAAAGGGATCTAAAGAGATGCAGCCTTTATTTATATTATTAACTGAAGAAAATAGTACATGGCCATACAAAAATATTGGAATCCCTATAATGGCATGCACGTCTGCTCATCAAAAGAGAAAAAAACACTGAAGAACAGTCATGGACCATGAATGGATCCACCAAAAAAATCACACCACAGGGTTTTCATCATTAGGATCAAATTGGAACTGGCCATGCCAAGTTATCAAGAAAACACAATAAGATAGATAAAATCAGGATTCCCCCACTTTCATACTCCTATCGCCTTTTATAGGCTTCATGGAATCTCTAGAAACCTTATTTTATTATTTTCCCTCGAAAAAATAAGGAAAATACCATGGGTCAATACCATGGGAAAATACCACAGTTAATACCATGGGAAGATTTCGTCCACTTTGACCACATGAAGAAAAGAGAATATTACAAATCCTATCGCTAAAATATTTCTTTCCCTCAAGCAATATAATTCTATCCACAGTAGAAGCATTTTTACATTGATTCCAAGATCCCATACAAACAAGTGTGCTATCTCATCCCTCCATGTTGAATGATCCTGAATGGATCCTCCGATACTTGGATCCCATCAAGGGAGTCCTCTAAAAATATTCCAATTATTTAGTCATTTGAATCTAACGTGGAAAAAAAAAAATCTATGTACTTTCGATGACTTTGATGAGAAGTCAGCACAAGAGAATAAAGATTAAGGTTTGAGGGAGGATCAACCCACAACCTATGGCTATGACTGCAAAACCCTGGATCCCCTTGAAAGTGTTAAAAACCTCAAAGCCATCCTTAATATTCTCTATATATTTGAACATAAATACATTATTAAAAGTATTTCTTCTTCTTCTTTTTATCTAGATTAAAGAAATAAAGTTATCCAATGAACATTAATTCAACCACTTTTAATTTTAATAATTAATTTATCATTTTTAGGAATCAATCAAGATAAATTACCATTTTAAATCAATTTACATTTTTTCTCAAATGCATTCTTTCTCAAATTTCTTCATAATTATTGAACAACTATTTCTCTAGGCGAAGGTTTTTATATTGCTAGTGTACTATCTTCTCTGCTCTCTAACTGGTCTTTTCAGAAAATTGATGCCTGAGGGTGATCTGGTGGATGGATTATCGGTCTCAATAAAAGATCTGTTCCAATCCACAGCTGGCGGGGAAGGGTTGGCATCCTGGGTGCTGACATCACTACTCGTGAATATGATATCTCAATCTCATTAATCAATGTATATGGTCCCTGCCACCAAAGAGAGGACTTCTCGGACGATTGGATGCACAGTTCTATTATGAAAAAGTACAACATTATTATGGGAGGGGATCTCAATTTTTCCATTGGTTTCTATGAATCCTAGGGTCCGTGTGCCACACCAGACCCAAAATCTACTTACTTCGAGAATATGATTGATGAGGCTGACCTACTTGATCTGGCCATGCTGAAGAAACTCCCCACTTGGAGGAATAGGAGGACAGGGGAGGCTACTTTGGCCAGAAGGTTTGATCGATTCCTGATCAAGGTCTCGATGGTTGAGAAACTTGAAAAATCCATACAATGGGTTAGGGATGGAGGCTCCTCGGACCACTCTCCTATATACCTCGAATTTTAGTTGGGTCATCAAAAACCCTGATCCCCATTTAATTTTAATTTAAATTGGCTCGAGGAGCCTCATTTTCACTCATTGGTCAAGCGTGAATGGCAGCGTTGTGAGCAAAGTCCTGATCTAGAGCCTGCGCAGGTTCTCTACAACAACTTGTCTCAATTGAAGTCTCTCACCATCAGCTGGGCCAGAAGTAAGAAGAAAAAGGAGGATGATTCATTATCGACCATTGAGAATGAAATAGGGAATATGACAGGCTCAGACAGGCTTGGATTTCAATTTGTGGAGTCTGTTGACTCTCCCTAATTTGAAATATTGGTAAGAGAAAATTTGCAGAGAACCACATCAAACTGCTTTGGAGTCCAGTGCCTAGCCTTCCTAGGCTCAGAGAGGGCTCTCTCAGTTTTTATGATGAAAATGATTTTTTCTTTATGATTATATTCTTCTGATTTTAGGCTAGTTATGAAGTTAGGGGTTATTTTTTTTTTTGGTTGATTGTTTTAGTTGGATAGACAGAATGTGGAAAGCTTAATCCTTTGGGATATGGAGTCATAAAAGGCTTAAATTGTACATCAACTTTTCAAGGGTTCTCATAGGGCAAGCTAACTATATCAAATGGATCTTCTTAGGTAAGATGAATATGAGATGACAAAAAGTTGTGAATTCAGGAAAACTAAAGGGCGATTAAGAATCATTTAACTATACTTCAACAAGAAACCCTTTAAGATAACAGTTTAAGAAAAACTAAAGAGCAGGAAACCCTTTAATTCTTTAATTAAACTTTAATAATGAAACCTTAAGACAACAATCTAGTAATACTAAAGAGCAGTTAAGAATTATTTAATACTACTTTCAGATGGAGAAAATATTTAAGATAACAGCTCAATGAAATTAAAGAGCAGTTAAGAATTCTTTAACTAAACTTCAAAGAAAGCTTTAAGATAACGGTTTAAGAGAAACTAAAGAGCAAGAAACCCCTGAATTATTCAATTAAAATTTAATAAGAAAACCTTAAGACAATAGCTAGGTGAAGCTGAAGAGCAGGAAACCCCTGAATTATTTAGCTATACTTTGCAGAGGAAAACATTAAGATAAAAGTAACATACAGAGTTAAGGTGCCAAAACAACACATCTCAATCTTAAATTTATGTTATATTATCAGAGAAATTGATTTACAATATGTAAACAAAGGACAAAACATTGACAAAGAGGGATAACATCACCATTAACATAGCTCAAGAATCCTGTGAACGTGCTTGTATTACTGATGTCCAACTCAAAAAACAGTTACAATTCTTTAGTGAATAATATTTGAAACTCAGAGTCTGATCAAAATCCAACCTAGCAACCAATAATGATAATGAACAATACATGCAGTATTTAACTGCAATTTTGAGAAGGTTTCCCTAATCTAGGGTCACAGACTGCACTTATTACAGAGTAAATGTAATCTTGAAATTTCAAAACATGCAAGGCCCAATGCTGAAATATCACTCACAGACTTATTGTAATAATAACTTTCTAATTAATTGTTGAGCTAACTTTGACTAGTTTGCCTTTAGCATTAACTTTTACAATAACTTCTAAGCTGCTGGTAAAATATCTCTGACTATAGTATTAACTGTAGGTAGATTGTATTAAATCAAAATTTAGCTGTAGGTAGCCAATGTGATGGGGAAAAAGTAAATGCTAACTGGCCTGGTCATTTGGTTGTGTCTTCTTTGTATATTTGTTTCTGATTTGTCTATGAACTTTGATTTGTCTTTAACCTCTGATTTGTCTCCTTCTGTATCTTTTATTTGTTTTTTGTACTGCTTCTGTTGTCATTGAAATCTCTTCTTCACCCTTCTTATCTGTTCTTTATCTTAACTATGTCTTCCAACCTTTTATTTCTTCTTCTAACCTTTGACTGATATTTAAATTTGTTTTTATTTGTCTTGATCTCTGCCTACGCAACCACTATAAAACTCTTATTTTTTTATACTCTGTATTTTGAAGAAACCTCACTATCTTTGGAGTAATTATATGATTCTTACTAACCATGATCCATGGCTGCTTCTAATTTTTCTTGTGCTCCTAATCCTCTGATGAACAAGCCTTCTGAATCGTCACTCAGAGAGCCTAGTCTAAATAAATATTTGGAATTTAGAAATGCATTTTGATTATCGTACCTTATGTTATGTATGTCACCTACAGAACTAAAAAATAAATATTAATAAAATGCAGGTCTACAGGGGAGGTGAGCAATGGTGGCTTGCAGGTAGTAGGGAAATTCATGGAAAGCCTGGAAAATGGAGGTTCTTGATTTCTGTGTTTGGTTATGACCTTCCAAGCCTTCAAGAAATATTGTGGGGGCTAACATAAATGTTTCAGGGCTTATTGCAGTGACATAGTGCTTCAAAACATTCAAAAAAAGTCAATGGTTTCATTGTAGGTGGGAACAAGGTATCGGGTTTATCGCACGAGGTGTAGGTAGTTAATGGTATTGGTTGGGGGGATGCGATAAGACATTGGGATGACACGTGGTGGAAGGGAGGGGTGTGAAAACCGCCCATTTCGCAACCCCATAAGGTTTTAACCATCATGCATTTAGGTTTGTGAAAAGGCGTGCGGGCCATCAGATCTGATGGAGCGGATTGGGCAGTGGTCGGGGTTTAATGAAACGGTGGCTAAAATATGATGTGGGTCCCAGGGGAAAATATCAAAGTAGAGGTGTTTAATATAAGGTGGGGCCAAGGTCACATTAAAGCGGGCGAATAAGGTTTTTAAATAGGGATTTAAATATAAGGGGTCAGGTGTACTAAAATAAATAGGGTTTATTTTAAAGAGTGGGACTCGAGACAAAATTTATTTCAAAACAATGTAAAAATGGGTTTTTACATTGTTTTAAATGAACGGAGGGGAATGAGTGAAGGGGGAGGGATATTGGCAGTGGGAATGGGGTTTTTTAGGCAAGGAAAAGATAAAATGAGGGGATTAAGGTCAAACATGAGATTTTAGAGTATGAGAGTGTTCGGTTAAGGTAAAATTAGAGATAATTGATAGGCTAAAAAATAATGAAGGCAGTGAGATTTCTGAAAATAAATGATAGTGAGGGAATATTATTTTCAACAGACTGTAGAAAATACATAGTCATATAGTGATATTGTAGAATACAGGAGGCTAATAGAGTCAAAGGAAAGACTCGTCGCTCTGGAATTGGAGATAACTAAGATTCTTAGGAAACAGGAGGAGGAATGCAGGCTCAAGGGCAGGGCTATCTGGTTACAAGCCGGAGATGAAAACACCAGATTTTTTCCACAATGTGCTAAAGGTAGAAAGATCATCAACACTATTTGGGACCTTAAGGACCTGAATGGTAGGGTGGCACATATTCACTTCGAGATTGCAGACATGGGCATCAATAATTTCTCAAATCAATATAGAGATCCCGGGAATGAAAATATTTTGGAGATCATGCAGATCACTCGCTTCATTCACAAATTTGTAGAGGAGGATAATTTGGAGGACCTGGATGCTCTGGTAACTTTAGGGGAAGTGGAAGGGGTTTTGAAATGGTTTAAAAAGGAGAAAAGCCCTAGTCCTGATGGGTGGCCTATTGAATTCTAACTTACCTTTTTTGACCTCATCGGTAAGGACCTCCTTCAGGTCATTGAAGCTAACATGAATTTGGTCAGGTATACGATGGATTTAATGCTACCTTCATCGCCCTCATTCCCAAAATTGATAAGCCTCTATCCTTCAATGACTATCGCCCGATCTCCCTCTGCAATTATATTTATAATATCATTTCCAATATTATTGCAAACCATATTAACCCTATTATCTCCCGACACATCGCCAAAGAAAAATTTTCCTTTCTCAATCATAGACAAATCCATGAAGTGATTGGTACTGCGCAGGAGGCCTTACACTCCATCAAACTCAGGAGCCTTAAGAGCACCATCCTCAAAATTGACCTTGCAAAAGCCTTTAACTATGCCAATTCGAGTTACCTACAACTCATCCTCATTCATATTGGATTCCCACACTCCTTCACTAATTGGATTATGGGATGCATTACTAATGCCTATTTCAACATTCTTATATATGGTGCAGCTTCTGATTTTTTCCATGCAGGCAGGGGACTTAGGCAGGGATGCCCGCTCTCTCGTTTACTTATTTGATTGATTATGGAAGGAATTTCCTCTCTTCTATCTTAATCAAAAGAAGATGGTTCCATTCATGACGTTAGAATTGCAGATTTTGTACAGCTCACCCATATGTTGTTTGTGGATGATATTCTTATATTTATTGATGGAACTTGTCATGAAAATATCAAAATTTTCAATTTACTCAACATTTTTTGTAAAGCAACTGGTATGGACCCCAACCACAGTAAATCCACCATTATGTTGGTGTGATGCTCAGATTTTAAATGCAAACATGCCCTGGCCCTCTTTCACTTAGAACACAAGGAATTGGAAGAAGGTATAAAATACCTTTGTTTTCACCTAAAACCAAATGAACGCCACATCAATGAATGGAACTGGATTATTGCAAAAGTGGAACACAAAGTCATCATCTGGGAGCAAAGATGGCTCTCCAAAGCCGACAGGATGATGCTCATCAAATCTGTCCTTCAAGCCATTCCTGTTTATTGGATGGCTCTAGCTTGGATCCCCAAAGGTCTTACAGCTAGCTTCCAACAAATCTGTAGGAGATTCCTTTGGAGATGCAAACAAGATGGTTGTACATATGCTTGGATAGCTTGGAAAAATATTGCTAAGCCTAAAGGTTGGGGGGGATGGGGACTAAAAGGCCTCAAAATTTTTACGTCGGCTTTGGCTGCTAAAATGGGCTGGCATCTCATCACCAACAATAGTCTGTGGCAGGAAGTTACATACTTCAAATACATTGCACCTAGATCTACCATGGACTGGATCAAAGGCCACATCCAACTATCCCTGGGCACATCAATTATTTGGAAGGTCATCACAAGATCCATTCACCTCATTAAAAAAGTCTTGGCTTGGCACATTGGATCTGGTGAACAAGTTAAAATTGGTGAGGACAGTTTGCCGAGTAGTGGAAAAGAGTACCAATTTCCCTTGGGCATCAGGCAGCATCTAGCCTTGTCTGGGAATCTCTTCATCTCACATATCACTTATCCTCTTAATTCTACTTAGGCATTACAGGCATGGAAGTTGGCACATGAGCTTGCCATCCCTGAGGATCAGAGGCCGAACTGGAATCGGTTTCTGAGAGCACTCAGAGGTACAAATATTCAATTAATAGATCGAGATGACGAAATCCTATGGGTCATTGCCCCCAATGGAAAATATACACCAAAGGTTGGGTACACATCACTGTGTGAATTACTGGAGCCACAACTGAAATAATCGTAGTGGAAACACCTAGGGAAACTGAAAGTGCCCCCAAAAATCTAAAATTTTCATGTGGTGCATCCTCACCAACTATACTCCCACAGAGGATAACCTCACCAATCGTGATATTCATGGGCCCTCCAAATGCAGTTTATGTCACATGCAGGTTGAGGATGTAAACCATTTGTTCCTATGTTGCCCTGAAATTAAGCATCTTTGGCACCTCATGACAACATCATTAGGCTATACACTTTGTTGGCATGACACCTCAATCGTTATGGCTTGGAACAACTGGTGGCAGGCTCCTATCGGACTTAAGGACCACAACATTCCCCTCCTCATTTCTTGGGGGACCTAGCTGGCCAAAAAATAGGCCATATTTTTGGGTAAGATTACAGACTGGGAAAACATAAGCAGAAGCATTTCTTCCATCTTCCATCTCATACCCAATGATGAGCCACCACCTCACAACATAATTATTATCCCTGAAATTATTGACAGATCCATCCCTTGGGCATACTTCGATGGCTCATCCAATGTGACACGATGTGGTGGAGGGGCTATGCTACACCTCTCAAATTCACACTGATTTCATCTTAAGATGGGCCTTAATCTTGGTACTAATAATTGTGCCGAACTCAACAGTCTTAGACTCCTCTTGTTTTCCCAAAAGAAAAGTTGCAATAGATTACAGATCTTTGGGGATTCAGAAATCATTATCAATTAGTTTAATCATGCGACAAAATTTCATGCTCACATTCTTACGTCATTACTGGATGAAGTCTTAAATTTAAAATTGCATTTTGATTTTATATTTGTTAGTCATATTTACAGGCAGAGGAATCAAATGGCTGACCAATTATCCAAAAAAGCCTCGCAGCTAGATTGGGGCATATGACACATTTTTGAACAGGATGGTCCGCTGGAGTTCTAATATTATCATCGAACTTTTATTGAGGACATGGTGGAACCATGGGAGGTCTAGATACAGACTGCACAATTTTTTTATTTTTATTTTTTGTGGCTAGTTACTACAACTATTTATTATTGTACATACTTGTATTTATTTTTGTTGTGAAACCAACTCCAAAAATAGAAGAAAATATATATCAATGCCTTAGAAACAAGCCACTTCGAGGGGGAAACCTCCAATACATTACATGAATGAACAATTCTTGGATGATACAAATGACCAAAACCACTTTCTATATATAGGAGTCCATGGGGCCACAATATAATCCTAGTGAGGCCATAATGCAATCCTAGCCGACCTAACAATAATAATGTAAGGGCACAATAATAACAATATGGGGGTTACAGGGGTACAAAAATAACAATAAGGGGGGCTACACTAACATAATAAGGGACTACACTATTAATATAGGGACTTAACATGCCCCTCTCCTTCAAACAAGTGTTGTCCTCAATGCTTGATTATTTCTTAATGCTTCTGTATAAAATTCTCATCGTCCCATGTGGAATCTTCTACAGAAAATTTATTCCACTTGCTGAGATACTCTGAAATAGATCGTACTTGTCGAGTTCTTGTTTATCTGACTGCTTCAGAACTTCTTTTGATGTGATGTTGATCTTCAAATTGTTTCATTAGATTTTTCACCAAAGTTAGGTTATCCTTTGAGAGTTGGAGAACTTGTTGTTGATGCTCGATGTGATCTTCCACTAATTTATCATCCATATTAACTATTATTTGATCCTTCAAACCATCCAACTTAGCCTCCATTTCTGCTTTTAAACCATCTATGTCATCTTCAGTTTCTCTTCATAAGATCGAAATTTGTTGCACTTGGTACCGTAATTTTGATATCTCATACTGCAATTATTTCTCTTCATGCATCATAGTATAGCTTTTAGAGGGCTTAATGGGCATGGAATTATTTTTTGATGGAATTTTAGAACCCAATACTGATATCTGTGCTTCAATATGCCCTTGGAATCACTTCAAACTGATTTTTCACACAAGACTTATGTAATTTGAAAAAACAAATACACACCTTTTACTTGCTTTTGAGGAGCTCGATATTGAAAATGAATTATCTCTGTGATTTCAAATACTCAATATATGAAATTTGGCCCTGTGGTAGCCCTCTGAAACCTCCTTTGAATGCCACAGGTCTGACCTGATTAGGATTCTTCAAAACAACGTTATGTCCAATATACCACAATGACCTAATTATGGGCTGGTTCAGTAGAGCGAACTTGTAGGACTTGCCACGTGTCACTGTTTTCTCCTTTGGTTTTGATATTTACAAGCTAGAAACTACAGTCTATGTACTTCGAGTCACCTTTTACAGAATTCCAATCCGATGCTCAGAGAGAGAGTTATGAATATTTATTCACGATCACCTCTTTGAGATGAAATTCGGGAGCCTGAAAAAGACCTAACTTCCATAGATGATATATCCGTAAATATTGTGAACCAAGCTCTGACATTTTTCTAAGAGGTTCCTTAGGATTTCCGCTTCGCTCTCTAAAAATTTCAGCTTCTGAACGTTCATAGAAAAAACGTTATAGCGAAAATTTCACGATGACCTTTTTAAGTGAAATTGAAGAGCATGCACAAAGCCCTAACTTCAACAGATCATATCTCTGAACATATTACGAACCAAGTTCTGAAATTTTGCGATGATGTTCCTAAATAATTTTTCTTCACACTCTAAAAATTTCAGCTTCTGAACCTTTGTAGAAAAAAATTTATAGCAAAAATTCCACGATGACCTATTTGGAGCAGTGAAACCCTAGAATCCAAAGCTCTGATACCAAATGTTGCGAAACCAACTCCAAAAATAGAAGAAAATATATATCAACACCTTAGAAATAAGCCACTTCGAGGGGGCAACCTCCAATACATTACATGAATGAACAATTCTTGGATGATACAAATGACCAAAACCTCCTTCCATATATAGGAGTCCATGGGACCACAATATAATCCTAGTGGGGCCACAATGTAATCCTAGCTGACCTAACAATAATAATGTAAGGGAAAAATAATAACAATATGGGGGTTACAGGGGTACAACAATAACAATAAGGGGGGCTACACTAACATAATAAGGGACTACACTATTAATATAGGGACTTAACAATTTTATTTTACTGCACTTACTAGACATTGATGATGGTAGATTTTTGACTCTACGGAGTATATCTGGTTCCTACTCAATCTTTGCATAGATGAATATGCTGATGATACAACATGTAATTTTTCTTACTTTAATGAAATATTGTGACCTTTTTCCTTGAAAAAACTATATAATAGAAAATATTTTCTAACCAAAAATCAATATACTTTATTTTTAAATGCAATGAAGACATTTATTTCTTTTTTCGTTCTATTTATCTAGAGGAATGAACACCTATGTATGCATTTAAATTAATTTTACATTTTTTTCTAAAATAAATTCTATCTCATATATTCATAATTAGTGAACAACTATATAATAGAAATCATTTTATAACCAAAAGGTTGTATACTCTATTGTTCAATGCAATCAAGATCCTTTTTTTTCTTTTCCTTTTTTTTGTATCTAGAGAAATGGGAACCTATGTATGGCTCTTTTGTAGGCATGAGAATCGAGGAGACTTGAACCTCGAACCTCCTCGCACATAACACTTCATTTTCATAACCATAGCTAATTAAGCTACCCCATGCACATAACACTTCATTCTCATGACCATAGCTAATTAAGCTACCCTGTGCACATAAAGCTTCATTTTCATGACCATAGCTAATTACGTTACCCCTAGCGCTTCAATCAAGATCCTTTTAATTTGATTAAGTATTATATTTTAAATATACATCAACGACCTAGATTGATTCTCAAGAGAATATGCTCAACATATGCTTTGTCTGAATGTTTATCAACCACTATAGTGTGTTAGAGAGTTTCTAAGGTTGTATTTACTTTTAATAAATTTAAAATTTTTGATGTCGGTACGCCCACCAATTTCTTAGGGATTTTGAAAGCATACGTAATTTTAGAAATGTGCCTTATATGATGGTTGTAAATGATAAATACTCTTTGAAACCTGGGATTCTTAAGGCTTAAAGGCTTAAGTAAAATCAAAGTTAATAATAATATTTTGTTGCAATAGTTAATAATAATATCTTTTTTTGCAATAGTTTATACAAATAGAAGGCATGGTAGATATAAATAGAGCCTTCTCCTATATCAACCACATTAATATTTTTAATGTGGTTGTACTAGTTATATTATACTCTTTCTTGATTAACTTATTTTTGTGTATTGATTATTTGTAAATAATAATGTTAATATTGAATCATTATAGAAAAAAATTATTATTTATAAATTTAAATGTTAAAGAGTCAAAATGAAAGAAAATATAAGAAAATATATTATTTCTTTAATATATATATATATATATATATATATATATGTATTTTTTTTTTTGTCTGTGAAGTTGTCTGTGATCCTCCACCAAGCTTGACCTGTGGCTTGATGTAACATACACCGATAACCTCACATGGAAATGCAAGGAGTTAAATTTTTTTATACAAGTTACCCATAGGCAACTATCACTATTAAATATTCCTTACTAATCATTAGATAGAGTGTTCACGAGGGTGAAAATGTGAAGCTGGGTTACACTTTTTGCCCTTTTTTGAGAAAACATTTTCATTTTTTTCGGTTCTTCAACTTTCTGCAAACTATAACAATTTTTCTGTGTAGAATTTCATTTTGCGATAAAAATAAAAGTTGTGAGAAATTTTGTTAGCTTTCTATTAATTACTTTTTGAAATTTTTTTATGCAGATTTGATATGTCAACTTAGCTTTTCTTTGAGTGTGTGTTTCTTAACAATCAAAGGATTCATAAGAAGTCATGTTATGATGCAATGTTGTATTCATTGAAAATTTGTGTTTTTGAGAAAAAAAAATGTGTTACAACAATCTAGACAGAGTCTAATTTTTTTTCGTAATATTTACAAAGCCAATGGATGCATATCATAATTAATAGAATTTTTTGAACTGGTCCAATACGAAAAACTGCGTATTTTGGATATGTTTCGCGTTGCAAGAAATTTCTTAACATATAAGTTATAAACTAAAAATCTAAAAGCTACCCATTAGAGAAGACGGACCAATGTAATGCCCCATAATTTTTTCAATTTTTTTTACAATGTATTTTGGGAGATACAAAATTTTGATTTCACTGAATCACAATGACCCTCAGAAATTGTTTGCACCCATTTTATTAGAAAAATAATTAAAATAATTAAAAATTTATGAAATTCCATAAAAGTTATATTTCCTGAAAGTAGATTCAATTCTGAAAATGCTTGTCTTGGTTCCAACAGTTAATTCACAACCTTTCATGGAGTTTAATCAGTCCAAAGTTGCAGAACCGTATTCAGAGCCTGGTTTTTGCGTAATTGATAGACGCATTAGTTCGACCGAACTATGTTTTCCGCTTAAGACTCGTTAAATCTAAAGTCTTAATAGTTCGGCCGAACTTTTGATCAAAAGTTCGGCCGAACTATTGCATAACTCTCCGTCAGCCGGAAATTTTTGCGGAGCCCCCTACTAAAACACATTTCGCGTCAATATAAATTGCCGCGAAATGATTCACAATTTTCGCACATTTCGCACAATTCTTCTCATTTTACAAATATCTTGGTTTGGGTTCAAAAAAATTTCTTCAAAGTTTGGATTTAAGAGCATTTCTTGGTTGATTTTACAATTTTGGGTTTAAAGAATTTTTTTGGAGGACATTTCTTAGAGGCGGCGTGATTTTGGAAAAAATTGTAAAAAATTTCTTGGATGTACATTCAAAAGACATTTCTTGGAGGTATGTACGTGTTTTGAGTTGAAGTAAATCTTTTGAGTTTCGTTTCATTTTTATAAGACATTTTTCTCTTGAATTTTTTAAAGTGTTTTGGATTGGAATATGTATTTTTTGCAAAAAATTTACATTGAATTTTTTTAAATTAAATATTTTGTAATATTTTTTGTAATTGAGTTATTGTCCAATTTTTTGAAGGAAATTTTTTGAACTTCATACCCTATTATCATGGGAAATCGAAGAACTTGTGTGAGAAAATCTGATCGAAAAAGAGACCCTGAGGCACGTAGAGAAGAGACTAGACAATCTCGCAAAAGAAAGTTAGAAGCCCTCTCAAATATTGAAGAGGAAAATCAACCTCAAGCAGAAATTGAAGCAGGTATGTGAATGTAAATATTATGATCTATTGATATATATTTAAAATTTTCCTAATGTAAAATGTGAAGCTTAATTTTTATTTGATGAACTAGTTTGAAAAATATTTTTTTTAATGTAAACAGACAGAGATATTCTTCAAAATATTGAAGAAGAAAATCAACCTCAAGCAGAAATTGAAGCAGGTATGTAAATGTAAATATTATGATCTATTGATATATTTTTAAAATTTTCCCAATGTAAAATGTGAAGCTTAATTTTTATTTGATGAACTAGTTTGAAAAATATTTTGTTTAATGTAAACAGACAGAGATATTTCTCAAAATATTGAAGAGGAAAATCAACCTCAAGAAGAAATTGAAGCAGGTATGTAAATGTAAATATTATGATCTATTGATATATTTAAATTTTTCCTAATGTAAAATGTGAAGCTTAATTTTTATTTGATGAACTAGTTTGAAAAATATTTTGTTTAATGTAAACAGACAGAGATACTCCTCAAAATATTGAAGAAGAAAATCAACCTCAAGCAGAAATTGAAGCGGGTATGTAAATGTATATATTATGATATATTGATATATTTAAAATTTTCCTAATATTTATTGACATATTTATTAATTTAGTGATTTATTGAATATGTACTATTTTTTCGAATATGTACAGATGAAATCACTATCGATAATGAGATGTTAGAAAATGTTGACACTCACACATATGGAGATAAAAAAACCTGACCATGTTATACGATATCGTGTCAACTGCATTTTTAAAGATTATTTCTTAAATGAGCGAGTGACAGTTCAAGCTCAAATGTTGAAAGGTCTCCTATCATCAAAGAAATTAAAAGAAGCGACGACACTATTGGGTATTCAAAAATCAACCAAAGATAAAAAAATGAAGGAAGAGGTGATAAAAAATGTGAGTAGTGCTATAAAGTCAATTAAGAGATCTAGAGATAAAGATGTTTCAAATATACATAGAGGAATACAGATGGCAATGGTTTCACCAAGTACTCAAGAGAATCGTTTGATAACATCTATGGCACGAGCACTGGGAACCTCGCGAAAAAATCTACACAAACATCGAAAATTTCGACTGCAAATAGATGTAAATGATGAACTCGCTTGTTGGAGAGCTATTTGTAGGCAACCATACAAAGATAGACTTGGAGAAAATGTTAAAAAAATAATATATGAATATTGGAAGAACAATTCGCGTGTTTCACCAACTGCAAGACATGTGATGCGAAGAAGAATAGCATGAAATCGGTACGAAGAACATGAAAAACATCTCTTGGAAACCACTCAGATAGAGTTATTCAACAAGTTCAAAGAAGAGAATCATCAAATTCATGTTTCACTCAGTGCTTTTGTTCAACAAAAACCATGGTATGTAAAACCTATCACCGTACGTGACACTTGTTGTTGCTGTTATCATGTGGAATTTGAGTTATATTATGACACATTCCTTGATTTCGGTAGAACATTATGGAAGGATTCACCTCCTCCTTCCACTATCAGTGAATTCATATCTCAAATTCTATGTGAAAGAGAAAGCGATGAACTATTTTACAAAAAGAAATGTGTTGGTGGTAAAAAATGCGATGATTGTGGAAATTTGACTAAATTTCAAAACAAATATCGTACTGATATAAATGATCAATAATTTTCCAACATGAAAGTGAAATGGAAGAGATATGAATATATCGATACATCGATTCAAGGTGCAAATAGTGTTAAAAGAATTGAATTACTAGAAGACGAAATTTTTCTGATAGACTTTTTGAGAAAGTTTGAGGCATAAATTTACAAATACACCAAGCATTCCCATAGAGCTCGATGGCAAGACTTGCAATTCAAAAAATCTAGTGAATTTTTTCCACCAGGGACCATTTTGTCAGTGATTGATTTTGCAGAAAACTACACATTTGTTCCACAAAAAGAAATTCAGAGTGAATACTATCATTCTGACCAAGTCTCCATGCTCGTCCATATTCTATATAGACATGCTGAAGAAAATGTCGATCATATAGAAAGCACGAGTGAAAATCGACATATCATTAAAGAATATCACTTTTATATCAGTGACGATCGTACACATGATACATGTTTTGTACAACATTGTTTTGGAAAAATTTATGATTCATTGAAAAATCGTGGAATAACATTTAATGAACATTGGATATGGTCAGACGGATGCACAGGTCAATTCAAATCTGCACGATCATTCTTTTGGTTGTGTTGTCTTCATAAGAAAACCTGCATTAAACATTGTTGGAATTTCTTCGAGACTGGCCATGGAAAAGGAGAACATGACGGTGCGGGAGCATGCATAAAACGAGTACTTCGAAGATATCAAATGAACCACTCTGCACGCTGATTTGTGAACGCTGAAGAAGTTGTTCAATGGTGCATCGCTGCTCTAAGCCATGAAAAAAACCCATCAAGAGAAGTGCGAAGGTACATTCAATTTAATTTATATAGGAAATCTAATTTTAAACATTGTACATTTATCATGCAATGATTATTTTTAATTGTATTTTGATATCATATTTACAAATTCTTTTTCTAATTTTCCATATAAAGGTTTTTCTGGCATATTGGAATTGAAGACGTAGATAGATCAATTGGAAATGACGTTGAAACAATAAAAGGGACTCGAAAATCGCATTCAATTCAAACAAAGTTGTCCAAAAATGTGTTTACATTGGATAAAAGAAAATATTCTTGTTTTTGTGATGTTTGCATAGACAACACAAAATCCAATGACGTTTGTGAAAACAAAATGTATGTGAATGATTGGAAACATACATATCTAAATACAAAGGGAAAAATGTCTATTGCAATGTTTGAAGAAATGCAATCAGAGGTAACTACAATATCATCCGATGGTGATCGAGTTTCTGATCTTGTTAGAGAAGGTAACATTTGAATTACTTTGTAATGATTTAAAGATCTAGAAATAAATTTAAATATGCATAATTAAATGTTAAATTTTTATTTTATTGTGCAGGAGATGTTTTTGCTGTAATTGCACCTATTGACAACGATGAAAATGTGAAGTATTATTTGATGCGTTGCATTAAACGAAAAATGAAATTGTTACAAGACTATAATGATCACGGATTTCAGTATGACAGAGGGTCTATTATACTGAAAGGTTATTTTTTCAGACAAACTCATCAAAGTGGAGACTTTGTTTACTTTGAAGACTATGAATCTGATTCCATAAGTTGTCAATATAGTCACTTGGTGTGTGCAGCACGCATAAAGTTGATAGAAGTTCAATCAAAGAAAAAATCGAAAATTAAGAAATGGAAAATGTCAAAATCCGATCATGAACGGATTATTGAAGATGGAATTCCATTAGAATTTTTTTGAGTGAAGTGTCCAACAATTTATTATCTTTGGATTAAATTTGTTTTATAACTTCCAGTACTCAACTAAAAATTGAGCTGCTTATGTTATTTGTGGTTTGCACATGTTACAAATTGTTTGGGTACAAGCACGTGCTCTAGTTTTTCTATACATGTGCATTGATGAAAAATGTTATATGTATTGGATATATATATATATATATATATATTCTAGAATGAAATTAATTGTTCTTGTATATGTTTTCCGACCGTATGGTACAAATTATTTCACTTTATTTTCTAAGGTCAGATTTGGTCCCCATATGACCTAGCCTCCAAGGGACGAGATAACATGTGGTTGTCCCCACTTGCCCGAATCTCAGCTTTTGAGTACAATTTTACTATTTATGGCAGGAATCTTACATGATGTCCTAGCCAAGGATAGATTCTCTTTGTTTCATGTTTCCGGTAAAAGTTGTCACCGAATGACCTACTAGGATATTATAAATACTAGCTTTGTAAGATCATTTGGCATTCGGAAAAATTCGAAAGTCTTAGACTGTCAATCAATTTAAAGTATCATTCACCCTAGGGAGTGTAAAATATTCAATGTAGGTTGGTGAAGATGCTCACTCCTAGCTTGAAGCAGCTCCAATGACCAATTATTTAATGAATTCCAATGTAGTAGACTAAAGTTGGTGACCCACTTGGTTTTTCAGCCAAGAAATTCCAGGGTACTCTTCTTACCTTTGGCCCCCAAAGCTACAATGGAATTATAGGAACGTGAAGAATTTTTTTTTCACTGATAGGAATTTGGTCACATCCCTTATCTCCCCTTATCAAAAAGTTCCTATCTACTACATTATCCAGCATGTACTCAAGATCACTATTTCGTAATTTGAATATCACAATATCATAAGTTCTTACAAAAATACATGGAATGCCATTACAAAAATACATGGAATTCCATTAAATTTACTCCTAATTGTTCCCTATGCCCTAAATCTACTCCTAATTGTTCCCTATGCTGCTTTTCCCTTACTTATTTTTAGAAAGTTATTTTCCTAGATCCATCATAACTATGGATCTATCAAGCGCCGAGAGGGATCAAATATCTAGAGGTGCAAACCTCTTTTTGAGTGCAAAACTTGAAGAAAGGTTTGCACCTCAAGAGATTTGATCCCTCTCGGCGCTTGATAGATCCGTAGTTAAGATGGATCTAAGTTGGTTTCAGTCGTGTGCAACCAAGGAAAAACTATCGATAATATGAGAAACATATGATTAATTTTATCAATAATATGTAAATACATCTAATATTAATATAACCATTTTAAATATGCTAAATATGTTTGAGATTTTTCAAGTCATTTTAATTTTAAATTTTCTTAGTTACCTCAATTTGTTGAGATGATAAATATTGTAGAATAAATTTAATAATGGAAAATGATCAAATAAAATTTTTGAATGCAAAGTGACAATGTAATAATATTGAATGATAGAACATGAATAATTAAAATGTAATCAATTAAAAATAGCATTTATTGTGATCAATCTTAAACTATTTTCTTCTTCCATTCTTATTGTCACCCTTATTAGTTTTGTCATCTTTCCGTATCGATTATATTAAAAAGAAAGTAAAAATCATAAATCATAAACCATTTAAATATTTAGCTCGAATTCTTGTAGTAAACACCATACCTCAAGTCTCTCTTGCTCTCCAATATTATTAGGTTTAATTATTATAACACAAAAGTCGTTCTACATTTTCAATAATTTTTTGCGCTTACACTGAAATCAATGAACACTATTAATCCAATGACTTTACAAGTAATGTACCATCATACATGCAATTATATCAAATCAGAAATCAACATATACTGTAATGAAATCAATGGGGATTGTCTTGTTACAAGTAACATTTCAATTTACCACATGTGCAAATGTAGGTTCACATTTTATCATTCATGTAGTTTTAAAAACTTCAGATGCCATGCCAATTATAATTCAACTATCCAACAAAAACATTTAACATTAAATATCACATGTCAAATTTAATTCAGATGACAACATTACTTCACATTCACATGCCAAAAGTACTAAAACCATCCAAAAATTAAATAAAACAAATTATATAATAACATTGTAATAAAATATGTCCAAAAATTGTAAATCTCACTTGAGTATCAAATTGTATCAAGTTTAACAAATTTTAAAACCATCTAAATTTTGAAATCAAATCTACTATAAATCTTGTCCATCAAATGGAGGATCTAGCGTCTGGGTCTCGGGTATCGCCCTATCCTGTGAATAGGAAACCTACATACACAATGCACATGTACTTGAACATTAAAATTTGAAGTTTTAAAAATGAATGAGAATATATATATCTAGAACTTCATGTAAAAAACAAAATATAACAAAAAAATCATGCAATACCTCGTAGGGTTCCCTCTCCATTTGATGAACAGGTTCTTAGTAAGAACATCTGTAGTGGTAAAATGTACAAATATACATGTACGGTTATATATATATATATATATATATATATATATATATATATATATATATATATATATATATATATATATATATATATATATATATATTAAAAAATTTCAAATAAAAATGCACGTGTACATATATAAACTTATTTTCAATAATATTAAAAAAAAGGAACTAAAGACAACTTGTTCAAATGCTGTGGATGTTCCTATCTCTGTCGCTAGAGTCCACGGATTAAAGAAATATTCTATAGGAACCTAAATTCAAATAATTTTAAATAACTCAAAATATAGATCTCTCTCTCTCTCTCTCTCTCTCTATATATATATATATATATATATATATATATATATATATATATATATATATATATATATATATATATATATATATCTCAATTTTTAATGGGAGACTTTTTGAAGTAGAATATATATATATATATATATATATATATATATATATATAACTTTTAAACATAAATTTTAAACTTGTGAAAAATTGTCCATACTTGTGGTTCATCTCCCAATGAAGTATAAGGTATATCTCCTAAGGAATAAGAAGGTACCGCCATCCCAAAAACATCAGACGGAATCGGTACCTGTTAAAACATTTTATCAAATTATATATATACATACATGTACATGTGTGGCAACAATTATTTATTTTAGAGTCACTTAAAAAACACTAACATAAATGTGCCAACATATCATGATGGTCGGACCCATCTGCATCGTTTGAACTAGAGGTCCCGAACGTAATATTAACATTTTCATCACGCATCATGCCTGAGAACTGCAAATGGTGTTTTAACATATAATCATACATTTTTGTTAGATTAATGTACACATACAAATAAATGTATACATGTACATACAAATGTATTTATTACAAATTGTACACATGTATATGTAAATATAATTTCAAACCCTAAGGTCACTAACACATACCGTTCCGGTGCCCTCTTCCTCATGAAAAATTAGGTCTTGCAGACCATTGCGACAATTTATTGCATATGTTCGGTGATCTTCAACATTCATGCTGTAAATATCCTCATTTGTACGATAAACAAAATTGGCACGTGCATTTTCACGTGCTCTTTGTCGATTTAAACAAAGATCGACTCCACTCAATCCGCTATGAACATTGTCGATCATAACATCTCTTGCTTCTCGACTTATTTGAGAATTCGCATCCATCTCTGATCGCAGAGTTTCGACTCGAAATGGTCGACTCACCAATGGCGGCTCAGGGCGAGGCAACTCCACATCTCGCTTAGTGCCCTTACGTTGATATAATCGACCTCTCCCCGGGCCAAAAAATTCTGAAGGAAGGTCATTGTAGTCGGGTTTCATACCCAAAAAATTCTGCATAAAACATTTGTGCAAAATAAACAGGAACCTCATCATTCCATTGAAGCCTTCCAAAGCCTGCAAGATGTCGATCATACAAATAACTAGCTTTGTCTGGGTGCTTGAAATACTGCACCTTCAACATTTTTCTTTTTGGCCCTTCCTTATAATTAAACATTGACTTGGCCTCTGCTCTTGTAACTTTTTGTTTTATGTCCTGCCATTTATCGGGACCTATCACTGTTTCTTTTCTCTTTCTCATCAGTTCTACAAACGAATCAGTCTTTGGCCCCAAATTTCTGTACACATTTACCATTTCACCAAATGAATGTGTAACTATTTCAAGGCTTTGTCTACTCTCAGTAGGTAGAGACAAAGCCATGAGATCTCTTTGCAATTTTGCATGAAGGCTTTCACACCTTTGTAAGGTGCATTCCGCCATGTTGGTTTCCCATGGTATATAAGTAATATCAGCTGGATAAGTTGTGCTGGGTTGACAGCCTTCTTCTTAAATGTAGCGAGCTACCCTACGTCTATTTTGACCACTAGCTCGAACATTTTCTTCCTCTGCATCAATATATATAAAATTTCGTATATTAGAAAAAACACGTGTAAAAAAAGTTGTACAAATTTAATGAAAAAATATTGAAATTGATGGCAACCTTGATGTTTTTTGTTAACATCTTCTCCAACATCACCCTCCTGAGAACCAAACCCAGAATGACGCTGCTGAGAACCAGACCCACAGTGACCCTGTTGAGAACCAACAGTCGTTGATTGGCCTTCGGGGGAATAAATATCACCCCCTTCCCGCAACCTGCTACCACTCTTACCTCGACCAGTTGAACCTTGGCCACACTCCATGGATGGAGTAGACACCCTTCTCCTCTTACCTCCTAAAAATTAAAATATGAAACTTATTAACAACTAATTTCACTCACAAAGTTAATAAAAAAATCAATTCCATATGTACAAACATGTATGGAGATTTAAGATTATATTTAAATACCGTGAACATCCTCTGATCCCTAAACCTCCATATGGGATTCGGCTGATCTTCGTCTTTCATCCTCCATGATATATATCTATTGGTCGACATTTACACAAAATAGATTTCAAAAAATCAATTTGTAATTTAGTGTACACAAATTATGTAGAACACAACTTTCAAAGAAATAATTGATCATGTGTGAAACTAAATTTAATCGAAAAAGATATTATAAAAATGATAAGTTCACCAAATTGTGCTTTACATGGTGGGAGCACACTTGGTATAAAATTTACTACTTACACACTTTAGTTTGTGGAAGAAATGACACATGTACATAGTTTACCTTAAAGTTGTTGTGTTTTATGGACATTAAAATGAAGAACTTCTATTTAGATCCATTCCAGAGATTGACTGTAGGGGCATTTACTAGATATGTCACCTTTTATAAAAGATGAGATCCAGAGGCTACCTGGCCATTTACAGACTCTGCCTATAGAACTTGTAGAAGTAAACACTAGAGGCATTAACAATATCAAATAACATTTTCATGCTCAGACATGGGAATGTGTCTCTTTCCCTACGCAAAAAAATAGTTCAAGGTCGTTAATCTTCATAGACACGTCATCAAGCAGGTCAATGTGATCATCCCCAACTTACTTTTCATGAAATTAGGCTTGGAATCCTCTACAACCTGGTGGATGGAGTTGAATGGGAACTACGACAAGGCCTTTACAAAATACATTCTAGTGAATAATACTTACTAGGTTATGCCAACAAATAAATAATTTAACTTTACGAGCAGATTGAAGACGAAGAGATTTTAGATTTTGTTGTTCTCACTGAAGGTTTTTATCTAGTTTTGTTTCTTAAACCATCATTTCCATAGGAAATTTTTGGTGAATAGATTCTTGACCTTGATGAGAGGATATGATACCTTGAAGAGGCTACATCTTTTGGTGACATCACTAATTGTTTCTCTATTATCATGTTTGTTAAACATCTACGTTGTGTTTCATTATGTTTTATATTTCTTACATTTCTGCCCTCCTATTTTTCTTTCCAATCAAGGTTTATAAAATAACATGAGAAGCAACATGAGACTTGGAACAATCATTTTCATTATCTATATGGAAGGCAAGAAGGATTATATACCCTTAAGCTTAAACTTATGTAGTTTGTCAATTTTTATCATATATTTTCTGGTAAGCGTAAATGTTTTTTTATCTATAGTACAAGTCATGAGTTCCCCAATTTTACCTTATATGTAAAGCATGATTCTAGGATTACTACAATTTGTACTTGGTTTTTTATTGTGATGATGCCCTGTCTCTTGGTTTTTTATTGTGATGATGCCCTGTCTCAATCTAGACATAAGTGATGATGGTCTTCTCCAAATCAACTCATGGATCCTCATTAAATTTATACAAACATTTCAAATTCATATTTTCTTTCATAAAATTCTAGGAATATTAGAAGAATCAATAAAAATTGAGATAACCATCTCAATATGCCCCCCATAATTCATTTTATAAAAGATAAATTTGTAAAATCCCTTTCGGTAATAATGGCCTCATTTTCTATCCTCAAATAAATTCCTCGACAATTGGAGGAATGTTAGATAAATTACAAGTACTTTGTTCCATATAAATTAATGTAGATAGGAAACAATTAGTTTCATTTCAAAAATGAATAGTGGCCCAAAACTATGGATGGTTGAAATGAATTTAATTTAATAAAACATACAAAGATTGGCTAATTAAATGCATATGTACATGTATTATTAAAGCTATATTTATTTATGAATGATAAAAAAACATTGTTTCAACATTGATAAACAATTATGGTAATCCAACAATTCTCACTTAGATGTGAAGGTGATGGTCACACCAAAAAATTGAGTAGAATCAAAGATGCAACATGTGGTGCTTCTCAAGGGATAATTGTATACAAGGGAATGGAATGGTGCTTAATATGGGGAAGGGCATGAAATATATGGTTAGGCTTCACCGCATAAAGACCCTAAAATTGTATACAATGTAATATAATTGTTATTGGGTGGAACATACAAGGAGCTATATCATTTATTTGATACGTAACCTTGATTCATTTCTATTTGATTAGAAAATGACAATAACCCACGAACATATTTGTGCAAAGATTTAGAAGGACCAATAGTCAATCAATATTAGGAAGGAGTGGATGCATAGGCAAGGAATGACCAATGACTAATACATAAACACACAAACACACACACACATAGATAGAGAGATGAATATTCTGATGGTCAAATTAAATTATGATTTTATATATGTGGATGAATACGAATATGAGCATAGATGGAGATAGTCTAATTAAGAAAGTGTTTCTAATCCATTTTCATGCCATTTTAAGAACTTCCATTGAAACGGAAACATGTACAAACATATCCATGTGGTTTCTTGTCTTCTTTCAGTTCACACCCTTTCCACCCATGTTATCTATTTTTAACTTCAGAATAAACCAAGTGTATGTATCCATGGGGTCTACACTTAATCAACCTATTTCATAGCACTTGTGTTCATGTGATATTAAAGAATACATTATTTTTTACTAGAGAAATCAATAATTGGGCCAATCTCATACTCATGTGATGTGAGGTTGTTTTCCATCGCTACTATTATAACCCCTAGTTGAACCTTTCCACCCCTAGCATGTGGAAATTAGTACACTTAGGATATTTGAATATAGAAAGTCATGGTACATAACACTTCATTTCCATGATGATCTCCAATTTAGCTTCCCTAGGGGGATGATATTAGACAACACCTTTATTAACACTAAATATTAATGAAAACCTCCCAAAATCATTTTGTTTAACCTCCCTACCAAACATATTGTACATATTAAATGAGGAATTTCACTCTCCCAATCATTTCTAAATCACCCATATCACCAAGAAAACATGTTTTAAAAGAAAATACTTTGGTATGGGAAAGACCTTAGGTTTCAAATATTATAAGATCATATAATATTATAAGATTGGATAATTATATTATTTGTCATATTATATTTTGATTCTTATAGAGTGAAAAAACTGAAAGAATCAACTTGTAGGGTCATTTTAATGGTGGGTGGAGAATTCAGGTCTAAAACCTTTTGGAGTCATTTTGAGGTATTAAATGAAATTTCTGGGGGTCAAATTATTATCACTTGTGCCAAAATATTGACCATTATTCTACACTTAAAGACATATCCAATGGTGCAAGAAAAACATCAAATGAAGTTCATTCAAAATTTATGCCTTTAGTAAGTTGACCTATCATGTTGACCAGGTCATGGTACGAGAGAATGACATTTTAGCCCCATTACTCATGCATGGCAAGCTAGCTACATGTAATTTTAACAAGACTCTAAAAGGTATAAAATCACAAACCTCGTTAATGGTTGACAGAGTCAAATCTTACACCTAATTGGCTATCACGCTATGTTAAATACTTGGCCACTAGGAGGAATAAGAGTTCCATTTTGTGTTATTGTATTTTGTTCCATAGTTGAAAATACAACTAGGAGTGTGAAGTTAGAGAGAAAATGTATGAAGTTAAGTTTTTATAGCAACCTTACACGCTAAAAGTCTTAGCTAACTCTAGAGAGATTACCTCTTTCTTTGTACTCACATATTTTCCATACCAGAAAAGAGAGAGTAGAACATGTTTACATTTTAGTGTTGTTTTTCTCCCATAAGGATTTCCTAGGGAAACAGGAGCCTAGAGCATCATTACTTTTTAGGGTTGCTTGTCTCCCATAAGGATTCATAGGAAAATAATTGTGTTGATTTTCTAGAGATATATGTATGTGCGTGTTTCATTATGTTCTCTATTTCTTACGTTGTGTTTCATTATGTTTTATATTTCTTACATTTCTGCCCTCCTATTTTTCTTTCCACTCAAGGTTTATAAAATAACATGAGAAGCAACATGAGACTTGGAACAATCATTTTTATTATCTATATGGAAGGCAAGAAGGATTATATACCCTTAAGCTTAAACTTATGTAGTTTGTCAATTTTTATCATATATTTTTTGGTAAGGGTAAATGTTTTTTATCTATAGTACAAGTCATGAGTTCCCCAATTTTACCTTATGTAAAGCATGATTCTAGTATTACTACAATTTGTACTTGGTTTTTTATTGTGATGATGCCCTGTCTCAATCACTTGGCCATCTCTCGATGGGTAGTTAAATCTTTATAACAATACTTAAGTAATATTTATCTATTTGTATTATGTGAAATGTAAAAAATGGTATACTATTTTTCATAAAATTGGGTTGAGTAAATATCATATATTTCGATGAAAGTTGATTATATGACACGTTTTCTTTAAAAGGATCTAACAATTTTGTTAAGGCATGAATTTGAAATTTTGTGTGGCTCTCTATCAAAATTATGTCACATTTTATATACTAAAGTTCTAAATATTTTTTTTCAAGTTTGGATACTGTTATTCTTTTATATAATTTAACATTAGATACAAGTTTAAATTGAAAGCTACTTAGATGAAATATAGCTTAGATATGGCATTTGCAAATTATTATCTATTTATTAAACTAAAGGACATAATTATTACACATGTTTAATTTACATTCAAATGCTTATTTGATTTATCTCCTATAGCTTAATGTAATGCTAGATATATAATTTAAAAATTAAGTTGAAGGCCCATGAGATAAATGACTTCTATGTGACATTTTATTGAATCATCTATTTGTTGTGTTATATGAACATAATTGGTACGGATATCTAATTTGCATTACTAATATGTCATGCTTCTTTAATTTATCTTTTATAGATGACCGGAGCGCATCCCTTTTGACTTTGGATATGTGGGCAATATTCATCCACATATTTTTCTATCATAAAGCAGTGAGTAAAATTGTAAATTCCATTTGTGTCAATGTTAAGGTTAAGCACATGGATTAAAGTTTTATATATTAGATGAGGAGGCTATGTATTACATATGGTCTTGAATGAGCTTTTGGACTCTTTAGATATATCTAAAGAGTCCAAAAGGTCATTCAAGACCATATGTAATACATAGCCTCCTCATCTAATATATATCTAAAAAGTCCAAATGCTCATTCAAGACCATATGTAATACATAGCCTCCTCATCTAACTTAGCCAGGGATTTGCAATACTATATTTGAGTTGGCTTGCTCCATTTCAAGATATTGTAATTTGTTAGATTATTATTTCTATAGATTTTGATTATGGTAGTAAAATGTTACAAAAAACCAAAAACTGTACAAATAATATTATTCTAGATATATGTAAAAAGGACATGGTAGAGAAGATCAAACAATATTAAACTTTTCATAAATAGTTTAGATAAAAATACATTTTCTAATTTTGATTGTAAATTCTAAGGCTTAAAGAAATAATTTTTCTAATAAATTTTTTTAATTAATAAATTTAAAAAAACAAAACATTTTCAATCAAAATCACATACAACACATAATAAAAATAATTTAAAAACAATTTAAAACTTCATACACTATATGACATTACTATGACAAACAACATAAAAATATACAAGCAAAAAATACATACAATGTATCCATTACATTGGAGTCTTCAAAACATACAATGCATACATTAAATTTGACAGAATTATTCACAACACAATTGGTGTCATTTGTTCATAAAAAATTGTTGAATATGAATGTGCAAATAAGGAGGTTGAAATAAGGAGGTTTCACATTGGCTTTGCAGAATTGAGAATTTAAAAACTGTTTTTGCAGGTATTACTTATCAACATATATATCATGAAAAGAATATTGTTGTACATGAATTGTCAAAGCAGGGGCTGAAGGCTGTTTTTGGAAAGAAATATGAAACCAATGCAAAGGCGAAGAATATGCTAAATACATACTCTCAGCTGTGCAGCGAGAGAAGCAGATACATATCAATTTCATGGTCTTGGCATTAGTGATCTTCCTTTGTGTTTAGTGATTAGTGAATTTGGGATTTTTCTCTGATTTCTAAGTGGATGTTGAAACATGTGCTTAGCATGAAATACTAATGACAGTTTAGCAGGAACAAATTTTGAGCATTGTGAACCTCTTGGGGAAGAAATTCTACTTGCCTCTCAGCCTGAAGGCAAGAGAGATTTTGCTGATACTAAGACAATCCTTGGTATAGACTCATTTAAGAGCATGTTTTTAATTGAAAAAAAAATGGTTGACCTACTTGGGCATACATTGAAAATAACTATCTGCGACTAATGAAGAGATTTTGTAAATTTTGTAAAGTGCAGAGTTTAAGGGGCAGAAAAATCTAGTATATATTACATCCAAGAATGCCACAATTATACAATAAGTGTAACTCTTTGCTCGAACTGATGTGAATTATGTGATGTCATGGTCTTGGCAGTAATTTTAGGAAGGCATTTAAACCTTGTTCTAAATAATCATTAGAACTCTACTCTTAGAAAAATATAGGCGTATCCTATGAAAATAAGAAATGTTATTCAGGATGGAAATATCATTGAATATTTTCATCCTTCCTTATTTGATTAAGAGGCTACAGAATCCTTTTGTTGGCCTGACAAGTAATTTCCAACAGAACGCACACTCATGATGTGTTTTTTCCACAACAATTTGGGTGAAGAGGGATGTGATTACATCTCTGTTTTTTACCTGGGGATGCAGACTCGATGGTTTGTTTGCAGTGGGCTGGAACTTCTTAGCAGATATGACAGCTAAAAGTTTTGGGCTGTTTTCTCTTGGTGTGCGCTTTCACAACATTTTTTTGTGATGGTGGTTGCGCAACTTCGGATTTACTGCTTGGTATTCTCGCCTGATGGAGTGCTACAGCGGGCTGGACATGACACACAGTTGTCAAAAGACTCTTACCTGGGCGGTGCTACTTTACAGTTTTTTTACAGTTTATTATGCTGTGTATTTTTCATTTGTTGGTGCATCCATATGGTTCTTAGACTGTCTGGGCTAAGATTGGCTCTGTGAACCATAGATACATCTCTTATGGCTAGTATTTTCTTCTGAATGGTTTCTTGTTGGATCACTAAATGGAGATAGCAGCAGTCTTCTGCAATGTTATTATGAACAACATGTTTTTATCCAAGAATAGGGTAAAAGACAGAATCTGGTTATGCACAAGTTTATCTCTCTCTATGTAAACTGCTTTTTGCATACAAACTCTTGCAAACGTAAAAGAATAATAGAAAGTTTGGTTTTTTTTAAGGTTTATTCAAGTGTTTTATATGCAGAAGAACAAGAAATAAATCAGTAAAATACAATGCGACTTTTGTATATCTGGTGGGCAATCGATGTTTATGTATGTGGCTGGATTAATAATTAGGTAACCCTCATTGGTGGTGTTAAATAAGATTTGTATGCGGTCTTATTTATGATATATGGTGTTAAGTGTTCTTTATGTATGGGTTTGAATTAACCAGCAAAATCAGTCATTTAGTATTTAATTACAACTTACAAGTCATGTGGTGTTTAATTCTTATTTTATTATGAATTAAATAGAATGTTTATGCAATTATAAATATAATGTTCATGCGATTAACAATAGTAGATTGACTTTGTATAATGTACCTCCTCTATCATTCTGTACAATAAAATCAAGAATCAAAGCAACCATATGTGAATTTCCAGGTTCAAAATAATTCCAGAAACAGTAAATATAAATGAATGAATCATTCTATACAATAAATTCAAGAATCAAAGCATGTACAATAAAATCAAGAATCAAAGAAACCACATGTGAATTGCCAGTTTCAAAATAATTCTAGAAATAATAAATATAAATAAATGAATCATTCTGTACAATAAATTCAAGAATCAAAGCATGTACAATAAAATCAAGAATCAAAGTAACCATATGCGAATTCCTAGTTTCAAAATAATTTCCATACCCGATATCCGACGAATCGAGTAGCAAACACTCTCGGCTGGGAGGTGCGACGCGCGAACAGAGCAGCACACAGTCGCAAACAACGCGGGAACAATCAAACCGGTAAACAATCCTACATCGCGGGTGATATATTTATAAACAATAGTTGGGCCAAACTTTTTTAAAAGTAAAAGTTCGGCCAAACTCATAGTTCAGCCAAACGTTTTCAGCAGTTCGGCCGAACTTTTGTTGTCGATTTTCCAATCTCCGGCAAAAATTTTGTTTTCCCGCGCCGTCAGTGTGCCGTTAATCTAAATGGAATCATGAATTCGGCCGAACTTTATAAGAAAGTTCAGCCGAACTCTTACAAAGTTCGGCCGAACTATTGTTGAAAAAAAATTTCGGCCCCTGATTCTCACAAAAGTGTAACCCAGCTTCACGTTTTCACCCAGTGTAACCTTAGTATAGGAATAGTAAGTTGCTTAACCATTAACAACCTCTATTGTAGTACGTTAACATAAAATTGTATGATGTAACCTTGTATTCATTTCATTATTCATGTAGTCATCACACACTTGACTTTATGAACATCACAACAAGAAAAGAATCAACATCATCAATTTGACACAATAAATAGTAAGTTTCTTAACCATTAACAACCTATATTGTACTACATTAACACAAAAATGTATGATGTAACCTTGCATTCATTTCATTATTCATGTAGTCATCACATACTTGACATTATGAACATCACAACAAGAAAGGAATAAACATCATCAATTTGACACAATAATCAATCACATCATTGAACACCAATATACCCTAGAAACCCCCTAGGGTGAAAACCAACAAAAGTTTAATTTTATTATTAAATGCTAGCGAGGGTGTTCACCCTTCACCCATTGGCTTATAAGGGAGACCGTCCCTTAACCATTGTTATAAATATTACAAGGAAATATACAAAGATCTAGCTTAATCCATTACAATAATTATGATAGAATTTACCCAGTAATTTTCATATCTTCATATCTTGGTGGCATGGATGTACCTACAATGTACCATCGTACAATGGACCATCCTGCAGCTCGTACTCATCTGCATGAACCATTAATCATTTACCTGCCACCATGTTAAGCATAATATTTCCTTTTCATAAGTCACCATCGTTTCCTGTCATTGATGTCATCAACAATATTTTATAACATGATTAGATAAAACCTCAATCAATAAATAATCAATCTTTAAGCGATCCTTTAACATTTATTCATGTGCATACATGAGATGTGAATACAATATCACAACATGCTTTCTTCTAACATCTCTACCTTAGTGTAAACAAGTAATTATCAATTCATGTCAAAATAATCCCTAGATTATTATGACACTTCTCGCACACGCTCACATTCGTACAAGACAAATCACTACAACTATCGAGGAATTCCTTTAATGGAAAATGACACAATGTGAATTTGAGTTACTTAAACTTTAACAAAAGAACCAACCCTTCAACTATTTCTTTTGGAGCTAAAGCTAACATGATGAATGTTGTTCCTATGCATGCAATGCATATAGTTTCTAAAATAATTTCCCCAAAATAAGTACTTAACACGCATGCAAACACATGTTTCCTTTTAGAGGAAATATAACATAATAGGCATGAAAAAACATGGTTTATTTTTCATAAAACTAATGGAATAAAGCATAAGAGTATATGTCTTATTCTCCAAATTTATTATACCAACATTACCCTATCAAGGAAACGAAAACATTACTTTAGTTTTTGAACATGTAATTCATCTTCTTTCGAAAAGAATCTTTTCCAATGTAGGATAACAAAACATGCTATCATTTCCCACATACAAATGTATATTTTTTCCAATGAAATCTAATACAAATCTTGCATGAGTATACATGATCTTATTCCGAAAGAAACTAACATAAACTAACTTAATAGTTTTGATAACGTAAAGATAATCACATAGTTTTTTCTAAAGAAATATAAATGAATAGTTCTTCTATCCAAGGATTAATTAAATAACTAATCTTTACCAACACCATGGTAATATATCCATGGATTTCTTAAATAAATAATCTTTACCAATACCATGGTAATTTATACATGGATTTATTAATTAACTAATCCTTACCAACGCCATGGTAATCTATCCATGGATTTATTAAATAACTAATCTTTACCAATACCATGGCAATCTTTTTTTTTTCACGACTAAGTATATAACCATTATGCTCTTTTCAAGAAGACCACAAGATTTCTTTATTTCTAACCAAAAATATTGAATTACTTATCTCGCATGGTGAGGAAACGAGTTGTTGTAATCCACCCTAGTTTTCTATCTTGACTTCTTGGCCTTTTCCATGTAAGGTTCTTATTTCTTAGAGAGTTACATGTCTTTATGCAAGTATCAGTAACAATAATACTTATATATATATATTTTTTTATCGAACAAATATTAACTCCATATTTGGCAAAATAGTTAGCAAGGAATTTTGGCATATTGAGACAAGGTAGTGTAAACCCAAAAGGTGAAGGAGAGAGTTATGATAATATTGAGCACAATAAATATTTCTATGTCTCCAACGAATAACCAATCCAATCTAGATTATGAAACTGATGAAAAACATGAATCTAAATATGATGAGTTTCAACTGCAAATAAAGGATGATGATCGGGCCTTATCATTTTCCACACACAATAAACATATGCAATATTTCAGAGAAAAATTTGAGTTTAATTACTTATCTTTATTGCCATCGTTACTATTGCTGAGCGTTCCAAATCGACTCTCTCTCTTTCACGGTAACTTGGCACGAACTCCATTTAGCAATTGAAGTTGACCTATTTCTTGAATTTCATTGTGTGGATCGCGAGAAGGAGCGTCCCTCACAAACTTCGAGCACAATCTGATCCCTCGAAGGACTAATCTCATAAATATTTTGTCTTTGTTGTGGGATGTATACCCCTTATCATAAGAGGCTCTTCTATCTGCTCCTCCCTCCGCCATGAACCATCACTCTTTTTATTTTATTCATATCACTCCCTATCTCAATATATTCTAACAATGCAGTTGAACTTATCCGTGGAGGAGTTCATAGCTAGTCTTTCCTCACGAAACAAAAAGAAAGAAGACCATGTCTGCAGCGTCCCCCCGCCCCCGCCCCCCCCCCCCCTTTAGAAAATAGTTTATTTTCCTTCCATATGAAGAACGTAAGTTCATATCAAGAAGTCGTTAAACTTCCAATTGGTTCTTGATAAAAGGTTTAATAATATTTGTTTAATAATTCCATGTCTAGTTACATTGTTTTAGGGATGTTACACTCGAATAGACGCGACCCAGAGGCATCTAATCCGTCAAAGTCACCCAGGATTGCACCCGGCCTGGGCCGCACAAGCCCTTTTACTAACTAGAGTTTATAGCATGTCTCCTCCCACTAGCACAGGGCACAACCACCACACTGTGAGGTTTGAGCCCTTTTACTGGCTGGAGTTTATAGCATGTCTCCTCCCCCTAGCACAGGGCACAACCACCCCACTATGAGGTTTGATCCTAAGTCGTCTTGCTGGGAGACTTGAGAAATTAGAAAAATATTATTCAAAACATTTTTTTGGAAAAAAATAATATAATAGCTATATAAATTAAATAATGATTAATTTTCAAAATGAATAAATGCAAGTACCATATACAAATTCAAATAACCATTATTTAATAATTATCAAAATATACAAATTTGAAATATATGAAAAATAAAAATAAAAATTTAAAATATTAATTTAATATCTAAAGACAAAAAGATCAACATTGTTTTAGTATATAATATAATCATAAAAATGTCAAAAACATTTTAAAAATGGTTCTTATACTAAACAAAATGAATAAAATGCATAGTTTTACTTTAAAATAAGAGATTGCGAGTATTCATCCATATACACAATTAAACCTATTATATGAACAAAATGCATAGTTTTACATTGAAATAAGAGATTGTGAGTATTCATCCATATATATAATTAAACATATTATATAATGTATAATATAAACTAAACTTTCATTTAAATTTTATATTAGAATGAACCATATAAATTCCACATTACAGACCACATATCACCAACTGCTAATACTCAATGTCTGTTCCAACGACTTTTGTTAGTTGCAACTTGCAATATCTCCTCATACCACGCCCCACACGCCCCACACTAATTTTCAATGTCTATTCCAACGACTTTTGTTAGTTGCAACTTGCAATATCTCCTCATACCTCGGCCCACCCGCCCCAGAATTACCTTATCCCGATCTATTGAAATTTGCCTGCACCATCCGGAGAGTGTTTTTTATTGAATTGATATGCAGAATGTGAAGAAAAAGTATGGTCTTGTCGCCCAATCTCAAGTCTTTGATGAATTCTTTATCCACCGCCATTATTACTTATATCAGTTTCAGTTTCCTCTTGTAATTTATTTTTTCATGTCATTGTTTCGTTAATTAAACAACTTTACTTTATACAAGTTTTTTCTTAAGGCCACATAAATTTAAATTTAAATTATTTGTTTTTCAGAAAACTAATAATTAATTTTCAATAAATTTGCAATGCATTTCATTATAAATTAATAAATTTGCCTGCACCATCCGGAGAGTGTTTTTATTGAATTGATATGCAGAATGTGAAGAAAAAGTATGGTCCTGTGGCCCAATCTCAAGTCTTTGATGAATTCTTTATCCACCGCCATTATTACTTATATCAGTTTCAGTTTCCTCTTGTAATTTCTTTTTTCATGTCATTGTTTTGTTAACTAAACAACTTTACTTTATACAAGTTTTTTCTTAAGGCCACATAAATTTAAATTTAAATTATTTGTTTTTCAGAAAACTAATAATTAATTTTCATTAAATTTGCAATGCATTTCATTATAAATTAATAAATATATATTTACTTGTTTTTCAAAAAATTAATATTAGTTTTTTTATAATTTTGTAATGGATTTAATAATAATTTATATTATACATATTTTTCATGATGAGCTATACTAAATAGTTTGAAACGCTTCAGTCTTCCAAATAATATTGTAATTTTTCGGAAAGAGTTTGTTAAACAATTATGGATCACTGAAGTTTACAAACATAAAAATAATAAATTTATATTTCTTTTAAATTTAATTTTAAAAATTATTATATTTATTAATTGATAATGAATTTGATTGTATTGGGATACTTTATAGTCTTGAAGAGATGCTATCTAGTAATATTATGCAGTAATATTATGTGAGAACAAAAAAATAAAAATACTTTGATCTATCCAAAAATTATCATTTTTTTTCCATGTAACTTTTTATCATTTAATATAAAAAAATGATATATCATATGTAATTAAATGCTATAATTTATACTTTAATTTTTTTCAATACTTGATATTTAAAATGAATTAATATTAATTTACTATAATTAAACGAGTGACTTAAAAAAATAAGTTATTAACTTTTTTTTAACATGATTCTCTATATTTTTTCTCAATTTTATTTTATAAAATCTTATAAGTTATATAAAATAATATGTCATAAATTTAATATCAAATAAACTTATATATTTTTATATATAATTTTATAAAATATTAATTAAAAAATATATTTGAATTTAGGCATTTATATAGTAAGACAATTTTTGGTAAAAATCACATCATCAGAGTTTTGTGGACATTAGTAATTTTGCTTCTGTGATCCATAAATTGTGATTGAAATCTTTCGGTGAAAATCACATCAAAATAGATTTGGTCAACGTTTTTTGAACCAGCCAGTGTGGTTCATCATAGGACCAAATCTATTTTGATGTGATTTTTACCGAAAGATTTCAATCAAAATTTTGTGGACATGTTTAGAACAATCCATTGTAGTTCATCACTAAGACAAGATGAAGAACCACATCTTGACATCAATTTAAATAGCTAAATACAAATTTTGTTTTAGCCATAACACTTACATTTGACTAAATAAATAAAATTTTAATATAAAGAAATAATTGTTAGAACATAGTTGTTGATATTGAATTAAGGCAAATAATTAATGAAAAGAAAATTTTTAATGAAATGAATATCTAAAAATAATATTTAATTCAAACCTAAATAAAAAATAAATAAAATAACTAATAAAATCAATATAATAATATAAAAAAATAAAAATAATATTTGAGTCAAACTTAAATAATCAAAACAATTAATTTAAAAAATTAAAATAAATAAAAATTATAAATAATCAAATTTAAATACAAAATATTTGAGTCAAATCTAAATAATCAAAACACTAAAATAAAAATAATATTTGGGTAAAAAGAAATTAATTCTAAAAATTTAAACTCAACCTCCTAACTGCTAGTATAGCCATTTCTGCATCTATTTAAACTCAATGTCCGGATCTGATCCCTCACCTAGAATGTAATTGTTGCGGAAAAAGATTCTACATAATTTTAGGATGGATCACAAAAGCTAAAATTCTATAAAAAATAATAATGATCAAACCTAATAATAATAATAATAATAGATAATAGATAAATAAAAATAAGTAAATAAATAAATAAACACATAAATTAAATTAAATTAATAAATCAATCAATTAATAATGAAAAAAATAAAATAATTAATAGTTTATTAGTAGTCAAGACAAAAATACAAATAAATAATAAAAATTAAGAAATTATATATATATATATATATAAACTTGGGAAGAAATAACAGGGATCCAACAAATGCTAATTGTAACACCCAGATTAATTTCTTTATGCTACTTTAAATTATACATTTGAATTTTTATGTAAAACACAAATAAATAATAAAAATTAAGAAATTATATATATATATATATATATATATATATATATATATATATATATATATATATATATATATATATATATATATATATATATATAAACATATAAACTTGGGAAGAAATAACAAGGATCCAACAACACAACTGCTAATTGTAACACCTGGATTAATTTCTTTATGCTACTTTAAATTATACATTTGACTTTTTATGTAAAACAAGATTAAATAGTATGTTAATCAATTGATGAACAAGATTTATTTTCCATTTGAATAAAGAATTATTTTATGGTGTGGTTTCCATAAACTCATGGGTAAAATTTTTAAGATTCCATAGTAGTTAGTAGTTAGACTAAAGCGACAGTTACCTTTTCCTATGGGGATAAAAGGGAAATCCCAGAGAGGAAAAGGGGTTCTGTGTAATGAGAAGAGAAGGCGTGTAGGGTGAGAGTGGTCCAGAGTTGGTTTGTACCAATGGAACTCTGCAACTTGAAACTGGAGAAGAGGATGGACAGAGGTCTTGAGGACTTTCTCCAACAGAACTGCCAATTAATCCTACTCTGGTGAGGAGCACGGGGGAGCTGAGGACGTAATCACCTCTCTCATGCTTGGGAGGTTACCATCAACTTGCTTAATTGAGATAAGTATTATAAACCCAAGACAGGGTGGAAGGAAAGGTCTTAAATATGATTTTATTAAGTATGTTTATCTCTGTAAATTGTGAATGTTGATTGCACTAGAATAGAAACTATTATTTCTAAAGGATTGCTAAATAGACTATTTATAGGAGTGAAATAACTACTTAATTCAGAGTGGTTGTATGTTTTCTAAAATACTTTGTGATGTATATTTGGTTAAGGAAAATAATTCTAAGAATGCATAGATAACACTTCAAGCTGTAAAGAATATCATATTTGACTCTGTAGAAACTGATGAACAGAATTGAAAATCTCCAGAAAACATAGAGGCCGCAGAATGAAAAGGGACACTTAGTCCATCCGGGGGGAGTCCCTAGACCAAACAATCTGTCTTACAAAGATATAGGAAAACCTTATATGGACTAAGGGTTTGAGAAATAAAACCCATTCTGAATGATGGTCCGATCATCTGTATTTCTATAACTTGAAAGCATACTGTATAAAAAAAAAGGTACTAAACTTAAAAATCAGAGTTGGTGTTGATACTATTGAGTATAATAGAAAATATAATTAAACAAACATGGGAAACATTTATATGTTCTATAGCAACACAGTTAACGAAAATCATGATAGATTTAAGACCAAAGAAAAGAAAGATATTTAAACATCGAAACCCTTAGAAGGAGATAATCCAAATGTCAATAGAATTCTTAAATAGTCTATTCATTTCCATAGAAAAGAAAACAGGCCCGAATGCGAGTGCACAGTCTAGGAGACTACAAAAATCATAGGTTAAGTAATTGGAGGCGACATGTTAAACGAGAAGAACAAAATCTATTATTAGCTAATTAAAGACCGTGGAAGAATAGTTGGAAATTCATAACGAAAAACTATTAAGGGAACTCGAATAGCTGTAAGATACAAATGAACATATAATTCATAGCAAAAGACATTTATGGCGGTACCCAGATCTGATGTTCTATAAGAAGCACATGAATACACTTATGTTCTGGCCGAAGCACCGAACCAAAACTGAAGGAGATCCAGAGTAAAATTCCATAAACACGATATAAATAAAAACATAGTCTCACTGTCCAGCTTAAATACCAGTCTTTGTTTAAACTCACTTTTAAACATAATTAATTGATACATTTAATGGTAGGTCCATCGAGGGCTAATTTTCATCCACAAAGGAGCGAGAGCCTTAGTGGCCCTCATGAAATTGATAGAACAACGCATTTCATCATTCAAACAGAGAGTAGTCTAATATAGGACCAGAACATGAAACAACTCAGAGAAGACTCCACTGTAGGTTCAAGAAATACCTAGAAAAATGGACAAATTGTCATAAAATAAGGTAGTGAATTTATTAAACATGGTTGTTGCTGAGATTCATAGTCTTGAGATTATCTACAAGATAACGAAAATATGTTAGAAAACTAGGATGTTTGGTTAGAATGAAAAATAGTCAAAGAAAATGAGAGCACTAAAGCAAAAATGAAATAGAATACCTTACAGATGCGTTAGGGTTCGAACAAGAAGACCCGAGACAGAAAAAAATAGAAAAATGTGAGATTTCAGCTATGTATTACTCTAAAATCTGAAATTATTAACCAGAGGAAGAGGGTAAGAGTCAACATCTTACCTAACTTGGCCACGCTGCCGCTGGGAAACTATCATTCCAGACGGAGATAAGTGCAGATAATGTAAAACTCCACGAAGATAGGGAATGGTAGCTTGAACACAAAACCATGCCAAGAAGCAATAGAAAAGCGAGGAACCCTGTTACGCCATTGTCGAGCAAGTAAAACTGCAAAAAAATAACAGTGTTTCGAACACCTGAGGGATTGTAAAGATTCGTTTAACCCAGCAAGCAAGACCAACATTGGTAAGTAACAAAGAAACAAGAAGATAATCGTTACCTCAAGTCGCCAAGGGCAAAAGGAGGAGACACATTCTGAGGAGATCAGTCGAGCTACCCTTACAGTGACGACAAATAGAAATAATGGTTAGGGTTTGGGGGTAAGGGTATTACCCTAACGGTCCCATCTAACATCGCAACTGTTGATAAAAAAAAACCCCATAAATGGTGTGGATTGCTTCCAGGTGTCAAGAAAATTAAATGACAGTAGATTCGATGCCACAAAGATTTATTTAAGTTAAACATCTGTGAGTAATAATTAACAAAAGTACAAAATATAAATAGTGTGCATTGGTACTGAAACGAGGTTTAATCAACACAAAAATTAAAACTAAAATTCCACTCCATACCTATAGTTCTTCCATAGTTGTTTTATGAGGTATATTTAATGAAAAGTCTCAATAACGAGATAGGTACTGGCAGTAATAGAATATGATATGTAGTGTTAATTAGATATTTATGTGCATTTTGTTTGAAAATTGAATAAAGGTAATTTTTTTATTCCTTTTTATGGATAGATGTCACATGTGGTTTCAGAGCAGCGTTCACACGCTGGGACCCAGATGCGCAACATAAATAACATTGGGTGTGTGTAAAATTGTGCACACAAACTTGAAGAAGGGGTTGACAGAATACAATGAGGAGGGGGTCTGAATATCAAGCTCCCAGAGCTACAAGGGAAGCTCACCCCCTGTCTAACCCATATATGAACCCATAAATGTGGGTGCAGTTGATCGTGGATTGGCATCAACAAACCAAAAAACTACTCAAGGAACAAAAACTACAAACTAGTAGACTTTTGGATACGGTGCAATAGTTGCAGGAATAAATCCAAGAACAGGAGATGATTCTTAAAAGCCTCTCAGATAGGCTGAATCAAGGGACATCCCAACCGAGCCCAGAGAGAGATACCCAAGAAGAGGGTGAACAGGGACAACAAGCTAATGATAAGCTGGAAGGAAGCCATACCCAGCGAAGTAATAAAAACAAGACTTATAATGAAGTAGAGTCGGGAAATGTTTCAGATCAACAGGAGATGAAAAAAATAGAAAGTATATTTGCAAGGTGAATTCTAGAAAATTAAACCTCCTACATTCGATGGAGAGACTGAAGAGGTAGCAGAAGGATGGATAATTAACATGAACAAATATTTGCAAGCTTATGAATATAGAAGCAAACTCAAAACTCGCTTGGCTATTTACCAACTATGGGAAAAAGCCACATTATGGTGGGAGGAATTTAAAAATGTGCGAGGATTTGTGAATAAAAAAACTATGGATGAGGTGGTTCGAAAAAGCACGAACGTGCTATCAGCAGTCCAAGGTAAATGGAAATGTTGGTAAGAATTGGCCGCTAAAGAAAGGGCAGAAAGGTACTTCAAATTTTAAAGGTAGGAGATCTGGAAACTATAAAAATGTTGCAAGAAACCAACAAATAAATAATATGGAAGAAACCAGAAAAAACCCAAGTGACCAACAAAAGAATTACCCACTAAAGCTTCCAGTATACCAGATCATGTGTAAATCCAGAAACCGCTACTGGAGTGACTGGGATGTGGTGAGACACATTATTATAAGAATTTTCCTCACTGTGGGAGAAGCGAAACTGCAACCAATCTGCAAGAGACATCCACAGTGGGGGATATTGCCTGAAATATACCAAGAATTAACACGGCACTAGAATATCGGCAAGTAGATTACCAATCGATCATGATAGAACTGAAAGGTAAGTTATATTCCCAAACCGTTTCTATTTTGGTTGATCCTGGTGCCAGTTTAAGTTATGTAAATCCCCAGATAGTTGAAAAGTGTGACTTGCAGAGCCAGAAATTTAAAATTCCCTGGCTGGTACAATTGGCCACTAGGGCAAAGAGAAGAGTTTACGCTAAAGTTTCAAATTGTCCCTTATAAATTGGAAATCAACATATAAATGTTGAGTTGAATATTCTACCTTTGGGTTCCTATGATATATATTACTAGGAATGGATTGGTTGGAAGGGCATTGCTCACTAGTATATTTCAAAAAGAAAATCATCTATTTTAAGGCTGAAGATGGAACTTGCTAGGAGTTACAAGGAATTAATAAACCACTTCAATTGTGCCCCATCATTGCATGCCAGCTGGGTAAATGCATTAGAAAAGGATGCCAAATTTATGCTATTCAAGTAGGATTCGCCAATTCTAAAGATAATATCCCTATGTTGGAAAATATACCAGTGGTACAAGATTTTATGGATGTGTTTCCGGAAAATATACCGGGATTACCTCCAAAGTGGGATATCAATTTCACCATCGAACTAATGCCCATGGCAGCACCGGTGTCATGAGCACCATACCGAATGAGTGTACCTAAGCTTATTGAGTTGAAAATGCAACTACATGAATTTTTGGACAAGGAATACATTTGTCCTAGTGTGTCTCCTTGGGGGGCACCAGTACTGTTCGTGAGAAATGAGGATGGTACGAGGCGAATATGTATGGATTACAAGCAGCTTAAAAAATTGACTGTTAAGAAAAAATACCCACTCCCACAGATATATGATCTTTTTGATAAAGTAAAGGGGTAAATTGTATTTTCAAAAATAGATATAAGATATGGATATCACCAAACAAATATAAAATATGAGGATATATATAAACAACCTCCCGTACTTGATATGGGAATTATGAGTTCGTTGTTTTACTTTTTGGATTAACCAATGCACCAACAACTTTCATGAGTTTGATGCATGCCATTTTTTATCCGTTTTTCGATAAATTTGTTTTGATATTAATTGGTGATATATTAATTTACTCAAATACCATGGAGGAACACAAGGAACATTTATGAATGGTACTAAAAATGTTGAGGTATCATCAACTTTATGCCAAATTCAGTAAATGTGATTTTTATAGAGAATAGATCCAATATTTAGGCCAAGTTATTTATGCTGAAGGTATATCAGTAGATCCTGAAAAAATAAAGACTATTATGGAATGGAGGGTACCCAAAAACATAGTAGACATATGTTCTTTCATGGGATTGGCTGGCTATTATTGACGTTTTATCAAGGGTTTCTCTAAAATTGATTATCCTATTACCTCCTTGCAGCGAAAAGGGTGAACGTTTAAGTGGACTAGTGAATGTCAAACCAACTTTGAGTGGTTAAAATAACTGTTGACTACAACTCCCATATTGAAGTTAGTTGATCCAAACAAGGAGTTTTAGATTTGCAACGATTCTTGCAAGGAAGGAATGGGAGAACTGTTGTCATAGGATGGAAAATTCATTGCATATGAATCTAGGAAGCTGAAAAATCATGAAAAACGATATTCTACATATGATCTAGAGTTGACCGCGGTAGTGCACGCACTCAAGGTATGGAGGCATTACCTATTGGGAAAATTTTTGTGTTGAAAATAGACCACAATAGCTTGACTATTTATTTTAAATAGGCTGACTTGAACGCCCGCCAAGCAAGGTGGAATGAATTCTTGAGTGAATTTGATTTCAAAATTCAACACGTTAAAGGTAAAGAAAATCGTGTTGTTGATTCCTTAAGTAGGAAATTACATTATGTGTATGAAATCTACTTTAATAGTGTGGAATTTATGTTCTAGGAGTAGGTGAAGGAGGCAACGAAAAAGGATCCTGAATATCAGGTTTTATGGAAGAAAAAAAAAGAAGAAGAAAATCAAGGAAGACAATCAAATTATAAAATCAATAATGAACATTTATTGAGTTTTTTAGGAAGGATATGCATTCCTAATCAAATGAGCTTAAAAGAGCTGGTCTTGGATGAGTATCACTGAAGCTCTTATTTTGTACACCCTGGCTACCAGAAAATGATAAAAACAATAAAAAAAAGATCAATTTTGGCCTGGAATGCGTAAAAATATTGTTGAATACTTGAATAAATGTCTAGAATGTCAACAGGTCAAGGTGGAACATCAACACCCAACACATTTTTTACAACCTATTCCTGTACCAGAATGGAAGTGGGAAGTCATATCACTTGGTTTTATTATAGGATTACCAAGATCAAAGAGACATAATTACTCTATAATGGTGGTAGTTGATCAGCTGAGCAAAGCAGCTCACTTTATCCCAGTACAGTCCAATTACAAAACAGTGAAAATTGTTGACATATTCATGAGGGAGATGTTTAGGTTACATGGCATTTCAAAAATATTCATGTCAGACCGAGATGTAAAGTTCACCTCAGCCTTTTGGAATGCAATGTTCACCAGTTTGGGCACACAAATCCAATTTAGCACATCTTATCATCCACAGATGGATGGGCATACTAAGTGGGTGAATCAAATATTAGAAGACATGTTATGTATGTATGTGATGCAGCAGCCCACGAAGTGGGAAGATTATCTCCATTTAGTATAATTTGCATACAACAAGAGATACCACGAATCCCTCAAGATGAGTCCCTTTGAGGAATTATACGGAACGCAATGTCAAACACCATCAATTGGAGCAACCCATAAACAAAACTAATGCTTGGACCAAAAATGTTAGCTGAAATGGAGCAAGAAGTAAAGAAGATCCAACATAATCTAAAATCTGCCCAGGACAGGCAGAAAGTATATGCGGATCGAAAGAGGGCATATCAGGATTTTGAAGTAGGTGATCATATGTATGTGAGAATTAGACCCAAGAAGAGCACCTTAAGGTGGATTACCATGCGCCAAGTTGGCTCCATGGTTCTGGTTCCCTAGACCAGAAAATTTGTCTTACAAAGATATAGGAAAAGCTTATACAAACTAAGGGTTTGAGAAAGAAAACCCATTTTGAACAATGGTTCGATCATCTGTAATTTCATAACTTGAAAGAATATTTTTTTTTAAAAAGGTACTAAACTTAAAAATGAGAGTTGGTGTTGATAATGCTGAGTATAATAGAAAATCTAATTAAACAAACATGGGAGACATTTATATGTTCTATAGCAATACAGATAACGACCATCACAATACATTTAAGACTGAAGAAAAGAAATACATTTAAACATAGAAACCCTCAGAAGGAGGTAATCCAAATGTCCAAAGAATTCGTAAACAGTCTGGTCATTTCCATAGAAAAGTAAACAAGCCCGGATGCAAGTGCACAGTCTTAGAGACTGCAACAATTATAGATTAAGTAATTTGAGGCGACGTGTTAAACCAAAACAACCAAATCTATTATGTTCTACTTAAATATTGTGAAAGAATATCTGAACATTCACAATGAAAAAATGTTAAGGGAATTTGAACAAGTGTAAGATACAAATGAACATATAATTTATAGGAAAATATGCGTTAGGGTTCAAACAAGAAGACTTGAGATAGAAAACAATAGCAAATTGTGAGATTTCAACTATGTATTACTCTAAAATCTGAAATTATTAACCAAAGGAAGAGGGTAGGAGTCATCATCTTACCTATCCTGGCCATGCCGACGCTGGGAAACTATCCTTCCATAGGGAGATAATCCCGAAGAAATGTAAAATCCATGAAGACCAGGAATGGTAGCTTGAACGCAAAACCCTGCCGAGAAGCAACAAAGAAGTGAGGAAACCTATTACACCTTTGTCGAGCATGTAAAAATGCAAAAAAAATAATAGAGTTTCGAACGCCTGAGGGATTGTAAAGACTCATTTAACCTAGCAAGCGAGACCAACATTGGTAAGTAACAAAGAAATAAGGAGATAATCATTACCTCAAATCTTCAGGCCAACGGCGAAAGGAGGAGACACATTTCGACGAGATCAGTTGCAAAGCTCGAGCTGCCCTCGCAGCGACGAAAAATGGAAATAATGGTTAGTGTTTGGGGGTAAGGGTATTACCCTAACCGTCCCAGCTAACATTGCAACTGTTGATAAAAACCCCCATAAACAACGTGGATTACTTCTAGGTGTCAAGAAAATTAAATGACAACAGATTCAATGCCACGGAGATTTATTTAAGTCGAATATATGAGTAATAATTGACAAAGGTACAAAATCTAAATATTATGCATTGGTGCTGAAACAATGTTTAATCAACACAAAAATCAAAACTAAAATTCCACTCCATACCCATAGTTCTTCCATTGTTGTTTTATGAAGTATATTTAATGAAAAGTCTCAATAACGAGAAAGGTACTAGTAGTAGTACAATATGATATGTTGTGTTAATTAGATATTTATGTGCATTTTGTTTGCAAAGTAAATAAAGGTAATTTTTTTTTATTCCTTGTTATGGATATATGTCACACTAATTTTCTAGCCATCATCTCTATTCAAATTTCTTGGCCTCCTTTCAATCTCTATAGATTCTCTAAACTTACAGTGATGGAAATTATCTATCTTTGCAATGACTCTAGCGTATTCAATGCAAATGTCATTTTTTTTATTTTTTGCATGTTCTGCTAATGTTTTGAAATTTGATTTTTAAACCATCACATGGTTAAAGTTTTAAAATAAAATAATATGGTTTGAGGGAAAAATGATGAAATTAATATTCTAAATACTTTTTAACTACATTTTTTTAACTTATAGACACAATAAATATATGTTATGCTAGATTTCAATGGATTAGACATTATAAATGTCTAATTTTATCAAGTTTTATTTTTAAAATAATAAGATGAATATTTAAAAAATATTTATAATAAAAATTAAGAGAATATATTAAAAAATAGACTTAGAGTAAGCCCTAAAACTGTTTTTTTTTGGCTAGGAACTAGTTCTAAACATTTATAGGAGACACCTTTTTTGTATGTTTCTCTTACTATTTCTTGAGTTTTTTTAAATAAATATTTTTATTTGTTGAGGATTGCTATGGATATTTGAATTGAAGAATTATTTCTTTTGAGTTTAGGCAGATGGGACGACCCACTTGCGTTTTGAACTGATAAATCATCCCAATGCATACATTAACAATGCCATCAATCCAAAGCTCCATGGCCGATTTGAATCAAAGATTAAAATTAAGAATATAAATTCAAATGAAACACAAAATGTTTAACAATACAAATATTAAATTGGAATGAAAAATCTATATTTTCAATACAATAGGAAAAAATTATATAGATAAAATAAAACTATGAAATAAAAATAAAAAATAATATTTACTACGAAATCTAGAAGAGGTATTTTAAACGTATACTCTTCATTCTCATTGAAAAATTATTTAACCACTTCCTGGAAATCTTCTACCTTGGAACTTGATAGCCCTTTGAAAAAATGTGTGTACGTAGTTGGCTTAAGTTTTGGTTGAACTAGACATTTAATGAATGCCTAGAAGAAAGGATCAGTATAAGAATTGGTATCTCAGTGTTCATACAAACCCTAGAATATATAAATATCACTTTTAGTTATGTTATATCCAAGGCACATATCTCAAGATAATTTTTACCTTTTCAAAGAAGGGTTTGAAAGGAAAAGGTGGAGGTTGAGAGTTACCTCAAAAATTGATAAGTACCAACTTGATTTAGAGGGGAGGAAATTATGTGGCACATCTCTTTTGAGGGAGGCTGTTAAGTTGGAGGTAACAAAGAAAGAAAATGAGACACACTTAACAATCTCAAAAACTTGAAAGTAATAGTAACAAAATATCAAGTGACAACCTGTTTAGAGGATTTGAAGGTGGATGAACTTCTTATTTCTTTTTATAAGTTTGTTGTTTTAATTTTTGAGAGTAAACATCCTTTAAAGAATTTAGTGTTAAATTTTAGAGATAAATATGTGTGGATTTCCCTTTGGAATTTCCCAATATACTAAGGTAGAAATAGCGGGGCATCCAAAGGGAGAAACAATGGGGTAGGAAGGGTTCTAAGATATTTTTTTTAGATCGTGAATTTTCTCATGCTCTTCCTTGTGAAGAAAATGTTCACCATTCTCTAGTTTCCCGGAATTGTTTTAGTGAAGGTTATTTTGAAATGGAATCGATTTCGAGTATAGGATAATGTAGGGGAGGCTTGAAGGTTAGAGAAACTATTAAGTAAATTTTGAGATACAAAAATGTATAAAGTATCTTGGGTGGTAAGGAACTTTTGGGGTTTCTTGGTATGGTTCTAGCAAAGGATCTAGACCAGTCTTTGATAGGACATAAGAAACCCTTTCTACACCATCCTAAAGATACAACATTAAAAGATATTCAACAAGGAGAAAAAAGAATAAATATTAGGATCCCTAGCAAAGAAAATTTTAAGGGTGGAAATTTATCTTGAAATTTAGAAACCTTAGAAAATCTTACCACTCCCTAATATGAAACTATAATTTTTTTAGCAATATTTTTGTAAAGTTATTGAAATTTATAATGATTTATATTTTATCTATAAAATATTGAGGACTTCTAATGTTAAATTATTTTATACTATAAAATTTGGACGAATTTTTCTTTGATTTTTTTTTAATTGATGAATATTTTTTTTTAAAAACATGGAAAGCTAGCCCACCTATGAATATTAGCCCCTAAAATTTTCCCTGGTCCTTAGAGTAGGACAAACCCTAGGGGATGGTTTTAAATGATTAGTTTATATATTAATATAAGGGTCATTTTAAACCTATCCAAAATTCTAGCACTAGTCACAATTGATCAAACTTCACAAACTAGATGTAATATTCCAAAATACTAGCATTAGCCACAATTGATCAAACTTCACAAGCTAGATGTAATATTCCAAAATACTAGCATTGTCACAATTAATCAAACTTCAAAAACTAGATGTAATATTTGTCTTAGAAACAATGGGGAAAGGTAAAAAGTGTTTAGGTGTTCTGGTTATATTCTAAAATATTGGGATTTTGAGCTTCATATATAACATGTTTTTTGGTGGGGTGCTTACTAGGTTGAGGAAGCCCATCTCATTGATTAACTCATATATTCTTGTATTAGGTATATGTATCAAGTTTATCTTTAAATTATTGGGTTAGATCAACCATTATGGCCCAAATAATGAGAGGTGAGATTTTTAGGAATTTTTCCATTCCTTGAACTATTTAGAAATTAACGGATTGATTATAGGGGACAATACAAACTTTATCTTGAGTTGATCAAAGGTGTGGGGTGATTTTGCTAGATAAGGTATAATAGAAAATTACTTCCACTACAAAATTGAAGGGTGAACCCTAATGGATTTTGCAATAATAAATTTTAAGCATATTTGGAGGAATAATAGGCTCGATGGTGAAGCAAATTCCAAGAGATTGGACATGTTATTTTTTGTCAAAGAGCACTTTAGTTGAAGTTCACAATATCCAGTCTTAGGTTTAAACAAGAGGTTACCCATATCACTCTCTTATTCTTCTTCAAATGAAAAATAAATAGATTAGGCTAGCAAGTCCATTTAAATTTAAGCCCAAGTTGTTTGAAGGAGGAAGGGTTTATAGAGATGGTAAAAGAAGAATGGCAAGGCTTTTATGTAAACTATAGAGCATATTCTAATCATCTGTTTGAGGCATCTTTAGGAAGGTTTCAAAAGTGGTTGTAACTTGGCAGCAAAAATCCGTAGGAATTCAAATAAAAAGTTTAATGATAGTGAAAGGAAAATATATGAGATATTTGAAAATAATGAAGAAAGTGTATTTATTGGTGGAGACATGCAATGAGTTAAAGTGCAAGAGGAGAAATACAATAAGTTATCATATTTGAGAGAATGAAAATGGAGGATGAGGAGTTGGGCTATATGGTTAGAAAAATGAGTCAAAATTACAAAACGTTTCCATGAATATGTTAATCATAGAAAAAGAGTAATAACCATATGGGAAATGAAGAATGATAGTGGTAATTCTATTACCATATGGGAAATGGAAGATGATAGAGGTAATTGTATTATAATTTTTTTAGAGATAGTACAAGGTTTTTATTTCCAATCCATGTATAAAGAGATAGATATGGATAATATAGTGGAAATTTTAAATTTATCTATGTATTTCACTGGTTTTATCATTGAATAATACAATCCAATAACGATCGGGAATTTCTCTAAGGGGAAAATCTCAATTCTATTGGATTCTCTTAAGAATGATAAAATTTTGTGGCTAAACATGTGAGTAATTGAGATTTTCATTTGGTTCTATGGGCTTGTAAAGGAGGATTTCTTAAGGGTGGTAGAAGAAATTCAAAGAAATAGGAAAGTTTTACAAGCCTTGAATTCTACTTTATTAACTTTAATTCCTAAGAAAGATAAGCTAAAGTCAATTGATGACTTAAAGGCCATTTCTTTATGCAATTGTGTATATAAGATCATTGTTAAGTCCTTGGTAATTAAACTTTAAAACCCTTTTAACTATTTTTTTTTCCTTTTTTTGTTAGGTAATGTGACAGGGAAACTTTTAGGGGCGAATTTTAGCCCAAAGGTGAATTTTAAGGGATTTTAAATTTTGGTAGGGCGAATTTTTTACATAAAACCCATTTTCTATAGTTTTATATAGTTAGCCCTATAATTATTTAAAAATAATTAATTATTAAGTTTTAGCCCAACAAAATAAATGCGCTTAATACTTAAACCATGAAATTTGCCTCCCGATTTTCTGGTTTGGAGCTCATTTCCATGGCATTCGCCTGGATTTACTGGGTTAGGGGAGGGATTGGAGTGATTTGCCCCATTTTCACTGGCTGGGGCTTCACTGGTTGGGCTTGGAAGTTGGAGCCTGGAGGTGCAACAAAAATTTAATGGAATTCACTCGAATTTACTGGGTCGGGGGAGGGTTTCGCCCCCATTTCAACTGGTTGGGGCTTGGAAATTCACTGTTCGAGATGCACGGTGCCAGATTATATGCAGATGCCAAGATCGGGTTTTGCACGCATTCACGAGGGCATTAGGGCAACAAGAATCGAGTTCTAGTTCCGGGAAGGTGCACGGTGCCAGATTATATGCAGGATGCCCAGATCTGGTTTTAGACGCATTGACGAGGGCATTAGGGCAACACAAAGTTCCTTGTTACTGCTCAGTTGGTAACAAAGAACTACTTTGGTATTTCGCTTATATTTTCTTAGTAGATATTTGATGTAAATACTAAAATCTCTTTTGAAATTACCTTAAGAATGCAAAGACAAGATTGTTTCACATTGGAATTTAGGAGTTCAAGCCACCAATCCTGTACAAGCGGAACCAACAGCAAGCACAACATTAAGAGGAAGAAGCTACAGGATTCGCCGTTAACCTTTGCTTGAAGAGCAACAATTTTGTTCATCAAGAATTGAGTTTGGTTTGTTCTCTTTGAGAAATTTTGAGACGATACTACAGGGGTTGGATTGTTCATCCTCAGTGTCAAGTTCGATACGTTACTCTTGTTTTTCATTTTCATATTACCAAGACATCAGAATTAGTTTGATTAACATGTTCCTTGTTTTAAAGGCGGTTACTGCTCAGTTGATAACAATGCACATTAATGAATTTGATATTCTTTTGATGAAGGTTCTGTTCAGAAAATGTTTTTGGAACATTAAGGAATTTCCAGAGCATTTTATTTACTTACCTGTTAAGGCCTAATCTTAGGTTACGATTCTTGTGAGTTGGCCCTTATTTTTATTTTTATTTGAAGATAATAGTTATGATAAATGTTTGGCTTTGATAACGGTAGAAGGGTATGGGCACAGGGCATATCCTGTGAATGATGCTGTCTGGCTGGAAGGTAGTGGAAAAGCTATATGGGAAGCCCTTCCATTCATCCCATCCGATCCAACGCTTATTCGCTGTAAGTTGGGGGATTATTCCTAAGTGGAGCCGGTCCTAACCAATAGACAGAGCGGTCACTAGTGACGGATATGCTTTGATGATTGAAGGAATAAAATAAACTATACCTAGGAATTCATGCACAGTCGATATCCACTTTAACCTAGACCCTATTATTTGACACTTGGGCAGTCACTATTACTTCTCTACTTTTCATTTCAACATATTTATGGCCGAAAACTCATGTAGTTTGAATAATGCCATTTTATGGTGCTCTGGTTTATGAAGTTATTGCTCACTACAACTTGCAACATCTAAGTGTTTATTGTTTTGATCTAGGTTTTGCTGATGTAACTATTACACCCTGCACATATAGTATCATACTAGAAATCCATGCCAATGGTATACAATTTGCTTTCTGCAAATGATTCATAGCAAATAAGACTATTTTGAAGGTTTTTGGTACATCTAAAGATGTAACTATTTTATAAAATGACATAGGATTATAGTTAACAAAGGCCTTCTCAAGAGTTTTATGCAAAGGATTTGCATGGAAGAGAATGGAGATTCTGACATATATTCAGGGGTATGTACATAGCCATTGCAGTTCACATGTTGCTATTTTGTGTTTGGGAATTTCTGACAGAGTATGTTGGTGTCCCATTTTACTTATCACGGTTAGTGCAACCTTGGAATTTTCTCAAGGACTAAATTTCATTGGGTTTGAGCCTCTATGACAGAGTAAATTGGTGAGCCCCTTACTCTTCCCTATTAGTGCAACTCTGAAATGCTCTTAGAGACCGAATATCCAAGGCTAAAATATTTTCCTTCCAATGCCTTGTTTACGCGTTTGTGCTTATTTTGAATATGATAAGGCCCAATTCCCCTTCTCAAAGTCATTATATGTCATAGACGTAAGGGGACAATCAATTGATGGTTATTTATCTATGAAATTATTGTGACCAACATGAAACAAGATCCAAATTTCTGATGCTTATTTGAGATGGATTAGTTTCTACACAACTTTACCATGTTGAGGAAGCATGGATTAGAGATATGAGATCTTAAATTTGTCAAATTTAGTTTTTATGTAAGCCATTGAGAATTAAAGCGTTGAATCATTGATGAGAATTAATAATTTCCTGTTATACTTGGGATCTTTTTGCAGGTTAACCTCGCAGGCATTTGCTTACTACACGATGGATTGTCTTTGTCAGTTACAAAAGGATTGTTACTCGAGATGCTATAATTTTCTATGGTACACTCCAATATTCTAGGAATTCATTATTCATGTTGAAAGACCTATTGTTACTTGTCACTAGTGATACCTCACATAACATGCTTTTGTATTCCAACAATGTACCTTTTTGTTTTGTTTTCTTTTAGATTTAATATTTGATTCACAACTAAAATTATATTGATCTACACACTATTCTAGTATAGACTAGTGTCAAACAATTGATACTATACAATTCTACTTCTTTCCTTTGCAAGTCAGGGTGCTTGCATATTCCTGGGCAGATGTTCATTCCTTGTGACTCCATAAGGGTATCAAAATAATATGGCATCCGTGATAGAAAGGTATTACTTGATTGAGTTCTACGTTCGAAGTTAAAGGATAACCCTCTATTGATCAGCTATTGATCTGCTGGAGCACGTTGGTAGCACAACTTAATCTGATCAATAATGGAAGTAAGGAATGTTGCACCTGACTTCCACTTATATGATTGGAATAGGCCACAAGCCATGCTGGGTGGTAACATCTGAAGTTCCCTCCCTATGAAGGAACATGGCTCTTGATGAATCAAGGCCCAGCAGGATCTTCATTCGTAGTTCATGCTCAGGTCCCACAATTTCATTTCCTTTCTCTCAAGCCCACTCTTCAAACATTTCCCTCTTTTTTCACTGAGGGGAGACTTGGTTGGTGAACTGGGGGGTGTTGTTATTCACCCACCAATGTTCAAATCCTGACAGAGACATTCTACCCCCACCTGCTCTTTGTCTATGAAAGGTGATACTTGCAACTTGAAAACATTCTCTTATTTTAGTTGCTGAGCTAATGTATCGTTCAATTATGTTCAATTGTTCAAATTGAAGTCAAATAACTTGTAAAGAATCTTACTTCTTTTGTCCTTCCTTTCAATTTATTTTTCAAAAGAGTGGAGTCTAAATGCCCTGGTAGCAAGAAGGATAATAAGAGATTATCTTGTGGACAGTATATGTATTGTTGTTGCTATAAAGGGCAATAAGAGATTATGCTGTGAATAGTGGAAAATGAGTTGTGGATAGTGCATGATGAGTAAGGTAGCACGAGAGTATGCCATGTACAGTCAATGAAGTGTTTTTGCTCTAGAAGGGCAATGAGGGATTATATTGTGGACAGTAGAAGAACTGGGTTTGAATCTTATCAATGCTTAACCTGTGACAACCAAATATTTGAAACTTTTGGTTTGTAGCCAGTAGTGTTTTGGTGTTGTAGTTTGGGTGCATGGTGATTTTTGTCCTTGGCTATTTGCAAGGTTAATGGCTTTGGTGGAGCAGAGATTTTGCAGTTATCTTATGGCGGTGCGTGGGAAGAGCTACTTCAATGATGATTTAATGACTGTATGACTCCATTAAAATAATGGGCAAAGTT